>CM028129.1:1293277500-1294477500 GCA_016271365.2 Neoceratodus forsteri
TTCCTGTGAGCCTTAGTGTGCTCTATGTAATAGCTAAGAGCTCTTTTAACATCCAAGCTGTGTAGCCTTCTTTCACCTGAAGAGGAGTGGTCAGTGAAAAACACAGGAAGAGACATAGACTGGTTCAGATGAAAATCTGATACCACTTTGGGTAAGAACCTTCTATTGGTTCTTAGGACCACTTTATCCCTATGGAAGGATATGAAGTCAGGTTCCAGTGGCAAGGCCTGTAATTCAAAAATCCTCCTGGCCGAAGTAATGGCTATCACAGCTACACAGTTTTCCAGGTCAAATATTTCAGCTCAGCCAAAGCCATGGGTTCAAAGGGGGGCTGCATGAGCTGTGCAATGCAGACATTAAGATCCCAAGCAGGGGTTGGTTCTCTAAACAGGGGGTTTGTATGAACCAGACCCTTGAAGAACTTTTTAAACACATGATGAGAGGCCAAGGAAGAGCACTTCCCTGCTGAAAGGAAAGCAGAAACTGCTGCTAGGTGAACCTTTAGCGTTGCAGGCCTAAGGCCTAGGCCATTGAGGTGAACCAGATAATCTAAGGCTGTGGAGATGCCTGCAGAATCAGGGACAATGCCTTCCTGAGAACACCAAATGGTAAACCTCTTCCACTTGGAATCATAAGTCTTTCTAGTAGATGATTTCCTGGAAACCTTCAAGATACCCATGACTGCATGAGAAAGATGAAGTTCTGCATATTCTAGCTCTTCAAGAGCCGGGCCTTGAGATTGAGAGACTGGAGATTGGAATACCAGATCCTCCCCTGGGAAGAGGACAGAAGATTGTGTCTCTTGGGAAGGGACAGAGGATGAGACACTGTCAGGGACAGGAGCAGAGGGTACCAAGGCTGCCTGGCCCAGTCTGGAGCCACTAGGATCACTGTGCAAGGCTGAGTTCTGATCTTGATCAGGACTCTGAACAGCAGAGGGAATGGAGGGAAGACATAGAGGAACCTGCCCTTAGAAATCCAAAATCAGGGCATCCTGGGGCACAGACCCCAGGAGTGGAGGTCTGCAACAGAACAGAGGGAGTTGGTGATTGTCCGAGGCTGCAAAGAGATCTATCTCTGGAGTGCCCCATCTGAAGAACATGATCTGCAGTATGAGGGGATTCAGGGACCATTAGTGATGTCCCTGGAATATTCTGCTCAGAGCATCTGTCAGTATATTGTCCTTCCCTGGAAGGTGAACTGCTACTAGGGAAGTCTGAAGAGAATAGGCCAGAGACCACAGTTTCATGGCTTCCATGCACAAGGCCGAGGACCGAGTGCCTCCTTGCTTGTTGATATACCACATTGTGGTCATGTTGTCTGTTCTGACTTGGACCACCTTGCCCTTGACCAAGTCTGAGAAGCACTGAAGGGCCAGGAACACTGCCCTGAGTTCCAGAAGGTTGATGTGAAGGAGAGACTCCTGTGGGGACCAGACTCCTTGGGCTGTCAGGGCCCCCAGGTGGGCTCCCCAACCTAGGATAGAAGCAACAGTAGTCAGAACTACTGAAGGAATTTTCTGGAGAAATGGGACTCCTTGACTAAAGTTGTCCTGATCCAGCCACCACTGGAGAGCTTGGACCAGAGTCTGAGTCACTGGAATCAGTTTGGTAAGAGAATCCCTTTTCTGAGACCAGAAGGACCTTAGGTGAAACTGAATGTTCCTCATCTGGAATCTTGCTCCCTGCACCACTGCAGTGGAAGCTGCCATGTGGCCCAGAAGCTGGAGGAAGTGTCTTGCTGGGCAAGAGACCTGATGTTGAAAAGATGAAGCAAGATCCACTAGGGCCTTCACCCCTGCCAGGGGAAGGAAAGCTTTTGCTTGAACAGTGTCCAAATCTATTCCTATGAAGGTGAGAAGTTGAACTGGTTCGAGGAAAGACTTTGGAAGATTGAGAAGAAAACCCAGGGAACGGAGTAGCTCCTGGGTAGTTTTCAGAGCTGACTTGACCTGTAGAGATGACTGACCCACAATGAGCCAGTCGTACAGATATGGGAAGATGGTGATACCCTGTCGTCTGAGGTAAGCCACCACTACTGCGAGGCACTTCGTGAACATCCTTGGAGCTGACGTTAGGCCGAATGGCATGGCTCTGAATTGGTAGTGGCCTGAAGGCAACATGAACCTGAGGTATTTTCTGTGGGAGCATCTGATAGGGATATGGAAATAGGCATTCTTGAAGTCCAGAGATGCTAACCAATCTCCCGGCCTTAGAGAAGGAAGGATTATTCCCAGAGTTACCATTTTGAATTTGGGCTTTGAAATGCGCTTGTTCAAATACCTTAGGTCTAGGATGGGTCGCCACACCTCTGTTTTCTTTGGGGTAAGAAAGTATCTGAAGTACAGCCCTTTTCCCTTGTGCTGAGTAGGACCCTTCTCTATAGCTCTGAGAGCTAGAAGAGAGGAAACCTCTGCCTCTAGGGCAAGGGTTTCTGAGATTGATGCAGGTGGAAAAGACTTGGTCCTCTTTTTTGGGAACTTTTGAAGCTGAGGGTCAGTCCCTGGCTTACTACTTCCAGGACCCACTTGTCTGAGGTAACAGACTTCCAGGCCTGGAAGTAGTAAGCCAGCCTGCCTCCTACTGGTATTGGGGAGTCGACCCAGGCTGACACATCAGGGTGTCTGCTTGGCAGGAGCCTTAGACTGGGAGGAGGAGGAAGCAGCCCTGCTCACCCCCCTCCTGCCCTTCCCTCTGAAGAACCTCCTCTGTGGGAAGGGAGAGGAGGCCTGGGCTTGGTAAAAAGGCCTGTGAAAAGGTCTGCCCCTAGACTGCTGCTTTTGTGGAGTGGCTTGCCTTCCCTTTGCCTGTGCACTCCTGTACATGGTCCTGTATTCATCCATTTTCTTCATGTAAGCCTCTGTTTGCTCCCCAAACAGAGAGTTACCCACTACAGGAAAATCCATAGCCTTAGCCTGGGTATCCTGTGAAAGGCTAGTACATCTGAGCCAAGCATGTCTCCTGAGAGACACAGATGTAGCCATGACTCTAGATGCCACATCATTGGAGTCCACAGCAGCATGAAATTGGATTTTGATGCCTCAATTCCATCAGCAGCCACCTCCTCCAGCTCTTGCCTAGCTGGGGAGGCCTGTTTAGCCAGTTCCAGAACCGTATCCCATCTGGATTTCTGGTACCTGGCTGTGTAGGCCATATAATTAGCCTGCCTGAGTCCCAAAGAGGATGCAAAATGCTGTTTTTTGGCGATGGCATCCACTTTCCTGGAGTCCTTATCCGGGGGGGTGTGAAGCCAAAGGAATGTTAGCCATGTCACAGGCTGCAACCTGCACTACCCCAGCATGGCTGCTATGATTATAAAGGAACTCCATAGCTGAGCCTAATAACATATACCTCCTGTCCATTCTCTTGTCCACAGGAGGTAATGAATTAGGAGTTTGCAAAAGTTTGTGTGTTTGTTTCCCCAAGGACTTATGAAGAGGAATAGACAGCCTTTTGGACTCTGGGATGTCCATCATTTCCACAAAATCAGGCTCCTCCTCCTCCTCCTCTGCAGCTTCAACCAAGGGAAGCTGAAGGGTTTCGGACACCTTTTTTCAAAAAAAAAAAGTGTGAAGGGGACTCGGAGAGCCTGGGAGGAGAGACACCTGAGGGCCTGTCTGGGGAGATGTCCGGTTCAATGGGCACATCCAGACCCCCCCGGTCATCATCATCATCACCGGGATAATCTTTGTCTCCCTCCCACTCCTCATAATAAGTATCTGGATCATAATCCGAAGGAGACAGATCCGACTGAACTGACCGCCTAACCGGTGGTACTGGTTCGGACGGAACCAGTGTAAGCGACTGAACAATACTAATTGCTTTGGCTATTTTGTCCGCAGTTGGAGAATGTGGTACTGGATCCAAACCGGTGGACTTACGTTTTCGTTTCGACAGAACTGACCCCTCAGGGTCGGCTCTCCTTTTGCCTGAGGAGGTATCGCCTAGGTCAGTAGGCACCTCCTCAGGTTCAGCCGCAACCGAACCGGACTGGCAATCTGGATCTAAGGACTTCTCAGCCTTCCTTTCCTTCAGCCTACTCAGTCTCTTATCTAGAGTGGATTTAGGAAAGTTTTTACAAATTTGGCAGTCTGACTTGAGGTGGTCAAACTCCATACAATAAACACAGATGAGGTGGGGGTTGGCCTTGGCAAAGGCCTCCCCACACTCAGTACAGTGCTGAAACCCAGTGGGACCGGTTTTCTTTTTGGGTTTGTCAGATATGGCCAACCTACTAAATTACCCTGTAGAAGCTTTCAAGCCAGGTAATGAAATAATCGATCGGTTACAAACAGTGTCACGGGTTTTGAAAAAGAACCAGAAAAGGCCCAGTCCTTTTGAAACCGATCGATACCGGAACACCACTCTAATCCCAGAAAATTTCTCTCAGATAATGGAACTAATGCAAGGTCAGTTCCTAACCGGACCAACCGGACAGAAATCGAGGAAAAGAGTAATGTCCACACACACTTGAAAAATAAACACAGTCGCTACCTATCTACAACATTAACTGTACCGTTGACAGAGGCTGGAAAACCGAAAAAATAACAAATAGAACGGTTTAACCAAACTCTTTTTAAACTTTACCGAACCGAGCAGAGGAATCTCTAGAGCGACTTCACTGTTAGGCGAAGTAAAGAATATACAGGTTACTCACCTGTAACAGGAGTTCTAGGAATGGTATATGTTGTTCATCCACACTTATTGGCAGGTTCCTTGCCGCTTTAAATCTTGCCGGAAGGTCTTCGCTAGCTCCTCCCACCCACCCGGTGGTAAAACTCTTGGCTCCGCCCCATGACGCAGATCTGGCCCGCTGGAAGCTCAGGTTGTGCGTCGAGCCGGAGGATTGGAATTAGGATGAACAACACATACCATTCCTAGAACTCCTGTTAGCAGGTGAGTAACCTGTATTTCAGGGACATGGATATGTTGTTCATCCACACTTATTGGCAGACTCCTAGCAGTTCTCCGGGAGGAGGGAGGCAAGGCGCACACCCCTAATACTTACTTGGGGAACAAAGATTGAGAACCGAGGCCCCAAACCAGCATCCCGGCGTGACTCAAGGCCCATGTGGTAGTGGGAAATAAGTGTGTGCTGACTTCCAGGTAGCAGCCCTGCAGATCTCCTGGATAGGGACATCCTGGAAGCAGCCACCGATGCAGCAGTATGGCGGGTAGAATGAGCTCTTATCCTCTGGGAGGCTCCATGCCCGCTAACTCATAGCAGAGATTTATGCAGGAGGTGACCCATCTGCTATCGTCCGCTTGGCTGCAGGTCTGCCAGGTGCGGCTTCAGCGTAGGTGACAAACAGCTGGCGAACCTCTCCCCGATTTCAGCCGCGCGCCCTTATAATAAGCGAGCGCCCTTTAGAGTCCAGAGTATGGAGCCTATATTCGGCCTCCGAGGTGATTGGGGTAGAACACCGCAGAGTCAATACCTGATTAAGGTGAAACTCCGGCACCACCTTCGGAAGGAATTTCGTGTGGGGCGAGACAACCTTGTCCCTGTGGAAGACCAGGTAAGGAGACTCGATGCTTAGCGCCTGGAGTTCTCCCATCCTTCTGGCTGACGATAGCCACCAAGAAGGCGGTTTTTCCACACAGGTGGGGAGACCACACCTGTGCATTGGTTCAATGGCTTGCCCATGAGCTTTGCCAGTACCAGCAGTAAATCCCACGGAGGTGGGGGTTCCGCACTGGAGGAAATGTGATCAAGGCCTTTGAAAAGCGCCCAACCACTCTTTTTCCTGCGCACTGACTGCTGACCGCCCGCGCCCGAAGCAGAAATGGCCAGGTGCACCTTAAGGTCGTCGACCTAAGCCCTTGACTAGATAGGGACCATAGATAGTCCAAAATGCTCGCCACAGGACACGAGAAAGGGTCCAACCCTTTTTCCTGACACCAAATGGAGAACCTCTTCCATTTGAAGGCATAGCATTTTCTGGTCGACTCCTTACGGGACGCCTCAACGACGCTGAGGACCTCGGCCGGAAAGACCCAAGGCTGGAACCTAGCCGCCCAGGAACCAGGCTGTCAGGTGCAGGATTGAAGGTCCGGATGGAACACCTTCCCTGATTGACTGAGAGCAGGTCCGGGCGAGCTGGAAGCCGCTGAGTCCTGGAGCTGAGACTGAGGAGATCTGGTACCAGGACTGGCGAGGCCAGTCTGGGGCTATCAGAATCACCTGCGCCTTGTCCCTCCTCGTCCAGCAGGACCCTGTGAATCAGGGGAATGGGGAAAGGCGTAAAGAGGCCCGGGTCCACGGCCTCAAAGGCATCCCCTGCAGCGAGCCCCTGCAGAGGGGGCGGGCATGAAACAGCCTCAGCCTGCTCTCCCTGAGGCAAACAGATCCACCAGAGGTGTGCCCCAGCGGAGAACAGGTCTTGTACTATCTCCGGCAGGAAAGACCACTGCAAGCGATGCAGCCCCTATCTGCTCAGGCATCGGCCAGGGTGTTGAGGCCCTGCCACATGAATGGCCAGGAGATCCGCCCAGGCTGCGACCAGTGACCAGATGCAGAGAGCCTGCATAGAGGCAAGGAGCGCGCCCCCCTGGCGGTTTAGATAGTACATGGTCGTGGTATTGTCCGTCTGGACTCGGACCACTTGACCCCGGAGAAACGGAGCAAAGGCGGTGAGAGCTAGGCGGACCGCACGGAGCTCCAGCAGGTTGATATGGCATCGGGACTCCCGCGGAGACCAGAGGCCGTGCGCTCGGTGTTCCCCCAGATGGGCACCCCAACCCATCAAAGAGGCGTGGGTCGATAGAGAGACTGTCGGCTCGGGGCGGACAAACGGGATACCCTCCTGCAGATGGGACGGAACGGTCCACCACTGGAGAGCGTTCCACATCTCCTGGGTCATCCACACGCGCTGGTCCAGAGGGTCGCAACGCTGTGACCACTGGCCGGCCAGACCCCACTGGAGGGGGCGCATGTGCCAGCGTGCCCAACGGACTACACTGGTACAGGCCGCCATAAGACCCAGGAGTCGCAGGAAGTCCCGGGCAGATCGCGATTGCCCAACCAGAAATGATTGGGCAAAGGAGGTAAGAACCTCGGCCCTGTCCGCCGGAGCCGTGCTCTGGCAGGAGAGTCGAGCTCTGCCCGATGAAGGATATCACCTGCTTCGCTCGAGTCCCGACTTGGCCTCGCTGACCAGGAGGCCCAGTTGAGAGCAAACCCGAGGCCAGATTTCTGGACCGCCCACCTCCAACCTGGAGGGGGCTACACAGCCAATCGTCCAGGTAAGGGTACACCTGACCTCGGGCGCCAGAGAGGAAAGCTGTCACCGCTTGCAATGCATTTGGTGAAGACCCTGGGAGCTGAAGAAAGTCAAGGGCATGGCCTGAACTGAAGAGGATCCCTCCGCTCTGAAGCGGAGGAATCTCTGATGAGACGGACGGATAGGGACGTGAAAGAACGCTGCCCTGAAGTCCAGAGAACAGAACCTACACCGTGTTCCAGAGATGGTATTATCTGAGCCAGAGTGACCATTCTGAAGGTTCGAGACCTCAGGAACTTGTTCAGGTCGTAGGTTCAAGATGGGGCGCCAGCCCCCATCCGCTTCGGGACCAGGAAGTACCTGGACACGAACCCTGGTTCTGGTGAAGGGTCCTCATCTCTTTATCACCCTTTTGGAAGGAGGAGGGCTAGTCGGCTCCGACGAGCCTGTAAGATTCTGGGACCCAAGCCTCCTGCGGGGCGACGGCTCTGAAGGTGGAGCCTGCTCAATTCCAGAGGCAGGCCTCTTCCCACCACCTCTCAAAACCCACCTGTCCGTGGTAACAGCGGACCAGGCGGAAAAGAAGTGTCTGAGCCGCCTTCACGGGGGAACCAGGGGGCGGTGACGGGATGGGGTGACACCCTCAGCCCGCTACTTAGCAGGCTTGGAGGAAGGACCGCCTGGGGACCACCGGCCTTTTCTCCATACTTGCCTTATTAGAGGAAGTCGATGGCTTGGGCTTTGAAATACCAAGGTCTAGCCTGCTGGCCCTGACGCTGTTGTTGGGCCGGGCGGTGGCGGAGTAGAGGATGAAAGGACTTAGGGCTGGGGCTTATGACCTTGTCCCTCTGTGCGGACGAGACCGAACCAAGGTGGCATTGATTTTCGATCCTCTGGAGGTGGCCTTCCACCCAGGGCCGAACAGGTCTGTTCCCAGGAAAGGAACGTCCGCCAGCTTGTGCTGGGTATCTGCGGTAAAGGTGGATATTCGCAGCCACGCCTGCCGACGCATGGCCACAGCAGCCGCCACTGACCGGGCACATGAGTCTCCTATATCCAGAGCAGTCTGGAGCTGTTGTTTGGCTACTGCCTTGCCCTGATCCCGCACCTGCTTGACCGTGGTCTGCAGGTCAGCGGGAAGATGAGGGACCGCCTCATCCAGGGAACCCAACAGGGCATGGGAGAAATGTGCCATGAGGACGGCCGAACTGGCCTGATGAAGGCCGAGAGAAGAGGCAGCATACACTTTCCGCCCCGAGTAGTCCAATTTCTTGGACTCTTTGTCGGGCGGTTTGTCCACGTCCCTGGCATTACCGGCACGCCGGAAAACACTGTCCGTGACCAGCCCTTCAGCCGAGGGGTGTTCAGAAAACCCGGACAGAGAGCCAGTAGGGACCGCATACTTCCTGGCCATCCTGGCCGAAGGCGCAGGACAGGAAGCTGGACGCTGCCAAAGTTCCAGGGCCGGCCCGACAATGGCTTCGGCCACTGGAAAGGCCTCCGTGGGAGAATCCCCTCGGTCCAGAATCTCGGTGAGAGGATATCTGGCCCGTTTGGATACGGGTTCAAGCTTCATCCCAGTGGATTCTGAGATGAGCCTAAGAAGTCCTAGGAAGGACGAAGGGCTATCGTCCACTGACTGCCCCCCAGAGGACTCCAAGTCAAGGCGCTTGGAGAACAGGGAGGAGTCATCCGACTCCGACGAGTTGTCGAATAGCTGCCTGGAGCCCGAGCCACCCTCCACTTGCCGAGGCTTGTCAGGCGTGAGAGTGACCGACAGCCTACGGGGAAGGCCTTGGGCCAACCGCGATCTCTCTGGTCGAGCCCCAGCTGTCGGCTGAGGTGGAGGCAGTTCCACCACAACTGGTGGGGCAGCCGGAATAGATCGACAACTGGCCTGGAAACAGGCCTCAACCACATTTCCGGTCCGTGGCAACCACTTAATGGCTGGAGAAGAGGCCTGAGCCTGCTTATTGGCCAGAAAATTTGTTGCCACATGAGGTCCTTTGCGGGCGTAGCTTACTGAGCCTTCCTCCTCGCCGAGGAGGAAGAAGAGGAAGAGCGGTGACCGCTTGCCGCGGTGCTCAGGACCGAGACCGCCTGTATCAACGGAACGGCTGGACCGCAAGATGTCCGAGACCGAGACTGAGAACTCGCTAGGCCGAGGTCGGTGAGGCGGGGAGCCGAGGATCGGCGATCCCCTCGGTTCGGTCGGCAAAACCGACGGCTCCTGATTCACCGGTACGGGAGAGCCGACGATATCCTCAACCCTCACCGGGGAAACCGGGGAGGAGAGAATCTCGCTTTCCAACCGACAACCCGTCTAACGGGTCGAGAAAAATCTCGACCTCGTCGGCGGGAGTCTCAGTCACCTGGCCTGACAGGGGCACCGTGAAGCCAGTGGCCGAAGCCGAGAATTCGACTGAAGTCTATTGTCGACGAGTGGAGGGGGATCTTTTCCCGCCTCCCAAGAGGCGACGATGAGACTTGCTTTAGACTTCTTCGACGGATGAAACGGACTCAGCAGTAGGACCTCGCTTTAGTGGAGAGGGTCAAGCAAAGCTCCTTAAAGGAAGCTGAATATGAGAACCCGTTGATACAGAGGGACAAAGGCCGAGGAAGAGGAAGTCAGGCCTGAGCCGCCTGCTCTCGGGGCACTATCTAGTTGTTCGCGGATCCCGCAGCCACGGAAACCGCCAGTCGGGCCTCTTGGATTTGACCGAGGAAATTCTTTCTCGGGACGCCCAGAAGTAAGCGGGCAGCGCGGTTCCTCAGGACGAGACCGGTAGGAGGAACACAGGTCGCAAGCCTGCAGGTCGTGCTCCTGGCCAAGGCAATCAAACGCACGGAGTGCGGGTCCGTCCGAGACATCTTTCTGCCCACAGGGACATCTCCAAACGGAGTCGATGGTTCATCGCAGCCGCCAAGGAAGAAGACCGAAAGTTATAAAGGCTTTTTTTTTTGAAACCAAGGATTTTAGGCCCAAAACTAATCGCAGAGCGTTATGGAGGGAACCTGAGCTTCCAAGCGGTAAGGAAGATCGCGCCATGGGGCGGAGCCGAGTTTTACCCCGGTGGGTGGGAGGAGCTAGCTTGAAGACCTTCCGGCAAGATTTAAAGAGGCAAGGAACCTGCCAATAAGTGTGGATGAACAACATATCCATGTCCCTAGAACTGATGGTTACACTGGGAAGTACCACAGACAGAGGTTTGAAAATCGAGCTCGAGCTCTACGTTCTATGCTCCTGCATAGAGTTTAACTCCTTACTCTCTGGGGCAGTTCAAGTGCTGGGACTAACTGCATTAAGTCAGAATACAGCAAGACTTTATGTTGTTTGAAATACTTGCTTTTGCTGAGAGGCAGTTTGTTTTTGAGGACAGGCATTTTGTTGCCACAGGCAGAGTGTTACATTGTCGCAGGGAGAGTTCTTCTACACCGCCGCCCCTTGGTAAAGCACCAACAGTTGTGTTTACCTAATCGAGAGCTTAAAAACACAGTTCTGGCATGATTTCTTAAAATAATGCCCAGAAATATGTTTTTAGGTTCGGACATTGGCACCAATATCTGTTCCAAAGTTTAAATTCACGGAACTGCCCAGCAGCAAGTCCCCTCCATCCCGTGGAACTGCAGCTCTGTACTGTTGCTGACTTATTTTATTTTTAAAACATCAAGTTTTTCTTTTAGGGACGGCCTGTGGGCACAGCGATTGGATTTCCGCTTGTGATGCTGGCTACCCGGGTTCGAAAGTGGACCCAGGCACCAGAGGGCCGGCTGGGGGGAGTATGTCTAAGCATCCGATGGATCGCTCAGCTCCTTCAGGAGGAGGGGGCACACTGGCTCGGGGGCAGTCTGACCTCTGGCGACAACCAGAGATAGCACAGCCCCAATGCCCACAACAGTAGGGGGAGTGTGATGGACACCAGCGTAAGCCATGGCATCGTGTGGCATGTCACGCTCGGGGAGAGCGTACACCAGAAAAAAAAAAGCCTCTCCCAGCACAACACCGACGCAAGGGCCCAAGATGGTCCTCACCTGCCTGCGGCTGCAATACCACTGGAGAGCCCAACGCAGACTCGATCTCCTCTGGGGTGGAGGTTAAGGAGGAGCCGCCTCCCACCATGTCTCCATCTTGGGGGTAAGCCATGACTCCATAGGGAGCCTCCGGCGGAAAGAGCAGGAGAGTCGGGTGACAGTGCTGGGCAGGAGGCGGGGAAAAACTAGAAAGTTAAAAAAAAGCTTTTCTTTTTTTCTGGCTCCTCACTACCCGAAGAAGCTCAGTCCCGGCCTCATCCGCCGCCCATGCCCAGGCGTACCCCCCCACGGGCAGGGCCACGGGAGCGGGACCCCACCCAGTGGACACTGCTGGCAATGGGGCCAGCGGCGGAGTAGAGCTTCATGCTCAGAGCCAGGATTTTTGCATGCGGCTGTACCTGGGGGCGGGGACATGCATTGATGACCCACGTCTGCCCCGCCCCCTACAGGTAACGGCGCTGGCACAATGGATCCCCCCCAGCCTCCGCCAGGGATCCGTGACATGCCAGACACACTACCCCCCTCCCCCCAGAGAAGGAGAGCAGTCCCTAGGACACCCAGTCCTTCTCTCCCAGCTGGCACTCTGACATCCAGAGTCCATTTCCGAACCTAGGTCATCGACGTCGCAGATGGATGCACTGCTTCTCCGCCAGCAGGCTGGCCTCATCAAGCTTTTCTTCTTCTAATGTAAAACTGAGGTGCTGGTGAATCGCTTTTTAAATTACAGCTCTGTACTGTTGCAGACTCATTTTATTTTTTAAAACATCAAGCTTTTCTTCTGCTAATGTTAAACTGAGCTGCTGGTAACCCGCTTATTGAATTGCAGCTCTGCACTAAAAATCAGATCAATCAATAACACTTTCAGTTGCAAATGGTCCACGGATGTGTGCCCGTTAGTGATAGCATGTATGTACCGCAGTGCAGGGCCCCACCCCAGTCCCCGATCGCCCACCCGTTCATAAAAAAAAAAAACTTTTCCATAGTGTAGGGACCCACCCCAGTCCACAATCGACTGTTAGGAAAATAATTTCTTTACCGTAGTGTAGTGGTCACCCCAATCCCCCCCCACTCTGGTATGCACAGCCCACCCCGCCTCCCCCCACCCCAGCACATCTCACCAGTCAGCGAGTAGCACACAGCCCTCCTCTCACCTCCATGGCTGCCCACCGACTGAACTGTCAATGACAGTTTACACTATACTGTACATTACTATACATTACAAGCCCATTGGTGTCAACCCTTATGCACAAATATATGAAGATTTCCACAGGGATATTGGATCTAGATCTCAAATCCCTGAAAGATAGCATCATGCCCACTTCCCCATACAGATCATGGATAGTGTCCAGCCCACTTCCCACATTTTAGCAGGTCTTGGTGCACAAAAATGGTATGCCCCCTTCATTCCTTTAAAGGCCGAGATGCAGGAGTACCATTTTTATGACTGATGAATGTGTGGTTCACCATCCAGATGTATACAGTGGCCCAGACTTACCTCCACAGGATGGCCAAGTTCTGGGTAGAGGCTGCCAGTCCGGTGGCACCGAGGGTTGAGGTGCTGCATGCCACACCTCACACCACACCAGCAGCCCAGGTTAATACATGGACTTAGGCTGCTGGGGGCGTCAGCCGGGGATTCCAAAGAAATGAAAGTTACGTACTTACTGTAATTCTTGATCTTCTCTTGTTTCTTCACCATTCATTACTGTTGGGGTGTAAGCCGGAGGCGCGCACCCGCCACGGGATTTTTTCCTTTTTGGAGGGAGGAGTTGGTGCCGATGGCACCACCCACATGGCTGACGCATTGCGCGGTGCATGCAGGTTGGCCGTTAGGCACCGTGGACTCCTCCTCAATCCCAGTTCTGTTGAGTCAGAGAGGAGAAACAGATTTTAGAGAAAGAGCGTGAGGCAAGAGAGCCAAGGGATAGACAAAGAAAAGAATATAAACTGAAAAAGATATAAGCCGATTAAAGGACAGAAAGGAGAGAACCCTACCCTAAGTGGCAATGGGGCCTCAATCCTTGGGTGGTCTCGGGAGAAGGAGAAGGCAAAGGATAGAAAGAAGAAAGATAGAAGAGGTGGAAGAAAATAATAAAGGGGGGAGGGAGGAGGGCTTGCCTCCATGCTAAAATGGAAGACCACTGGCTTGAGAGTTTCAAAATCCCTGCAGGAATGAAGACAAGGGAACAAGGATCCCGCTAGCCACAGAAGTTATAGAACCAAGGTCTGAAGGGGATTAACGGTCTTGTCAGTCTTGGCGGAGGCAGATCTCTCCTCCCACCCTTTATCCGTAAATGTTATGAAAATCCTAGAGCCTAGGTCTCATAGACTGGCCCTTGGAGGGCGATCAGTCCTACTCAGAAGAGGAGCAAGTCCTGATTTAGGTGTAGGGAAAGAAATCTGGTAGAAGTTTTCCCACTGGTGTAGTACCCACTTCAGGAGACGAGAACCAAAGGACATCCATGCCATAAGAAAAAGAGAGGGAGGAAAATCCCATGGACTCTCCTAGGACTGCACTGATGTAATGACAACCAGAGGGTGACATAAACCAGAGGATTATGCAAGCCCCAAGAGGGGGACACCCTAGTGCATCGTAAGGAGAATCTCAGGGAGTTCCCTCAGAGGTTAGAGTGAAGACCCTACTCGCCGTCCTTCAGGTTGACCACTGTTTTTATCATGACATATTTTTACCCCCTTAGCAGCCACTGACCTGCTTTCCATCCAGCCACCACTCAGTTCCACCTCTGACCCCAACATGGCATGCCCAGCTAGCATATGCAGCTCTGTCTTCGGGAGGGGCACCCCCTATTGCCACCACGCCAGACGAGGAACCATTACCGGCACGCGCATCGGGCATCTTCGGCCGACAGAGTGCAGCCATCAAGCTGCCGCGGCCTGTGCTGCTCCATTTTTCCAGTTTTATACTCCTGGGAGTGCAAGTGTGCAATGACATCTAGGCACAAATGTGCCGATGTCTGCCACACTCCATCCTTCTATGCCAGCTCTAGCAGTGCCGATCATCACCGGGGGCTGCTGCAGAGCGATGGCTCCCTGGATCTCTCCCCAGGGATAGAAAAGCAGTCCACCAGATGCTCAATCCTTATCCCCCCACAGACCCCTGACATCCCAGGCTCACGTCCAAACCCAGGTCGCCAGCATGGCACGAGGTGTGGCGTCCAGCGACTCAACCCTCAGCGCCACCGGGCAGAGGTTGAACACTCTGACTTTTTAGAGAAGGAAACAGAGAGATCTGAGGTACCAGGGGGACTCGGCCCCCAATTGGCCTCTAGGAGGGGAAGGGTGAGCAAGGTGGAGGTGACACCCAAGAACTGAGGCCCATGAGGGAATGGAGGGTGGGATTCAGTAATGAATGGTGAAGATACAAGAGAAGATCAAGAATTACGGTAGGTAAGTAATTTTCATATCTTCCCTTGTCAATCTTCACCATTCACTACTGTTGGGTGAGTACCAAGCCCCTTGGAGGGGATCTGGCACAGCCCTGAGGGAGCAGATCCCTCAGTCCCCTGTGGGTGAGGCGCAGGAGGGGGAGACTCTAAAGCCCTATTAGACCAATAAGATCTAAGGCTGTTCAGGATGAGGAGGCGTCCCCCATGGCTAGGGGGACAGGAGGCACCCCTGTAAGGTCCTCCTTGCCCTGCGGGAAAAAAGCCGTGTACCCCAGAAAGTGGAGGAGATCACCCTACACCGGGCAATGGGTGACAACCTTGACAGATGAAGCCATGCTGTCTGCCTAATGCAGATCGCTGTCCCCACAAGTCTGTATGCCACCTCACTGGTGTTGTAAGACGCCCTTGCTTGATGCCTTGCAAGCTCCAGACCCTGAGCAGAGAGGGCAATGGCCTGTCTAGATTGCTCCATATCAGGCAAAGATGCCAGGACTTGTGCCAGCATTGACCACAGATGTCTGTTTATGGGCAGTGTGGTGAGCCTAATGAGAACCTATACACAGTAACGCACGAGACAAAGGGAAAACTCTTCACCCCACCGGTCACATTCTGCAGAATCCGGATCCGGGGTTTGGTCATGCGCCAGGCGCTGAAGCCAAGAAGGAGTGTCTAGGGACGTCAGCCCTGAAGGTGGGTGAGGTAGGGAACCTAGAGACTCCTGGGGGGCGCAATACCATCTCCTACAGTCTGCTGGGGCTGGGAAAGGGGAGACTGGAGACTGTCAGGTGTGGATAGATGCTTCCTGGAAAGGGAATGGCCAGGAGGGCACCACCAGGTGGTGGGCACTGAATTCACTCAGGAATGAGTGCGTCTCCCACTCTGTATTGCTTCTCAGCACATGAGAGATGTGAAGCTCCTTGACCAGCCTTGAAAGGGACCACTGATACTCAGTGAAATCAGCGTTGGAGGACAGGTGGACAGAAGGTTCCTCTCCCTTGGAAGAGGGAGACGAGGAGGAAGAGGAGCTTGAATGTTCAGAGTCCTCCTGTGGCGGGGGAGAGAGGCAAAAAACCTGTTTGTCTATGGCCCTGACATAAGTGGGAAAGGCCGCCGTGGTGGCTCTGAACATCTCCCAGGTTAAGGGCCCTGTAGGACCCACAAGGCCTGGGCGAGGAGGAGGTATCTGCAGAGGGATGGGAGATGGGCACTGAACTGATAGTGTCCGGCCTCTGCCAGGGCTCTGAGACCCAGAGACTGGTTCCGCTGGACAGGGGGACCCTGGGGCCAAACTGGGCTGCAGAGGCTGTGTCTGAGATGCCAAACTCCAGAAGAGCCCTGAGGGAGAATCTCCCCTGTGATGCATCTGGGGTTGCATGGGTCCAGAAGGGCAACCCTCTGCACTGCCAACTAAGGATGCCTCTGAGACCTTACGGGAAAGACGAGGTTCAGTGCTTCAACTCCCCCCCACTCCCCGCAGGGTAGTAGAGGGGCTACCCACGTTTTGCCACAGCCCCTCAACCCTTCGGACTCAGAGGCTGCCCTCTTCCTCTACCCCAGTAAAGTTGGGCCCCCCAATCCCACAGGCCCCCCCAAGGGAGACTGCAGAGGAGGCGGGCCCAGTCTCCACCTGGGGGGCCAGGGCAGCACCAGGAGTGGCAGCTGCCATGGCCTCCCAAGGAGAGGACACCCCACCCTGAGCCCCCAGGCCACTGTCCCCAATGGATCCACACCAGCTGGCCTCGGCTGTAGGATCCACCAGAACTACAGATTCCAGGGACTCTGGGATAGGGCCGCTGGGCCACCTGGTACCATGTCCCAAGGGGCTGTCCGACTCCGAGGAGTCAGGGTGCCAGTCCAGATTGGCCTGCGAATCATCTTCCTCTGAAAAGGAAGTAACCAGGCAGATCTCCAGGCTAGCGACCCCGGGAAGGCCACTGACGATGTCGACGCCCCGATCACCAGCACTGCGAATGGCACCAGGATCCAGCACGGTGCCAGGAGGCGGCGCTGAGGGTCCACCAGTGCCAGGCCCAGCAGCCATGGGCCATGACACTGGGGGAGCCAGCACCTCCCAAGGAGGTGACTGTCGGGGCGGTGCCAGCAATGCAACTCCACAGGGGATCATGTTGCTCCTCTGACACTGCAAAAGAGGCCTCTTCCTCCTCCTCAGCAAGGCTAGAATTGGAGGAGGCATCCTCCTCGCCAGGCCATATAGATCTAGGAGGGGACCCGGAGGAAGGGTCAAGTGTCCTGGCCTTGGCAACCCACGAATGACGATGTCTTCCAAAAGTCGGTGGAGCCCTGCCGACTTTAAATGCGTGAACTTCGAGAACATGGTGGTCCATGGAGAAGCAGGCATAGCAATGATCCATATCATGATTGGGTCAGAGGCACTGCAAGCAAACATCATGCCAATCCGAAATGGAAGAATGCCGGCCACAGGGGCACCGACACAAGGGGCAAGGCCCGCTTTGGATTTTCTCTTTGCCCCCAAACCAGATATGATTCGAAAACAACATAATCAAACTTTAGCAAAAGAGCCCTGCACCATCGGAAGAAATAAAAGGAACAGGCTTATAAGATTACCAACGGCGTCGGGCGGTTCAGAACCAGGATGAAGAACTGGAGAGGTGGCGAACAGCGAAGGCCTATGATACAGACTAAATTCGGCTTACTCGCACAGCAGGTGCAACCACGATGGTGGGAGAAACAGAACTGGGATGGAGAAGGAGTCTACAGCATTTTAACAGCCAACCCACGCGGCATCGCAAGAGTGCGCCAGCCACGCAGTGCCATCGGGCCAACTCCCTCCAAAAAAAAAAAAAAAAAGCCCAATGGTGGGCGGCAAAGCAACGGCTTACACCCCAACAGTAATGAATGGTGAAGACTGACAAGGAAGATCAGCCTCCTCTCCCAGGGAGGCAGGGTCTGTTAGTCCAGCCTATGGCTGCCACCATATGGAGGTCTGGTGGTAGCGCAGGCTAGGGCAGCAAGGAATGGGAGGGTCTGGTGAGTAGGGTGTGCCTCCACACACATGCTCATGCATGGTCACAGAATGGAACGGGGAGAAAAGCAGAAAAAGGGAGGTTGTTGGCTTTGTGAAGCCCCACCTGCAGCCCACAGACCTGCGCAGCCACCCAGAAGACCCACAGTCAACACTGTACTGCATGTTTGGGGGAAGAGGATAGCCCTCCTTCCCCCAATCCCACCATGGGAGGTAAAATCCATGGGGTACCGACTGGGGGTAGTTCCAAGGGAGGCGGACGCCGATCCACGGAGGCAAGGACAGGGCTCAGAAGCCACCATGACTCCTGATGAGAAACACCTATATGGAAAATGTTGTGTGGTGGGGATGACAGTCAGCTTCATGGGACCAGAGAGTGAAAGTGTTATTTTGCATTGCTACAGGATTTACCCACTTTCCACCTTCCCTTTGGGATAGCGACCAAGTGACTCAGTGCAGCACGCCCTATACAATGGAGCCAATCAAAGTCCCCCTTCTCTTACAGCAGCACCGCCACCTGCAGTCACCTGGGTGACAGTAGAGTGGCAAATGCTAGCTCCCTCCTTCTCAGGTAGAGAACATCCTGTGAGCTGCTCTATTCTCCTCCCCCCAGCCACACCCCAACATCCCAGGCTTATAAGTGTGCTCTGGTCACTGGTATGGCGAGCAAATGCCCTGCCACAATGCTGACGGGCCACCATTAATGTTTGTGTGGAGGAGTGTTTGGGCTGCTACATGGGATGGGGAAAGGGGGACTTCATTTCTGGTATCACAAGGGGGATGGGGAATTTGGGGTTCTAAATGGATTGAGAAAGGGGGAGTCATATCAGTAAGTGTACTGGTATTACTAGGACTGTTAGGAAGAATGAAGGGTTAGTTGCTACGTGGGTTGAAGGACGCTGGCAGCTTATTTCTTATACTAGAGCCCTGAGGAGGGTTAGGTTCACTTTTTTCTACTTTGTTACAACAGGTTGTCAGTGCACTTCATAAATCTACATAAAGTTTTTATTTTTACTTCATCATGAAAGCTATGCGAAATGTAGCACCATTACTTCACTCATCTCTATTTGATAGTGATTCCTCTTCTCTTCCAATAGTCATTTTAGAAGTCCAAAGATTCCATTACTTAACCTTAATGCACAATGGTGCTACAGAACAGATCAGTGAAAAGTCTATTATGATAAGTAAACACAAAATATTTCACAGAAATTCTCCTTGATAGTGTTCAATGCAGTTTGTAAAGACTGTGCAAAAATGGAAACATTAAACTTACCCTTCGTTTTTTTTGTTCACTGTTCATCTGTGGATCAGAAAAACATAAAAGGGAGAAAAAGTGGTAAGCTAGTCACTATAATGTTGAAAGTTTTGAAACTTCTATTTGTAGATGCATTTTTGAAAAAAGAACCGATATTGTACATTTTATATTTCTCTCATAATAGACAAACAAAAATCTACTTTTACTGTAAAAGCATTAGGGCCCTGTATTCAAAGTATCCTGTTCCAAAGAACGTCAGCATCAAATAAGCCCTAAAAAATACTGATGGGCATTGAAAATTTGCTCAAGTATCTTCAAAACTTCTTCTGTCCCCAGTTCAAATGTGGCAGGATCAAGATAAGGCACAATGCTAGGATGAAGCAGGGCCAAGACACAAGCTTCTAGAGCTTTTCAAAACTCCATGTTCCTGCCAAAGTAGATTTTTGCATACCTCCTTATAAAGTGGAGGGTTAACTGATGGACCCAGAGTCCCTTTTTTGGGGGGGAGGGTTCAGAAATAAGCAATCTTCATAGATTGGTATTTGCATAGTTCTACTGGGTCGGGAAAGGATCAAGGGTTGCCACAAGGGTCAGTCCAACAACTCTGACAGCCAAAAGGAAACCATTTAACCTTTTTTTTCCTTTCTGCTTTTCCCCGCCCTCCCATCATTTAAGGCTGTACTTATATAGTAAATAAATGGGTCCCATAAAAGGGAAAATTTATGAGGTTTATTTTCATAAGAATAATGAATTCTTTCCAGTTTACAGCAGTCAACCATAAAATTAAACCACTGTTAATAAGGTGGAGGAAGTGGGTCTTTTCAGTGCTGGAGAACTATTTTCCTGGCATTTACCAAACAAATAAGAACATAAGAAAGTGCCAGCAGAAGGGGCCTTGCGATCCACCTAGTCTGCCTGTGAAAGCTACTCCTCCCAGTTTCTTTACTGCCCTAGGTTTCCACAGTGCATAGCCCATGCTAGCTTGAACTCCCCCACTGTCTTCGCTGCCACAACCTCTGGGGACAGACTGTTCCGGGGCTCCACCACCCTTTCCGTGAAGAAAAACTTCCTGCTGTTTGTTTTGAAAACAATATTTACTAGAGCTGCAGTTTCAGAAGTGAGTACAGGTTCCTTAGTTAGTTTGGTTTCCAGTAATGCAGTATCAGGACCCAGAGTCACTTCTGATCTTATAAAGCCTTTGGTACCACTGTGAAAACGGTACAAAATGACATTTATAGACACCATTCAACTTATTTAGATATTTCCTGTATGTACCTTCCTGTTATTCTTTATTACTAGGGATATGTACGTGAAAATGGGACCTCGGTTACTTGGTCTTGGTCTGTTGGGGTTGTTTCTCTGCAAGTAACATCATAATCTTTTCTTGTGACTTTATAATTATTTCTACAGTAACCAGCAGTGATATCATAAGCAGAGGATTATGATGCTACTTGTAGACAAGCAGCAAAAAAAGTAATCACCAAGCAAGAGTGATCCCATTTTCCTGAAAATTTCACAAGAGGAAGGTATGAATATGAAATATTAGCTAAACTGTGTGTACTCATATTTTTCACACTTGTCCCTGTGTTGTCAAAGACCCTTTAAATTACAATGTTCTTATGTTATCATATGTTAATATGAGTCAGAAGTCACTTGATCCTTCACTTGCAATTATTTGTAATGTCAGCAAAGCATTGAAAGATCCCCTTTGCAATCTTTTGTATTGTTTCGCTTACTTAAAATCATCGAAACTATAAAGAGATCTGAACTCAGTCTGTACTGTAATGTTAGGGATGTGAGAGTTACAACTGCCCACCTCACTTAACTGAAGTAACCTATGCACCCTTACTGTAGCTATACACACACACACACACACACACACACACACACCACTGAGCCCCGGTTCTAATCCCCATTTACACATAATGCCAGATTATATTATTTAATACTCACACTTGCTGGAAGCTGTGGCTCAGGAGGAGTTGGAACTCTCCTCTTCTTTGCTTCCAAAGTTTCTTCATAACACTTCATGGCATCCTCAATGCTATAACAGAGAGTACATTTTGAAATGAATGCCAGGAGAGCTTGATAATATGACAGGTAAGTACTATAACAGGATCTTGCATTCAAAACATCACAGAATTCAGATACCCGAAGCAGAGCTGACATCTGTGAGTGAGAGTACTAAATTCATGCAAAAAAAAAAAAAAGATTTTGTTTCAGACAGGCTTATTCTTATTGTAAAATCCTGTAATATGTTTCAATGTACTATATATCACAAATCCATAATTTAGGAAATAAAAAAGCCGATTTCTTCCCCCCAAAATAGAAACATAGCATTTATTGGCAGAAAAGGACAGTTTGGCCTACCCAGTCTGCCCAGATGGTCCCTGCCTAGTCTGTCTTCACAGACCCTAACTACACTCTGGCGACCCTCCCTGCTCCCTGCCTATTTTTTTAATTTTCCCCTATGTCTGTTCCACGCATGCTTGAAGCTCGCTACTGTTTTTGCCTCCACCATGTCCACAGGCAGTCTGTTCCAGGTGCTCACCACTCTTTCAAGGAAGTAGTACTGCCTCACATCCCTCTTAAACTTCCCCTCCAGCTTCATTGTACGCCCTCTGATCCTTGTACTCTCCATCATAAGAGACCCTTCTGCACCCTGTTCACTCCCATGAGATACTTGCAGGTCTCCATCATGTCTCTTCTCACTCTCCTCTCTTCCAGGGTGTACATGTTGAGATCTTCAGCCTCTCCTTGTAGGAATTTAGATGTAACCCCTGCACCATTTTAGTTTCCCTCCTCTGGACTGCCTCCACCCTGTACATGTTTTTCTGTGGTCTGACCTCCAGAACTGGACCCAATACTCCAGGTGGGGTACCACAAGTGAATGATACAGTTGCAACACCACTTCCCCTCCTCTTGCTGGAGATACCTCTCTTTATGCATCCCAGCATCCCACTGGTCCTACTCACTATTTTTCCACACTGTTCTGCCATTTTGAGGTTATCAGATATGATAATCCCAGGGTCCCTTTCCTGCTTAGTGACAGTCTGTACTGCACCCCCCCCCCCCACACCATCCTTGTACTGAGCTCCTGAGTTCCTATGCCCTTGCTGCATGATTTTGGACTTTTTGACATCGAACCCCAACTGCCATACTCTTGACCACACCCTGAGTTTTACAAGGGCCAAATGCAGTCTCTCCATCCCCTCCCGAGTGTCCATCCCATTACAGATTTTGGTGTCATCTGCAAAAAGGCATACCTTCCCTTCCCTTCCAGTTCTCCTGCAATGCCACTTATGGAGACAATGAAGAGGACCGGCCCCAGTACTGAGCCCTGTGGCACCTCACTAGTCACTCTCCTGTCATTAGAGTGAGTGTCTGTTAACCACCATCCTCTCTCATCTACAAATTAACCAGTTCCTTACCCAGTTCACCACTTTGGATCCCACCCCTAGGCTGTTCAATTTCTTTAACATTCTCCTGTGTGGCACAGTGTTGAAGGCCTTGCTAAAGTCTAGACAGGCCATGTCCACTGGCACTGCCTTCCCCTGATCTATTTCCCTGGTCACCCAGTAGAAAAGATCAGATGAGTCTGGTGTGACCCCCCTCCCCCAATCCATGCTGCCTTTGGTCTTGTAGCCAGCTGGATTCAAGATACTCTACCAACTTTTTCTTTAACAGGGTTTCAATTAATTTCCCCACCACTGAGGTGAGACTGATCAGCCTTTAGTTGCTAGCCTCCTTCCTGCTGCTGCCTTATACAGAGGGACCATATTTGCTTCCTTCAGTCCTCTGGAACCACACCGGTTTCCAGTGAGCTGTTGAATAAGGCCATCAGTGGGGCAGCTAGCACCTCCCTGAGTTTCTTTAGTACCACTGGGTGTATTCTGTCTGGTCCCATAGATTTGTCCAAATTCAGAGCTACAAGTCCCTTCAGGACTCTTTCCTCTGAAAATGGACTTGTGTCCACCCACCCTTTGTTCCGGCCGCTTCCTGGTAGTCTGTCACCCCCTCTGCTGTGAAGACTGAGCAGGAGTACCTGTTCTGAATGTCTGCTTTTTCTTGATCCTCTTCTGCACAGTCTCCCCATGCCAGCCTTCTTACCCTCACTGTCCCTCCCCTTGCTTTCCTCTTCTCACTTATGCACAAAAAGTCTTATCCCCCTTTAGCTACCCCTTTGGATATCCTTTCCTCTGTCTGTGCCTTTGCTCCCCTCACTGCCTTTCCTGCTTCCCTTTGTTTTACTTATGACTTGTACTTACTTAACAGTAGGTTAAGGTTTAAAACAAGTTTTACTGATTGGCATTATGCCATTACAGCTTAAAACAAACACGCATGTAAATCAAATGTAAAACTCTATTTACACAAGAATTATCATTGACTTTTGAAGGGTTTCCCCTTCCTAATTATTTTAATAATATAAAAATAATTTGCAAGCTTATTAACAATACAGTGACCCCTCACTATAACGAACGACTTGGGATCCATATTGAACATTCATTATCGTAAGTCATTCGTTAAAGCAAGGGATGCTGTTTTAGCCATGAGGTTACTGCTTTTAGCCTGAAATGAATACAAGGACTCAATTTAAAACTTCATATTTATAGGGACTCCCTGCAAACCTGCCAGCTATTCTAATGCATTATACTGTACCATAGTTGAACTGTAGAGGTATAACCCCACTACAAATGGGGGTTCCCGAAAAGTCTTCCTTGAGCTTGCCTAAATGCTCACTGCCAGGTTGGTGTCCTGCATTTTAGCAGTTTAAATGCGACTGCCAGAGAGTGCCTGTATAGCCTCTGTGCACTGTCTCTTTAAGAGCTGCTTGGATTACAGTCATAAGTAGTCTGAGAGGGAGCTCTGTTGAAAGATGTAACTATGTGCTGAAAATCATTTAGAGTGATAATGATAAAGTAGTTTGTCTAACCTGCCTTCTTTGCAGCAAGGACTGTCTTGTTTATCCCCACCATTTGGCCCGGGACTGCAAATTGGACCAATCCGTTCTGGTGGGACCTAAAATGGAGCGGGACTACAAGAGCTTTCTGGAGTCAAAATCTGTAGGAATTGTAGTTTGGGGCTTTTGGCGCCTTTTTGCACCTGAAGGGGGAGCCTTTGTTGTGACTGACAAGACAGATCAGCCAACCGAACCCTGTGGATCTCAGGGAAATCCCAGACTGCTTGTAATTTTCAGTTAGTTCTGAGCTGGGAAGTGAAATGAGTATGCGCTCAAGTGTTTTTGAGCAGCAATCCTGAGTGGATTCGCATGGGAGAACTGTGGAAAGGCCTGATTCCTGGCCTGCATGTCTGCCTACTGCTCTGAGAGGGAGAAAGAATTATTTTCGGATTGAATCCGAGTGTGTGTGATTAAAGTAAGCTACTGAAGTGGGACCAGGCTCAACCTGAGGAGGACCAAAGATTGTGTTGAATGCAATCAGCCCGCCAGAAATCCCATTCACTTCAGAACTTCTGACTTGTGCAGAGAACAGTGCGATTGGGACCGAAGAAGAATTGCCTGGTACTGTAGAATCCTCTGCATATAAATGTGCTGTGTATTGAAAGTGGGTCGTGATTTGTTTCCCCACTGTGTGAACTGTGTCCTGCTTACTGGTAGCTGTATCCAGCTCAAATGGACTGAATCTGTGGTTAACTCCATGTAGCTGGACCTTGCCATGAGGGCCCTGCTAGACTACCCTACTACACAGAGAAAAGCCATCGACGAGAGACCTGCCTGGGGATCAGCCCCCTGCTCCACGCTTGAACGGGAACGACACCTTGGCGAAATCATGTGGGCCCTGCTTCTCCTGGCAATCCAGACCAACCACCAGCTGTCTCAAATTTCATCCATCCTGTGTCCAGTCTTGAGTACCGTGAGTAACTATCAGGGTAGCTCCCTGCACCTACAATACAATCTAAGTGTGTCATCTGATTTCTTGGCTATTTCTCTTTATTCACAAACTGAGCCATCAGGCTCTGGATTACAAATAGTGTGTTGTGCATGTTGTTTTTCCATCACAGGGCCCCAACCAGCTGTGATGCTGGCCTATCCCGGGCAATGATCCTGGCTAGCCTATCTGCCTACTACCTGGGTACCCAGAGTGTGTGACTGTGTGGGGGGTTCTGAACTGCATGCATAACTGTTTGATTAATGCAGCTTGTAAGCCAATAATCCTGATTATGCCCCTTCCTTGTTCACATCCCCTGAATAAATCAGATCTTACTTTTTCTGCATTTAAACTGACTGTGGTTCCAGTTTGTGTTAAAAGTACTGTACTGTTGCTGTCTGCTCTGTTTAACCTTGTTTTACAGGGGGTCCCCAGGGTTGAACAAGAGGAGCCAACCCTGGCGGTAAGTGCAACCAGTGTAGGTGCTACCAAAGTGTATCAGGGGTATTGTGAAAGTGATTATAGTATACTGTTTTGGCCACTAGTGAGAAATGAGGAGGTTACAGTGTCCTGAAGGGCTGTGCCCAGGGTAGTTTGACCACTACCAACCCCGCCCTTCGGGTGGAGGCACCCATTACAGAACCTAGGCCCCTTAACCTGTTATTAGCCAAGCAGGCAGGGGTAGTAGCCCTTGGGATAGTGCCACCTAGGGGTTACAGAGGTAAATTATTCTCTCCCCTCCTCTTAGAGGGTGAGCTGTCCGGTGCTGATGTCCGTGTTGCAAAGCGGTGGGGGAAGGAGGTCTCTGCTGCACCCATGACAATTCTTGCACACCTTGTGCTGCCCTCCTCGTCTGTCACCCGCTGTGGCTGCTGAGTGATGCTGAAGACATGATCAATACTGAGCAGCCTGGGATTCAGCGATTCGGGGTGACCGGGGGTTCCACGATGCTGGGGAAACACTTGAAAGTAACCCACTTCTGCCTATCATTAGGGCAATGAACTGGGGGACTACTTATGATTTGGTTTTGTTTTGTTTTGTTGCTAGGAGCATTTGCAGGGAGCATTTTACTGTTATGGGTAAATTATACGTTAGCAGCATGTGAAGCAGTTTTCAATGCTTTTTGTACCATTTGGTTAAAAGGCAAAATTTCATTCATTTGTGCCACCACCCCCACCACTCGCCAGCAATGATGACGACTGACAACCAAAAGCTTTACTTTACTTTAGTTTTCTTTCAGTTATTTCGGTCATTTGGGATGGAATAACAACCTTCAGGAGAGATGCACAGCATATTGCAGTAAGTAAAACACTGCAGGTTTCTATGCCAAAGTTTGAAATAGTTTTAAAAAGTTGTAAATGTTTCTCCGGCTCTTTGCCTTTTTTTCAGTACAGAAAAACCCTTTAGTGTTGGTAGTCATGACGAACATTCGTTATAGCTGAATGTTCGCTATAAAGAGGTTCGTTATAGCGAGGGGATACCGTAATTGGATCAGTCACCATAAAAAGATAATTAAGTGCACCATCTGGAATTTCACTCAGTTCTAAAAAAAAAAAAAAAAAAAGAAAATTACTACGTATCCATGTAGCACGTAATTTGTCATACCAGGCACATTTAAATACAACAAGCTCTATTTTCTATGCCTCCCACAGAACAAGAACAAGGAGCCTCATCAGACTTGGGCAGATGTGTAAATCTTGCTATCAGCATGTTACTGGGAAAGGTCTCAAATTTATAACTCATAAAAGCAATTCTTTTTTTGAGATCCAAAATGTGGTCCAGATAAAATATGAAACAAAACCAGGCATCTTTAGACGCATACCATAGATAAAACCTGGATTTTATGATAGCATCCGGATCTGCACCCTGACAATACATTATCATTTTATTCTTCACATAACTCTGGTATTTCATACTAATAGTGATTCCCATTTTATAATACCTAAGCAACAGACTACTTGATATTGTTCCAAAAGGGAACTGACATGAGATAGCCATGGGGAGTTTCTACAACCCAACTGCTTCCAGTGTTCTTTTTCCTCAAGACAAATCCTCACCAGTCCATCACTAGAAGTTCTTGTACACTTAATCTAATAACCCAAAATAAAAGAAACAGTTAATGTTTTCTAGCTGTCCAAGCCAAATTCTGCCCGTATACAGAGGTGGAAGGGACTGTTTAAACCCAGAGAAGATTTAACTAGAATAATCAAGATTCTCTCTAGCTCAGGGATCATATAGGGACCCCAAATTTCTACAGCAAAAGAGCTTGTGGGTTCAATTTTGAGGAAATTAGTTGGGTCAAGGGTCTTACTCTATGGCCACCATACTTAGAGTTACATTTCTTTAATCCCTGTGCCATTCCTTTTGCCTTACTTTTAGCATCAGAAAAAGGGGGCAGCCCAGGAACCATTCACTGCAACAGTTAATCCCAAACAGACATACTTGTTTACTGTGTGAATAACCAGATCCCCCAAATTCGATTTTGTTTTGTGAGAAAAATTCCCTTTACTAAAAATCACTACCTGGCTCTTATTACAGTTACTAGAAAGAGATAGTTTTTGTGATTATTTCAGCAGGCAGTCCAGTTTCTTTTGCAGACCAGACTGTGTAAGAGAAAATAAGAAGTAAATCATCCACATATGCCAAGGCCGGTATAGCAAGTGAGCCAATTTTAGGAGAATCTGAGTGAGTAGACTCCAATGCTATTAAAAGGCAGTCCATTTAGATATTAAAAGGGTGGGGGCCAACAAACACCCTTGACAAACCCCTTTATTAATCCTAAATTCTTTCAACGGGTCCCCAGCAGACCCTATTCTTACCCTTGTCCAGTCTTCACTATATAACACAGAGATGACAGAGGTAAGACAGTAATCAATCCCCTTATCCAGCCTAATTTGCCATAACTTAGTTCTTATAATTGAATCAAATGCAAAAGAGAAGTCAATGAAAGCTGCATACAACTTCTGACCATGAATTAAACAATACTTCACCCACAGATGTCTTAAAACAATTATCCATATTGGAACAATTTTGTTCTAAAGCCAAACTGTAGGAGGGAAAGATCACCCACGACTTCTAGTTGTTTCTGCAAATGAGTAAAAATAATTCTACTGAAAATTTTCTCAGAAACATCTAATAAACTAATTTTTGAGTTATTCCCGTTTTATGGCTGTGGACGGAGCCTACAGCCATCCTGCTTTTCCTTGGAAAAAGGTGTTTCCATGGAACAAATCTTTTAAGAGTTTTCAGTATATCCTTCCATTCTGCAAATCTCTGTGGCAGTTAAAGAAATACTTCCTTCTTTCTGCTAACCTATTATTGCATTTCAGACAGCCTGTTTTGTGAAATTACTACACTGAGACCAATTCCATGCCTAATTTAACAGCAGATCATGTTACCTTTGAAGTTGGCTGGATGGAAGACTGTTTTATGACTGTAATTAATCAGTCAGTTGCTAGTTCTTCTTAACAGCCTTCAAAGCAGTCCAGCATATTGTGCTTTCTCAACTGTTAACCTGCATTTCTTTTTAAATAAAGAGTTCCCCTGCAGCAATATGTTTTTCTACAGTTGAATGAATCAAAACCCAACAAATGCAACCATGAATAACCATTAATAAATACACTTATTGAAAGGGTGTTTTTCTGACACTTCCACCATGATTTTTGCTATATTAAAACACCATATGGTTGGTACTGAAAATGAGATCCAGTGATGGTTTAATTTTAATATAGATGCAAAAAATGCCTTTGTGAAACAGAGAAATCGTCACCTTTATAAGACCTTGCAATTTTCTTTTTTAGTATGAATGACAAACAGAACTATATTTGCAGCACTTAATTTTTTTTTATTTATTGTGATCTCGGATTAACACCTTTGAGAACAAGCTTATTACATAGGTTCCACGTCAGAATTACATTAACAGTGATAAAAAAAAAGAAAAGATATAGGTATAGGTATACAATGGAGCTGTAAGTGCAGGCTAATAACAAGTATGAGACTAAGTATTAATATAAACATAAACAGACTAAGTCAGCAGGTTATTATAAGTACCACAAGTTTTTGAAAGGGTTAAGGCAGTTTAAGGAAGAAAGGACAATTCAGACTGGGGGGTGCCTGTAAGGTAGAGGGAGGTACTGCAACAGACTGAGTTGTCAGGATGGAGGGCTATGTTCGGGGGTTATAGCAGTCCAGGGCGACCAACATCCACTAAAGAAGTGGGGAAGCATCAGCCCAGAAAGGCCTTGTCAAAGCTATTTTTTATTTTTGTGGGGGGGTTGGGGCTGAAGGCAGATGACAGAGGATAGTAAGAGAAAAGAGGGGGTGGTGGGGAAGAGGGGAGTTTGATGGAGGGAGGGAGGGAGAGGGGCAGGGATAGATTACATTAAGGCATATGACGAAGGGAAGTAACAAGAGAAGGGTTTAAGGGGCCATGTGGTCATGAGGGAGAGCTGCTTTGCGACATGGAAAAACAGCATTGAGGAGCTAAGGCAAGCAGTCACAGATAGTGTTAGCATTGAGATGTTTTCGGAGCTCACATTTATAGGGGCCTAATGCTGTTATCAAGGAGATGGTAGGAGGAAGATTATTAATCCAAGTGGGAGCACGGTATGCAAAAGCTCTTTGACCAAGAGAGGTGCGACACCTAGGAATTTTAAAGACCATGCTATCTGAGCTCCTGGTGGAACGGCTGTTATCATAGGGAGTAAGGAGCTTCTGTATGCCCTTTGGCATGAGGCCCAGACTCACTTTTTTGGCCAGAAGGCATGATTGGAACCTACGCCTATCTGTGAACGGGAGTCAGTTAGCCTGGTCATATATGTCACATGTATGTGTAAGCCATGGGGAACCAGTTAAGAGTCGATAGGCTTTATTTAGGGCAACCTTTATATGGTGAAGGGCTATTTCTTTAGCTGAGCCATAGACTAAGATGCAGTAATCAACAAGAGAGACCACTGAACTCTGGATAGCGAGATTTAGGGCCTCTGGGGCAAGACTTTGCTTGTGCCTACGAAGCAGACCAATACGGATGTTCACAGCCTTTGCAACATTTTCAATGTCGTAGGCATATGACATAGTGCTGTCTACTGCGATCCCCAAATGTTTGAAATGCTGGATGAGTTCCAGTGTAATCCCAGATTAATTTGTTATGTTACGTTGAGTGGATGTGATCGATGCCTACTCTGGGGACTGGAAAACAACAAGGTCTTGTATTTTTTATAGTTCATAATGAGTTTATGTTCTCTGAACCATCTCTCAACTGCAGTAAAGCTGTCCTGGAGCTCGCATTCCAAGTTAAAAGGATCAGGGTCACTTGTATACAGGACTGCATCATCTGCATAGAGTAGTATAGGACAGCTACTGGCAAATGGGAGCCTGTTTAGGAACAAACTGAATAAAATGGGACCCAGGATGGAGCCCTGGGGTACACCGGAGTGAATGGGTCTACCATCAGGTAGGACATTATCAATCCTAACTTGCTGAGAGCGATTCATGAGGTAGCTCTTAAACCAGGTCACTGTGTCGGTAGACAGACCAATAGATGCAAGCTGCTGGACTAGAAGGTCATGATTAACTGTGTCAAAGGCTTTTGACAGGTCGATGAAAGAGACACCGACTAGTGAGCCATGATCCAGGGAACTGTGAATATAACTGGTAAACTCTAGCAATGCAATAGTGGTGCTGTGTCCTTTGCAGAACCCATGTTGTTGCGGGCACTGTATATTGTACTTTTCTATGTATTCAATTAATTGGTCTGTGACAGAAATGGGAAGGAAAGAGTTAATGGTTTGGATTCTGTAGATGCCTTATTTTTTTAGCAGTGTGGAAAAAATACACTGAGGCTGAAATCCTCCAGCAGCAACCAGCTTGTGGAATTCCTAGCTGCTAGATAAGAGCTGGGTCATAAATCTCGAGTGGACATCTCCAGACACACACAGACCTTGCAGACACGGACACAAGGCAGTTTGAATGGATTAGATCATTCAAATATAACCTTAAGGTGAAAAGGGAATATAACTGGTCACCAATAGGTGTTCACTCTGATTGGGACAATTAAATACATACATGTTAGTTGGTTGGTGCATTTAAGGGGAGAATAGGAATGACCTAGTCTCCATAGACTATATAAGCTTCTGTAAGACAGAGAACTCTCTCTTGCCCTGGAAGCTGTGAGGGGAACATAAGCTTGGAGCCTACCTGGTATGTCCGTGGGAGCTGGCAGTTAGAACAGGGTCCAGTGTCTCTTGTAAGGACAGGGAAGGGTAAGTTTAGTGATAGTATATTTCAGTAATAGCCTTCTTCTTTTGCCATCTGTTGTTTAAAAACATTTGTTTACTTTTCTTGTAAAAGTGTTATTCTCTTGTGTTGTAAATACATTTCCTGTAAATGCTCATTGCACTTTCTGTTAAGTAAAAGCTATTTATTTGCTCAACAGTTGTGACTCTGATGTCATTTTTCTAAGGTAAGATTTGGTTTTCCACTGGCTAAGGTAAACTCTGTGTAGCATCCGCCATCTGAAAGAGACACACTACCAGACTTTAACTTGTGCAATTGCATGTGTGATTATTCAAGTTTGTACACTTGAAAGAGGTGCCGGAAGGAAAGTCCGGCTGGTGGCAGCGAATACCTGAGGACACACACACCTCTCTAAAAGCTGTTTCAGCCCAGAGGGAGAGGTGGGTTGTCACATATTGGTTGGCAGTGGTGGGGTGAGGATAGTGGACTGCGTAGCTCACTGAGATACAGAGTTTGCCAGTGGAACAGTTACCTTAGCATTGCAAAACAGGATATACAAGAGGATACATTTGTACAACAGTTTTATTTGTTTCTAGATAGCACAGTAAAGTGTAGCAGAGAATGAGCTCCACGAGTATGACTCACTTACTGTAACACAGCTTTTTGAAAGGTGCCAGGAAAAGGGATTCAGCCTGAAAGTCTAAAGCAGAAGAAAAGGCAGACCTCATAGCTACTCTCTTGGCACATGATCTGAAGCAGACTGTCGCTGGGGTGAGTCAGGAACTGAGGCAGCAGACCCCCCAAACCAGCTTGAGGCACTGCGACTGCAGCTATTGCTGCAAGACAAGGCATTGGAGGCGAAAAGACTGGATGCTGAAGCAGAAGCAAGAAGGTTGGAAGCAGAAGCAAGAAGACAGGAAGCAGAGACAGAACTTGAAGAAAAGAGACTGGCAGACAGAGAGAAAGAACGCCAAGACAAAGAGAAGGAACGTGAAGACAGAGAGAAAGAACACGAAGAAAGAGAAAAGGAACGACAGCACGAGAAGGAGATGATGACCCTCCGCAGTCAGCAAACCGTGAGTAATGGCGGAGTGAGTTTACCTCATGAAGCCAAAATGAATTCTAAATTGTTCCCTCAGTTTAAAGAGGGGGATGACCTTGATTTATTTTTAAGGTCATTTGAGAGAGTATGTAATCAATTACAATTAAATAAGGCTTCCTGGTCAACTTATCTCACACCCTTGCTGACGGGGAGAGCGCTGAATGCATTTGCTAAAATGAGTAATGAAGACTATGCTGATTATGATAAAGTAAAAACAGTGTTGTTGAAACGTTTTGAATTAACTCCTGAGGCTTATAGAAGAAAATTTAGGAGTTAAAGAAAAGCCCAGAAGACAGTTATGCAGAACTGCAGGTTAAACTGTATACTTACCTTGATAGGTGGATGGAGGGGCTAAAGCAACTACTGTGGAACTGATTAAAGATGTATTGGTGAGAGAACAATTCCTTAAAATTGTACCTGAGGACATGTGTGTATGGCACATAGACAGGGCCGCCTCTTCCACAGAGGTGGCAGGGGCGTGACAGTATCTGTCTAGCCGGCCACACACACAACGTAAGTCTTATGGTATGGGGGCAGCACATGGGTATAAGGGATCCCAAGGGGCAGCCCAAAGGAAACCAGCCTGCACCTGAGCCCAAAGTAGAGCCCTCTGGTTCTAAGGGGACTCAAGAAATAGGTCCCAAGAAATGTCATATTTGCAATCAAAGTGGACACTTGAGATATAACTGCCCTCAGAAACTGGTTAAGGGGCAGAGATATTGGGGCGGGTGATCAAAAGGGCACTGGTGTGTTTGTAGGGTGTGTCAGTCTGAAGAACCACTCTCCTCTGATGAGAATCTGCGTCCCATTACAGTTAATGGAATAGTAACACAGGGACTGTGGGACACAGGTGCTAACATCTCCTGGTAAGGCAAGATCTCATCGGACAGAGCAGATCGTGCCTGGGAAATACTCCAAGGTTCGGGCATTCACAGGGCCACCAGTCCCATTACCAATGGCTAGAGTCTTCCTGAGCTGGGAAGGGGCCATGTAGAAAAGGAGGTGGGAGTTGTAGAGGACCTACCTGTAAGTATGATTGTGGGGAAGGATTGGACCCCAGTAAAAAACTGGTGTGTTGTAACTCGTAGTCAGGCACAAGGGCAAGCTTCTGAGGGGAAGAGAGGTTGACTCTGGGTGGTCCAGCCACCCTCAGCAGCTGAGGAAGTGTCCAGCACAGGAGGGGCTGGCTAGAAGCTGCAGTCCAGAACCCCAGTCACAAATAGAGGAACCCACAGGACTTCCTTCAGAAGGGGCACTGGGAAGGGTCAGACGAGGGCAGCTGAGTGCTGCACAGCGAACTGACCCTACCCTGGAAAAACTGAGGGAAATAGCTCATAGGGCTGAGCATTCTCAGGGGGGTAAAGAGTCCATTTACTGGGACAATGGGCTGTTGTACAGAGAATGTACAACAGAGGAAGGGCTAGCTGGTGAGGTACTCCAGCAGCTGGTAGTCCCTAAGGTTCACCGTCAGCAGCTTTTGGCCCTTGCACATGATATCCCTTTTTCAGGGCACTTGGGAGTGAGGCGCAGCGCCTCACCAACAATTTCTTCTGGCCTGGTATTGGCAAGGATGTGGCAAATTATTGCCGGACTTGTCCACAGTGCCAGCGGGTAGGGAAAATGGGGGACAAGGCCAAGGCAGCTTTGGTGCCCCTGCCCATTATTGATGAACCCTTCAAGAGGGTAGCAGTGGACATAGTGGGGCCATTGAGCACCCCAAGTCGCACTGGCAAGCGGTATATCCTGGCAGTTGTAGACTATGCCACTAGATACCCAGAGGCAGTGGCCCTAACATCCTCTGAGGCAGGACCAGTGGCAGATGCACTGTTGGAAATATTTAGCTGGGTGGGCTTTCCCCAGGAGATACTGTCAGACCGGGTGCCAATTTTATGTCAGGATTAATGAGTAGTTTGTGGGAGAAGTGTGGGTAAAGCAGCTCAAAACCTCCCATACCATCCCCAAGCTAATGGTCTAGTGGGCGATTTAATTCAACCCTTAAGACCATGCTAAGGACTTTTGCTGACCAGCATAAGAGAGACTGGGACAATATTGCCTCATCTCCCTATTTGCATACAGGAAGTCCCACAGGAGTCCACAGGGTTCTCACCTTTCGAGCTCCTGTTTGGTCATAGGGTGCGGGGGCCACTAGATTTGATTCGGGACGAATGGGAGGGTGACCGTGCCTCCCAAGGGGAGTCTGTTGTGGAGTATGTCCTGAACTTCAGGACCCGCCTTAGGGAGCTCATGGGGTTTGCTCAGGAGCACCTGGCCACTGCACAACAGTGACAGAAAGTCTGGTATGACCGTGGGGCCCGAGCCAGAGAATATGTGGTGGGACAGCGAGTGATGGCACTCATCCCTGTCCGACAGAATAAGTTACAGGCAGCATGGGAGGGGCCATTCTCCATTGTCGAAAAGGTTAGTGACGTCAATTACATGATAGAGCTACCAGACAGGAGATGCAAACGAAAGGTGTATCATGTTAACATGCTGAAGCCCTACCATGACAGAGAGAATGGTCCTCGCTGTATGCAGTGCTCAGAGGAGAAACTGAGGTAGATCCACTGGTGGACCTACTTGGGAGGCCAGGGTGCATCCTCTGTGGACAGCCTTACCCTCTCGGAACAGCTGGCACCAGCCCAGGTGCAAGAAATTAGGGGTGTGCTGAGAGAATTTGAAGACATGTTCACAGGAAACCAGGGTACACCACGATGGCAGAGCACATGTGGATACAGGGACCCAGGATCCCTGAAACAGTCCCCTACAGGGTACCTGAGCATGTTAAGCAGACTGTGAAAGAGAGCTCAAAGAGATGCTGGAACTGGGGGTAATCCAGGAATCTAGTAGCCCCTGGGCATCACCGTGGTACTGATCCCCAAAGAGATGGCACCACACGATTCTCGTGGACTACGGAAGCTTAACAGCTGCACGGGTCTGATGCTTATCCCATGCCCAGAACAGATGAGACCCTGGAGCGACTGGGGGAGCCAAGTATTTGACCACAATAGACCTAACAAAGGGCTATTGGCAGGTACCTCTGACCCCTGCGGCCAGGGAAAGATCAGCTTTTGTTACTCCATTTGGTTTATATGAATTTAAGGTAATGCCATTTGGAATGAAGAATGCACCTGCAACCTTTCAACGGCTTGTAGATCGCATTCTGTCTGGGGTAGGTGAGTTTGCATTGGCTTATATGGATGATATAGCCATATATAGCCAGACCTGGGATGAGCACATCAAGAATGTGCGGGATGTGTTCCACAGGTTAAAGAAGGCAGGTCTGACAGTCAAGGCAGAGAAGTGCCAGATAGGTATGGCAGAAGTATCCTACCTTGGGCACCGGGTGGGTAGTGGACACATCCGTCCAGAGCCTGCCAAGTTGATGCCATCCTGGCCTGGCCTACTCCTACCACAAAGAAACAGGTCAGGGCATTTCTAGGGACTGCAGGGTACTACGAAGGTTTGTTCCCACTACAGCGATCTGGCTAAGCCCTGACAGACCCTAACCAAGAAGGAAAGCCAGATGCAGTGAAGTGGTCAGAAGGTTGTGAGGTTGCTTTTCATGAGCTAAAAGGCCTTAAGTGGCCCAGCTGTATTAGCTAGCCCTAATTATAGTTTAAAGTTTATGGTTCATGTGGATGCCTCAGATCATGGGTTGGGGGCTGTGCTGAGCCAAGTTACTCAGCAGGGGGAGGAGCACCCAGTTGTGTACCTCAGCCGAAGGCTTTTGCCCAGAGAGGAGGCATACACCACAATTGAGAAGGAATGCTTGGGAATAGTGTGGGCCCTTCAGAAGCTGCAGCCTTACCTATATGGGAGAGAATTTACTGTGGTCACAGATCATAATCCCCTGATTTGGCTTCATAGGTCCAGTGGACAAAATGGTAAACTACTACGTTGGAGTTTGGTACTGCAGGCATACAACATGACCATACAGCATCGCAGTGGCAAACAAAATGCAAATGCGGATGGGCTATCTAGGCAGGGCTAATGGCCTGGCTGGATACTTTTGGGCACTTCCCAGTAATTGGATGAACGGCTGTGTCACCTGGGGTAGCCAAGGGACACGCCTTCATTATCTGGGGGAGATGTGACAGAAATGGGAAGGAAAGAGTTAATGGTTTGGATTCTGTAGATGCCTTATTTTTTAGCAGTGTGGAAAAAATACACTGAGGCTGAAATCCTCCAGCAGCAACCAGCTTGTGGAATTCCTAGCTGCTAGATAAGAGCTGGGTCATAAATCTCAGTGGACATCTCCAGACACACACAGACCTTGCAGACACGGACACAGGGCAGTTTGAATGGATTGGATCATTCAAATATAACCTTAAGGTGAAAAGGAATATAATTGGTCACCAATAGGTGTTCACTCTGATTGGGACAATTAAATACATACATGTTAGTTGGTTGGTGCATTTAAGGGAGAATAGGAATGACCTAGTCTCCATAGACTATATAAGCTTCTGTAAGACAGAGAACTCTCTCTCTTGCCCTGGAAGCTGTGAGGAAACATAAGCTTGGAGCCTACCTGGTATGTCCGTGGGAGCTGGCAGTTAGAACAGGGTCCAGTGTCTCTTGTAAGGACAGGGAAGGGTAAGTTTAGTGATAGTATATTTCAGTAATAGCCTTCTTCTTTGCCATCTGTTGTTTAAAACATTTGTTTACTTTTCCTGTACAAGTGTTATTCTTTTGTGTTGTAAATACATTTCCTGTAAATGCTCATTGCACTTTCTGTTAAGTAAAGCTATTTATTTGCTCAACAGTTGTGACTCTGATGTCATTTTTTCTAAGGTAAGATTTGGTTTTCCACTGGCTAAGGTAAATTCTGTGTAGCATCCGCCACCTGAAAGAGACACACTACCAGACTTTAACTTGTGCAATTGCACGTGTGATTATTCAAGTTTGTACACTTGAAAGAGGTGCCGGAAGGAAAGTCCGGCTGGTGGCAGTGAATACCCGAGGACACACACCTCTCTAAAAGCTGTTTCAGCCCAGAGGGAGAGGTGGGTTGTCACATGGTCAGCAACTATTTTTTCCAAGAGCCTTAGACAAAGGCAGGAGTATTGAGATGGGCCGATAGTTACCTAGTGAGGTTTGATCACCATTCTTGAAAATGGGTGTCACCAGGGCCATAGCTGTGGGAACTGAGAAAGCCTGAGTGAGGTGTTGATTATATGTGTCAGTGGTGCCAGAATGTCTTCATGATTCAACCTGTTAATGTGAATTATATTGTGTACCAGCTTCCCATCTGACTTTCGGCACAAGCGAACATGAACTGGGGGAAGCTTTTCCACAATGTAAAATGGCCCAGACCAGGGGCGAAGCAGTTTTCTGGTGGTACCCGGAACAAGGACAGGTCAATACAAATATACGATGTCCCCCACAGAGAATTAAGGATCGTGACACTTGGCTGCAGACACTTTTTGCGTTGCCGTTTTTCTCTGTCTCAGGGTGTCAATAGCAACCCGTCTTGCAAGTTCAAGCTGTTCCAACATTGGGATGATACTAACATACTAAAATGGCAGCAGAATAGGCCTAATGGTCTTTCGAGTCTGCTCGATTGGTCAGCCCCCACCCTGGGTGCTGACCTTGCTGCCCCCCTCGCCTTCTCCGACTTCTCCCTTCCCAGTTCCGGATATTCTTGCTGCATTGGATTTTGCTTCCAGAACCCTTCCCCTGTACCTATCCCAGCCCCTCTTGAACCCCTCCACCATCTCTGCCTCCACCAGCCCCCTAGGCAGTGCATTCCATGGCTCCACCACCCTCTTAGTGAAGTAGCACCTCCTCCTTTCTCCCCTGAATCTTCCCCCCTCCAGCTTCCACCCATGCCCTCTAGTGGCCCCCTCCTCCTTCCTTCAAAGCACCCTGACTGTTCCTCCCCTATTTACCCTCTTCATGTACTTGAAGACCTCTATCATGTCCCCCCGGTCCCTTCTCTCTTCCAATGTGTACATATTTAGCTCTTCGAGCCTCTCCTCATAGGTCCTGTCCCCCAAGCCCCAAATCATTTTGGTTGCCCTCCTCTGGACCCTCTCCAGGAGTTTAATGTCCTTCTTTAAGTGTGGCCTCCAGAACTGCACGCAGTACTCAAGGTGTGGCCTCACCAAGCAGTTATACAGAGGGAGCATCACTTCCCTCCTTCTGGAGGTGATCCCCCTAGCGATGCATCCCAGCATCCTGTTGGCCTTGGCTGCTGCCCTCCTACAAGTCTCAGAGTTGTTCATTTTGACATCCACCACCACCCCCAGGTCCCTCTCAGCCATCGAGACTTGTAGCATTCCCCCACCCGGGTGTACACTTGGCCCGGGTTTCTGGCCCCCAGGTGGAGTACCTTGCATTTCCCAGCATTGAACCTCAGCTTCCACTTTCTAGACCAACTTTCCAGAGCCTCCAGGTCCCCCTGTAGGGCCACCCTCCCCTCCTCTCCATTCACCACCGTCCCCAGTTTTGAGTCATCCGCAAAGAGACTCATCTCACTTCTGATTCCTGTCCTTATGTCAGAGACGTAGGCGTTGAACAGGAGGGGCCCAAGGACTGATCCCTGTGGGACCCCACTAATGTCCCTCTTTGGGGATGAGACTATCCCGCCAACTACGACCCTCTGGGTCCGGTCCTGGAGCCAATTGCCTATCCATCTGATCATCTGGTTCCCCACCCCCATTTCTCCCAGCTTATTCAACAGGCCTATGTGAGGAACAGAGTCAAATGCCTTGCTGAAGTCTAGAAAGAGGACGTCCACTGGTCTACCAAGGTCCAAGGCACTCGTCACCCAGTCATAGAACTCCACAAGGTTTGTCTGACACGATTTCCCCGAGACGAATCCATGCTGTCTATCGTCCAGGCACCCTGACTTTTCCAGGTCCCTCCCCTAGCCTCTCCTTGACAATGCCCTCCATCACCTTGCCCACCACCGATGTCAGGCTGACAGGCCTGTAGTTCTCTGCCACCTCCCTTGATCCCCCCTTGTGGATAGGCACTATATGCGCCACCTTCCAGTCCTGGGGCACCCACCCTGTCCTCAGAGAGATGGTGAAAAGCTCCACCAGGGGTTTCGCCAGGACATCCGCAAGTTCCTTCAGCACTCTGGGATGTAATTTATCTGGCCCCGGTGCTTTCTCCATCTTAAGGGAGCTGAGGGCTTCCCTCACTCTCTCTGCTGTGATTTCCACTTCCAGTACCTCTTCTCCCTGCTTAGCCCTCCCCCCTCCTGCCAGTGATGCCTCCCTCTCTCCCCAGACCCACCGATCGGTAAGGGTCCCTTCCTCCTTAGTATCTCTGTCTCCTCCTATGTATGATGCAGCACCCCCATTTTCCTTGGTGAAAACTGAGGTGAAGTACTCATTTAGTACCTCAGCCTGCTCCCCCGGGTCTTGTGCCCATCTCTCCCCTAATTTAATCCTGCTAATCTGCCCCTTCACCCTTCGTTTTTCCCGAAGGATGAAGGAGGAAGCTCACTTTGGGACCTCTAGCAATGAGAGATCTTTGTCCAGAGGTGTTCTTGGGCGACGTCCATGGACTAGGAAAAACGGGGTATACTCTGTGCTGTCGACACAAGGGCTGGAGTGGTATGCAAACTGAATGAAGGGAACAAAATGATCCCAAGTGCCGTGAGTATCATCCAGGTACTTGGATAGTGTGTTAAGAATGGTCGACATCATTCTCTCACTTTGTCCATTGCACTGTGGGTGGTAACCAGTTGTATGAGTCTTTTTGATGTCGAGAAGTTTGCAGGTTTCTCGCGCAATAGATGAAAGGTAGTTAGTGCCTCTGTCTGAATGCTGGTACACTGGGGTACCATGACGGCAAATGATTGTACTGAGGAAGGCACTTGCCACTGTAGCAGCTTTAATGTCTTTTAATGGGATCAGTTCCAAGTATTTAGTTAGGTAGTCCACAAAGACAAAAATGTACTTGTTGCCGGAGTCAGTGCAGGTAGGCAGGGGCCCAAGAATATCTGTGCTGACTCTTTGGAAAGGTTCTGTGGCTACAGGCATTGGAATGATGTGTTCCTTGGTTGGTTTGGCTGGAGGCTTTCTTTGGGAACAGGGCTGGCAGGATTTTACAAAACGGACAATATCCTTGTTCATGTGAGGCCAGAAGAAGTGGAGCCTTGTCTGTGGATACCCATATGACCTCCACAAAGTGGAGAGGCATGAGTGGATTGAAGAACTTCAGAGACTAGAGAGGCTGGCACAACTAGCTGTACATGAGTTCTGTCTGTGCGATGACCCTTGCTCTCCTTGGTTCATATGTGAAAAAGCACTCCGTCATTGAGGAAGTACTGTGACTCAAAGAACTGTACATCCTGGTGGTGTTTCTTTTATTGCGGTAAAGTTCCAGACTCAAGATAAGTGATGATGTCTGTAAACTGAGGATCAGTTCTTTGTTGAAGTTTAATCGTGGCCAGGGAAATATTGGTGCTGGAGGTTGTAAGAAGCTCTTCAGCTGCTTGCAATAGTTGAGGACTGGTACTTTTCTCCGTAGAAGCATTTGGGAGCAGCAAAGTGACTTGAAGTGCTGTAGGAGTGTCCACAGGGAGCTCATCTGTGGAGCAGAAGGGGAGAGCTTGTAGGCAGGCTTCTTCGTCAGGTGAAATTGCTATGGAGGGATACCGTCTCCAGCTTACAGCATCAGCATTGGAGTGAACTCAACCTGGTCGGTATTGGATTTCAAAATTATAGCCTTGCAGTATGGCAACCCATCGGGCAAACTTTCCTACTGGTTCCTTCATTTCGAACAACCATCTGAGGGCTGAGTGATCCACGATGGCTGTGAAGGAGGAGTAGCGAAGGTACCAGTCAAACTTCTTTACACAAAGACCATGGCTAGGCATTCTTTTTCTGTAATGCCGCAGTTTTGCTCAGCTGAAGAAAGAGAGCGCCCTGCATAGGAAACAACTTGTTCTATTACATCTTGGATCTGACACAGCACTGCGCCCGCTGCAAAGGAGCTAGCATCTGTGTAAAGTATGAATGGCTGGTCGAAGCGGGGATAGGCCAATACTGGGGAAGAAATAAGTTTGTCTTTCAAGGTTTCAAAGGCCTCTTTGCAATCAGAAGTCCATATGTAGTCATATCCCCTTTTCGTGAGAGCGTACAGGGGAGCTGCAATGGTAGCATAGTTGCAAATGAATTTTCTGTCGTAGCCAGATAAACCTAGGAAAGCTCTAAGACCTTTGAGGTTTGTAGGTTCTGGATAGTATTTTACTGCAGAAAGCTTATCTGGGTCTGGCGAGATGCCGTGCGAACTGACCACATGTCCCAGGTAATGGATTTGGTGCTGAGCGAGGCGACATTTCTCTGGACGGAGTTTGAGGTTGGCTTGCCTGAGACGTTCTAACACCTCTTTGAAGTGCTGGAGATGTTCTTGGAAAGTTCTGCTGAAGACAATAACATCGTCAAGATACACTAAGCAAGATTTCCAAGACAGTCCACACAACACAGCCTCCATGATGCATTGAAAGGTGGCTGGGCTGTTCCAAAGTCCCATAGGCAGACGTTTGAATTGGAAAAGCCCCAAGTGGCAGCGCTAGGCTGTGTATGGACATGAAGCTGGATCAATAGTAACTTGGTAGAATCCACTCTAGAGATCTAGAGTGGTGAAGTAGGCTGGGCTGGCCGCAACAAGGCTCTCTAAGGCATCCTCTGTGGAGGGTAAGGGATGGGCATTCTATACCGTGAGGGCATTGAGCTTTCTGTAGTCCACCACAAACCGATACCCTTTGTCTTTTTTGACTACTAGCAAGCAAGGTGCACCACAGGGACTGGTGGATTCCTCAATAATTTCCTGTTCGAGCATGTCTGCGATTAAGTTCTCTAGGATTTGCTTTTGTTTGTGTTCCACTTTGTAGGCTCGCTGACGAATTGGCTTTTGGTTGGGCTGCACCTTAATGGTGTGTTGCAGGGTATCGCAGCATCCAAGCTTATTATCAGGAACGACAAAGACATCTGAGTAGGTTTTCAGGAACTCCAGAAGTTGCCGTTTCTCTGTGGGGCAGGCTGGGAGCTTTGAGGCAGAGAGACGCTGGCTGAAGGGCATGTGCATTCCTTGTGAAGTGGGGGTGGTTGTGATGGTACTGACAGAACGACTGTTAATGGAACCGGCTGAGGTTCAGATAGAAGCTGAAGCTGATCCCCTGAAGACAGACAAACAAACTTCCCGATACTGGCACCCTTGGAGATGACCACTGGTTCATCCATGAAGTTGCAGCACTTTTGGAACACTGAACCACCGTGCGCAGCAGACAGGGTGTTCCCTGGAAGGGGATCTAAGGAGTGCAAAACTGGGGATCCCGTGATGATGCCAACAACACCTTGGGGAAGGGGGTCACCTCAAATCTTGGCAGTCAAAACCATCTCTGACTTAGGAGGTACAGTGACTGAGTCTGTAGCTGTGAGTTGCCTCCGGGGTCTAGTGACAGGTTGTTTGAGGCAAAGTCCACGCCAGTGATAGGTACTGTAGTAGTGCTTGGAGTGATGATGTATTTTAGGTCGGCTGGAGCAACAGTAGATAAATGGCGAATAGCTGGATTGTCTAGGATACTGCTGTGGATCACAGAGATTTCTGCTCCAGAGTTGACCAAGGCATGCGTGGACCAATTGCCAATAGTGACGGGGATGTAGTTTGCAAGGAGGGATGATCTGATGACAGGAACTTTGGCTCCTTTAGGTGAGATTGTGCCTGACTTAGCAGCAAGAGGGTGCTGTTTGTGTTATGTGAGTCAGTGGGGCGGTCAGTTGCTTCATTTTTCTGCCCAACAAGAGCCCCATGTTTGTTGGGCGGCGCTTGTTTCCTTGGACCTCTGAACAGTTGCTAGCATATTGCTGATTGCGCTGCGGCGGATGCCTGTGGTTGTCTTGAGCCCTATGAAAGTTTTGCAGTTTGCGACAGATGGCAGCAGTGTGACCCCTGAATCCGCACCACTGACAGGTCACTGGCTCCTGTGAATATGGAGGTGGCTCAGGTCACTGTGGAGGTGGCTGTAGGGCATTAACAGGAGTTGCAGTGGGAGCTGCAGTGGGGAAATGTATGCTGTTGACAGTTGAAATGAGCTGGTCAATCATTTTTTGTTGCTGTTGGATGCAAGTAGCAAATGCAGCCAACTGCAAGGACTGTGGGTCCTGAACAGTGGTAAGCCGATGCATGGAAATAGACTCTTGGGCTAACATGGCCGCTTGGATCGTGTCTAGCCAGGTGGTTGGCTTTTGTTGGATAACAGAGGTACGAAATTGTGGAGGCAGGCCCCGGACAAATGCTGTAATTTGATCTTTTTCTGATTTTTGTAGACGTATGCACTGTGATTCAATGTCCACTACAAATGCTTCCAATGATTTGGAGGGTTGCATAGTGCACGTCCATAGCTGCTGTTCTAACAACCAGGGTGGATGAGCTTGTAAGAAATAGTCCTTGATGGTGGAATACAAGGTGGCATTGTTCCCTCTCGTCTGGTCTGGAAAGGCACTGAACCACGATATGGTTGTCCCTCTCAGGAGCAAGCACATAGCATTGGAAATTCACAAGGGATCCGTCCAACCATTGAAGGAGATCCAGGCCTGAAATTGCTTGAGCCAGGCAATGGCATCTTCATGAGGTAGTGCTGAGAATGGTACTGGCTGCAAGCTGCAGTGGACCGTTGAGTGTGTGGAAATAGCTTTAAGGTAGGCGAGGTCATCCTGGATTGCCTGTTTAGTGGGTGTCCCTTGGGCTGGACTGGATGACCGGATGTCATGCAGCATAGTTTCAATCTTGAGACCCCATTCTCTTGAGGTAGGTAAAGGAGGAGCCTCAGAGCTGGCAGTGCCTGGGGTGTTGGTGTCCTCGGAAGACATGGTTGGAGAGGGGCTGTGTGGCCCTGAACGAAGGTCATAGGGATGAGTAGGAGTGGTTGTCATGGAGAGGAGGAGATGCCTTGGAAGAAATGATTCATTGACAGAATATAAAGTTTTGTTGTTTGGGTTTTTTTTTTTTGTAGACAAGTACAGTTATATGTAAGCAATTTTCATTCATGGATGTCTCAATAAACAACTTCCACTCTAGTTTGGAGTTGTCCGTTATTGAAATAATTTTTCTTTTGCAAGATGCAGCTATTTGTTGCAGTGTCCATTCATTTCAACGAGTGCCCCTCAAAACCATGACCACCATTACTTCCCATGGAGTGGGGTCATTTTGAACAAGCTGATGCCCCTCACAAAGATGGCCACTGGACCTGTAACATAGGCTTCTTGGCTAATTTGACATTCCCAATATGGCTGACAACAGGGAGGAAGGGTTGCTTCCTGTTTTGTTGTCGTAGGCAGTGGCTTATATCAGGGCAAATGAAAGAATGCAAGATGGCCACTCTGCAGTCTGTTCAAAAGATAAATGGCAGGCTTTGGTTTGGCTGATTGACTCCCACCCAGGCTATCCAAAGTATTTGTGTTGAGAGATTTATTGCTCTCTTCAAGGTTTAGAAGCCTCAAATACTTTCTTCAGGCAGAACTGGCAAAACAAATGTCTGTGTATTGGAAGGCACCTTGACTTAAAATAACAGAAAGCCATGTGTCTCTGGTTTAAGAGTTAATGAACAGGCAGTCCCCAGCCCGTGGTGCTCAGGCTAGCATGATTGTAATTTACAGCTCATTCAGTTAGCAGACTTGTAGTATGCAGCACACACATTTTTTTTATAGCCTACAATGTTAGAGAAGGGCTGCAGGCTGCTAGTTAGCAGGGTTAGTTTGGAATTTGCATTTGCTGGAGCTGCAATCCAGAGACAGCATCCAGAGAAATACTTTAAAATGATGTTGCCGCTTTGCTGGTTAATAGTTTGGTGGCTTTCTAGACATGGAGTTTGCAGAAGCCTGCCAGGGTTTGTAGTATGCTGCTCCATGGGGATGGTGGAGCCATAAAAGAACTTTGTACCTTAGTTGCACAGACAGTGTCCTAATTTGGAGCACGTTTATATGCAAGGAGACATATATGCTGAGGCAGAATGCAGGAGGTTTACTTTAACAGAGAACAGTTCAGTTTTAATTTTCCTCTCTGCTGCCAAGTTTATTCTTTCTGAGCATGCATACAGTTCAGGCACACTTGGGTGAGGACTTTGGGGTACCCAACAACGCAGAGCGAGCGAGATGGGGGTCTGGGCAGAAGAGGAAGGGCCGCATTCTCCACCAAATGTGGCGTTTTGGTATTTAGTCTGCCACTAGGACCGCTTATCTTCTGGTATTCTGCTTTCCCATCTGGTGCTTCTGCTGCAGGAGTCACTAGGTACCGAACGAACTGAGTCGGACGCATAAAATAATGAACAAGATAAGGTTTATTTAGGAGCTTAGGAAGGCACATGTCATCAGCACAGGGAACATCCTAGACTGACCAGGGAACAAAGGAATTTGCCCTTCCCTAGCCCTAGCTGGACACTAATTAGCATAACATGTGACCATAGCTGGCTGCCCATTACTGTTCCTAGTTAAAGGGGTGGCAGCTAATCTTTAGCCCCATGCGCAACTCTGTACTCCACACTTCTTATGTTATAAAGTCTGAATAACGCATGAATGGTAATGATTTCACACTTTTAAAATCGTGTGCTTCCCATTTCTGCATATTTTTTTTCCATGAAATTATGTTAGGGTTTGTTCACTTAAAGCAGCAGTATTTGTTAATCAACATCAACTGGGCCCCTGTCACATTTCTTCCTGATATAAATCAGGCCTTGGAATACCTCATCACCTCCTTTACTGCAATACTTGACCCCATGCTCCCTACAAACTAAGGCGGGCAAAAGGTGCTTATTCCCCCTTGCTCTCTATGGATCTGAGGCACCTAATGCACTCCCGAGACAAAGCCTGGAAGACATTTAAAAAATCTGGACTTCAATTGGATTGGATCATCTACCGCCAACTAAGAAACACTTGCAAGGCCACAATAAACAAATCTAAGAGTGACTATCTACTCTCTAAACAAGGCTTGAGCTTCTCCAATCCCAAAAGATTTTGGTCCCAAATCAATGCCCTTCTCAAGGGTGACAAGCGGAACACCCCACTTACTATGACTCTGAACGGCAACCCAAAACAATCGCCATTGGAGATAGCCTCAGGCTTTAACCATTTCTTCACTGATCTAGGAGCATATAAAATCGGGTCTACCAACTTCCCACTCTACCCCTCTACCCAAGTCACCAGAAGCCCCTTGCCCACTATTCCATTTAAAACTCACCTCACACAAAGAAGTCCTTAAACTCCTCTCGGGCCTCAATGCTGATAGTTCTCCAGGTTTTGACTCCCTGCCACCTAAATTTCTGAGAATTGGAGACCCCGTGCTTGCCCACCCAATCACACAGCTAATCAACAGATCCTTCATTACCCAATCTATCCCTGACTAGTGGAAAACTGCAATCGTTGTCCCTATCCTTCTTGGGAACTATCGACCCATATCCATTCTTTGTCCTATCGCAAAGATACAGGAAAGAATTACATACAACCAACTCTACTCTTTCCTTGAACAGAGCAATGCCCTCACTAAACACCAGCATGGCTTTCGTAAATCGCATGGGACTGAGTCCACTCTTCTGAAGGTTACCTCTGATGTTTACCAGGCCATGGATCTTCGGCGTGCCACAGGTGCCGTCTTCACAGACCTCATGAAGGCCTTTGATCTAGTAAATCACCCACTCCTTCTCTCCAAGTTCCAATGTCTCAGCCTTGATTACACTCCTCTGACATGGTTCTCTGGGACCTACCAGACTGGTAATTAGTGTGTTAAATGATCTGGTGTTCACTCCTCCCTTTCCCCTATCACAGACGGGGTTCCCCAAGGCTCAATCCTTGGGCCCCTCCTCTTCTCTATCTTCATCAATGACCTGCCTAAGAATTGTGGAGGGGCCTCAGTCCCGCTCTATGCAGATGATGCCATTCTCCACTGGTCCAACACCGATGTCTCCTCCATCAAGTCTGACCTTGAGTATGATTTCCAGCAGCTGGAATCATGGTTCAAGGAGAATCTGCTGGTTCTAAATTCTAAGAAAACTAAAACAATGCTGTTCTGTCACACCTCCTTCAATGTAACTTTACAGCCCCCCCTCCCCCGGTAATTCACACCTCCTCCAGTGAGCCACTAGAAGAAGTGAGCTCCTTCAAATACCTGGGCCTGACCCTGGATGTGCACCTATCCTTTGAACCACACATAACAAATGCCACCAAGTAACTAATCAAAAACCTGGCTTACTATAAAGCATTGCCCCCTATCTCTCACCCCAGGCTCGAAAGACCACTGCCTCAACTATGCTCCTCCCTGAGCTCTTCTATGCAGCACCTATCACTCACTCGGCCAGAACCCCCATCCTGGCCAAACTTAAGCAAGCCTATCACAGAGTTGCCCATTTTGCTGCACATTCCCGCTCCCGGGCCCACCACGACGATGTTCTCTGCATCCTAAGTTGGTCATCCTGTAACCCCCCTGCAAATGGGGGTTCCCAAAAGACTTCCAGGAGCTTGCTTGAATGCTCCAAGCCTGAATGGTGTTTGGCACTTAAGCCATTTATCAGGGAGTGTTTTTAGAACCTCTGGTACTGTCTCTTTAAGAGCTGTCTGCTTGCAGACATAATTAGTTTGTATGGGGGACTGTGTGTTTCTTTGATTGAGTACCACTCAAGCTGCTGCCAATTCACTTCATTTTGCAGTCACTAGGAGTGCAAAGGAACCTATCTGAAAGATGTAACTGTTTGCCAGAAATTATTTAGAGTAATAATGAAATTACAGTTTGTCTAACCTGCTTTCTTTGCAGTCAGAACTGTGTCTGCTAGTTCCCCATTCTAGTTTTGAACTGCTGAACTGGACCAATCAGTGTGGGGTAAGCTAGCTCTAAAATGGTGCCTTGACTGAATCAGAACTTGGACTCATAATCTGAGCCAGCCACAAGAGGATTGTATGGGCAGTGACTCTGGGAGATGTAGTTTAGACTTCAGTGCCTTTTGGACCAACAGCAGCAGTCTATTGTGAGACAGCCAATCCAGTCAAGAACTGGGAGGAACTCAAAGGAAGTGCCGGTTTTGTCGGTTGGAGTTTCAGTTGAGCTTTGGCAGTGAAGAAGGAAGGAGCCCTGTGCTTTTCAGTGTGCAGTTTTAGTCAAAAACGTGTGTAAGGCCCAGAGTTCGGTCTGCAGCTTGTGTAACAGCTTGTTAGGACTGAATCCATCCTGTGAAAAGAATCAAAGGATCTCTGAAGAGTAGAAACCAGGCTCACCCTGTAGAAGACTGGAGGAATTGCTGAAAATCGCTTTTCGGTCTGTCAGGAACTGAATCTGCTGTGTGTTCTCCGGTATTGTGCAGTAATTGCGATCGGGATACAGATGCAGCCTGCCTGGTATAGTGCTTCTTTATATGGATGTGTGAAGAGGTTTGTGTACCTCAAGTGAGCCCTGCTGACACTGGAAGGACCTTATCTTATTTGGAGGTCGTGAGTACTAATTCAGGTCGCTCCTGTTGAATTGCCACATTAAATCCAAATGGAATTACTGTACTGCTGACTGTTTAATTCTCCTTTTCTCTGTGTGAAAGGGCCCTACCAGCTGCCACGGTTTGGACTAGCCACTAGGGCTTGGGTACCCAGGGACAGTAACTGATAGGGATAGGCCTGTGCACAGAGCCATAGGTAGATTATTAGAGTGATAAGCTAATTAACCTGATTTCCCCTGTCCTTGTTATATCCCCTAAATAAATCAGAGCTGCTTGTTTCAGCAAAGTTATACTGCCTGAGGTATTTGTCTATGTTAAAGTACTGTACTGTGATTGTTGCACTGTATCTCATTTCACAGGAGGTCCCAGTGCCGGAACCAGACCTGGGGTAAGTGTATACTGTGAAGGTAATTCTGATATATTGTGTGGGCCACTAGTAGGAAGAAAGGGGTTGCAGTGTCCCAGAGGGCTGTGACCAAGTTAGTTTAACTATTGCAAACCCTGACCTCTGGGTGGAGGCACCCGCTATTGGATCCAGGCCCCTCAACCTGTTAGTGGCAAATCAGGTAGGGGTAGTAGCCCCTGGGATAGCGCCATCTAGGGGTTACAATCCTTTGAGGTGAAAACGGATTTCCCTGTACTACGTACTATCTTTAAACTAATCCACCGCCCATCTTCTTGAAGCTCCTTTCACTGAAACCTTTCTCCAGAACACTTAGATCCTCACATCTCCCCATATTAAACACTCCCAAACTCTACCTAGATATAGGTCACAGACCCTTCCATGTTGCTGCACCTCAAAAATGGAACAAGCTCCCACATAATTTACTCTCATGTACCACTCTCCCCCACTTTAAGAGACTCTACAAGGAAATATTCTTCCCTCCACCTACCTGCAACTGTCAATAATCTTAACCCCCTCTTCCTGTCCGTCTCCCCGTCTCTTACATCAATATCTTCCCACACCCTAATCCCACCTACCCTATTCTACCCAAGCCAAGTTCAATACTATGTTTGCTACACAAGTAGACAGTAATCTACTCCACCAGTTTGAACTTGCTGTATATTTATTTATGTGGTTTGTACTTATCTTTTGCTTATTGCCTACTGTTATCACCTCACTGTCATTGCCTTACATGCTAACAATCAAGGAGTATCTGCGCACACTCCGTTACTTGCTCTTGTATATTGTATTGTGTATTTTTTTTGTAAGGTGTCTGTGCACTCCTACCTGTTGTCTCATTTGTTATCCCTTCCCTGGGTCACCCCTGAAAAAGGGACCTTGTCTCAGTGGGCCCACCTGGTTACCAAAATTCAAATAAACAAACAAATAAATAAATAGTACCAGTTTAATATTGAGACTTATGTATGTCCTTTTCATAATTCTGTATAATTATTTTTCTATTAGATAATATAGATTAGAATCAGTTTTGTTTAATTTGTTTAGTCTTTCTCGCATAACCCTTTTAAACTTCTGTTTGAATTTTATGGTATTTGTTTTCTTTCGATTCAGAACTCTGATGTATGATAGAGGCACTGTTACTCAAAATCTGATATTTGTTTTGCTTTGCTATATACATGTTTGATTTATTTTCTTAATAAAAAATTCCCCAACTCTTTCTGATCTTCATCATTAAAGTGATTTAGTGCACTTAACGGACCTAAGCTACCATTTTCAGGATATGGTACCTTAGGTCCACGACAGTCATTCTGTATAAATTTAAAAGTTTTATTGTGAGTCTTTATTAAGTGGTAAGGGTTTGTAGTTTGGCCCTGACAAGGTGGCCAGCTGATCCCTTCCACTTTCCTATTGCTTTCCATACACCACGCTTAGGCACATTATAATGTGCAGCAAGGGGCAGCTTGGGGGCACACCCCACTGAAGTGAATGGTACTGAATTTTCCTCACTCTTTAATACATTATGATAGCGAGTCAGAGATTAATGAAGCCCATTGCTCAACTAACTTGCCCAACCAGAAAGGAGGGCAGAGGACCCACAGATCTGGGTGCAGCAACTGGGTAAAAAGAGCACAGTGGCTATGAGCAACCACATCTTATATAAACATCCTTCATCTTGCCAGCAGCATGATTTTACCCACTTGTACAGAGCTGCGTACTCATGTCCACGCAACTTTCTCCTCCTGAACCAGTAGCGTGCAATCATGAACCCCAGGAGCTACCAGCTCTCTCTAAGGCAGGAGGCAACATGTCAGATAGTCAGCACTGTCTTTTGCCTTTCCCACACTATGTATATCAAGGTTTGGCATATGAATCTGGGCTTTTCTTTTAACTGTACTGTCATTTCTTTAACTACATTTTCCCCTCAAACATACACAATCACAGTTCTCCCTGAGTCCCTCCAAATTTCTCTGACATCCTTCCTGGAAGGGTCACCAAGAGCCTCTCCAAACTCCCCTCACTCCTTCACAGCCCTTGGGCATAATCTAGCCCAAGTGGACCTTCTCCAAGGCCAGCTTTCAACTCCAAAGTCAGACACCTTATGGAGAAATAAGGATCAAAAGGACAAGGAGGTGCCAAGTGGTCTGGGTGAATCAGTGGAGCATACCAGCGATGTGAACATAGGGGCCAGGAAGAACTGCCCATTTTTCTCCCAAAGGGACCCTCCACATTTGGACATAGTGAATGAATGAATGAATGAATACTTTATTTTTAAAAAGCGCCTTTCCAAAACCAAGGCGCTTTTATGACAGATCAATACATAAAATTAAAACAACATCCTAAAATCAATCAATAAATATATTTAAAAATCTGAATATGCCAGACTAAACAAATGGCACTGGCACCAACACACCTGATATCCTCCATGTTCATCCAGCCTTCCCACTATGCTTCTTTCAGCTACAATGCCACCTGTGGTAACTCAGGTGGCAATATTGCAGAGTTATGTACAACCATCTCACCCCAGAGGAAGAAAGCGTCCTTTGGAATCCTTGATCCTCCCCCTACCAGCCCTGCTGGAGATCCCAGGCTTAGGACATGCTGTGAACCCATGTACTTAGCACTGCAAGCAGAACCCTCACAGTCATACCATTGGATCTGCCTGTATCGTCCGTTTATTAAGGAAAAGAAGAAAAAAATTACCACAGTAATTATGTTTCTGTATTCTTCAATATGATTAACTCTAGCAGTCAGCCTCCTGTGTTGCACTGCCCCAGAGATGAATGGAACTTTATGCTAATGATGGAATATCTGTTGGCTCATGCCACCTTTCAAACTCTTGCCCTTACCAACTGGTGTGTTCTATAACTCTCAGATTTACTGGAGCCTGCAATAAGACCTCCTAACTAAGCTATTCTAATAATCAACAATTTAAGTAATGGTAATAATTATTACACCCTTTTTGCCCCATGCCAATGCCAATGTCCAAAATAAGGTAATTAACAAGAAAACAGGGCTACCTGGTTTAAACTCAACAGTACCAGTGAATGACCAACAGAAATGGAAATTACGTACCTACCGTAATTCTTTATCTTCTTGGATGAAGTCTCCACCACTTATTCACACTGATGGGATCTACGCCGGAGGCACTAGGACCCAGCGGGAGCAACTTTTTGGGGGAGGGTCGGCGCCAGAGATGGAGCCGTGAGGAGCGGCGCTGCGAGCTTGGGCTCGTGCGGCAATGACTATCTTAGTGTTGATCCTGCAACTGCCTCAACACCTTTTTCTCCAAGGAAGTGCAGCGTAACTAACCTAGAAGGACTAGACTAACAAAAATTCAGACATAAGATAGTCCGAATGACCCATATAAGAAGGGTCATCAAAGAAGTCTTCACAGCCTAACCATTGAGGGAGTGAAGACCAAACCAGAGAGGTGAGCTCGGGGAATGGTGGGTGGGCAGGTGAATGAGTGGTGGAGACTTCGTCCAAGAAGATCAAGAATTATGGTAGGTACGTCATTTTCATATCTTCCTGGACATAAAGTCTCCACCACTCATTCACACTGATGGAAGAGTACCGAGCTAATAATCCCCCGAAAGGGCGGCTGGAGAAACCAAGAGCTCACAAAATTAGGACACATGTTCATTAAGGATAGTCCTGCCAAACTAAAGATGTCACCTGGCGTGGACATCCAGGGCATAGTGCTTGACGAAAGTATGTGCTGAGCTCCAGGTAGCCACATTGCAGGTGTCCGCAATGGGCACATTGCGGATTTCCGCCAGGGATGGCACAACTGCTCTAGTGGAGTGAACATATACTCTGCGTTCCAGCTTGACCTGCGCCATGGAATAACAGTGGCAAAGGCATGCCACCAGCCATGCTGAGATACATCTGATAGTGACAGGTTGACCCAGCTGGGTCTTGCTGAAGGAAACAAACAGCTGTTGAGCTTTGCGAATTTCTTTTGTTCTATCCAAATAGAAACGCAGAGCTCATCTGACATCTAGAGAATGAAGGGTACGTTCTCCTTCATTTTGGAAGTTCGCAAAGTAAGTAGGTAGGACCAAAGTTTGGTTCAGATGGAATTCTGAAACAACCTAAGGGAGAAACTTAGGATGGGTCCTAAGAACTACTTTGTCCTTATGAAACAGTATATGGTGGGTCTGTGACCAAAGCATGTATTTCAGAAGCCTTGTGAGCCGAGGTAATGGCCACCAGGAAGGCCGTTTTCCAAATGAGAAATTTCAGCTTACAGGTTGCTATAGGTTCGAAAGGCTTTCAAGTGAGCATGTCTAGCACAGGATTAATGTCCCAGGCTGCAACTGGATGTCTGATAGGAGGTCTGGTATGCAGAATACCTTTAAGAAACCTCTTAACTACTGGCAGCTGGGCCAGTGATAAAGAAAGTACTGGCTCATGGCAAGCTGAAATGGCACAAAGGTGAACTCTGGCTGTAGAGTATTGTAGACCTGAATTTGAGAGGTCTAAAAGGTACTCTAGAACTTTATTTGGTGGACAGGGAAAAAGGATTCAAAGAGGATTTTGCACACCAGACAGAAAAACGCTTCCATTTGGCTGTGTAAGTTTTTCTAGTGGCTGTCTTGCACGCAGCCAAGAGAATATCTGAAACTCTCTGAGAGGCATTGAACCTGTTCACTTCTATCTCTTCAGGAGCCAGGCGTGAAGGTGAAGCAACGTCGGATTGGGATGGAACACAGGCCCCTGGGTCAGAAGTTTCGTCTGAAGGGGAAGAGCTTTCGGAGAGGTTACCGACATACTGTTGAGTAACAGAAACCATGTCTGTCAAGGCCAGAAAGGAGCAATGAGGATAATTTTGTGCCCCTGGGACTCTAATTTCAGAAGTACCCTTTGAATTAGAGGAAGAGGAGGAAAGGTGTATAGAAAGCATCTTGTCCACTGCAGCCTGAGTGCATTCTGACAGAAAATGCCAGGCCCTGGATTTCCGAAGCAGAATAGAGGCAGTTTTGTGTTGAGTGGGGATGCAAAAAAGTCCAGGTCTGGAGTTCCCCATTCTGCAAATAGTGACTGAACTACGGTTGAGTCTAGAGACCACTTGTGAGGATCTGTCTCTGTTCTGCTGAGATGGTCTGCCAGTTCGTTCTGCACTACCGGCAGGTAGATCACCTGAATTACAGCCTTGTGCTCTAGGCACCATTCCCACACTCTCATTGCTTCCCTGCATAAAGGGTAAGAGTGTGCACCGCCCTGCTTGTTGATATAATACATCACTGCTTTGTTGTCCATTTGAAGGAGAATGTTCTTGTGACAGAGACTGTCCTTCAAAGCCCAGACTGCATAAAGGATGGCTGTCATTTCTAGGACATTTATGTGAAGATGGGACTTGTTCTGAGTCCATGTACCTTGGTTGTGGAGATTCTGACAGTGAGCTCCCCACCCCATCAGGGTCTCGGCCATGGTAATGGAAATCTGATCATCCAGGGGAGCAAAGGGATATCCCTCTAGAAGATTGTCCTCTTGACACCACCAGGTAATAGGCCTCACCTTGATGAGAAAGGACTGAGGGTGAGTGGTTGGGGACCACTGAGAGGTTCTCATGTGGAGGCGAGATAGGGGTACAGTGAACACCAAGGATGCCATGAGACTGAGCATTCGTTGTATCGAGATAGCTCGAACTAAGCTGTTCTCTCTGATGTATCGGGCCATCTGTAGGATATCGCTCGTTCTGTTCTCTGGTAGAAAAGCTTTCGCACAAGAGGTGTCCAGAAGAGTTCCTATGAAAAGGAGCTTCTGGGATGGCTGCAACTGCAATTTCTTGAGATTTAGCAGGACTCCCATGGACGTGAGAAAGTCCGAGGCCGTGGCTACAGCGTTGAGAGTTCCTTGCCTGGAAGGGCTTGCCAGAAGCCAGTCATCCAGATATGGGAACACTTGAATTCCAATCTTTCTGAGATGCGCTGCGAGAACTGCACAACACTTTGTAAAAACTTGCGGCGCTGAGGATAGCCCAAAGGGCAGGACTCGGAACTGATAATGCTAGCCCAAAGCCACAAACCTTAGGTATTTGTGATGCTTTGGGTGAATAGGAATATGCTGGTAAGCATCCTGCATGTCCAGGGAGGCTAGCCAGTCGTGTTGATGAAGCAAAGGTAACAGGGTTCCTAGCGAAATCATTTTGAACTTTTCCTTTGGAAGAAATTTGTTCAATTTTCTGAGGTCCAAAATGGGGTGCATGCTCACAGTTTTCTTTGGGACCAGAAAGTAATGGGAGAAGAACCCTGTGTTCTGTTGATCCAGCGGAACTATTTCTACTGCCCTGTTGTTCAGAAGGCCTTGTATCTTGGAAGCGAGAAGCTGACTGAAGTACTGACAGCCTGGGCTGACATTTGGGGGGATGATCCAGAGGGGTCTCTGAAAGATTGAGGGAATACCCCTCGCGGATTATCCGGAGGACCCATTTTTCCAAACTTATGGACTTCCACTGGTTGTAGAACTGAGTCAGAGGACCTCCCACCGCCGAGAAAGAGTCCCCCTCAGGCAGTTGAGGTGGGACTTGGGCCAGAAACTCAGAAGGCAGCACTGGGCACTTTGGGCCCTTGTGCTTTCTGTTGCATTTTCTTTTGAGGCTGGGGGGCTTGATTTTTATTAAAACCTCCCCTGCCCTTACAGGGTTTTAAATAATTGATTAGCAGTTTTTTTCTTGGGAGAATACTAACTGTTCAGAAAGTATTTACATAGGTTTTCTAGAAGTGTTATGTTTGGTAAACACAGTGAGGCAGGTGCTATGCATTTTCACAATGTCTTAGCACTTTTATGAGCAAAACGCTAATCAATTTTTAGAGTTAAATAAAACCCTGCCTTATCTCGAAAGGACTGACGGTCGTGAAATTGACACTTATTAACATCCCCCCCAGAAGGGGCGGGAGCAGGTCAAGCCAATTTAATGGCAGATCTAGTCTTTTGAGTGGCCTCTAGTGCTTGCTCCACTTGAGGACTGAAGAGATACACACCGTCAAAGGGTAACGCCATGACCTGTTGCTGGGCATCATTCTTGAAGCATGAAGTGCGAAGCCAGGAGTGACGGCGGTACAAATACCTGCTGCTGCCACTCAGGAGGCAGTATCGAAAGCATCCATAGCTGCTTTAACCTGCTGGTTGTTGGGCTCAATACCCCTGGTTATAGTCTGAAGAAGCTCTGAATTAGTGTCCGACTCCGCTAGAGCTTCTACCAAATGTTTGAGCAAATGCCAAAGAACCTACTCAGATTGAGAGAAATAACCCTGGTAGCTGGCAATACGCATACCTAGGGTGGATGCAGCAAAGACTGTCTTACCTAAAGTATCTATCTTATGAGATTCTTTACTTATAGGTCAGGCTATAGTAGCCTGAGGGAGGACGACCTTATCATTCTCTGCCAGGACTACAATAGGGTCCACAAAGGCTTGGGAAGCCAAAATGGGTCGATCCTTGGGAGCAGCATACTTTCTATCTGTGGACTTAGCCACAGAAGGAATGAGAGCAGGATTATTCCATACCATTTGAAAAAGCATCTCAAAAGAGGGCTGTACCGGGGGAGTTAAATCCATAAGGATCTCCGGGACATGAAGGTATTGGAGCCTTAAAAGCTTCCCAGGATCGATATCTGTAGTCTGGAGAGAAATAGTGGAATTCAAATTTTTCAGCAGAGACTTTAAAAGACAGGTCCTCGACCACAGGCTCTGCAACAGGATTAGGTCCTGCTCCTTCCACATCACCCAGTCGAAGGTCTGGGTCAGGCTCAATATCATCTCCTGACAGCCCAGGCGGGACTGTATGGACAGGAAAGGAGGGAAAATCAGAAGGAAATGAGGAAGGAAAAGGATTCGGAGAGGAGAAGCCCTGAAGACTGACAGACGTAAAACCAAGCCTCAGCGCCGAAGAAGAGTATGGCGCCAACTGACCCAGTGCAGTGCAGGGCGCCGACAAGGTCCCCGGTGCCAAAAAGCTGCACAGCGCTGACAAACCCAACAGTGCAAAGGACGGTGCTGAAAAGTCGCACGGTGCCAAGGACAGCGCCGACAATCTCAATGGCACCGAGGATGGCGCCATCAATCTCAATGGCGCAGAGGATGGCACCGACAGGTGCATAGGTGACGAGGATGGCACCAAGCAACCCATCAACGCCAACGGTGCCGAAACCAACACAGGGCTCTGAAAACTAGGATTTGAGGAGAAAGAAAGAAAGAAGAATACCAGGAGATAGAGGCATCGGTGTGGCCCCCTGCGCCGCAGCCATGTGGGGGGGGGGGGACACCTAAGCGTGGAGTCGACGGCACCAAAGAAAGGTGCTGCATGACTAGAAAGGCCCAACCACCCTACCCGATCCTCCGAAGAGCCGGAGGGCCCCAGAGTGACCAGGCCAGGCAGCTGGACCAACCTCCGAGCCCACTGCTCCATCAGAGCAGCCCACTGATGAAACTGCTCATCTGAAGCCCTACCAGAAGGCAGGGAAGGGCTCCGATGTCGAAGAAGTCAGTGACCAGAACCAGAAACTGGTGACTCCAAAGGAGGAGACCGGCAACTGACCCCAATGACTGACCATCGACACGCAGACATACCAGAGGGTGACCTCGAGTGATGCCTTCTCTTTTTTGACCTGCGGGCCAAAGAAGAGCTCGAGGCCGAATGGTGCAGAGAATGTGACCATTTTCTTTTATGCTTCCGGGGGAACCGCCCCTCCCCTCGGGCACTGGACCGTCCATTGTCAGACCCCCCCTCCGGAGAGGGCGGCGGACCGGACCCAGTCCAGCTGACTGAACAGCTTTCATATGAAGTCTCCCTACCGTCACCTGACCTGCTCTTGGTCGACTCCGTCAATGTAGGCTGAGAGTTCTTTCTTTAATAAGAATAAATTATCGTAAGCGGTACTTATTTGAGATAAACTACAAAATAATAAACTGAAAACTATGCTGCTAGTTTGAAGTTTGATTCCTGGCGGGCGAGTGACGTCATCACTGAAGTGCACTCGACGGTGGAAAAAAAGGAACTGAGGTGGTTGAAGGATCAAAGCCGAGATAGTCATTGCAGCACGAGACCAAGCTCGTGGCACCATCTCTGGCGCCGAACCTCTCGCAAAAAGTTTGCTCCCGCTGGGTCCTAGTGCTTCCGGAGTAGATCCCATCAGTGAGAATGAGTGGTGGAGACTTTATGTCCAGGAAGATCAGAAAGTACCAGCTGTATTGCAGAGGCTAACTGGTTCTGGAAGGGGAGGTAGCATGGGTGACAATCAGATTAAAGAATACCTAGGAATAAACAAGATTACTGCAGTGAGTAATTTCTTCTTCTAACCCCAGGAATTCTTCAATATGGTTAACTCTAGCAGACTACGAAGCAGTACCTTCGGAGGTTAGCCCAGAACCCTACTTAGGGAACAAGCTCTGCAGCACTGCTGTGCCAAACCTGGCATCACTTCTGAACTGGGTGTCCAAACTGAAATGCTTTGTAAAGGTATGTACTGTTCTCCATGTAGCTGCTTTGTAAATTTCCAACAGGGGAATATCCTTGGCTGCTGCTATTGTAGCAGTTGTGCCCCTTGTGGAATGTGCCCTCAGGCCCACTGGAGGCTCCTTACCAGCTTTGCTGCAACAGAACTGGATGCATGCCACTATCCAGCAAGCAATAGTCCTTTTCGAATCTGGCTTTCCTTTTCCTACATCACCATAGGTCAGGAACAACTGTTGTTTATCTTGCCTATGAGCCTTAGTGTGATCAGTATAGTATTTGAGAGCTCTCTTGACAGCCAGACTATGCAGCCTGCATTCCCCTGAACTAGAGTGTTCGGTAAAGAAGACTGGCAAAGTAATAGACTGATTCAAGTGAAAATCAGAGACTACTTTTGGAAGGAATTTCCTGTTAGTCCTGAGTACTACCTTATCCCTGTGGAAGGAGATGTAGTCCTGCTCCACACACAGGGCTTGTAATTCACTTATTCTTCTGGCTGACATGATGGCTACTAGGAAAAGAACTTTCCAAGTGACAAATTTCAGATGAGCTGTAGCCATAGGTTCGAATGGGGGCTCCATGAGCTTGGCAATATAGACATTTAAATCCCAGGAGGGCACCGGTTCCCTGTGAGGGGGATGCAGATGAGCCAACCCTTTGAAATACTGCTTGAATATACGGGTAGCAGCCAGAGAAGCACCTTTACCAGATGAAAGATACACAGAGACCAGGGGTGTTCAAATCAAAATTTTTAGCACTTATCCAGCCATAACTGCAGCTGAATTTTCACTTGCCCCTATTCATTACAATGAAATTAACTCTCCTTTTGTACTTGCCCTGCAAGGAAATTTACTTGCCCCAGACAGAGGGCAATAGGATTTGCATACTCCTGGCAGAGACAGATGCCAAGTGGACCTCAACGGTAGTGGGCTGTAATCCCACTGAATGCAAATGGGTCAACTAGTCTAACGGGACTGGTAATCCTGCTTCAGATGGTAGTATGTCTGCTGCCATATCATATGGAAAATCTTTTCCATTTTGAAGCATAGTTTTTTTTTTTGTTTTGTAGAAGGTTTTCTAGAACCTCTGAGAACCCAGAGTACACCCTCTGACAGATGTAGGTCAGCATATTCTAGGTCCTCAAGAGCCATGCTTTGAGTCTGAGTGACCTGAAACTTGGACACAGAATCCTCCCCTGGGAGAAGGTTAGAAGATTGTGCCTCTGAGGGAGGTTTATGGGCTGGGTTACTGACAGAGAGAGCAGCAGTGAGTACCAAGGCTGCCTGGCCCAATCTGGAGCTATCAGAATCATTGTAGCTGGCTGGGACCTGAGCTTGATCAGAACCCTGAGCAGCAATGGGAATGGGGGAAATGCATACAGAGTTTTCCCTGACCAATCTAGCACCAGGGCATCAACGGGCACAGACCCCCTCGCTGGAAGCCTGCAGCAGAATTTGAGCAACTGGTGATTCCCTTCTGAGGCAAAGAGACCTATCTGTGGTGTGTCCCACCTTCTGAACACCACCTCCAGTACTTGTTTGTTGAGAGACCACTCGTGGTGATTTTCATTGATTCTGCTGAGTGCATCTGCCAATGTGTTGTCCTTTCCTGGAAGGTGGACAACTACTAGGGATACTTGCAAGGAGTATGCCAGACTCCATATCTTCATTGCTTCTGTACACAGAAGATCGGACCTTGTTCCTCCCTGCTTGTTGATATAATACATTGTGGTGGTATTATCTGTCCTGACCTACACCACTTTGTCCCTTACCAGGGATGCAAAGGATTGCAGTGGCGGGAGCACTGCCCTAAGCTCCAGGAGATTTATATGCAGCAGTGACTCCGTGGGAGACCAAGTGCCATGCGCTGTATGTTCCCCCCAGATGTGCTCCACACCCCAGGAGTGAGGCATCTGTTGTGAGAACCAGGGTGAGTGATTCCTTTTTGAATGGAATTCCTTCCCTTAGAGGCCTGTAGCAGAGTCCTTGACACAGGCACCATCTTTGGAAGTGAGTTCCTTCTTTGGAACCAGTGTACTCTGAGGTGAAACTGAATGTCCCTCATTTGGAATCTGCAGCCTTGTACTGTTGCTGTTCCTGCAGCCATGTGTCCCAGCAACTGCAGGTAATGCCTTGCTGGCCTTGGTTTGTGTAGGGTGAATGACTCTGCAATGTGCAGGATGTTGTCCACCCTGTCCTGAGGGAGGAAAGCTGTTCCCTGTAGAATATCCAGTTCTGCCCCTAAGAAATGTAGAACCTGGACAGACTGTAGCACAGAATTCTGGACGTTTATGAGGAATCCCTGAGACTCCAATGTCTCCTGGGTGATCCTGAGTGATTCTCTTACCTGTTGTGGTGATTGCCCCACAACTAGCCAGTAGTTCAGGTATGGGAACACTGATATGCCCTGCCTCCTTAGGTGTGCCACCACTGCTGCCAAGCATTTTGTGAATGCCCTGGGAGCTGAGGTTAGACTGAAAGGCAGGGCTGTGAACTGGTAATGATCTGAAGGTAGTCTGAACCTGAAGTACTTTCTGTGGTATTCCCTTATGGGGATGTGGAAATAGGCATCCTTTTAATCCAGTGATGCCAGCCAGTCTCCTTGTTGTAATGTTGGAAGAATTATTGCCAAGGTTACCATCCGGAACTTTGGCTTTGTAAGGTGTTTGTTAAAGCTCTCAGAAGTAGAATGGGTCGACAGTCCCCATTTTTCTTTTAAGTCAGGAGTACCTGGAGTAGAATCCTCTTCCCCTTTGGGAGGAAGGGACTGGTTCTATTGCTTTTGATGCTAATGGAGTGGACACTTCTTTTTCTAATCGTGCCCTCTCTGTTGGACTTGAGGGACTGAAATATATTGGTCTCAGTTTGGGGAAGGTTTTGAAACGGAGGGCTAGTCCCTGACTCACTACCTCCAACACCCACTTGTCTGTGGTGATGTTTTTCCAACTTTGGAAGTAGTGAGTCAGCCTACCCCGACTGGAATCGAGGAGGCGACCCTTACTGGCACTTCATAGATACATAGATACACAGACAGTGTTGGCAGATAAGGGCCTATGGCCCACCCAGTCTGCCCATTTGAGCTTGTAAGTTCAGTTTATGTTTTCCTAGAAGTCTGTTGCCCCTTACCCCTGACCTCCAGAATTCCTTCATGTCTATCCCATGCATTCTTAAATCCGTGATTGTTTCAGCCCCCACCACTTCCTCTGGCAGGGTGTTCCACTTGTCCACCACCCGTTCTGTGAAGAAATTCTTCCTCACGTTTCCTCTGAATCGTCCTCCCTCCAACTTCATCCCATGCCCTCTAGTCCTGGAACATCTTTTTCGCTTAACAATAGTGTATTCCTGCACCCTGTTCCTCCCTGTAAGACACTTGTATGTCTCTATCATATTCCCTCTCTCCCTCCTCTCCTCCAGGGAGTATATGTTCAGTTCCTTCAACCTGTCCTCACAGGACTTGTGATGCAATCCATGCACCATCTTTGTTGCCCTCCTCTGAACCTTCTCTACCCTGTCTACATCCTTACGTAGGTAAGGTCTCCAGAACTGTACACTGTACTCCAGGTAGGGCCTCACTAGTGTCTTATATAGTGGAATTATGACCTCCCTTTTCCTGCTGGTGATGCCCCTGCCTATGTATCCCAGCATCCTATTTGCTTTACCTGCTGCCTTGTCACACTGTTTCCCTACCTTGAGGTCATCAGAGACAATAACCCCAAGATCCCTTTCCTGCTTGGTGCATGCTATATCCTCACCCCCCAACTGATACATTGTGCCAGGGTTTTTGTGCCCCATATGCATCATCTTGCACTTCTTTGCATTGAATTTCAACTGCCAAACCCCTGACCATTCTTCAAGTTTCTGCAGGTCCCTTCTCATTCTGTCTATACCCTCTGGTGTGTCTACTCTGTTACAGAGCTTTGTGTCATCAGCGAACAGTGAAATTCTGCCTTCTAGGTCCTGCGCAATGTCACTAATGAAGATGTTGACTAGGACCGGTCCCAGCACTGATCCCTGTGGTACCCCACTGGTCACTCTTCCCTCTGTGGAGTGTCAGCCATTTACCACCACCCTCTGTGTCTTGCCGCCCAGCCAGTTACCTACTCACCACACTACTGTCCTGCCCACATCCATATTCCCCAGTTTGTGTAATAGTCTTCTATGTGGCACAGTGTCAAAGGCCTTGCTGAAGTCCAGATAGGCCATGTCCACTGCCCTCCCCTGATCCACCTCCCTAGTCACCCAGTCAAAAAATTCAACCAGATTGGTCTGACATGACCTCCCCATGGTGAAACCATGCTGCCTTGGGTACTGTAGTCCGTTGACAACCAGATGTTCCACCAATCTCTCCTTCAGTGGTGCTTCCATGATCTTCCCCACTACCGAGGTGAGGCTGACTGGTCTGTAGTTCCCCTCTTCCTCTTTGTTCCCACTTTTGTATAAGGGGATTACATCTGCTATCCGCCAGTCTTTGGGTACATCCCCTGTTTCCAGTAATCGGCTAAACAGGATGGCCAGAGGTTCAGCCACCACCTCTCTTAGTTCTTTAAGGACCCTGGGGTGCACCCCATCTGGTCCCACTGCTTTATCAACTCTTATTACTTCCAGTTCCTTCAGGACCCTTTCTTGTGTATACGGACTTGTGTCCATTTCTGCACCATTCTCACCCCTTGTACTCCCTTCAGACCCATTACCCTCCTCTTCAGGGATTCTTTTTCCCTTGTGTAATGGTCTGAGGGGTTTGGTCCACTCTCCTGGAGCCCCTGTAGCCTCTACCCCTGAAGTAACCCCTTTGCTGGTACCCAGTGGTAGCTTGTGCTTGGAAAAAGGGTCTCCCATAACCCCTACCTCTACCTCCCTTCCGTAAGGTCTATACGATCATACAAAACTGCCAGCAGAAACAGGCCTCATGGTCCATCAATGCTGCTCGGTGTGCAGCTAACCCCTCCTCCCCCTTCCCAGTATCCCTACCCTGTCCCAACTCCTCTTGAAACTGCCCACCGTCTTACAGGACACTATCTCATCTGGTAAGGTGTTTCATTTGTCCACCACTCTTTCCGTGAAAAAATGTCTCCTCATCTCACTCTTGAATCTTCCCCCCTCCAATCTCAGTCCATGCCCTCTCGTGTCCCTCTCCCTTCCCATCTGAAAAATCCCTTCTGTGTTGATCTTGTTTATCCCCTTCAGATACTTAAAGGTCTCGATCATATCCACCCTATCCCTCCTCTCCTCCAGTGAATATATATTCAGCTCTCCCAGCCTACCCTCGTAGGGCTTGCTCTCCAATCCCTGGATCATCTTTATGGCTCTTCACTGCACCCCCTCCAACAATCTGATGTCCTTCTTCAGAAATGGGTGCCAGTACTGCACGCAGTACTCCAGGTGGGGCCTGACCAATGACCTATACAGGGGTAGGATAACCTCCCTCCTTCTGGAGGAGATCCCGCTCGCAACACACCCCAGCATTTTGCTGGCTTTTGCTGCTGCCTTCCTGCACTGAGCAGAGTTGTTCATGCTCCCCGTAATGATCACTCCTAGGTCCTTCTCCTCTGTGAAGCTTCCCAACTGTACCCCATTCAAGTGATAATCCCTCCCCTGGTTCCTGGCTCCGAAGTGCAGAACCTTGCACTTCTTGGCGTTGAACCCCGACTGCCATGTTTCCGCCCACTCCTGCAGCTCAGTCAGGTCTTCCTGCAACCCCTTCCACCCCTCTGCGTCATCAACCAGAGCTCCCATCTTGGTATCGTCTTCGAACAGACTGATCTTGCTCTGGATCCCATGTGAGATATCTGCAATAAAAATCCCAAACAGCACTGGTCCCAGTACCGATCCCTGTGGTACTCCACTCATCACTGCTCTTGGTGACGAGAGGTCCCCTCACCACCACCACCCTTTGCTGCCTTCCCTTTGTCCAGTTTGTAATCCATTTCACCATTTGTGGTCCTGCCCCCACATATTCCAGTCCCCCCCCCAAACCTCCCATGTGGCACTGAATCAAAGGCCTTTCTGAAGTCCAAATACAGGAAATCCACTACATGGCCCTTATCCAGTTCCCGCGTCACCCAGTCATAGTACTCTACAATCTGCTAATAATCGTTCAATGCTATTACTGTTGCACAACCTACTCATCCCTTTTGTACCGCTATTCTTCTGCTCTGCTATCTTAACTCATTGTTGTGACTCCTGTAACCCACACTAAACCTGTATTTTACTTCTTGTCTTATGTAATTCCTGGGTTGCCCCTGAAAAAGGGACCTCCAGGACTCAGTGGGGCTAACCCGGTCACCAAAATATAATAAATAAATAAAGTTTGTCTGGCAGGATCTGACCACTATAAATCCATGCTGTTGACCATCCTGGAGACTGTTTTCTTCCAAGAAGCTCCCTAGCCTCTCTTTTAATATGGTCTCCATTAGCTTTCCCATGATCGATGTGAGGCTCACTGGTCTATAGTTTCCTGGTTCATCCTTTGGGCCACTTTTGTGGATGGGCACCACATGGGCCATTCTCCAGTCCTCTGGTACACATCCTGTGTCCAGGGAGGTACTGAATAGTTTAGCCTGTGGCCCCGCGAGGACCCCTGCTAACTCCCTTAGTACCCTAGGGTGAATGCCATCAGGTCCAAGTGCTTTGTCCACCCTTAATGCCCTCAACCTGTCTAGTACCCTGCTCTCTATAATCCCTACATCTGTCATCCCCTCCTCCCCACCCACCCACCTACCCTCACCTGGGGTATCTGTCCCCCTTCTCCTGTGTGAATACAGAGCAGAAGTATTCGTTCAGTGCCTCTGCCTGCTCCACCCCTTTCTCTACACCCACCCCGTCCTTCTTAATCCTCACCAGCTGATCCTTGCTCTTTCTTCTCTCTCTGATGTAGCAGAAGAAGTCTTTTTCACCACTTTTGATTCCCTGTACCAGTCTCAGCTCCCTGGACACCTTGGCCGCCCTGACCAGTCTGGTAAACTCCCTGGACTTCCCCATGTATGTATCCCTATCTTCACCCCTCCCTGATTTCCTGTACTTTCAAAATGCTGCCCTCTTGGCCCTCACCCCTTCCATAACCTCCTGGGTCAGCCAACTGGGTTTCTTTGCCCTTCCCTTCTTGCTTTTCTTCCTAGTACAAGACTCTGTTGCCTCCGCCAGCCCTTCTTTTATGATGTGTCATTTCTGGTCTGCATCCGTGTGTGGTTGTATTCCTACCAGGTGCCTGCCCGAAATTTCCCCCATCTTCTTAAAGTCCACCCCCCCAAACTCAACCATCCTTGTACACATGCCCCGTTTCCCTCCCCATGTTGAGCATGAACCACACCGAACAGTGGTCACTCCCAACCAGTGGTTCCTCCACTTCCATATTCTTTACAGCTTCCTCATTATCCAGTACAAGGTCCAGAGTCCTTTCTAGCCGAGTCAGTGCCTGGACCAGCTGTGTCAGAAAGCGGTCTTGAAATGCTTCTAGCAGGACCCACTCCTTTGCACTCGTGGTGGATGGGGTGCCCCACTCCATCCCGGTAGGTTTTAGTCCCCCACCACTACTGTGCTCCCCATCCTGCAGACCCTCCTAATTTGTTCAGCTAATTCCCTGTCCAGGTCAATCCCCTGAGCCAGTGGCCTGTACACCACACCCATTCTCAGTGTCCTATTCTTTGCCTCTTGGAACTGCACACATAGTGCTTCTGTCCTCCCCTTCTTCCCGTATGCATGTTATCCTTCCTCCCTTACACACTTTATTCCCTCCCTTACATAGATTGCCACTCCCTCACCCATTCCCCTTAGCCCCATCTTTTCTGAATAACCTGAACTCCAGGATCATCATATCCCAGTGCTGGTACTGGGTGGCCCACGTTTCCATGATGGCCGCAATGTCCACCCCCTCGACTGCCAAGAGAGCCTGTAACTCCGCTATTCTATTCCCTAGGCTTCTTGCATTCAGTGAGCCCACCCTCCAGCCTGTCTCATCCCCTTCCCTACCCCTATTCTTCTCCCCTTATCCCTCCCTGTGTTGCTTCCCCACTGCCTTTACTCATAACTGGGGGGTGAGCTCACTAGGCTCCCCTTTCTGGACCCTTTTCCTATCAGCGGGCCCCTCACCACCCCCCCCCCAGTCTGAATCCGCCTTTGCTGATATATACCCCTCTATTTCCCCGTTTCAGTACTCCCTTCCCCTCCCTGCTCAAATGTAACCTGTCCCCTGCGTATAGGTCACTATTACCCCAGGTCCTGCCCCAATCTGACACTAATCCCTACTCCATGGTACGGCACCAATCCCTCAGCCACTCACTGAACTCCATTACCCTTTTTTTCCCCTCACTGTACTTGCACATGGTACCAGGAGTACCTCAGAGAATGTCACCGACCCCCCACCTCCATGCACTGCCTACCCAACTCCTCAAACCTCCCCTTTACCACCTCAACCATCTCCCCCGCCAAGTCGGTTGTACCCAGGTGCATCACTATGTGAGGTTTCTCCCTCCCTTCCATGCGCATTTGAGAAGCACCTGCCCTGCCCTGCTCGCGGTCAACCCTGGAATAGCCTCGACCCAGATACAACTGTGACTTTCTGCCTTCTGCCACATCTGACACCCTTCAGTATAGAATCCTCCAGCACTAGTACCCCCCATCTTCTTGTCCTGTAACCCCCTCCTCCTGTTTTCACTGTCCACATTTCCAGAGTCCACATTGCCCTGCTCCTTATTACCTCTGTCTGTGCCATCTGTGACTCCTATATCATACTCCCCTGTTTCCACCTCTCCCTCTGCCTCTACCCTGCTCTTCCACTCCCCCCCCCTTCTTCCTTTCCCAGCCTGACTCCTGGGCCTTCACTACCCTTCTCCTCCCTTCCCCCATGATCTCCGACACCTCCACTACCACCTCCGATGCCAAAACTGCAACCCTATTACTTGCTACCCATGCAGTGGTACCCATCTCCTCCTTCCCCCTACCCTGACCCTTCCCTCCACTTGCTGTCCCTCTGCTCTCCTCACCCCCACTCCCATCCCTAAATCCTCACGGGATTTAACCCTGCTTTTCCTCCTCTGCTTCTCCCAGCTACTTCTCTCCGGGGTCCCTCCTGCCCCAGCCCCCCTTCCTCACCCTCTCCAGCTCCCTCCAGAGCCCCTGTACCTCCTCTTCCAGTCTCCTCAACCTGTAACAAATTGGACAACCTCCCAGTTTCCATAGTATATTCATCCAAACAGCCACCCCACACCACTATCCTCCTTGTGCCTGACCCCTCACTCCATGGTGTCCACCATTCCATCCACTATTCCAATGTCTTCCGCCGCCCTTATTCATACCCCTCCACCCCCCAGTGTGATCCCCCATAATGCCCCATTTTCCTTCCCTCCATTATGCACACTTAACTTAAATGTAACCTCAATTCCTTATCAGTCTGTACAGCAATAACTGGATACCATAAGTGACCCTACTAGCTTGCTTCAGAGTCCTTCTTTACCCCATTTTCCCTAGCTTGCTAGCTCACAAACTCTAGTTAACACATTTATACATGACCTTGCCAGTTTGAACTTTAGACTTTCAACTTTAAAATATGCAGTTACCCTTCCTTAACCCAAGCTTGTCAGTTTGACTTTCAAACTTGCAACTTTAAAACATTTAAACTTTAAAATCCAACTAGTAGAAGCTTGAGTGTCTGAACTTTTCCCACCTGACTATTAGCTTTAAGAGTTAGTTTTTACAGGCAGTTTGCAGCTCCCCAGCCTCCTCCCTCACAGCCTCCAAGCCCAACCCCCAGTGGCTTTCCATTATTTAAGAAAGGCTGGTGGAGGGGGGTGAGAGGGCTTTTCTAGCCAGCAACAATCCTCCAGTTAAAGAAAGAATTTAGCTACTCTCAAACAAACATCAAAGTCACAAAAAAAATCAGTTACAGAGTTAAAGTAACCCTCCTACCTCTCCCCACAACCAGCAGAATGAGCAGACAAAATGGCTCTGTGAACACTTAAAGAGAGATTCAAACTGAATTCCAAACAAACTTGATTGGCTGATCTGTCTCTGGGCAAAGAAACCCTTCCCCCAGCCAGGGAGCAACAGTCCTCCAGGAAATCAGTTACAGAGTTAGAGAGAGATTTATGTTACTTCCAAACCAACAGCAACTCCCAAAAAATCAGTTACAGAATTAAAGAAAGATGTAAGAAACAGTCCTCCAGTTAAAGAAATATTTGAGCTACTCCCAAACCAACAGCAAACTCACAAAAAAATCAGTTACAGAGTTAAACTAACCCTCCTACCTCTCGCCACAACCAGCAGAATGAGTTGTTGAGGAAGTTGAGGCTCTTTCTTTAGCAGAGTTGCTCTTACAAGTAGCCTTATATTCATTCACTTTTTTCATGTATGCCTCTGTTTTATCTCCAAATAGGGACTGGTTTTCTACAGGAAAATCCATTGCCTTATTCTGGGTATCCTATGTGAGGTTGGTTGCTCTGAGCCAGGCAAACCTCCTCAAGGCAATGGTTAAAGGAGAACTATGGGGTAACTGGAAGCCCCGATTGATGCACAGATCGGGGCTTCAGTACCCTGTTCTCCCTGCTGTCCCCAGATAAGTAAGTTATTAGCTTACCCCATCACTCGTAAAATCTGAAGTTCCCCAGGCTGCAGCCAACATATTTTAAGTGCCACGGTACCAGCTGGGTGCTCATCCCCGTGATCTTTGGCATATAATCATAGTATGTAAAAATAACACTGGGCACAGCTGAAACAGAGTTTATTAAAACTCTGTACATAGGAGCACATTATAGGCTGCGCAAACACTGTGTCATCATCTCATGATTCAATTAGTGAGATCTCGAAGGTGGGCACCCAGCTGGCACCATGGCACTTACAACATGCCAGCTGCAGCCTGGAGAACTTCAGATTTTACGAGGGATAGGGTAAGCTAATAACATACTTATCTGGTGACAGCAGGGGAAAATGGGGCACTGAAGCCCTAATCTGTGCATCGGTCGGGGTTTCCAGTTACCCTGTAGTTCTCCTTTAAGGCCATCTACCTGACTGCATTGTCATCTGCATCCACAGTCATGTGGAACTGGTATTTTGTGGCCTCCAAGCCACACTTAGCAGTTTCCATTAGGTCAGCTGCTAGTCCTGGTGGAGTCTTGATACCATAGCCATGACAGAAGTCCACAGGGTCTTCTGATACTGTGCTGCATAAGTCATGTAATTCGCTTCCCTGATGCTCAGGGAAGCTGCCAGGTATCCTTTTTTTACCATACCATTCAGCTTCCTGGAATCCTTTTCAGGTGGATGGGTAGACCGAGGTACCTTGGGCCTGTCACAAGCAGCTGCCTGGACCACCCCCTCTGGATCTGGATGAGACAATAAAAACTCAGCTCCCAGAGGGTCCTACTGGTACTTCTTGTCAGCCTTTTTAGCCACAGGTGGTACGGAGTTTGAGGTTTCCAGCACCTTCATCACGTTTTTCCAAAAAATGTATTAATGGGCAACAGGATCCTTTTAGTGGGTGTTAACCCCATCATTTCAAGGAATTGCAATTCTTCCTCATCCTGTTCTGGGTCATATGGTGTAAGGTCCAATGCCTCCGCCATCTGCTTCACAAAAGTGAAGTTGAGGAGTAATCCTCTGGTGCCCTTGGTGGAGATTCAAACTCCTGCTCTGGGGATACCTCCCATTCAAATGCCTCCTCCTCCTCCTCCTCTTCATATTCCTCATAAGATGGTTCAGATCCATGATGGGAGTCCAACAAAAATTTCATGGAAGGCACCGTCACAGACACCGGCAGGTTGACCGCATTCTGCAGTCGGCTGCCTGTTCACACTTTGTTCTCTTGTGCCCCCCCCCCCCACTTAAGGATTCTCAACTCCAGTCAGAGCTGACTGGGGGTGGGGTGTGCAGGACCCCAGACAGACAGCGCCGGGTTCCAGTGGGTCTCCCACCGCAGCTTGGCACTGTAGTTACTGTGGGGGACCTCGCTAGTGAAATGTCGCTGTCGGGGAGGTAACCCAAATGGCTCAACAAGAACTGTACTTTGAACCAAGGAGGCAGCACTCGAAACTGATGGTTCAGTTAGAGTCGATTGCGGCTGAACCGGTGCCAGTCCAGTTTGCAAAGCTTTTAAAATTTGTAAAGCTTGTGCTACCTGTTCAGCAGTAGACATACTGGGCTGTGGTATTGGAAGCCCCATTGCTTTTTCAGCTGGGGAATCAGTATGTTTCTTTTTGTCCTTTTTCTTTAAAGGAACCAAATCCTTTACCAGTTCACCCGGTCTGTTGGGTCTAGATGTTTCAATTTTTTCAGAGGTGTTGTTAGTAACATCTTTAGACTTTTCTTTAGGATCTGTGGTCAGATCAATCGGATCCGAAGCTGAAGACATATTTTCTTGAAAACGTTTAAGGCATTTCTTTATAGTTTTCTCTCGGAAGGTTTTGCAGATTTCACATTCAGCCTTGAAGTGTTCAGCTCCAAGGCAAAATACGCACAATGTGCCTATCTGCTTTTGCAAAAACCTCCCCACACTGAATACAATTTTTAAATCCGGTAGGCCCAGTTTTCTTTTTAGGCTTATCGGACGCAACCACTTTATTTTATAAAAATTCCACAAGGAATAAAGCCCAAGTCAGTTTCTGATCCGATAAGAAACCGGTGAAACACCATCTAGTGGTTTAAATTAACCTAGCAGTCGGCTCCTCAACCGAGGAAAAGGCTGCGATTTAACTAAAATAAACAGTACTGCTAAATGATCAGTAAGAAACCAACTTAAACTGTAAACCATAGAAAAAACAAAGGGAAGGATTTTCAAAGCCTAAATAATGACAGAAGGAGCTTGCATCAAACAGAATTGATGCAAGCGACTCCTTGCGTAAAAGTCGAAGCCGTCCTGATTTTCCATTGCCAGCTGCGGCCAACATGAGACCCCCTGTGCCCAAGAGGTCCTGCACCTCCCTTGTGCCTGACATGCTTTGTGCCATGGTGCTAGTGGGCTTGCCCCATGGTGTAGCTGCAATATCCCCTTAGTTAGGAATTTGAAAGCCCTGCCATGGCCTCAGGTCAGGGCTATGGTTAGATCAGCTCTGAGCTGGTCTAATGGCCCTATGCCAGCACCATCCCTAAAGAATCCCACAGGACAGGATGGCCCATGATTAGTAGGGGCAGCCTGGAAGATACAGGTATTGTCACTGGTGTGCAGCAATACTGTTGGCAGGTTGCAGGCTGCAAGTGCTTGGTACCAGGGGCTGTAAAACATGGACCAGGACAGAACATGGGGCTGCTGGCAGCTGCCAGAAGTGATCACCATCAGGGCATCAACAGGGACACAATGAACAGTACAGGGGAACAGTGAGGGACATATATGAGACGAAACAGTAGTGCCCAGTACATTACCTGGCTAATGATACCTGGTACGGTACTACGGCTGCATTATATTTTATGCCGTTATTGACATGTTTGCAGACAGATTAGCATGTTGATGTAAGGCGGCTGACAGCAGCCACATTTGCCAACATATGAAGTGTGTCAAGCACACATGTATACAGGTAGTACACTACTGTATGGTACATACTGTGTAAGGGCTGTGTTGTTCTTACCCCTACTGTATGCACTGTCTGGATGGCTGTCAACACTGTCCTTTGGCCAGTGTGTCTGATGCAGGATTCGACGGAATGCTGCATCCAACCCTTCCAGTGCACCTTCTGTCCGGCGCATGTGTTGGCTTGTGGTAACTCTGGGGACTTCTACACCGGGACAGCTGCTGTATCAAAATGCGGCGCAGGGTCCCTGGTGCACCTGGGGTTTGCCGCAAGCGCTAGTTGGGTGCATGGTGCGCTGCTCTAGAGGACTTTTGAAAATCTTACCCAAAGATTTTAACACAAAACTATACTGTCTGGTCGGCTTCTCAGCAGTTTTGAAAACTGATGAGGAACTGAAAAATACTGCAAACTAAACTAAGAAAAACTTACTAAAATGACTAAGGGCAGCAGTAACAAAACAAATTAAACTTTATACTTTTTTAGTGAAAATTTAAATTTTTCTCAGACACGCTGAGGAGCAGACTCTGAGGCATTTAATAAGGCAGGTGGAGAATGAAATCTGAGCATTATAGAATGCACCAGTTGGTAAGGGCAGCAGTTTGAATGGTGGCATGAGCCAACAGATGTTCCATCTTTCACATAAAGTTACATTCATCTCTAGGGCAGTGCAACACAGGAGGCTGACTGCTAGAGATATTCATTTTTTTATTTATTGAAATGTTTCACCAAGAACGCACACTGAACAACAAGTTGCTCATCTCCCAGTGCTACCTGGGGTACAATGAGGATGTAAAAACAGATATTTATACAATTTTACAGTAAACACTGGATACAATAGATATAAAGATAGTAAGCAGGTGGACAGCATAGTCATACATGTGAAGTGCAAGGGGGAGCGGAAACTAGGGAGCATGGATAACAGACATTACAGTTAATAAAATAAGATGCAGTGGCTAACACTAAACAGAACTGGAAGGCAAGAGAAAAAGACAGAACAATTATGCAACAGTACAACAGAGAACAATATAACTCCAAGTGCTGATAGGTTCAGAGGCACTCAGTTAAGTGCAAGGGAAGGGTGTGAAGATGGGCAGGGAAACTAAGTGCTATATTGTGATGTATTAAGACAGTGGAGGAGGAGTTGGGGGGGGGGGGCTGCCAAAACCTATTCCCCTTCAGGATGATGAGAACCCTGCAAGGGGACTGCGATCTGGAAAGTTAGAGGAGAGAGGGGGAGTGGTCCAAAACCTATTCCCCTTCAGATGCTGAGAACCCTGCTAGGGGCCTGGGAGCTGACAAGTTTGAGGGGAGGGAGGAAATGAGGGTGACAGATAGACGGTGTGAGGCAGAAGGCATTCTTAGGAGGTGGGACAGTAAATAAGGAGAAGAGAGATGGATAGGGTAGCAATGGTAAGGGAGTGGTTGAAGGTAGGTTGGGGAATTTACAGGCACAGGGTAGAAGAAGGAGTTAAGGAGGATTATAACAGGAACAGCTAGAGGAGAGATAGTTGTGTAAGGCAGTACTAAGAGAGGAAAAGGAGGAGTGACATATTTGAGGGGGTAGGGAGTTCCAAATTTTAGGGAAGTGGTAGGCAAATCCAGACTGACCAATGATGGTGGAGCAGCGGGAGACCACTAGAGTGCATGTGTCATGAGATCTGAGGGAGTGGGAGGGCTAGAGAGGGATGAGGTGAGGTAAGTAGGGAGTTCACAGAGCCAATATTTAGAGGGCAGTTTTGCACTGTGGGAGAGGCACCTACTTGCCAGCAGGGGAAAGGACAGAACATGACAGAGATCGCAGTGGTGAGTATAAGAGGGAGAGTCGAGAAAGAAATGACAGAAGGAGTTAAAGAGAGTGTCCACTATGGTCAGGGAAGAATTGGAAGTGGCACTATAGACTACATCACAGTAGTCAAAAATGGGGAGTATCATCTTTTGGACAAGTTCACACTTAGTCGTAGGAGGAATGCAACTACGGTTCCTGTACAAGGCACCAAACTTGGGGCACAGTTTTTTCAAGATGGCATCCATGTGTCCAGAGAAGTTGAGGTGTGGGTCCAGCCAAACCCCAAGGTATCTGAATGAGGAGGTGTCCTCGAGGGTTGTCCCATCCAGGGTGTGGAAAGAGGGTAGGCCAGGTAGCCGAGAGAGTCTCTACCTAGTACCAAAGGTCATGAAGAATGTCTTCTTGGCATTTAGGAAGAGCTGATGGGAGGTAAACCAGAGCTGAATCTGGTCGAAATCATGCTGTAAGCTGGTTGCTACATCAGAGGGACATTTGCTGGAGGCATACAAGACAGTATCATCGGCATACAGGTGGATGGAGAAGAATGGGGAGCAGACTGATGGAAGGTCATTAAGGAAGATGGAGAAAAGCAAGGGATCAAGTACTGAGCCCTGTAGAACTCCTGTGCTGATAGGGAGGGAAGGGGAGATGGAATCAGAGACTCTGACAGATTGGGTCCTGCCAGTGAGGTAGGCCCTGAACCAATTTGTGGCTGGCATAGACAGACCAGCTGCAGAAGGGGAGTCAAGAAGAAGTGTGCAGGAGACAGTGCGGAAAGCTTTTGCGAGGTTGACAAAGATGGCTGAGGTGATCAGGCCATTATCCATCCCAGTAAGGATGAAGTCAGTGAGCCTGGGTAAGGAGGTTGTGGTGGAATGTTTTTTCCGAAAACCAGATTGGAACAGGGTGAAAAAGGAGGAGTAGGAAAGAAAAGAGTTAAGTTGGGGGAGAACCATGTGTTCTTGAAGTTTAGTAAGGGTAGGAAGGAGGGAGAAGGGATGATAGTTTCCAGGTGTTGTAGGATCACCACCCTTGGGAAGAGGGAGAACCACTGCATGTTTCCAAGACAAGAGGATGGATGCAGATGTTAAAGAGAGGTTTAGAATTATGGAGAGAGGGTGAGCAATAGTGGGGGCTGAGAAGAGGAGGAGCTTAGGATCTAGGTCATTAGTTGAAGAACCTTTAGATGGGTTGAGGGAAAGTAGAGCGTTAAGGGTGTCATCGGGGCTGATCATTGAGAAGGAGAAGGATGGGAATATGAGAGGGGGATAGTAGCCAGTGGAGGAGGATGAGCAAATGGGTAGGGAAGAAGGGAGGGAGTTTAGAAGGGTCATAGCACATGAGGTGTAGTAGGAGTTGAATTCCTCGGCCACTAAGCATGGGTCAGACACAAGGGAGTTATTTATTTTGAGCACAAGGGATGGAGCATGGGAGGGAGGGGAGAAATGGGAATGGACCACTTTCCAAAATTTGGAGGGAACGTTAATATTTGTAAGGAAAGCTGATTTAAAATATTCGGACTTAGCTAATCTTGTAGTTTTTGTGCACGAGTTACGAATCAATCGATATAAAGCATAGTCGGAAGGGAGCTGTGATGCTTTTTGTTTCTTCCATGCTTTGTCCCGCACCCTGTGGCAGGCTAGCAGCTCTGGGGTAATCCAGGGAAGGTGGTTACCTCGTACTCTGGTCCGTATGAAAGGGGCAAATGTGTTCCAGGAGGTAATGAATGTTTCTTTAAAATAGGCAAGGGCAAGATCGACAGTGGGGACAGAGGCTAGGGGTGACCAGTCAAAATGAGAGAGGTCATAAAGGAGAGGGTCAAGGTTTAGGGATTTGAAGGAGTGGAGTTGTAAGATTTTATGAGGAGGTTTGGACCTGTGGACCTTCCTAACCAGGAAGATGAGGTGATGGTCACTGAGGGCATCAGGTAAAATACCAGACTTAATGACTCTATGAGGGTGGGAGGTGAGTGCCCAGTCCAGCAGGGGACATTACCTGTCTTATATATAGTTAAGGCGAGTGGGTTCCAGAATGAGTGGAGAAAAATTCTGGGCTGCAACATCATTACGTGCCTTGGTAGTAGAGGGAGACAACCAATTTAAATTGAAATCACCCAAGATGTATAATTCGCCTGAGTGAGTGAGGGATGTAATGGAGGTAATAAGTTCAGTTGTTACTGAGAACTGGATGCTGGGACGGCAGTAAATACCACCTATGAAGATCGGAATGATGAAGGGCAAGGAAATGCGAATGGCTAGTACTTCATAAGATACAGGGAGAGAGGAAGATAGTATGGTGGTATACTGTAGTGAGGCCAGAGTATATATTGCCACTCCACCACCCCTGCCAGCCCTATATTGGCTGGAGATGGAGTAGCCAGGGATACAGATGGAGTGACTGGAAATCTTGCCACTCAGCCATGTTTCGGTGACAATTAGCATGTCAGGAGAGGGTGATACCACCAAGGTTTGCAGACAATCGATTTTAGGTAATAATGGGCTGCAAATGTTCATATGAAGGATTTTCAGACAGACAATTTGGGAGGGCAGAGGGGGCACGAGAGTTGGGCACATTTGAGGATGAGGAGGCAACTGAGGTGTTTAGGACATCAAGCCCAGGATTGGGGTGGATATTGCCTGACGTCAGTAGCAGCAGTGACATAATGAGGTAGTGAAGCTTAGGGCATTTGTGAAGAGGTGAGGATTTATGAGGTGATAGGGAAGAGGAGGGAGGGAGGTGAGTAGGAGATTAGTAGGTGAAGAAAGGCATAGTAGCTAGGCACAGAGAATAAAGATGAAGAGGGGAGATGAGGAAAATAGGACCAGATTTCAAGAGGGGATGAAGGAGTGATTGCCAGGGTAAAAGTAGGGGTTGTGAGAAATTGGGGGAGGGGCGTAACACTGTGCTTGAGATAAGGAGTAGGGAGAGCAGGAGGAAAAGGCAGGGTAAGAACAAGAAGCAGAAGGAGGAGGAGAAGGGATTTCATTTTGGAGAGGGAGGCACTTTACAAAAAGAGATTAGAAAAAAGAGTAGATAAAAGTGTGAACAAATTGGCTCTTTACAGTGAGAGATTAGAATTAGATAATTAGGAATTAATGTGAACAAATTGGCCGGGGGGGGGAGCTAGATAAAATAATATACTTTAGCACTAGCAGTAGATAAGAGGGAAAAAAAACAGAAAGTTTAAGTCTTCGGCACTGGGAGTATTTTCAGTGTATTTTAACCACATTAAAAAGGTGGCCCTCTGGTGGCCTGATTTTATAATTTGCTGAAGAATTCCTGGAGTTAGAAATGCATGTCCCATGCTGATACAGTCACAGAAGCAACAGGCAGGTTGTAGGTGATACCTTTTAACTGGACTAATGTAAAACATTTGTTGGACTAGCTTGGAAAGCTATTTTCTCTTCTTCAGGTAAGATCCTCTCTTTGAGTAAATTACATATACCATAATGCACTGACAATAAAAATGATTCGGGCTATAAAAAAAGAACTTAAAACCAGCTCAACTACCAAATCTGTTATGTTCAGCAGCAACATGTTTATAAAAGACCCCTTCATTTGGCTCCGTTCTTTGAAAGATTGTTCACTAAGCTACAGTATGTGGTCTCACAGGCACCTCTGATGCATCTAACCATGTTACAGTAGCTCAAGATTTGATAACCTTGCTTTTCCAGAGTAATTGCCCCTGACTGTAAGACATACATGATTTTCTGTAGTAGCTGTTGTTGTTCTCTGCTTCTTCTGTGTTGCATCAGTTTTCTGTGAGTCGATACCCCACTGCCTGTTGTAGCTTCTGCAGAAGTAGTAAATATAGGAGGCAGCCGAACGTAGCTCTGCAATGTTTCTCCTCCATTGGGTTTTATGACTTCATGTGTAGTTGGCATCTAAAAGCAATAACACAAACAGTAATTTTTTCTATGAGAAGAAAAAAAAATAAGAATGTATATTGTGATAGAATAATCAGATTATCTTCAACATATGTTTTAAACTCACGCTGCTTCTGTTATGGAAACATTACTGTACTATAAAATGCAATACAACTGCAACTTGCTTTCTCCAATGTTGAAAAGTGGTTCCTAGATCACAAGCTGGTCCTAAATCACAAAAAAAACAAAATCCATGCCTTTCTCCAGTCACAAAACAGAAAAAGACAAATTCCACTTACTATCAAAACATACCCAGGAAATACCCTTGAACAAGTGTCAACATTTAAATACCTTGGAATCACCTTTGATCAAGGTCTTACCTTTGCGACCCACATTGATAACACAGCAAAAATGGTGAACCAGCGCATTGGTATCCTGTTCTGAAACCAGCAATTCCTTACCCAAGCTGCACTGAGGATTGCTATCCAAAGCTCTGTCATCTCAATCATAGACTATGGCTTAATTATCTATGGCTCTGCCACTACCACCACACTAAGGTGCATCACAACCACCCTGAACAAGGCCTGTCGGCTGCTCACTGGAGCGCAAAGACATACTCATACATGTGAGCTCTACACTGAAACAGGAAGGTTGCAACTCTCAAATCGCATAAGGTACCTCACATGCTTGATGGCAAAAAAATCCATCTTGGGCCACACTCCACCGTGTATCCAAAACCTACTTTACCCGAATACCAGCATCCGTCCCACTAGAAGATCGGAAAACCAGCCTCTCCAGGTCCCCAGATGCCAGACCACACAGGGCCAAAGATCTTTTGCCTATCGTGCCCCCAGCTGGTACATAGAAACATAGAATTTGATGGCAGATAAGGACCGCTTGGCCCACCCAGTCTGCCCATTTCCCTACCTAAATGGATAAGCTGCAGATCCTAGTTAACCAGCAGCCTACTTCTGCCTACCCCCACCCCCTAGAATTGCCTTATGATTGTCCCATGCATGCTTGAATTCCACCACTGTTTTTGACTCCACAACCTCCTCCGGAAGGCTGATGCATCCACAACCCCTCTCTGTGAAAAATACTTCCTTAAATTACCTCTGAGCTGCCCCCCCATCTTCAAATTGTGCCCCTTGTTCTTGCACACCCTTTTTGAAAGATGCTACCCTCCTGGACTTTGTTGATTCCTTGAGGTCTTGAAAGTTTCTATCATGTCTCCCTCTCCCTCCTTTCCTCGAGGCTATACATATTAAGCTCCGTATGTCTCTCTTCATATGTCTTCCGGTGCAGACCCTGCACCATTTTAGATGCCCTCCCTCTGGACAGCTTCCATCCTGTCTATCTCTTTATGAGACTGGGTTCCAGAACTGCACGCAGTACTCCAGATGGGGTCTCACCAGCTGTCTGTACAGAGGATAATAACTTCCTGTTTTCTACTGGTGATGCCTCTCCCTATGCATCCCAGTATCCCCCAGCCTCCTTGCTGCCCTCTCACATTGCTTGCCCACCTTAGGTCATCTGATACGACTACCCCCAGGTCCCTTTCCATTTTGTTGTTGTTAGTATCTCACCCCCATTGTGTACTCTTCCCCTGGGTTTTGTTTCCCAGGTGCATTACCTTGCACTTCTTAGCACTGAATCTAAGCTGCCATACATTTGACCATTCCTCTAACCTTGCCAAGTCCCTTCTCATCCTTTCCACCCCACCTTGTGCATCAACTCTGTTGCAGATCTTTGTGTCATCTGCAAAGAGACATACTTTTCCTTCCAGTCCCTCTGCAATGTCGCTTATAAAGACATTGAAGAGGACTGGTCCTAATACTGAACCCTGCGGTACCCCACTAGTAACCCCCTTCTTCAGAGGCTCCATTTACTATTACTCTCTGTGTCCTATTCTCCAGCTAATTCTTTACCCAAGCTGTCATCTTGGGACCCACCCCAGGCTGGCTAACTTGTATATTAATCTTTTGTGTGGGACTGTGTCAGATGCCTTGCTAAAGTCTAGGTAGGCCATGTCCACAGCCCCTCCCTGATTTACTACTTTGGTCACCCAGTCAAAGAAATCTATCAGATTTGTCTGGCATGACCTTCCCGCTATGAATCCTTGCTGCCTTGGGTCCTGTGCCCCTCTGGCCTCTAGATACTCGACAATTTTTTCCTTCAGAAGTGATTCCATCATTTTCCCTACCACTGAGGTTAAACTAACAGGTCTGTAGTTTCCTGCTTCTGCCTTGCTCCCACTTTTGTGAAGGGGAATCACATCTGCCCTCCTCCAGTCCTCGGGTACCACCCCATCCTCCCATGATTTGTTAAAGAGGGTAGTCAGTGGTGTCACTAATTCTACCCTGAGTTCTTTAGAATTTGGGATGAATCCCATCAGGCCCCATTGCTTTGTCCACCTTCAGTTTTAAGAGTTCTTTCAGAACCCTTTCTTCTATAAATGGGCTAGTATCAACTTCTGTATCCAGAGTGTTTCTACTGTTTGTTTTAGGTACCTCCCCCTCTTCCTTTGTAAATACTGAGCAAAAATATTTGTTGAGTATCTCTGCCTTTTCACAGTCACCCTCTGCCCACCCCCTCCCCTTTATTAAGCCTCACTATCCTTCCCTTAGTCTTCCTTCGCTCCCTGATGTACCTAAAAAAGGTTTTATCCCCCTTCTTAACTTGACTATCTTTTCCTCAGTTTGGGTCTTTGCTGTTCTGACTGCCTTCCCAGCTTCCTTTTGCTTTAACTAATACAATTCTCTGTCCTGCTCCTTCTGTGATTCCTTGTACTTCCTGACTGCTTTCTTTTTCTTTTGAACCTTCACTGCCACTTCCTTTGAGAACCATAGTGGTTTCTTACATCGTTTCGTTTTGTTTATTTGCTTCACACAAAGGCTTGTTACCTCTGTGATGGCAGTTTTATTATTCCCCATTGTTCTTCCACCCCTCCTTCCTGCCCATTTGCTAGTGCATTCCTTAGGCACTCACCCATTTGTAAGTCAGCCCCCTAAAGTCCAGTACTTTTGTCTTTGTAGCTAGCTTGACTCTATTGCTGTGTTTATTGTGAACCATGCTGTTCGATGGTCGCTAGTTCCCAGACGGCTACCCAATTTCTACATCTGTGATCCTCTCTTCATCTCCATTTGAGAGAACCAGGTCTAAGATTGCTCCCTCTAGGTGGGCTCCAGTACTAGTTGTCTAAGGCATGCCACCTGTAGGGCATCTAGAATAACCCCACTCTTGAAGTGGCTGCTGCAACTGCACTCCAGTTAACATCTGCCATATTCAGATCACCCATGAGCAATATCTCCCCTTTTTCTGCCATTCTAAGTATACTTTCTATCATTTCCTTGTCCATTTCCTCCCCCTGAGAAGGGGGTCTGTATACAACCCCTGTGCAGATTGTGGTGCCATTGCCAGTCTCCAAATTTACCCACAGTGCTTCTTCTCCTCCCTGTTTTCCCTTTTGTTCTGTTGCTTTGATTCCTTCCCTTGTGTAAAGAGCTACTCCTCCTGAGCTAATGCCCTGAGCTCGCTCATTACATCCTCCACGTCACTAGGAGCTTTCAAATTTATGCTTTACTCTCACCTCTCAGCCTCTAGCTCCTGTGACTGCCTTGACTAATGATTCTTCCCTCATGGCTGTTTTTACTGTTTTTCATCCTCCTCCTCTGCTCCTTTCTTGACAAAGGCATCTGAGTACCTCTAACTACTCTAAGTCTGCTCCCTTCCCCATATCTCCTCCTACCCTTCCCACCTTGACCATTCCTCCAATGTTTTGTTTTTTTCCTGTGATGTACTGTATTATTCTGGCTTATTGAAACCTTTATAATTTGCTGACCATTCTATGTAACATGTCTTGTTTGTTTGTACATTGATGACATGGAACCTTTGTAAAAGAGCCATTGGCTCAAAGGTAATAATTCCTAGAACAATAAACTAAAAACTAAACAATATACTGCAATAGAAACTGTTTCTGTCTGCCACCCTGAGTATAGTCCATACACAATCCACTTCATGAAGCAGTGTACGTAATGAAATAAAATAAACTCCAGGGATCTACAGTACTTGCACTTGTATGTGTCTGCCTCCCCGAGTATAGTCAGCATACAGTCCCAATTCATGAGGAGATTAAATTACACCTAGAGCCCAATATTCAAAAGATTGCCCGGGTGCAAATCCAAGTTTGCCCATGCAAACCGGGTGTTGCGCAGATGTACAGTATTGAAAAGCCCGGTTAATGCGAGCAAAAAGGGTTTGCACCTGGGAAAGATTCAGAGGGGGTGCAATGTAAATTAAGGGGCGGGACCTGAACATTGGCGCAGTCCAATATTCAGAGTATGTGCACTGCACAAGGCCATTTTGCCCGGTCCCCTTGTGCGGAGCACATACCGCTGATTGAAACCTTGACTTACTCCCGTGAAACCCTAGCAGCTGGCTGAAGAAGTGTGGCACTCCCCGACCCCCAGCACAGTAGTTCCTGGTGTCCAGTGGACTCCCCTCGCCAATTGCTAGCCCGATATAAAATATAGTCCCTGGTGTTTAGTGGTCCCTCCCTTGCCGATCGCCAGCCCGATATAACAGAGATATTCTCTGGTGTCTGGTGGTTCCCCCCAAGCCGAATGCCGGACCACTATAACACAGAGATATTCATTGGTGTCTAGTGGCCCCCCCTCACCAATCTCTGGCCCAATATAAAATAGAGATTTTTCCTGTTGTCCAGTGGTCCCCCCTCAGCCATTTGCTGTCCTGATGTAAAGTATCATATGTCCTTGGTGGCTAGTGGTCCCTCCCCTTGCTAATTGCTGTCCCGTTGTGGAGTATTATATGTCCCTGGTAGTTAGTGTTCCCTCCTCCCACTGATTGCAATCCCAATGTGGAGTATCATAAGTCCCTGGTGGCTAGTGGTCCCTCCCCCTGCCGATCGCCATCCTGATGTGGATTATTACAAGTCCCTGGTGGCTAGTTGTCCCTCCCCCCAGCTATCACTGTCCCGATGTGCAGTATCATAATTCTCTGGTGGCTAGTGGTTCCCTCCCCCCACCCGACACCTGCCCAATGTATCACTGTGACGTTCCCTGGGGTCCAGTGATCCCCCCCATCTGATCTCCTGTCAATAACAGATACGCCATTCCCTGGTGATCTACTGGCTCCCCTATCCCCAATCTGCCAATAAAATACAATTGATAACTTTCCCTCGTGTCTAGTGGAACCCCCACCCCAGCAGGTAGCGCCCCACCACCCCGCTCTCCCCAATCCCTAACCAGCGACTGATACAACTCTCCACTCACCACCACAGCTGGCTGCTGACTGAGCTGTCAATGAGCGCATACTGTATACAGTACATGCTCACTAACGAACAGTCAGTCAGTGAGCGTGTACTGCATGCAGTACGCGCTCACTGACAGATCAGTCGGCGGTCAGCCGTGGTGTTGAGCAGAGGGCTGTGCCGGTTGCTGGCTGAGGTTCGGGATGGGGGAACGGGGTAGTCGGGCACTACCTGCCAGACTGGGGGATCCACTACACACCAGGGAGAGATATCTATTGTATTTTATGGGCGGATTGGGAATAGGGAGAGGGGGGACCACTAGACCACCAGGGAATGGGGACTCTGTTATTGATGGGGGATCATGACTGGGGAGCCACTGGACTCCAGGGAACAGTACAGCGATACATCGGGCAGGTGTCAGGTGGTGAGAGGAACCATTAGCCACCAGGGACTCATGATACTCCACATCAGGATGGCGATCGGCGGGGGAAGGGACCACTTACCACCAGAGACCTATGATACTCCACATCAAGGTAGCAATCAGCAGGGGGAGGGACCACTAGCCACCAGGGACATATGATACTCTACATTGGGATAGTGATGGGGGGGGGGGAAGAGACCACTAGACACCAGGGAATATCTCTATTTTATATTGGGCCGGCGATCAGAAAGGGGGGAGCCACTAGTAGCAGGGATAGCTCTCTGGGACCTGGCTAGTGGGGGGCAGCACTGCACTAAATTGCCTGGGCTACCCATGAAAATGAGCCCATAATGGGCATGCAAACTTCCCCTTAGCACCTTTCATGCCCAATGGGCTCATTTGCATGGATCCATCGGAATACAGGAAATTTTGCATGGGCGCAAGCCATTATGATGCCCTATTTTGGGAGCCATGTCCTCCCGGCACTAAGTGACTTAGCGCTGGGCCACAATGGCCCTATAATCAGAGGAATAGCGCAGGTGCGCTATTCCACTGAATACAGCATTTTGGGCACCCAGGCAAAGGCAAGATGCAGCACAAATATTTACGCTCCACTTTGCCCAGTTTTGAATATCGGGCCCCTGATGCCTACTCGTATGATGTTGCACTCTGATTAAACAGCTACAGTTTAAAGGATATGTTAATGCTTGTGCCTTTACTTCCTGCTTTAAGAATGTTCCTATGCACCCTTCTGTGCTCATTTTTGTTCTCGTTTTCGGGTTGCACCTGTAGTTGCTTGTGAGCATGAGGTCAGTGCTTTGAATTGGTGCCTGCGTGCATACAACTCTTAGTCACAGTAACACAAATGTGAGTTACACAAAGCAAGTCAAGCCATATCACCTCTTTGGGCACGCATCTGAACTAAGGAAGGTTTTCTTATTTTGAAATGATTTATTAATGTTTTTTCTTGTTTCCTCTACTTTTGCTGTACAGCTAGTAAAACGCAGTCACTAGATGGGCCAGCTCACCAGAGCAGCAGTAGCGCTACTGCTCAGGAAGCCAGAGAGCTGGGATCGGATGTAATCTCGGGTTGTCGGGGGCCAGCCAGGCCAGGGGGTGAAGGCTTGAGCATCCCAGAGGAGGATTTCCTTCACTGGGAAAGAAGGGGCGTGCACTCTGCTGCACTACTGCCTAGATGACCACAGGTGGCATTAGAAGCAGAGCCCCAAAGGGAGTGCAGGCACTTCCTGACTAAGAAGGGAGCATGCATGCATGCTTGCATCACTGCATTCCTTGCCCACAAAGTAGCCAGGGGATGGGAGAACAAGGGAAAAGACTGCCATCTGAGGGAGTATGATGCAGCATCATCCTCCAGGCCCTACACCACCTACTGGGCTTCCTGTCTGCCACATCTGAACTAAACTCTCCCCACAGGGGGAAAATCAGTGGGGCACTGTACCAGGTGGGTGAGTAAGACCCAGAGACAGCAGGTGACAGGGATAGAGGGGACGCTGCAGATGGGGGCAAGCTGAGCAGACAGGAAAAAATTACTCACCTTAGTAATCTTGTTTCTTCCAAGGTATTCTTCAATATTCTTAACTCTTGCAGTCAGCCTGTAGAGTTGGATTGCCTGGAGAATGAACGTATGTAAATGATGGAACGCATCATTGGCTCATGCCACCATTCAAATGCTGCCCTTTCCAGCTGCTGCATTCTATAACACTTTAGATTCATTGGAGCCTGCCAAGAAAGGCTCCTCCCAATCTAACATACTAAAATGCCAGCAGAATAGGCTTAACGGTCTTTCGTGTCTGCTCGTTTGGTCAGCCTCCACCCTGGGTGCTGACCTTGCTGCCCCCCTCGCCTCCTCTGGCTTCTCCCCTTCCCAGTTCCGGATATTCTTGCTGCATTGGATTTTGCTTCCAGAACCCTTCCCCTGTACCTGTCCCACCCCCTCTTGAACCCCTCCACTGTCTCTGCCTCCACCAGCCCCCTAGGCAGCGCATTCCATGGCTCCACCACCCTCTCAGTGAAGTAGCACCTCCTCCTTTCTCCCCTGAATCTTCCCCCCTCCAGCTTCCACCCATGCCCTCTAGTGGCCCCCTCCTCCTTCCTTCGAAGCACCCTAACTGTTCCTCCCCTATTTACCCTCTTCATGTACCTGAAGACCTCTATCATGTCCCCCCGGTCCCTTCTCTCTTCCAATGTGTACATATCTAACCTATCAAACTAACACAAGTAACTTTAAAGTATGAGTAATAGGATAATAAAATACTAACAATGATAACAGTAACAAACCTCCTTCAGCAGTAACCCACCCCTGTGCTGTCAGATCTGACCTGAAGAAGGGAAACAATACCCAATGGGGTTCAAAAATATGTTATCAGAGGAATGAAATGCCCCCCTTTCAATTAGATAGCCAGCTTGAGATGCAGATGCCATTGGTTCTGGAAGGGGAGGCGGGGTTGGACTGTAACGAATATTGAAGAATATCTTAGAAGAAACAAAGATTACTAAGGTGAGTAATTTTTTCTTCTAACATCAGGAATTCTTCAATATTCTTAACTCTTTCAAACTGCGAAGCAGTACCTTTGCAGGTGGGCACAGAACCTTTTTTGAAAATAGACTGCAGAACTGCTGTGCCAAATCAAGCATCACTTATGGTCCGGGTGTCCAGGTAGTAGTGCTTTGTGAAAGTGTGTACTGTTCGCCATGTAGCTGCTTAACAGATTTCCAATAGTAGGATATCCCTTGCAGCTGCTATTGTAGCAGCTGTGCCCCTTGTAGAGTGGGCCCTGAGGCTATCGGGGGCTCTTTACCCACTTTTGAGTAACAGAACTGGATGCACCGAACTATCCAGCGCTAAGTAGTTCTTTTAGATGCTGGTTTTCCTTCTCCCACATCCCAATAGGCTAGGAACAGTTGCTGTCTGTCCTGTCTATGGTCATTGGTGTGAGTCATGTACTAACTTAAAGCTCTCTTGACATCCAAACTGCGCAACCTGCGTTCACCTGAACTTGAATGCTCAGTGAAAAAGACTGGTAGTGATGGACTGATTTAAATGAAAATCAGAGACTACTTTAGGAAGAAACTTTCTGTTAGTCCCAAGCACCACCTTATCTCTGTGGAAGGAGATGTAGTTCTGTTCTATGCACAAGGCCTGAAGCTCACTAATCCTACTGGACGATGTGATGGCGACCAGGAACACTGTTTTCCAGGTCATATATTTCAGTTGAGCTGATATCATAGGCTCAAATGGAGGTTCCATGAGCTTGGCAATACATACGTTAAGATCCCAAGCTGGCACCAGGTCCCTATGGAGTGGATACAAGTGAGCTAAACCCTTGAAAAACTTCTTGAAGATGGGGTTGGATGCTATGGAAATACCCTTGCCAGCTGAAATCTAAGCTGAAACAGAGGCCAAATGTACCTTCAGTGTAGTGGGCTGCAAACCCAATGCATGCAAATGGGTAAGATAGTCCAGCAAGGCTGGTACCCCTGACTGTGATGGGACTACATCCTTAGCTGAACACCATACAGAGAACCTTTTCCACTTGGAAGCATAAGTCTTCTTAGTTGAAGGCTTCCTAGACCCCTCAGGACATTCAGGACACACTCAGAGAGTTGCAGGCCTGCATACTCTAAGTCTTCAAGAGCCATGCCTTGAGCCTGAGGGACCAGAGATTTGGGTACAGGTCCTCCCCTGAGAGGAGGTCAGCAGTTTGAGCCTCCTTGGCAGGTGTATGGGAGGAGCCACAGACATGGAGAGCAGCAGAGAGTAACACGGCTGCCTGGCCCAGTCTGGAGCTATCAAAATCATTGATGCTGATTGGGACCTGAGCTTGATTAGGACCCTGAGCAACAGGGAGAATGGAGGAAATGCGTACAGCTTTTTCCCTGACCAGTCTAACACCAGGGCATCTTGAGGTATTGTGCTTCGTGCTGGTGGTCTGCACTAAAATGTTGACAGCTGGTGGTTGTCATGGGACACAAAAAGATCTATCTCTGGGATGCCCCATCTCCTGAACACCACTTCCAGAATCTGCCTGTTGATAGACCATTCGTAATGATCCTGGTTGATTCAACTCAGGGCACCTGCCAGAGTGTTGTCCTTGCCTGGCAGATGAATGGCTACCAGTGAGGCCTAAAGTGAGTAAACCAGACTCCACACCTTCATTGCCTCTGTACACAATGGACTGGACCTTGCTCCTTTTTGCTTATTTATGTAGTACATAGTGGTGGTATTGTCTGTCCTGACTCGTACCACCTTGCCCAGAATCATGGATGTGAAGGCCTGCAGGGCTAGAAACACTGCTCTGAGTTCCAGTAGATTTATGTGCTGGAGTGACTCTGCACTTGACCAAGTGCCATCTTTGAAGTGAGCCCCCAGGTGAGCTCCCCAACCTAGGAGGGAGGCATTTGTTGAGAGGATTACTGATGGAGCCTCTTGCTGGACAGACTCCCTCCCTGAGGTTTTCCCTTACCTGCCACCATTGAAGGGCTTGCAGCAATGTCTTTGTTACTGGAACCAGTTTTGACAGTAAGTCTTTTCTTTGGCACCAATGTGCCCAGAGGTAGGACTATATGTCCCTCATTTGGAACCTGGCTCCTAGGACTGTACCTGTTGTCACAGCCATATGGCCCAGGAGTTACAGGAATTACCTTGCTGGTTTTGACCTGTCTAGCTTGAAGGACCCAGCAATCTGGAGGATGTTGCATACCCTGTCTTGAGGCAGGTAAGCCCTTTCCTTCAGTGTATTCAGTTCTGCCTCTATGAAATGCAGTACCTGCACTGGTTGCAGGTACTGCACTTTACCAGGAACCCTAGGGCCTCCAGGAGGTCCTGGGTTGTCCTTAGGGAGTCTGTCACCTACTGTGGTGATTTTCCCACTACTAGCTAATCATCCAGGAAGGGGAACACAGTAAGCCCGTCTTCTTGGGTGTGCCAACACCACTGCCAGGCACTTTGTGAATGCCCTTGGAGCTGAGGTGAGGCCGAAAGGCAAGGCTCAGAACTGGTAGTGACCTGACGGGAGTCTACACTGGAGGTATTTTCTGACAGACTCACTTATGGGGATGTGGAAGTATGCATCATTTAAATCCAGTGCTGCCAACCAGTCTCCTTTCTGAAGGGTTGGCAAAATCATGGCAAGTGTTACCATTTTGAATTTCGGTTTTACCAAATGTCTGTTCAGTAAACTTAGGTCGAGAACAGGCCACCACTCCCCATTTTTCTTCAAGGTTAGAAAGTACCTTGAGTAAAATCCTTTTCCCTTTTGCTGTGGAGGAACTGATTCTATCGCCCTTGACAGTAGCAAGTGTGCCACTTCCTCCTCTAACAGCTTCTTTTCTGAGTTTGAAGCTGGTTTAAAAGCTCTTATTCTTAAATTGGGGAAGGATTTGAAGCTGAGGGACAAACCTTGACTCACTACTTATAGGACCTACTTGTCTGTGGTAATGTGTTTCCAAGCCTGGAAGTAGTGAACCAGTCTGCCCCCTACTGGTACAGGGGAGACGACCTTGGAAATCAAGTCAGGGATTCTGTTTAGGCCGGGGTTGGGCCTGGCCTGTAGGATTACCTCACCTAGATCCCATTCTGCCTCTACCTCTGAAGTACCCTGTCCTCTGAGGGTACTGCTGGTACTGCTGTCCAGCTTGTGCCTGGAAGAAAGGTCTGCCATAGGTAGACCCACCTCTGCCTCCCCTTCCACAGAGTCTATATGAAGTAGAAACCTTTTCCTTAGCTGTGTTGCTCCTATAGGTGGTCCTATACTCGTCCATCTTTTTCATGTAGGCCTCTGTCTTGTCCCCAAACAGAGAATTAGTCTCACAGGGGAAACCCATGGCTTTCATCTGCATGTCCTGTGTCAGGTTGGTGGCCCTAAGCCAAGCAAACCTCCTGAGAGCAACCGTGAGAGCCATCCATCTGGAAGCAGTGTCATTAGCATCTACTGCCATCTGCAACTAGTATTTAGATGCCTCCAAGCCAAATCTTAAAGTCTCTGCCAGGTCAGCTGCCAGGCCAGGGGAAGCTTTATCTGCCATGGCCATAACTGACTGCCACAGTGACTTCTGGTACCGGGCAGTGTAGGCCATATTGTTGGCCTGCCTGATTGAAAGGGAAGCTGGCAGCCTTTCTTGGCCATGATGTCAATCTTCCTTGAGCCTTTTTCTGGAGGATGGGATGTCAAGGGCACCTTTGCCCTGTCACAGGATGCAGTCTGTACCACACCCTCATGATCAGGGTGGGAGAATAAAAATTCTGTCCCTGCCCTGTCCAGCTGGTACTTTATGTCTACCTTTTTGTCCAAAGGTGGCACAGAATTAGGGGTCTGAAGTATCTTTACAATATGCTTCTTTAAGAACTTGTTCATTGGAAGCAACAGTCTTTTTGTTTGGGTTAAGCCCATCAAGTCGAGGAATTCCACTTCCTCTTCATCCTCCACCACTTCACTAGGAGTAATGTTCAAGGCATACACCATCTTTTTAATAAAAGTATAGTGGGATGAAAAATCCTTGGGCAACCTAGATGGGGATTCAAAATCTTAGTCGGGGAGACCTCAGGTTCGATAGGTACCCCCTCATCTCCATCATATTTTTCAAAATCCTGAAACTCAGTCTCTTGAACCAAGGATACCACCGGAGCCAGCAGTTGAGGAACCGATGGTTGAACTGGAGGGTTAACCGGTATCAATCCTTGCAAGGCCTATATGACTTTCTGTGCTTGAGCAAGAGCCTCTGCTGTAGGCATTTCAGCAGTGTTATAAGAAGTCCTCTTAGGCTTTGCAGCATGGGGTTCTAAGTGCTTAGTTTTTTGCCGGTCCCAGTTTATCCGCCGGTTCACCATTTCATTTTAGTAGGCTCCCCTTTAGTCAGGGTGGCTGGATCAGTTTGAATGGTTTCACCCGTATTTTCTGTGGGAGTAGGTTGGTCAGAGCCGTTATCTCTTATTCTATCCGATTGAGCAGTTTTCATTTTTAAAACTTTCCAGCCTCTTCTATACAGTTCTGACAGGAAAAGTCGTACAAATTTCACAATCAGCTGTGAAGTGGCTTTCCCCAAGACACTTTTCATGTTTATCTGCCTTGGTGAAGAACTCTCCACACTGGGCACAGTTTTTAAACCCTGGAGGGCCAGTCTTCTTCTTAGGTTTCTCTGACATTTTAGTCAAATGCCCAAACCTAGAAAATAAACTGTGAAGTGTTTTTTTTTTTGGTTACCGTTGTATAAAAGTTTTTAAGATCGCGGTCGGTTCCTGACAGGACAAACCGCAATTGAACCCAAAAATTAACCAGAAGTATCGGTTCACAAAGTAAAACAAATAAAGAAACTTAACCAACTAAAGAACTAAGAAATAATAAAAATAAACATGACGGAATGTGTCAGTTCCCTGACGGCTACAGAGAACCGTGAGGAACTGCTAAAATAACCTAACTAGACTAATAAAAGCTCTAACTTATCAAAATAAAGAAACTAAAGGCTGCAGTTAAAAAATATATAAAAAGTTACTTGTTTTGAGATGAAGACAACAAAACAACGATGAAGGATCACGATTGTGGAGGGGGATATCCAGGGCGTCTTTACTCGCAGGCGGAGAAGGAATCTGAAACGTTATAGAATGCAGCAGTTGGTAAGAGCAGCATTTGAATGATGGCATGAGCCAATAATGCGTTCCAGCATTTACATATGCTCCATTCTCCAGGCAGTCCAACTCTACAGGCTGACTGCAAGAGTTAAGAATATTGAAGAATTCCTGGGGTTAGAAAACAGCATTAAAAAACAAAAGTAGTCACTAGAATGCTGGTACCGAGAGGTCATAAAATCCTTGCTGGCAAGCCTAGCAATGTGCTTCAATGTGAAATGGTGCATTTGGGGTGGTGGTAACTAGTAGCCCAATGGCAGCGTGTTACACTAGTCTGTAGTCGGCCCAGGTTCAGAAACGAGTCTGGTGTGGGAAGGTGTAAGTGCAGAAGGACTGAAACGACGTCAACTTTGGTACAAAGCACAACAGTCTGCATCATTTTATTTAATGACCACAAAAAAATATCTTCCAGCAAATAGCACTCAGGTATGGCTTGTCAAGTCTTTATGGATGATTTCACATGGCTCTTTTTTACTGTATTAGCGAACAAGTCTCTTTAACCTTGATTTAGGAAATGCTTCTGCCTTTGATCTGCCCAGTTGAGGAAAAAAAATCTGAAAACAATCATCTCATGCACTGCTACTTCAGCCAATAAGACATGAGAGGGTGTGCAGTGTGGTGAGATAGCAACACCTCAGGAGCATTGTACGATACGAGGTGTCGCCGAATACCTGTCGCCACCCAAGAAGTGTCGTTATTCCAACACAAAACACACCCTGGAGTGATATTATAATATGGGTTCATGATTTGTTTAGAAGGGGGTGAAAAAATGCACAAAAATAAAATAATGTTAAACACTGTAATAATTTTTTTTTTTTTTTTTTTTTTTTTTTTAAACGTTCATCTGCCTCAACAAAATAGACCCAGCATATCCCAGCCATGGCATGCTATATCAGTTTCAAACATTTGACCATATGCATGAAGCCAATCGCCAAATATAAGGAACACCTAGGCTTCATTGTGACTAACCATGCATCAAGATCCCACAGACCACTGCGGCATTCACTAAAGGGGCACACACCCCTGGCACACCTGATTTCCTGCCCATCAATGACTGAGTGTGTGGATGGACTGGAGGAGTGGCGGGCAGGCTGTCGCTACACTTCACGCCATACAGTAACGTGCAGAGTGCTGGAGGGGGACAGACTACATGGGGAGAGACCTTACCATAGCTGCTATGCATCCCCTCAGTTCTGCCATGTCTCACTGTAGTGGAGTAAGCAACCCTCCTTCCCCGAAGCTGCCCCAGCCTTTCAGATCAGCAACAAAGGCTGGGGTTGACTGTTGGGGCACTTGCCTGGGATCAGGTCCCTGTAAGGGACTATGGGACCCACTGCATCCCACAATCCCCTACTCCACAGAAAGCAAGGGATCCACTCCAGCGACAGGATGGGAAACCAGTTGGATGAATGACAGTGTCCACCACCAACCCCATGCCAGACGAGTTTGTATGGGCCGGCAGGGCTCTGGACAGGCAGCTGGCAATTGTAAATGGTGAGCCTTGAACCCCTATCCAAAGGGTGTGGGTAGGTGTAGACTGGGTACATGCCTGTTGAGCGTACCTGACCCGCTATAGTGCATAGGCCTCACTAGGCACAGCAAAATCATTTTTCTTAAATTAGCCCTTAAACCCTCTATTGTTCCCCATCCCACCCCCATTTACCTGTTTACTCACCTTTGCTCCTTCTTCTTTATATTATTTCTTCCCTTTTACCCAATATGCTTTTTTTTGTTTGTATAATAAAATGTTATTTAAAAAAAAAATACAATCAAATTAATAAATACAGAAAATATTATAACATTACAAACAAACTCTGGTCAAAGCAGGCATGGCTGCAGCCACGCTTGCCAAGCTCATGGTGAAACAGTCTGCCGTGCCCAAGATGGCCGCAGTGAAGTTGTGCATGCACAAGTACTCGCACATGCGCACAGAACATCAGTGTCCATCTTGAGCATGGCGGGTGACTGGCAACCAAATAGTGCACCCGTGGGGAAGGGGGAGTGAGCAGACTGTTTAGGAGTTGTGGAATGATCGTATGCAACTCCAAAACAGTTCCATTCTTTGCTGTCCATCCAGTGGCTCATTTTTAGAGTTACCACAAGATGGCTGCAGTCTCTGCCCACTGCAGCCATAAAAGGGGGTTAGACAGTTTAAGATACAAATGGAACATTTCAGTCAGCCAGAATACATGTATGTTGATCAATATAACTATTTATAGAAGTAGAGGTATCTTCATAACCTATCCACGCGTTATAACAGAATATGCCTCAACCTAGTTGATGTTTAACTGTGAGATGAAAGTCGTACAATTTAATTACTTTACATTAAATAGAAACGTTAAAAACCTTCCCCACCTAGCATCAAATTTCTCCAAGTTACTATTAATGATATGAGATATTTTATTTAAAAGTAAATTATTCTAAATGACTGAATCAGATTATTCTAAATGACTACATGATTTACTATATGTAATTACAATATTGTCTATCCAATGCTTTAAGAACAATTGTTTAATTATATATCAAGGGACCATTCCCAACCACAGCTTTAATTTCCTCTGTGCATGAGACAGACACATTTATTTTGTGAAGAGCGTCTTACACGCAGTTGCCCTGGAAATGGGCATGTTTAGGGCAGATTTTTAAATTTTAATGTATAATTGATTGATCTTGCTCAATAATATATTAATAACGCTACTAAGACCACTTTTACAACTATAAGAGTGTTCTTACACCCTTTGGGTATCAGAATCAGTCACATTCAATGTCTGGTTCTCATACCCTACAAATGTGTGTCAGACCACTGTTACAACCAGAAGAAAAAATTACTCACTGTAGTAATATTGTTTCTTCTCAGGGATCCCTCACTATGTTTACACTCTATGCATCTATCGCCATAGTGATAGATGCCCCCAAAGATGAAACTTATTCTAATTCTGGAATTTAGAATACTGGTTTCAAACTCTATAGCTCCACTCTGGCAGTTAACCAGATTTGCGTCTATAGCCTGAGTAGAGCAGTGGCTAATAAAATTAGCTGAGAGGCTACCAAAACTGTTTTTCAATTTTATCAAATTTTTTGTAAAACACCAATCAAATTGAAGCAGACATGTAACTATAAAAAACATAGGAATGCTTAAAAGACACCAAACTTTACAACTGTAGAGTAATTATATTGTATTGTATTGTGTTGTATTTATTTTATCAAAAAAAAGCTCATTGTTCATTTACAAGGAGGTTTTGGGTAGGACAGCTAGCATACAATGGGTAACAATGCAACTTCACAAGATACAGGACTTAAACATTTTTAACACTGGCTAATGAATCTAATACAAAAATAAGAATAGCAGGAGTATTAATGTATAGGATTTAAGGTAAATGTATATAGAGTGCTACTAACAAGTATTACACTGAACATATAGTAATACATAATTTACATAGTTTTTTTCCTCTATGGCATTCACATTTATTTAATCAACACAGAACTGATAAAAAAAAAAAATTAAAATAAGAGGGGCTGGCAAGCGATAATTAATACATAATAGTATCTCTATTAGATAATTAGATAACTACAATAGTAATGCTCAAGCAACCTTAATGAAAATAACTGATTTTTGTGAGACCCTATTTTCAGGTTCGGGAAGTGGAGGCAGGGTGGGGAGTGCAAACACAGTGAGTGAGCCCCGAGGAAAAAAAAACATTACTATAGTGAATATTTTTTTCTTAGAACCCCAGGAATCCCTCGCTTAACGTTTATATGTTATGCAAACTCAAAAGCAGTACCTTGGGAGGCTGGGTCCAGAACCTACTTAGGAAAAAGTTTCTGCAAGACTAGGTTCCAAAGCTGGCATCCCCCCTGGACTGTATGTCCAGACAGTAGTGCTTTGTGAAGGTGTGCACCGCTTTCCAGGAAGCTGCTTTGCAAATGTCTAATAGGGGGGATGCCCCTTTGGATGTCACACAGGCAGAGGTACCCCGGTGGAATTTGCCCTTAAGCCCCTATGTGGCATTTTCCTAGATTTTTCATGGCAGAACTGGATGTAAGAGACTATCCATCATGAGACAGACCTCTTAGTTGCTGGTTTACCTTTACCAATCTTGACTCCCACATAAAGAACTCTAGCATACATTTCTTTGCAGACGATACGGTTTTGTACGCATCAGGCTTGTCCTTAACTGAAGTCAGGGAAGCACTCCAAGCTGACTTTATCCAGTTAGAATGCAACCTTATCAATGCCAAGCTTCTCTTAAATGCCAAAAAAAACAAGACAATGATTTTCTCGAGACTTGCCTTGTTCTGCGCCCTACCTACCCCACCTAAAAACTTCATAGTTACCTCCCTAGGTGAACCCTTGGAAGTTGTACCTACATTTAAATATCTAGGTATGTGGATAGACAACAAGCTTTCCTTCAACGACCACATTGAGGATCAATCAAAGAGGCTTAAAGCACGCTTGGGTTTCTTCTTTAGAAATAGGACCCTCTTTTCTCTGGCAACCCGCAAAAGACTTGTCCAAGCAACATTCCTTCCCTTGCTTGACTATGGAGACATTATCTTTATCTCCTCCCCAACCTTGAGCCTATCTAAACTGGACGTACTCTATCACCGTGCTCTTCACTTCATTACTAAGTCTGCGTACAGGACCCACCACTGTGATCTTTATGCAGCAGTTGGGTAGACCTCTCTCGCCACCAGATGCCTCCTGCATGCTGGCATTTGGACCCTCAAATTACTACTCCACAAACTGCCTGTCTATTTAACGTCTCTCATACACATCTCGCATAGCGCCTACTCCCTAAGGAAATCTGACCTTATCCTACTAGATGTTCCCAGGACACGTACCACAGCTGGCCAAAGAGCTGTCTCATACGGCCTCCCAAACATTTGGAACCAACTACAAGCCATGCTGAAGCTAACCAGCATCGTATCAATTAACTCCTACAAAACACTAGCTATCTATAAATTAAAAGACATATGTAGGTGCTACTAGGCCCCCAATGTCAAGTCAACTTCCTAGGTACCAACTGGCCCTCTATTTATTAAGCTGAAATGTGTTGCATAATTTAGGGTAAGGTTAAAGCTGGAATGTACTGCACATATAGCATAAGGACTTCTATTGTGTATACCTCTTGTATTATATATATGTTTTCTTTGTTGTTCTACATTTTATATCTCCTGTCTATGTAATTGCGAACTGTATGTGTATGTGCCTCAGGACCTCCTTGTGAATGAGCTTGCTCAACAGTCTTTCCTGCAATAAACTTGAACTTGAACTTGGCCACAGTGTTCCATAAACCGCAATTCCGGTTCCAGATCATGTAAAAAAAAAAAAAAAAAAAAAAGTGCTTTTGTGGCCCTGAAGCCATACCTCAGTCAGACCGTGCATGCCACTTACTGCTACCATGTAGCTCTGCTCCAGCCCCCAACCACTTTGGCTGCCACAACTGACTACTTAAAATAAAAACAAGGCCAATAAAAACAAACATTTGTCAATGCCTAATATTCACCTGGTATAGAAGCTCTGGGGCACTAGATGCTTTACGTGACTGTGCGGCGTCAATGGTGGTAAAGAACATGCTGCCAGAGGGTTAAAATAAGGCATCTTGTGTTAAAAAAGTATGTAAACTGCCTTTTTTAACTTAAGATTATTTAGATATCTGTAAAGGAAGCCGTTGACTGTAGAGAGAGGAGGGCGAGTGAGTTCCATTGTTGTAGTGTAGCACAACCCAGCAGTGTTAATGGTAATAAAGGACATGCTGTCAAAGGTTCAAAAATCAGTCATCTTCTGTTAAAAAAAGCATATAAACTCCTTTTTTTCGTTAAGATTAGATATCTTTAACAAGCCGCCAACTGTAGAGCTGCGCTTCTGTAGCCATGCATACACATGCACACTAGCACACCACCTGAGAATTGCGGTAAATAATTCTCATAGGATCAGTAAGTAAGGAATAACACATGACAGGGTGTGCAGTAATGCTAAATTGCCACATGCCCCAGGTGGGTTGTGAGGCATGAGGTGCAGCCAAGTGCCTTCAACCACCTGGGAAGTGCAGTATATGATTCCCATAGGATAACATTGTAAATTTTAAGTAACAGGGGTGGTGGTGTGCGGTAATTACACGGTAACCACACAACTGGAAGTGTATTACAGCATTTATGAAATGAGCATTACTTTTGTTTAAAGTTAACTATTTCAAAAATTACATTATTTCCATTACCGTCCTGGGCCGGTGTGTGCACGTGGGGTTCTGATGACGTAGCACTGTCTTCCTGGTGATTGTTAGGACTATGTTGCGGCTGAGGGAAACTCAAAAAAAAAAAAAAAAACACGTGATGAATAATTCATAATGTGAGTGTCTCCATATGTTGACATCTGCTGTTTGCCTGTTTCAGAGTCGCTGTGCATTTTGTTTAAACATGCGATGTGTAGCGCTCTTGTTCATTGCTGCGCACTATGAGATCACTGTATGAGGATTTTACAGACCTGTGAAGTTACTGGTCAATTTCTGTATGGGTCTGGACAGCGATGGACCAATCAGGATGCAGAATTGTCCCTGCCCATTTTATAATGCTAAATTGCTGTATGCCCTAGGTGGGTTGTGCGGTGCGAGGCGCAACTGAGTGCCTTCAACCAGCTGAGAAGTGCGATATAAAATTCCCATAGTATCACACTGTAAATTGTAAGTATAACACACGACAGGGTGTGCAATAATGCTATATTACCGAATGCTAGCTCGGTTGTGACGTGGGTTGTCAGGCACGAGGTGCAGCGAGTGCCATCAACCAGCTGAGGCAGATTCTTCACTCAGGTGCTGAAGGGACCTATGCTGCCATGGAAGAGCATGCTAAGAACATGGGAGAGTCAGCAGGTGGTTACCGTAAGGAACACCAGGCCCCTGGCTTCTTCGCCTGGAAACAGAGGTAACATTCCAACATAAATGGCACACAGCAAAATGACACAAAGTGAAGCCATAAAAAGGGAAACAGTGGCACAGCGAGATGTAGCTCTGGGTAGTATGAAGAATGCAGTTTTCTCTGCTGCCATTTCCCTTTTTTTGGGTATCATTTTCTGTCATTCAGCTGTGTGCCATTTAAATTGGAATATTACCTTGGTTTTTGGGCGAAGAAGCCAGGGGCCTGGTGCTCCTAACAGCAGCCACCTGATGACTCTCCCACATTCTTAGCATGTGCTTCCATGGCAGCACAGGTGCCTTTGGCACCTGAATGAAGACATCCACACATCCCAGGTGGTTGATGGCACTCAGCTATGCCATGTGCCTCAGAACCCACCTCACAACCCACCTGGTGATGTATGGTAAAAAACAATAACTTACCATAGTAATACTGTTTCTTCTAAGGGGTCTCCTAGTAGGATTAGACAATCTGCAGTCAGCTCAGGATCCCTGACTTCCCCCGGAACTCGGAGGTGGAGTGTATGCAAATTAGAGAATTTGGAATGCAACATTCATACTGCTGCCTTTAGGTGGACTGTGTTCCATCTAACTGCCAGATTTGATTTTGTAGATGAAAAAAGTAGACTACTAAATAATTATACATAAACGCCATTAACAATACCTTCCCCTGGTAAAAAGGATGGTTTCAAAACAGGACAAGAAAACACAAAAAAAGGAGAGCTAAGTACCCTAGTCATACTTGTGTGCATTTACAAATATATAAAGATAAACCAATGATTAATGGCATCATTAGAAACTCCCATAAAAGTATTGCTGAACCAATTCAGGGGAGGTAGGGATGGGAGGTCTAATCCTACTGGGAGATTCCTTGGAAGAAACAATATTACTATGGTAAGTATTTTTTTCTTCAAGCCCCAGGAATCTCCCACTAGAGATTAGACAATCTGCAGACTATCAAGCAGTGCCTTGAGAGATGGGTACAGAACCTATTTGGGGAAAAAAGTTCTCAAATAATGCAGTGCCAAACGTAGCATCAGTCCTGGACTGGACATCCAGACAGTAGTGCTTTGCGAAGGTGTGGACTGTACTCCAAGTAGCCGCTTTACAGATTTTCAGCAAGGGGGATGTCCCTTGCAGCTGCCAGAGGCAGCAGTTCCAGGAGTGGAATGTGCCCTGAGGCCCTGTTGTGGCTGTTTGTCAGCCATACTGTAGCAGAATTGGATACAGGATACTAGTTAACATGCAATCAATCTCTTTAAGGCAGACCTGCCCTTTCCCACTTCACCATAGGTAATGAACAGCTGTGAGAGGGAATCCCTGAGGTCCTTAGTACATGTAACGTAATAGCTGACAGACCTTTTTACATCCAAGATATGAAGCTTCAGTTCACCTGAACTGGATATGGCTGTGAAAAATACAGGCAGGGTGATGGACTGGTTCAAGTGAAAATCAGTTACCACCTTTGGAAGGAACTTCCTTTTAGTCCAAAGGACTACCTTGGCCTTATGGAAGATAATGTAATTAGGATCAGTGCAAAGAGCTTGGAGCTCACCCAGTCTTCTTGCCAATGTGATTGCCACCACGAAAACAGTTCTCCATGCAACATATTTCAGGTCAGCTGTAGCCATTGACTCAAAGGGAGGTTCCATGAGTTTGGCTATGCACAAAATCAGATCCCAAGGAGGAACTGGTTCCCTAACAGCAGGGAACATATATGCCAATCCTTTGAAAAATTTTCTAAAAATAGGGTTTGAAGTTATTGTTCTTGAGCACCTGCAGACAAATAAGCAGGTACTGCTGCTAAGTGAACCCTTTGGGTTGCAGGCCTGAGGCCTAGAGACTGCAAGTGCACCAGATAATGAAGTAATGTAGACAAACCTGCCTGAAGGGGATTGATTTTCTTAAGCCTGCACCAGATGGAAGTCTTGCATAAGTCTTTCTTGTGGAAGTTTTCCGAGAAACTTTCAGTACTTTAAGTACCTCTTCTGACAGGTTAAACTCAGAAAACCTAACTCCTCAAGAACCAAGCCTTCAAGTGAAGGCTCTTGAGGTTCAGAAAAAACCACCTGCCTCTGAAAAGCTATTAGAAGATTGTATCTCTGGGACAGACAAATGGGTTGCTTGGTGGACAGGCTTGGGCAACAAAGGGCACCATCGCTGCCTGGCCCAGTCTGGGGCAACCAGTATCATGGTTGCAGACTAACTCCTCAGCTCAAGAAGGACTCTCAACACCAGTGGAATTGGAGGGAAGGCATAAAGAAATGTTCCAGTCCAATCCAGGGCTAGTGCCCCCATGGGCACTGTGCCCAAGGAGGGTGGCCTGGAGTAACAAAGTCAAAGCTGGTAATTTTCTTTTGAGGCAAACATTTCTGGGGTGCCCCAACACCTGAAAATTGTGTCCAACACTTGCCTGTTCAAAGCCCATTCGTGATGATCCTGGCTGATTCTGCTGATTGAATCTACCAATGTATTGTCCTTCCCTGGAAGATGAATTGCAGACAGATGCACCTCCAAGGAAAATACTAGAGCCCAAACTTCCATGGCCTCTGTGCAATGCCTTGAAGATCTGGTACTCCCTCTCTTGTTTATATACCACATGATGGTTGTGTTCTGTCCTGACCTGGATTGACTGACCCCTCAACTGAGAGGCAAAGGCCTTTAGGGCAAGGAAGATTGCTCTCCACTCTAAAAGGTTGATGTGTAGCTTGAATTCCTGAGGTGACTAAATTCCACTGATTCTGAGGTCGCCCGTGTGTGCCCTCCACCCTAGGAGGGTGGCATCTGTTGTTAGGACCACAGTGTGGCACTGTTGCTGAAAAGGGGATGCCCTGTCAGAGGTTGTCCCTTTCTTTCCACCATTGCAGGGCCAGTAACAGAGTCCTTGCAACTGGCACAAGCTTTGAAATGGGATCCCTTCTTTGGGACCAATGGGATCTGAGGTGATACTAAATATCCTTCATCTGAAACCTGGAGTCTGACACTACTGAAGTAGTTGATGCCACGTGTCCTAGTAATGCTAGAAGCTATCTTACAGTTCTGGGCTGACCTAAGGCAAAGGAATTTGCTAGCGTCAGTAGATCTGACACCCTCTCCTGTGGGAGAAAAGCTTTTCCCTGAACAGTATCCAGTTCTGTGCTCCAATGAACTCCAGTGACTGAACTGGCTCCATCTAAGACTTTTGAGCATTGATAAGGAAACCCAGTGATTCCAGGGTACTTTGGGTCACCCTGATGAAATCCTTTACTTGCTGATATGAATTCCCTATGACTAGCCAGTCATCCAGTTAAGGAAATACACCGATTCCCTGCCTTCTGAGGTAAGCTTCCATGACTGACAGACACTTTGTGAATACCAGTGGGGCAGAAGTGAGCCCAAAGGGAAGTGCCGAGAACTGGTAATGACCTGAGGGAAGAGGGAGCTTTAGATACTTTCTGTGGCAAGTTCTGATTGGAATGTGAAAGTAACCATCTGTCAGATCCAGAGATGCCAGCCAATTTCCTTTCCTTAGAGAAGGAATAACTAAGGCCAGTGTTACCATTCTGAGCCTGGGCTTTGCCTAGTGTTTGTTTAGGTATCTGAGATCCAAGATTGGATGCCAATTACCATTTTTCTTTTTGATCAGAAAGTATCTTGAGTACATGCCCCTTCCTGTTTGGGTAAGAGGGACTGGCTCCATTTCTCTGGCTTGCAGGAGCTTTTTTACCTCTAACTCCAGCAGAATAGTCTCTGCTGGAATTGAAGGCCAGAAAACCCTGCAGCCCTGGAGTTTTGGAAACTGTATGAACTGTAGACAAGAGACCCTGACTCACTACGTCCAGTACCCAATCGTCTACGACAATGTTTCCCCAGTATTGGAAATAGTGAACCAACCTGCCTCCTACTGGAGGAGAGGAGCAGCCATATCTGTGTAGTCAGGGGTTCTGTCCGGATTGTGGTCCAGTAGCTGGAGCTGGGCTAACTTGCCTAGCAGACCTCCTGCCTCTGCCCCTGTAATACCCTCCGACCTGTGTGTAGTCTACAGGCATATGACCTGGGGTAGTATCCCTACTCCTACCTCCCCTTCCTGTGGATCTAAAAGAAGTGGAGGCCCTCTCTTTCAAGGAGTTACTCCTGTAGGTGGTTTTGTACTCCTCCACCTTTTTCATGTACGCCTCAGTTTTGTCACCAAAAAGGGAATTATTTTCGCGAGAGAAATCCATAGCCTTTAACTGAGTATCTGGTGTAAAGTTGGTTGCTCTGAGCCAAGCAACCCCATTTTTTTTTCCCTTAGGTACTTTTCAGTTTTTCAACCTGGTCCCAACTTGCATATCCCTGAAACGACACATGCGTGTGTAGAGGCACACGCATGGTGCGCCTTGTGGGATGCCCCATCCTACCAGTCGCTCCGTTGCCATCAATGCCAGCCACCAGACTGCCATCTGGCAGTGGTGGGACTACAGACGGGCGATCCCCCCCCTCCCTGGAAAGGAGAGCCAATGCTCGATCCTGCTCCCACCCACCCCCCGGCCAGCATCTCGGTGACCCGAGGTCATTCCTGAACCCAGGTCACTGGCTTAGCATGAGGTGTGGCATCCAGCACCTCAGCGCCACCGGGCTGGCTGAACCAAGCAAACCTTCTTAAAGAAACTGATAGGGCCAACACTCTGGATGCAGTGTCATTTACATCCACAGCCATGTGAAATTGGTACTTTGTGGCATCCAAAGCCATTCTGGCAATATCTGCCATACTGTGTGCCACATCACCTCACACTGTATCAGTTAAAGCCAGCAAAGAATTCCAAAGGGCTTTCTGGTACTGTGCCACACAAGACATGTAAGCTTTATCACAGGCTGTAGCCTGTATCACACCCTCATGATCTGGATGGGTATACAAATAATCAGCAGAAGCCCTACCCAGCTGGTATTTTCGCTCCACCTTCTTGTCCACTCCAGTGACAGAGGAAGGTGTCTGCAGGAATTTTTTGCAGTTAATCTTTTTATTGTAATTATTGTGATTATACATACAAATACACTACATTCTCCAATATGCACTTACAAAACTTCTTAATGGGAGAAGGAAAAAACATGTTATCTGAAGTATTATACAGTGATATTAAAGGGAAAACAAATGTCGAGAAAACAATATGTAGCAGTACAATCTGTATGATAGAAAGAAAATATGGCAATTTATGGTTCAAGGGGTAAAAGGAGTAAATACAAACAAGAAATATAAGCAGTCATGATTGTACTTCTATTATGCTGTAATTTAATACAAAAATGTGTAAGATTGCGTAAAGGAAGAACATAAACAAAGAAAAATATCTAAGAAAGTAAACAAGAATGAAGACAGAAAGGGAAGAAGAAAAGGACATAAAAAGATAGAAAGAGAGGAGATGAAAAAGGAACGAAAGAGCTAGAAGCAAGATTCCAATGTGAACATATAACAACCCAAGGATTAAGTGATGATATGTGTAGACGTGATTAAATATTTAAAATAGTCCTGCCAGCATTTATTATATAAATTAAGTTGGTCAGAGGCTAAGTGTGACATACGATCAAGGATGGCGAATTGAGATAGTTGTTTGAGAATGTCCAGGATGGTGGGAATGATGTTGGATCTCCAATGCATTAGTATAAGGTGTTTAACTTGAGGGAATAGTAGGGATAACCACCTATTCGGAGAATGGGATATTTTGTATGAATGAGCATTGAAAATACCAAGTATGCAATGTTTTGGATCTAATGCAAAGGATAGACCAATCACTTTCATTGCAAAGAAATGAATATGACGCCAAAGATTGTGTATGGGAGGACAATGCCATAAAATATGTAGCAAATGCCATTGGGGGAGTTACAGCACCAGCATTTATTGTTGTTCATTAAGCCCATTTTTTGCAAAATCATAGGAGTTCTGTAGCATAGATATAGAATTTTGGTTTGTATGAGTGAACAGCGATTATCCTTGAAAAGATTTATGGCAGGATAGCCAGCAGTTATACCACTGTGAATTGGTTATGTTATAATTTAAAAGGGTACGCCATTTATTTTTTGCAATGATAGATTGATCTGGAATTGTACTTCTGATATGTTTGTAAATGATGCCATTTAATTTAGAGTTTGTTTTGATCCATTTAGAAATAAAAGTATCATATATAGATTGATGAGGAATAGTAGGAAGATAAAGGTTCCATGCTGTGCATAACTGTAAATATTTCCAGAAATCATCCTGGGGAAGATTCCATTGTTTGCGCAGGTCAGAAAAGGATTTTAATTTGAGAGTCTGAGCTATAAGTATATCCTCCAAGACAAAAATGCCCCTGTTTTTCCAATTACAACAAAAAATTGGATGATTATCAAAGTGATGTTATGGTTCCCCCAAATGGGGGCATATATGAAAGGGGTTGGGTTGGATTTAAGGTGTTTATGAATTATTTTCCAGTAGTATATGGATGATGCTATAGTAGGGTGAGATTTTAAATGGGGGGGAATGAGGATTATAAATGAAGGAAATGGTGACATTGCCCGGACATAGAGATGTTTCCATATGGACCCACAATGGTGATTGATCGCTGGGTTTATTAAAACCATTTGACAGTTTGGGCAGTGCAAAAGGCCCAAAAATATGCTTGGAACCAGGGGAGCCCGAAGCCTCATTTGGACCAGTGGGAATGAGGTTTGTTATGACTAAATCTGGGAATTTTACCTTCCCATAAAAAATTGCCAATTATATCATCAATTCCGACAAAAAAAGTAGGGAGGGTTAAAGAGATATTAGAAAATAAATACAGTATTTTGGGAGCTACTGACATCTTGATAGCGGAGATTTTCCCATTTAAAGAGAGGTTAAGCAGTTTCCATCTGTTGAGAGTGTTTTTAATATTTGCTAATAACGGGGAAAGATTGGCATCCCATATCTTGTCTAATTTAGAGGTGAACTGTATTCCAAGGTAAGAGATACCTTGAGGGGCCCAACAAAAACCTAATATTGTATTCATAGAAGGGTTACAAAAATTGTTCAATGGCATAGTTTCTGATTTGTTTAGATTCAGAGCGAGCCCAGAAAGTGAAGTAAAGTTGCTAAGTAACTTAATTAAGGGTGGTCTCGAAATTTCAAGATTTTCGAGTAGAATGAAGAGGTCTTCAGTGTAGGATAGTGAAGTATAGCATGAATTACCGATAGAAATACCCTGGATCATGGAGGATTGATGAAGAGCAGCTGATAGGGGTTCCATAGCGGGAATAAAAAAAAAGAGTGGAGGATAAGGGGCACCCTTGCCTGGTAGCTCTTGCCAGATGAAAGGATGAGAGCAGAGTTAGTAAGAACCCGGGCAGAGGGGAGGGTGTATAGTAATTGAATCCATGTACAAAATTTACTACTGACACCAAAGTGGGATAGAACACGATACAAATAAGTCCAGTTGAGAGAATCAAATGCCTTTTCAAAGTCGATGGCTATAGCTGCGGCAGGTGATTTAAGAGATTTAGCTTTGTAGATTAAATTAAATAACGAGCAGAGATGATCAGAATCAGTTCTGTTTTTGATAAATCCAGCTTGAGAGGTGTGGACAAGTTTTGAAATTATTGATTCTAAACGAGTATTTAATATTTTGGCAAAATGTTCCCATCCGTATTAAGTAATGATATCTGTCTGTAACTGAATGGGAGAGAAGGGTCTTTATCTTTTTTTGGTAGAACGGTTATAATGGCTTCTGTCATAGAATAGGGAAGTTTACCTTGTGAAGATGCCTCTTTGAAGACCTTAAACAGTAAGGGCATAAGACGTCAGCTAGCGGTTTATAAAAGTCTATGGAAAAAACGTCATACCCAGGAGCTTTACCAGATTTAAGGGAATTTAGCACTGCCTGTATCTCTTTTAGGGAAAAGGGTTCATCTAGCAAAGCCATATTTTGTTGGGAGAGGTGTGGTAACTGTAAATTGTCCAGAAATAGCTGTATATATTCAGGTTGTGGGGGAGTGGGGTGAAAGTATAATTGTTGGTAGAAGGATTGCATAATATGGTTACTAGAGGGATTATCTGTATGGATTTTGCCTGAAGGATCTTTCAGACTGGCAATATGTCTCTCCATCTGTTGATTCTTGAGTTGATAAGCAAGCAGCTTCCTGCATTTATCCCCTTGTTCCCAATAACAGTGTTTAAGTCTAAGGAGGGTGAGTTCAGCTTTCCTGGATATTAATTCATTGATTTTAATTCTAAGTTGAAGAATTTTAAGGTGAAGTTGTGAGTTATTATCTGAATTTTTTATTTTATAATATTGGGTTTCTCTTTCTTTAAGAGAGTTCTGTAAATCGGCCAGTTGCTGTTCCCTTAGTTTTTTCTTGTGTGCTGCATAGCTTATAATTTTCCCTCTAACTGTTGCTTTAAGTGCTTCCCAGATGGTACCATGAGATACACCAGGAGTGTTGTTAAAGGAAAGATATTCTTGGATTTGGGATCTAACCCAAGGCAAGAAATCGGGGTCTTTCAATAAGAGTGGGTCTAAATGCCAGGAGGGGGATTTAGATGGGGGCGGGCCCCAAATAAGATGTAATTTTATAGGAGAATGGTCTGATATAGTCATCAGGAGGATAGTTGTGTCGATATTTTTTTCAGTGATGAATGTGGAAGAAAACCAGTAGACAATTCTGCTATAAGATTTATGAAGCGGTGAGTAAAAAGTATAGTCGCGCTGTTTGGGATGGTGTAGTCTCCAAATGTCGGTGAGACCGAAGTCTTTCATTGGCATTGAGAGTGCAGAAACACTTTGGGGTCAGAATCACACAAAGAGTTACTTCTGTCTAAATGTGCTTCCAAAGTTAAATTGAAATCCCCACCTACAAGTATAGGAGAATTGTTAAAGTTACTGTTCATAATTTGTTGGGCCATATTACGAAAGAATTCAAGTGAAACAGAGTTGGGGCATAAACGTTGACTAACATAAGGGGGCCTGCAGGGCTATGTAAGTGGACTATAATCCATCTGCCATCTGAATCAGAGATGGATTTGATAAGGGTCCAGTTAAGGGATTTATGTAATAGAATAGCAACCCCCCCTCCTCCGTTTTTTAGAAGTAGAGGAGGATGCATATACTTGACCGACCCAATCCCTTCTGAGTCTGTCGACATTCTCTATTAAAAATTTTGTTTCTTGTAAGAAAGCAATATGAGTTTCATGCTTTTTGAGGTAAGAAAGTATTTGCTTTCATTTACAAGGCGACTTGAGTCCCTTAACATTCCATGAATGTAGAATTAGATCACTCATGTTAATGAGGAGATTAGTATGAAAACACAAACAGGAAGTAAGGGACTCATATTGAATGGGCTAGAGGATGTTACAGACTCAGAAGGAAGAGGGCTAGCACAGTCAAATGCGTGCAGGATATTTAGTTTGTGGAAATACTTAAATCCTGGGTGAATGTTTCCACTGGGTCTCACAAGGAAGAGAGGTTCTAAAAAAATATATATATATATAGTTACTAAACAAAACCTATGCATGTTATACTAACGCACTATGAAGTACTTAGGTAATATAGCAAGATATGAGTTGATGAAATTGCCAAGATTCTCTCACTATACTACAGAGCATGTAAACAGTAAGTAAATCTTGGGAGAAAATGATCTTAAAGCCAAGATACAAACTGTAAATTATTTCTATCAAGTTATAACTGCGACTAGAACTAAAGTGAACATAATAATTCCCTGGGGCATGAACATCTTACCATATATGAAAAGGGGATTACAGAAAGTATATGCAATCCCAGACATAGTAATACATCTTGAACTTAAGTTAGACCGGAAAAAAGAACTGAGCTGAAACACTATTACGGCAATACAAACAGTATGCCATCATAGTTGGCTAAGTCCTAAAATTATAAGAGCAGCTGTACTTGTGCCATCTGCTATGTACTTACTCACATAATCATAATGCTTAGACACAAAAGTGTTTATGTAGGAGGAGTGTTCAGGTAAAATGGAGCGAGTAGGGTCCAAATAGTATAAGGATTTATGGGGTGTCGAGGCATTACAAGATCCAAATTGTACAGGGGGGTATCTGGTGAAAGTCGTGTATTGAACAGGAATACATAGTCATTCTGGCAATATGACCTTTATAAAAGTTGAGTTTGTTCAGGCTTCGAGGTACTGCATATTTTATTGATAAGTACTAGGTATTTAATAGTAGCACAGACCCAAAAATCGCCCCTAGGGAAGGAGTTGCTTTAACATAGTGAGATTTCAAGACCCGGAGAGGGTCAAGCGAGCTCAGCTATAAGATTACAACACAGGCTTAAAAAGCCATATCATAAGGGCTTTGAGTCAGACTGTGCTGTCTATTATTGATTGCAGCACATTGAGTAAAATAATAAAGATGAGACACCTCGAAAATAGCCTGCAAGCCTAATTGTAGGGTAAAACTGAAGACTAAGTGATAGATAAATAAAACAGTACAAGAAGTTGGTATACCATGGTTAAAGAAAAGGAAATTTAAAAGTTAAATAAAGTTAAATAAAGGCGTGTTGGAGTGGGAAGGAGAGTAGAGAAAAATATTAAAGTGTTAAATGTTAGTCTGGGATGTAGTAGTGGACGAAGGTAATAACTAGCTGAGGACCTCATTAACCCCAAGATATTGTAAATTTATAATGTTTATATATGGTAACAAATGTGTGGGGTGATGTTGGATCACAAATTAGTTAAGCAGGCAACCTCCCTTAGTGGTTATGTGAGAAGGACATACTGATAAAAAAGACACCTCTGAATATAGAAAATCACTGAGCACGTATGAATTAGTCTAACATTATATAAGAACTATCCCTTTAAAAGAAAAACATAGCCCAACATTAGGGATACTCAAAAACTGACATTATGAGTAATATATGCAGAAAGAAAAAATTACTCACCTTAGTAATGTTGTTTCTTCTAATGGAGTCATGCTATATTATGACATATGCAGTATAACCCCAGGTTAGAACTGCTCTGGAGGTGAAAGAGTTAACTTCCATGCAGAGCATGGAATCTTGAGCAGAGCTCGGTTGAACACTCTGTCTGTTGAAGCTCAAACTTAAACTGTCAGATCTTTACGAGCAAAACTCACTAAGGTTCTGTGTAGCCAGAACCTACACTAGCTGCTGCTACTAACTACAAAAACACTCTTTGATCTTGATCCCAAAACAAAGACTCAAGTCGGGGATTCAAGAAGAAACTTAAGATAACACCTAAGCACCCTAGAAGGGTGAAATAAAGTGGGCATCAAAGAAGTGCCAACATTGCAATGCCCACCCATATCCCAAAAACAGAGGTTCTGAGAGGGGCAGGTTGGGGTTTAATATAGCAAGACTCCATTAGAAGAAACAACATTACTAAGGTGAGTAATTTTTTCTTCAAACAACATGAAGTCTTGCTATATTAGGACATATGCAGACTACACAGCAGTACCTCCATGGAGGAGGGACAGAACCTACTTGGGAAATAGGCTCTGAAGCACAGCTATGTCAAATAGAGCATCACTCCTAGCCTGGATATCCAAGGAGTAATGCTTAGTAAAAGTGTGAACTGTTTTCCAGGTAGCTGCTTGACATATCTCTAGGATAGAAATGTCCCTGGCAGCAGCCAGAGACGCAGCTGTACCTCTGGTAGAGTGAGCCCTCAGGCCTGAGGGAGGAACCTTACCCAGTTTTTCATAACAGAATTGGATACAAGAGACAATCCACCTGGCAGTGGATCTTTTAGTGGCAGGTTTCACGTTACCAACCTCACCATAAGTGAGGAACAATTGGAGGGATTCGAACCTGTGACCCTTGGTACGTTCTATATAGTAACTAAGGGCTCTTTTGACATCTAAACTGTGCAATCTCCTCTCACCAGAGGAGGAATGGTCAGTGAAGTACACAGGAAGAGACATGGATTGATTAAGGTGAAAGTCTGAAACCACCTTAGGCAAAAACTTCCTGTTAGTCCTGAGGACTACCTTATCTCTATGAAAGGAGATAAAATCAGGCTCCACTGACAAGGCTTGTAGCTCACTTATGCGCCTGGCAGAGGTGATGGCTACCAGAAACACAGTTTTCCAAGTCAAGTACTTCAGCTCTGCTGAAGACAACGGCTCAAAAGGGGGTTGCATAAGCTGAGCGATGCAAATATTAAGATCCCAAGCAGGGGCAGGATCCCTGAACGGGGGATTGGTGTGAAGCAACCCTTTAAAAAACTTGGAGAACACAGGGTGAGCTGATAAAGAAGAGGGCTTACCTGCTGACAAGAAGACAGACACAGCTGCCAAGTGCACCTTTAGGGTAGCTGGCCTCAGCCCCAAGGAATTCAAATGCACCAAATAATCCAGGATCGTGGGCACACCAGCAGATTCTGGGAAATATGTTACCAGCACACCATATGGAAAATCTCTTCTATTTTGAATTATAGGTAGCCCTGGTGGAAGGCTTCCTAGAGGCCTTCAAGATATCCAATACACCTTGAGAAAGGTGTAGGTCAGCAAACTCTAACTCTTCAAGAGCCAAGCCTTGAGATTGAGAGATTTGAGGTTCGGATACCAACCTCCTGGGCACAGGTTAACAGGTGTGATTCCTGGAAGGCATAGGGAGGTGGACTGCTATGACATGAGGAGTGGGTGTACCAGGGTTGCCTGGCCCAATCTGGAGCGATCAGGATCATCTTGCAGACTGAGATCTGATTCTGACTAGCACTTTGAAAAGAAGGGGAAGGGGGAAAAGATAGAGCAGCTTCCTTCCAACTGAGAAGGAAGGCATCCAGAGGGACTGAGCCCAACACTGGGGGCCTGCAACAAAAAAGGGGAAGTTGGTGATTGTCTGGGGCTGCAAAGAGATCTATTTGCAGAGTGCTCCATCTGGCAAATATTACCTCCAGTACTAGGGGATCCAGTGCCCATTCGTGATGGCCCTGGGAAATCCTGCTGCGAGCATCCGCTAGGACATTGTCCTTGCCTGGGAGGTCAACTGCCGCAAGGGAGGTGTTCAGAGAATATGCCAGAGACCACAACTTCATTGCTTCGGTGCGCAAGGCCGTAGGCCGAGTGCCCCCTTGCTTGTTGATGTACCACATTGTAGTGGTATTGTCTGTTCTGGACAGCTGTGGAGAAAACCTTAAGTGCTAGAAAAACTGCTCTGAGCTCCAGCAAATTGATGTGGAGCAGAGATTCCTGAGGGGACCACAGCCCTTGGGTGGAAAGGTTGCCCATGTGAGCTCCCCACCCCAAGAGGGATGCATCTGTAGTAAGGATCAAGGAATGAGACTGGGGAGTGAAGGGAACCCCCTGTCTCAGACTGTTCTGATCCTGCCACCACTGGAGGGCCTGGATCAGGGTTCGAGTCACTGGAATCAATTTGGTTAGGGGATCCGCCTTTTGAGACCAAAAGGCTCTCAAATGGAACTGAATGTCCCTCATCTGAAATCTCGCTCCCTGCACTACTGCTGTAGAAGCAGCCATGTGCCCCAGGAGCTGTAGAAAATGCCTTGCTGGTCGAGTGACCTGCAGGGTGAAAGAGGAGGCCAGAGACACCAGTGTCCTTGCTCTCTCCAGATGAAGGAAGGCTCTGGCTTCTTTTGTGTTCAGTTCTGTGCCTATATAGGTGAGAAGCTGGACAGGCTCCAGAACTGACTTTGTAAGATTGAGAAGGAAACCTAGAGATGTAAGCAGGTGCTGGGTTACTTGTAAATGAAGTTTGACCTGTTCTGGAGACTGGCCTACAATGAGCCAGTCGTCCAGATAAGGAAAGATGGCAATCTTTTGCCTTCTTAAATGAGCAACTGCTACTGCCAGGCATTTTGTGAACACCCTTGGAGCCGAGGAGAGGCCGAAGGGCATTGCTCTGAACTGGTAATGGCCTGAGGGCAGTTCGAATCTGAGATACTTTCGATGGGAGCTTCTGATGAGAACATGGAAGTAGGCATCCTTGAGGTCCAGGGAGGCTAGCCAGTCCCCTGGCCTTAGAGAGGGTAAAATAATCCCCAGGGTCACCATTTTGAACTTTGGTTTTAAAAGGTGCTTGTTTAGATACCTGAGATCCAGAATGGGCCGCCATTCTCCTGTCTTTTTTTGGGGTAAGGAAGTACCTGGAGTACAACCCTTTGCCCTGGTGCATGGGTAGAACCCTTTCCACGGCTCTGACAGCCAGGAGGGCAGAAACTTCTGCTTCCAGGGCAAGTGCCTCCGATGGGTTTGCAGTTGGAAAAGATCTGGCTCTCATCTTCGGAAATTTTTTGAAGCTGAGAACCAGTCCCTGGCTTACTACTTCCAGGACCCACTTGTCTGATGTTAAAGACTTCCAGTCCTGGACAAAGTAAGCCAGCCTGCCCCCTACCGGCAGTGAAGAATCGGCCCTGGCTACCCCATCAGGGGAGCCTGTTTTGCAGGGGCTTTGGGTTGAGGGTACAAGCAGGCTTACTAGAGCCCCTTCTGCCCCTCCCTCTAAAGAACCCCCTCTGGGCATAAGCAGAACAGGAGGCCTGGCCTTGGTAAAACGGCCTATGAAAAGGCCTGCCCCTGCCCCTGACATGCTGCCTTTGAGGAGTGACTTGCCTTCTTTGGCCTGTGCACCCTATAGGTGGTCCTATACTCATCCATTTTCTTCATATAATTCTCTGTCTGCTCCCAAACAGAGAATTTCCCACAACAGGAAAATCCATAGCCTTAGACTGGGTATCCTGTGACAGGGCAGTACATCTGAGCCAGGCCATTCTGCGAAGAGACACAGATGTAGCCATAACTCTAGATGAAACATCATTAGAGTCTACAGCAACATGAAATTGCACCTTGGATGCCTCAATACCGTCCGCAGCCACCTGCTCCAGCTCCCTGGCAAGCTGTTCAGGGGCCTGTTTTGCTAGGGCCAGGACAGTACCCACCTGGATTTCTGGTACCTAGCTGCGTAAGCCATATAATTTGCCTGTCTGAGTCCCAAAGATGCTGCCATGTACTGCTTTTTTGCCATGGCATCCATCCTCCTGGAATCCTTTTCAGGAGAGTGAGAGGCTAGAGGAATATTAGCCTTGTCAGAGGCTGCAGCCTGCACTACCCCCACATGGCTGCACTGCTGAGATAGGAACTCTGTATCAGAGCCTGATAAAGCATACCTCTGTCCATCCTTTTATCCACAGGGAGGATAGAATGAGGAGTTTTCAGAATTGTTACTGTCTGTTTCCTAAAAGATTTATGCAAGGGAATAGACAGTCTCCTAGACTCTGGAATATCCATCATTTCCACAAAATCAGGCTCTTCTTGATCATCAACAGCTTCCTCAACAGGGAGTTGCAGAGTGTCAGCAACTTTCTTGTAAAACAAAAAATGAGAAGGGGACTCAGATAGCCTGGGAAGGGATACTCCTGAGGGTCTGTTTGGAGAGATGTCCGGTTCAATGGTCACATCCAGACTGTCAAAATCACACTCACTCTCCTCGTTCCCCTCCTCCCCTTCCCCTGGTTCATAAAAATCATCATAATCTTGAACCGAGGGAACCGACCGAACTGGGCGCTTGCCCAATGGTGCCGGTTCGGACGGAACTGGGGAAAGAGACTGGACAATTTGGATAACTTTGGCTATTTCCTCAGAGGTTGGAGAAAGAACTTTTGGCCCCAAACTAGCTGACCTTCTAGCCCTTTTAGTTGGAACCGGCTCCTCAGAGCTGGCTCTTCGTTTGCCCGAGGAAGCATCGCCTGGTCAGAAGGCATCTCCTCAGGTTCGGTTGAACCGAACCGGCTGGCCATCTGGGTCAGCTGGACTTTTGGCCTCCCTTTCCTGAGCCTACCAACCTTTTTTCCACGGTGGCAGCAGGAAAATTCTTACAAATCTGGCAGTCTGCATTGAGGTGGTCAAACCCCAGACAATATATATTAATGGTGTGTGGGTCAGCCTTGGCAAAGGCTTCCCCACAGAGGCCACAGTGCTGAAACCCAGTGGGTCCGGGTTTTCTTTTGGGTTTCTCAGACATAGTGCCAGCCTAACCTAAACTTGCCCATTAAAGGCAATCCACCAAGCAAGACTCTCTTATCGGTTCCCAACCGTGTCACGGGTCGTGGAAAAAAACGTAATAAAATCTGTTTTTTTTTTAGAACCGATAAGAACCGGGAACCGCACTCTAAAGGGCTAGAAAGTAATTTTTAAACCCCTCTGATCGGTTCAAACTGAACCGAAAAAGACGTTTAAAAGTTCCACACAGAAGAAAAAATAATAAATAAGCCTATCTATTACTTACAATACCACAGACAGAGCTTGAACCGATATTGCGGTTAAATTTCGGTAAAATAAACTGAGAATTACACTTTAAAACCGACAAACAAAGCAGCAGGAGGAATCTCCAGAGCGACTGTTCAGTGAGGCGGAGTAAAGAATCTGACAGTTTAAGTTTGAGCTTCAACAGACAGAGTGTTCAACCGAGCTCGCGCTCAGGATTCCACGCTCTGCAAGGAAGTTAACTCTTTCACCTCCGGAGCAGTTCTAACCTGGGGTTATACTGCATATGTCATAATATAGCAAGACTTCATGTTGTTTGAATAACTGGATGTATAATGTAGCAGACGTTGCACTGAGATAGAAAACTCCAAGACTGTCACAATGAGATGCCTAAATAATATGACATGCTATTAAACCAGAAGGCTGTAACCACGATGTACAGCTTATCGCTTTCCAAACCAGCTGGGTGTGATAGTATGCACACACAAGGAATGCGATGTGCAGTTGCAGGGCAGACAAATTCTGATAGTGATCAGAGAGCTGAGGTTAATTAGGCACTAACCTCGAGAGGTACTAATGTATACACATGCCCAAGCATCATTTATAGGTTCGACTTTTTTTTTTTTTTAGCTTCCCCATCCGTTTCTTTTTAGGAGGCTCTGCTGATTTGAAAGGGGAGCTGGTCACCAATTCAGCCCAAGAGGAATCAGGAGACCTGCCGCCCTGTAAAGCATCTCCAAGGTCATTGCCGACAGAATCCACAGCTGATTCCGGGAGGTCATCATGAGACGAGTTTAAGTCCTCTTGCAGTAAAGAAAACTTATTGGAGAGGGTTAGGGGTGTAGTGAAGCCAACATGTCGCTCGTACTGAGAGGTAGGCCTAGAAGAAGTAGCATCTGCACAACAGGCATGTTTAGAAGAAGGTGGATTCAAGTTCTTTTTGTCTAGCAAGCGGGCTGAGATTCGGATAGAAGGTGCTGCATCAGCCTGGAGAGATACGGGTTTCTCACTGCGTTCATGATTTGAAGCCACAATGTGGGTGTGCCAGTCTGACTGCGGAGTTGCAGAGACAGTGGGAAAAGGGGTCACATCACTGTTTCCAAAACAGGGGCAGTTGCAGGCTGGGGCTCACCAAGAAATGCAGCCAAGGCTTCGGGAGTGTTGAAATCTTTGGTTGAGTCACCCAGAAACAGGCGCATGATGGCAGGATAGCGCAGATAAGATCCCTCGTTGTTGTAGGCTAGTTAATAGGATTGAAAGCTCTGCATTTATTAGAGAGTTCCTTAGAGAAGTCTCTAAAAATAGAAATTCTATGATCTTGCCAAATAAGCGTTCCCACTTCTTTTGCTCTATTGATAATCAGTTCAGTGTGGGCATAGTTTAAGAATCTTGCAATGATAGGCCTAGGTTTCTGATCTGGACCAGGCCTCCGGCTTAAAGTACAGTGTGATCTCTCAATAGTAAGGTCTTGACCAGGTGGGAGTTTGAGCAGGGCTGGCAGCACATGTAATAGAAATGCGCTAGTGTCTCCGAGTTCTGCACCTTCAAGAAAACCCAAAAATCTCAGGTTATTGCGTCTGTTTCTGTTTTCAGCGTCACTGATTTTATCTTGTAGGCTTCTGATAACTCTGTCTTGCTCTCTGATGGTAGCTTGCAGGATGTTAATAGAACTTTCATTTTGAGCAACTTTAACTCCTGCATCGTTGATTTTTTGGTGCAACACTTGCATGTTAGTGATGTTTTGCTGAGATGTTATTTTTAAGTCGTTAATTTCACAGATGAGCTGTTGAAACATAGTTTCCACTCTGCTAAGGGAGCGGTTTTACAGGAGCTGCTCAGCCATTGTAGTAGGCCTTCACAGAGAAGCAGTATAAATGCAGAAAAATTATAGCTATAGAGAAAATAATTTACTAGAGTTGAGCTATGATGTTAGTAAAATTATATTCCACTTGCTGGTAAACGCTGACAATCTGGGATCAGGAGGATGGACAATGATAGATGGTAGTCTCAGGGAGAAGCAGAATTAAGCACCCATCTTCAGCACAGCCAGCCCCCCCCCCCCAGGATTTTTAAAGCAGCATTTTTATGGGAATTATGGTTAGGAAGGACCACCTTTTTTGTGGAAGCCAAACCAATCGTATCCAAAAACTCTGCCTCTTCCACAACATCCCTAGAGTCCTGTGAGGTGAGGCCCAGACTGACAAATGAACAGTGTGATGAAAAATCATCATGCCAAAGAGGAGGGGAAACAAACTCCTGGTCTAGGGATACCTCTAGTTCAATGGGTTCCCCTAGGGAGGCAGTATAGCGCAGTGCTTTAAGGCTCTGAGCTGCAAATCTGGAGACTTGGGTTTGAATCCCACATCCCCCACTTGTATACTGTGTGACCCTGAGCAAGTCACTTAACTTCCCTGTACTCCCAGGTTGCACTTGTAAACAAGCTTTCAGCTTAGTGTGACTCACCTGGTTAAACAATTGGACAAAAAAGAAAAAAAAAAACATCCAGTTCCTCCTCAATGTACACTTCCTGGCCTTGGTCACTGGGAACCAGTGGTGGGATCTGAACTAGTGAACCCAGTATGGAACCTGCAGTTTGTAAGGCCTGAATAACTTGCAGGGCTCTGGCAATTTCCTCCATAGAGGGTATTTTTCTGTTGGAAGCTCCTTTGCTTTTTTCAGCAGGAGGCAAAATAACATGTTTTCCATTATATTTCTTTTTGGCAGGCACAGACTCAGGAACCTGCTCGATTGTTCTCTTGTGCTTCATATGCTCAGGCCCATTTTCAGGAATTTTGGGGTCTGAGGAATCTTTAGAGGGTCTCTCCTATGTTTTGGAGTTGGATGAAGAAGGACCCTCTTCAGTTTGATTTGGTGACACTGAGGTAGGAGCAGAAGTGATTTGCTCTAATCTCTTGGCTCTCTTTTTAATACTTTTTGAACAAAAAGTACTGCTCACTTCACAGTTAGAGAAAATATGACTAGGACCCAAGCACTCTATACACAAATCATGGTTTTCAGCCTTAGCAAAAATTTGGAAACACTAAATACAATGTTTAAAGCCTGTGGGTCCCGTCCTCTTTTTAGGTCTGTCTGACACGCCTAAATGTCAGTAGACTGTAAAAAAACTTCCCCAGAAAAGGTTTTAAAGCAAATCATAGTTGGTTCCTTGTGTTAAAAGGGAGCTACAATTTAGTACAAATTTCTTTATTTTAAACCAAACGCAATTGGTTTCTAGTTATAAATAGGAACGGATCGCAAACCAAACTTTATACTTTAAAAGTACTATATGCTGAAATGGGTTGCGGCGCTGGACACCTTACCTCTTGCTGCACCAGCGACCTGGGTTCGTAAACTACCTCGGGTCATCGGGGTGCTGGCATGGGGGGGGAGTGGAAGGAGAGGAATTGAGTGAGCTGTCAGGCTGCTCTCCTCTCCTAGGGGTGGTGGAGGTGGGTTGTCATCCCCCCCTGTAGTCCTGTCCCCCTGGTCAGGTGGGATAACCTAGGTGCGGGGGGACGGCAGTATGGGTGGGTGGAAGGGGCTGAGCTGGCTTCCAGTGTGCATGCACGCTTCCACGCACATGTACGGCCATGTGCCAGGGGGATACGAGGAGAAAAAAAAAAAAAAAAACTTAGAAACCCCAATAAAAATCTAAATAAAGAAAAAAAATGCTGAAATACAAAACATGATCAGTTCCTTGTTAAGAGCGGGAACGGATGGCAAGTAAAACAAAGTGGTTTAAAAAATCTAAATATAATAAAACCTTAAGCTAAAGCACTGGCAGAGAACCACTACAAACCCCAGTTTAAACAGAGAAACTCGGTTCCTGGGAACCATGAGGGAACTGCTAAAATGAGTAAATAATTCCCATTTATAACATGGGCATATAGGTTTCAGAAACATGATTGGTTGAAATGGGCCAGCTGAGCATTCATTAATTACAAGTAATTTAACAGTAAGTGGATGTGGTGAAAAGTCGCGGAGGAGAAATGTCATGCAAGTCACCGAACTAACTATAGTGCAGTGTGAAACACAGCCATTTTATTTCTACCACCAAGCGACTGTGGCCAGCCACCCACCCACCAGACCTTGAACATCCTAGCATAGCCCCCTTGTAAGAGACCGAGAAACACACATTGTGTTTCCCACAAGAAACTGTGCCAGACAATGGTAGTACATACACACAAGTCTCCTAACAGAAGTTAAAATATCCCCTAGTCCTGGCGAGTCAGTGACCCTGCTGAGACCTATGCGACATGCAGAACAGAGTGTGTGTCAGCAGATCTCCATACCTTAGGGATTGTGACCCAGTGAGCCAAGCTGTTTTGTGCTTGTAGGAGCTGCAGCATCGCGAAGTGCTCCAATGCTCTGTATCGCCGTCTTCTTTCCTAAGTTAGCCGCCATGCACCGGTCTGCAGGAGTTGTTCTGGAGTAGTAAATGTACACAGACTGTAAAAGCATAATAGCTCTAGGAAGCCAGTCAGTCACCGCAAGCAACATTTGTGATGCGTTCTGTAACAGCGATCACAGTCGTGGATGTGCAGTATGTAAGTTGCGAATTAGCATCGTGCAGCATAATATGTAAACTGCCGTTGTAACATTTTGCAATGTAATGCCTGTCTGTGTTACTAATACCGTGATGTGGGCCCACTGCAGAGTTGCAAAACTTGCTGTAGTTGTGGAGGAGGCGCAGGTGCCGCATGTAACTGCCGAATGTGCATCATGCAGGATAATGTGTCAACTCCCCTTCTGAAATTATACAAAATAATGCCTGTGTCTGTTAATTATGCCATCATGTGGCCACACTCAGCACTTTCAAAGCCCAGTATGTTCTTTGGGAGGGTGCATCTGTGAAATGACAGAGCGCAGTGCAACAAAAAAAGAATATATACATTGTTAACACACAATAGTAATCTATAAAGATACCACCCTGCATACTTTCCACAGCACAATAACAAGTACCAGGTGCTCCTTCATTCAATAATCTGTGGCTTGTTCACCACAAGCTTCTGTCTCTTGAACTATTTTTACTGTGGCAGAACACAGAAAACTGGTTCCACGGCCAAAAGTAGTGGAAGAACACTAAGTAGTTCCCATATGTTTTCTATGTTGTACCAACAGCTTTTGTCTGTTTGTCCCTAAATTTGGCCCATATTATAAGTGCAATAACCCACTCCAGAGTGTGTTTATTGGGATTAATCAACCCTCGTGTTGTGAGGACACTCGGCCTGCGGCCTCGTGCCTCACAACGCACCAGAGGTGTTGACAAATCCCCAATAAATGCACACCCTGTCATGGGTTATTGCTTACTAAGCAAACTGTAGCAAAAAAACTACTAGAGGCAGAGAATGTATACCGATAGTTTAAAATACCTTTTTGGATAAACTAAACAGTCTTGCAGCGAAGTTGCTGTGCAGCTCTTGAGGGAAAAAAGTCTTGTCTGATTGGAAAAATTTAATCTGGCAGTTAGATGGAACACAGTCCACCTAGAGGCAGCAGTTTAAATGTTGCATTCCAAATTCTCTAATTTACATATAATACACCTCAGGGTGCCAGGGGCAGTCAGGGATTCTGAGTTGACTGCAGATTGTCTTATACTACTAGGAGCTTCATGAGGCTTGAATTTAGCATTACCACACGCCATGTTGTGTGCTATTGCTTACTTAAAATTTACAGTGTGATCCTACATAAATCATATACCACACTTCCCAGGTGGTTGAAGGCACTCGGCTGCACCTCATGCCTTACAACTCACCAGGGGCATGCAGCAATTTAGCACTGCACCTTTCCTGTTCGCTGTATATCTCTCTGTGGGATATATATCCCAGGTGGCTGAAGGCACTTGGCTGCACCTCATGCCTCACAACCCACCTGGGGCATGTGGTAATTTAGCACTGCCACATACTCTGTCATGTGTTATTCCTTACTTACAATGTGATCCTATGGAAAAAAATTTAGCATTTCCCAGGTGGTGTGCAAGTGTGCATGTGTATCCATGGCTACAGAAGCACTGGACCATGATGATGGATGTCTCGTTTCATGTGGAAAGAGTTGTATGTTGTTAATCTTAGCTGATGATGGATGTCTGTAGTGGCTTGTGTTGCCTTGCCCATTTTGGCTGCTTAGGAGGGAATGCGGAGTTAGTGTTGAAAATAGCAACACAAACTGATGCATTAACGGAGCTTTTTTGCAAAGAATATATAAGGGATATGCTACCCCCCCACTGGAAATATTTTTTGTTCGAGTGCCGAATGACCCGATGACATTATGAATGGCAAAGCCATGAGTGATATCATCAGGTCAATTGGCACGAGAACAAAAAAATATCAACAATATTTCCAGTAAGAGGGGGGCAGCATATTCCAGTTATTTATTTATGTATTTAATCAATAGGCAGAACACCTTTGAGCAAAAAGCTCATTTACAAAGGTTCCTCATCAAAGATGATAGTTACATGGCATAGACAGGTGGAGTACATTCAGCAGATACAGTGGAGCTTTGTCACAAGAGTTACAGAAAGAACAATAAAACAACAAGAGATACAACAGTGGCAATACTACACTATGCAGTCTAGATTTCTTGTTGTATTTCTTAAGTCCTGTGTGTGCAAAGTTGTCAGAACTTAGCATTTATGCCATACCTCCAAAAAAGTGAAAAAAAAAAATTTCCTGCCATTTTTTGCTGATTATAAAAAATCTAAAAGGTTATCTATAAATGAAACACCACTCAATTTGTAGATATTTTGTGGTGAGGAAATGTAGTGCTCACAGTACCATGCTATCATTTTTCATTTTAAAGCTATTTGCATTTGTTTGTTGAAAAAGTGAAAAACAAATTTAATTTTCTGCTTTTTTTTGCTAATTATAAAAAAACTAAAAGGTATCTATAAACAAGCACTTGTCAATGCCGAATGCTGTTTGCTTGTATGTGCTGTTTAGGTATTTATTTAGTTAGTTAGTTAGTTAGTTAGTTAGTTAAACATCAGTTTAGAAACCTTTGAGCCAGAGGCTCATTTACAAAGGTACCTCGTCACAAAAAGAATTTTGGAAGTGATAGTTCCATGCCTTCCTCCCAAGGCATCCACTGTGTCTTTCCGTTCAGTACTCACAGAAGAGTGGAAGGGGCAAGGGCCACAGCAGTACAGCAGTTGCCAAGGGGGTGAAGAGGTGGACAATAGTCCATTCAAAGGCAAAAGAGTCCTGCAGGAGCTCACTAAATTGAAGGTGGACAAAGCGATGGAACCAGATGGCATATGCCCAAGGATATTAAGAGAACTGAGAAGGGAGATAGCAGTACCTCTGGCAGCCATGTTCACTGAGTCATTCAACATGAGTGAACTGGAGGAGGGCACATGTGGTCCCTCTACACAAGTCTGGCAGCAGGGGGGAGGCAGGGAACAATAGGCCATTCAGCCTCACCTCAGTAGTGGGGAAGATCATGGAGACATTGCTTAAAGAAAGGACAGTAGGGCATCTAGAAGCCATCGAAGCCCAGGAACATAGACAACATGGATTCACAGTGGGGACATCATGTCAGACAAATCTGGTTGATTTCTTTGACTGGGTGACAAAGGAAGTGAATCAGGGTGGGGCAGTGGACAACGCTTACCTTGATTTCAGCAAAGCCTTTGACACCATCCCATATAGGAGGCTGATAAACTAGCTGGGTAGGCTGGGCATGGGGGAAAGGGTGGTAAACTGGGTTAGAAACTGGCTAACAGACAGGAGGCAGAGAGTGGTGGTAAATGGTGTGCAGTTTAGGGAGAGGGGGTCACCAGTGGGGTGCTGCAGGGATCGGTCCTGGGGCCAGTCCTGTTCAATGTCTTCATTAGTAACATTGCATAATGTCTGAAGGGAATTTTTTCACCAAATTTTCAACATAGCCATTTTAAGACCTCTGCTCATGAACAGTGTCACTGTGATTTTCTTAATCTGTCCCAAATATTAACTGCGCACACCGAATGTGCCATTGTGCGCTACATGCACGGAAACACATTTTGGGCAACATGTGAAAAATGACAGCTGTACTGCTCATAAGGAGGTGTGGTAAAATGGCAATGTTGAAAATCTGGAGTGTAAATATTAAAAATTTATGAACTTATGAGCGTGCGTAGGAACTGCGCAACGCACACTCGTAAAACAGTCACTTTTAGGAATTTTTTCACCAAACTATCAAACTAGCCATTTTTAGACCTCTGCTCATGAACAGTGTCACTGTGATTTTCTTAATGTGTCCCATACAATGATTTTGCACACTGACTGCGCCATTGTGCGCTACATGGGCGGAAACATGTTTTGGGCAAGATGTGAAAAATGACAGCTGTACTGCTCATAAGGAGGTGTAGTAAAATGGCAATGCTGAAAATTTGGAGTGAAAATATTAAAATTAGCTTAACTCACGAAATGCGATCCGTGCAACGATGCTCGTAAGACAGTCATTTTAGGAATTTTTCACCAAAGTTTCAACATAGCCATTTTTTAAGACCACTGCTCATGAACAGTGTCACTGTGATTTTCTTAATGTGTCCCATACATTGATTTCGCACACCGACTGCGCCCATTGTGCACTACATGCGAGAAACACATTTTGGGTGCGATGTGAAAAATGACAGCTGTATTGCTCATAAGGAGGTGTGGTAAAATGGCAATGTTGAAAATCTGGAGTGCAAATATTAAAAATTCACGAACTTACGAGTATGCGTAGGAACTGCGCAACGCACACTTGTAAAACAGTCATTTTCAGGAATATTTTCACCAAATTTGCAACATAGGCTTTTTGAGAGCCCACCTTATGAACACTGACACTGTCATTTCGTTAACTGGTCCTGAAAGGTAATTTTGCGCAGTGACCGCGAAATCACCCTTCGGGCCCGATTAACGCCATGACAGTGACAGAATTCATGAGGAGGGGTCCCAAAAACCCCATGTTAAAAATTTGGTGCCAAAATTCCAAAAAATGCTTGAGATATGCAGTAAAGTTGAAAAAACCCTATCTATCCCATTATACAGCTTACCGGCATTTCCTCAGTTCGCGGTCGGCTTTGAAGAGTGCAGACATGTTCCCGGTCCACCGAAGATCATCGCGCCGAGGTCCGGAGGTAAGTATGCAGTGGGGGGGGTGTGGGGAGCAGGTGCGCAGTGGGTGGGTGGGTTGTGGGAGGGTAGGAAGAAGCGCCGAGGGACAGTTTTTGCATTTACAGTTTTTTTTTGAATAAGGCGGCGAGGGGCGTTTGCCACGCTGGGGTGGGCTCCCAGTGTGGCAGCTGGATGCTTTGGGGGGCGTGGAGCCGACAGGGGATTGGGCACGCCAGTCGGCCATAACACATCTTGCCACGATGGGGTGGGCTCCCACCGTGGCACCTGGATGCTTTGGGGGGGATGTGGAGCTGATGGGGGATTGGGCACCCCCATCGCCCTAACACATTTTGTCATTCTGGAGTGGGCTCCCACCATGGCACCTGGATGATTTTGGGGGGGGTGGAGCCGACGGGGGATTGGGCACCCCCGTCGGCCATAACAAATTTTGCCACGCTGGGGTGAGCTCCCAGCGTGGCACCTGGAAGCTTTTGGGGGGGCATGGAGCCGACGGGGGATTGGGCACCCCCCATTGGCCATACAGTGTGTGCATGGGGGAAGGGGGAATGCGCATGAGCACGCAGTATGCATGTGTGTGTGTGGAGGGGGAGCTCTGCTCACTGAAGCGGAGCTCTCCCTTTCAACTGTATGACCACTGCATTTTCAACTGCTGTCATAGACAGCTGCAGCAGTGATTGGGGAACTGGGGCCACGCCTGCAAACACAGTGACTGAATTGGAAGACAGGTGCCAGACCTCAGAAAACTCGGATGATGGCACCATGTTTCTTGCACATGCGTGCAAGCAAGATAATGAAACAGCACTCCTGTTGTAGATATTTTTTGTGCTGAACAACATTTTGTGCTCACAGTACCATGCTATCATCTTTTGTTTTATAGTTATTCGCATTTGAATATGGTTAGTACTGCTAGGCCCACATATTCAAAGGAGATGCGTGGCCCAAAATGGAGATGAGTGGTGCATCTTAGAAAATGCATGGAAGCGTGATATTTGAAAGGGAGAGATGCATCGCACATTTCCAAATGCGTGATTGCGCAGAAAAATTGTATGTGGTGCAGAAAAAGGGGTGTGTACATGAATATGTCATGCATCCATATATTCAGCCAAAATTTGCCACGCATTCCAGAAGTGTGCCGCACAAAATTAGGCAGACAAAAGGATGGCCTAAATCAGCCACAGGCAGGCCGCAGAACTGCAGGCAGGCCATCCTGAGACAGCCCTTGGAGGTGCACCAGGACGTGGCCCCAGTCACCCACACACAGCAGTCATGCCAGGACGGAAGTACCCAAAGCTGCGGGTGCCGGGACACTACCAGTGCCGACCAGAGAGCCACCCCCACACCGCATCCAGGATGTAAACACCCAGCAGCCACATGCCAGTGCTGTCAGGTGCCCCCCTAGCACACCGGAGCAGAAAGCCACAATGTAGCACACTTACCAGGTGCCATGGCCTGCATCCATGTGGCCTGCAGGGCACCATCCAGTGGTGGCATGCACCAATGGGGACGTCTGGGACAACAGTGCCTAGGTAGCCTGGTGGTACTAGTGGCAGCATGGCACAGGCCAACTGGTGCAAGATCTAGCAGGGTGTAGGGTCATGTACTACATCATTTCAAAAGACTCATTTGGCAATGAAACAACCAAACCTGACCCAGCCTACTATTTCCCCTGGGATGGTGGGCCCCCTATCTGAGGCAAAGGGAATGAAACTAACTGAGACTGTGCCAAGACTGTCTTGCTGCTTAACCACTTTCTAACCCACCGACCTGCTGAGGTTTTTTTGGTGCACTTCTAAAAAAAAGGAACTAAACCGTGCCCAGGGATAATTTCTGTTTTCCATTTTGAAGACTGGCACTTAATCATTTGCTTACTCTCCCTGTGACTGAAAAGAGAATCTTGATCTGTTTTAATGTTTTTTAAAAAAAAAAAGAGCACTATTTTCTGCATGTTTGGAGAGGTTTACACATATCTACCTCAGTGTGCATGGAGAGTGATTGGGAGAATCTCTGAAGTATGAATGGTGAGTGGCTATATATTTAATTAGAGACGAAAGAGAGTTATTCAGCTGCTATTTCTAGTTCATTTTGTGTCTAAAATGACAGCCTGGTGAATAATTTCTAGATTTTATGAAAACGTTTTTATGTGTTTTACATAATATTGACTTCCCTTGCTCTTTAAGGTGGGATTAGGAGGGAACTTTGGGTTCAGGGAATGGCATGCCCGGTGATCTGGGGACTATGTGGGGAGTGCTCATTACCCACTGGGTCACTTGGAGTTGCGAGTGACCTTAGAAGCCCCATTTCCAGGAGGAAAAGGGTTAAAGGAAGGGGAAAGTGCAAAGGCCCCCTCTCCTGGGTGGGCTTACTACCGTGTGTTTGCATCCCCTCCCTCCCTTTGTTGGAGCCTTTTAGTCTGGAAAATGCCCTCCAGCCTTGCTCTATTGCAGCCACCAGGGGGCAGCAGCAAGGAAGGTATTTAAGGCCCTGTTTTTGTCCTGGAAGGAGAATGCAGGAGTCGGCAGTGTGGGAGTAGGAGCAGTTCAGCCTAGTAGGCCAGCAGGTTGCAGTGTCACTGCGACACGGGATGGAGTACTCCGCAGGGAGAGTATAGAGGTAGCAGTGGTCCTGAGGGTCCAGGGCTTGGACATTGTCAGCAAGGGGGGGTATACGTAAGGTGGTATGGCAGAAGGATCAAGAGCACCATGTTGCCGGCTTCTTCTTTGTGGCGTAGGAGTCTCGGCACCCTCATTTTGAGGTAAGGGGTATCCAGGCAATGGGACTATTGTGGTGGTGGCAGCACTGCAGAATGGCACTTCTGGAGGTGGCAGCTCTGGAGTGTCTTTACCCATGTGGCATGCTGCCTGTGGGAGAAAGGCCAGGATGGCAGGGAGAGTTTTGGCCTGGGATTCGCTATAGGGCCTGCTGTGCCCATGTCTGGAGCAGGCCTTGGGACCTACCGTACCCATGTCTGGGACAGGTCCGTCAGACCCATTTAAGGACCAAGGTTTTCCCCTTGGGAACTAGAAGGCAAGGAAGGGTCTGAGCCACTGTTTCTACTAGTTGCAGCCCGGTGACGGTGTGGAGAGGCCCTGGAGGTATGACGCACCGCTTGCAGCTCAGGGAACTGTTTTTTGGAAATATCATTTGGGAGCAGCTGCAGAGGCTTAGGCTGTAAATTTGCCAGAGGTCGTCATGGCTCGGCTGGCACAGGAAAGAGTAAAGCGCTCCCCCATCAGAAGGTTCAAGGGATTAAGCAAAAGAAACTCTGACTTGATAAGGGTTTCTGTGAAAGAAGCTGTGAAACTAAGGAGCCCATTTTTATATGAAAATCTTGCTGCATGCTGATTGGGAAAATGTATCTGAAACTGCCGTCTGACTATTTTGTGCATTCAGCTCCATGGAGCAGCTCCAGTTTCCCTTTTTCCTAATCTATAATGGTCTGGGCCCAATCATTTCAAGGCCCAGAATAAAGTTTCTTATTTCACAGTACCTGTGACTGTGATAATAATTATCGACCTAATGAAGTGAACAGTACTGAATTCATTTTTAACTGCTTTCAGTCTTACCCTTTGCCTCCTGAGTTAAGGAGACTTTTGACACTCCCCCCCCCGCCCCGAGCTTAGGGTAAAGCAGCAGCTGATGTCACCCGAACCTGGTGCCATTTTAATACCATGGCCACCTGGGCCAGGAGAAGATTTTGCTGGGGAAGAGGTAGGCTGCATTGAAATAAAATGATGTCACCAGGTTGGCCACCTCTTTTTATTCAGGATTCAGAAGTGGTCCCTTTCCCTCCCCATAACAACCAAACCCCTCGACATAGAGGGAGGGGGGGGGGGTTACATTTATTACCTTCCCTAAATTGTCAAAGTTTGCCACAGTGTAAGATCCCTATTTGGTGATGTAATGGGATTAGATGTTCTTTTGATCCTGGTATTCTACTATTTGGCTCAATGTTTTCCAATACAAAATCAGTGAAATAAGGGAAAAAAACATCTTCCTCAACCTTGCTTTAATAAATGAAAAAAAAAAAAAAAAAAATGATCTTGCAAAACTGGAAAGATTCAAATCCTCCAACCACCAAAAACTAGCAGAATCGAATGACTGAGCATATCTGGAAATGATCCATTACAATATGGAGGAGAAAGATCAATTATTTCATCAGTTCTGGGACCATTCTTTGCAATACCTAATGCAAATTTAATAGTTCAATACAACATTTGTTCCCTCTTGCTTTCCCACAACTGCATATGCTTTGTAGAATGTTGTCCTTTCAAATCCTTTGGAGAAAAGATGGACTCTGAGCAGAGAATTCACCTGATTAGCAATTAGGAAGAAATATGATGTCTTTTTAACCCTTAAAACTCAACAAAGGGCAACAAGCTTATGTCTGATGCTCACACCCCAATAAAAACAAGCATTTGTCAATGCCGAATGTTGTCTCGCTGGCATTGGCATTGGTAGTGCAGGAGTTAGAGACGCATAAGAGGAATGGCAGTGAAGTACTGAACTGAAGCCATTGCCACTCTCACCCTGCAGAGACTGACAGGCGTTGGGGTGTTCCTTTGGGTCGTCAGCTATAATGCTCATGCCATTCTACCTCACCCTACCCTGCAGACACTGACAAGTGTTGTGGTGTGCTTTGGGGTCATTGGGCCTTATACGTACAACATTCCATGAGAAAATATGCTGAGGTGGGCACAGTATGCCTGTCAGTGGCTGCAGGGTGGGGTTGGGGGGTGGAATGGTGTGAGAATTACAGCCACTGATCCCAAGTCACACCCCCGACACCTGTCAGTCTCTACACGGTAGGGAGTTACAGTTGGAAACCCTAAAACCATAAGTGTGTGTTGGTGTTTTCACTCCAAAATCCCACCTCATGAAGAGCAACACTATCAGTTTGTTAGCTGAAAGGTAGTTTTGCACAGTGGCTATGCCATTTGGCGACACAGAGACGAAAACACATTTTGGGCAGTATGTGAAAAATGACAACTGTATTGTTCATGAGAGGAGTAAAAAAATTGCAATGTTGAAAATCTGGAGTGAAAATATTACAAATTGTTGAAGTCATGAGCATGAATAGAAGGTATGCAACACACATCCGTAACCCAATTATTTTTGGAATTTTTTAACCACATTTCCAAAACAGGCATTTTGGGACCTCCCCTCATGAACAGTGGAATTGTAATTTTGTTACTTTATCCCAAAAGTTGATTTCCCACAGCAACCATGCCATTGTGCGCCACAGGTGTGAAAACACATTTTGGGCAGGATGTGAAAAATGACAGCTATACTATTCATAAGGAGGTGTGAAAAAATGCCAGTGTTGAAAATCTGGCATGGAAACAGTGCAAATTTGGGAAGTTACAAGGGTGCATGGAAACTGCGCAACGCATGCTTGTAACATAGTAATTTTATGGACTTTCGTCAACAGATTTTCAACATAGGCATTTTAGGACCTCTGCTCATGAGTAGTGTCACCATCATTGCCTCAAACTGTCCCAAAAACTGATTTTGCACAGCGACCATGCTATTCTGCGCTGGACGCGCAAAAACACATTTTGGCCAGGATATGTAAAATGACAGCTGTACTGTTAATGAGGAGGTGTGGAAAATGGCAATTTTGAAAATCTGGAGTGAAAATATTACAAATTCACAAAGTTATGAGCGTACGTGGAAACTGTGCAATGCACGCTCCTAAAACAGCCATTTCTTTGATTTTTCCACCAAATTTGCAACATAGGCTTTCTGAGAGACCCCCTCATGAACAGTGGCATTGTCGTTTCATTGATCGGACCCAAAAGGCAATTCCGTGCAGTGATTGCAACATCACCTTTCAGGACTGAATAACGCCATGACAGTGACTGAATTCATGAGGAGAGGTGCCAATAACCCCATGTTGAAAATTTGGTGTCAAAATTCCCCAAAATGCCCGAGATATGCACCAAAGTTGAAAAAACCCTATTTATGCTATTATACAGCTTACCGGCATTTCTTCAGTTCGCGGTCGGCTTTGAAGAGTGCAGACATGTTCCCAGTCCCCAAGATCATCGCTACCGACTACGGAGGTAAGTAAGTGGGGGGGGCAGGTGCTGGAGTGGTGGGCGGGTCAGGAGGGGGCAGGGAGACCACAAGGGACTGTTTTCACAGGGTTAAAAAAAGGGAACATCACTGGTGGTTTTGTTTTTCAGGGGTTTTGGCATGTTGGGGTGGGCTCCCAGTGTGCCACCTAAGTGTTTTTAAGGGGGGGATGCTGTAGCCGATGGGGACTGGACACCCCGTTGGCACATACCAAAGGGGAGGGACAAGAGCCGAGGGGGGATTGGGTACCCCCCTCGGCACACAACAAAAGCAGGGGCATTATGCCGACGGGGAGTGGGCTTCCCCGTCAGCAAAAGAAACTGGGAAGGGGGATTAAAGCTGATGGGGATTGGGCCCCTGTCGGCAAAGAAAGACTGTTGGGGGGGGGTGCATGATGCCGAGTGGAATTGGGCACCCCCTTGGCATACATTTTAAATGAGAGAGGGGTCATTATGCCGACAAGGAGTGGGCTCTCTCATCAGCAAAAGAAGTGGATCAGGGCACTCTGCAGGCGCTGTCACCAGGACAGGCACGTCAGAAGGGCGTGTTATTGTGCCGCTGCATTATTGCAGCGGACCTTTTGTTAAATCTCATCGCTACTTGACATATGCCTGGTGTCAGTGCCTGCAGCTGCCTCATTGGGGAATGAGGGACACACCTACTGATGTGTGCCCTGCATTCGCCCAACAGTGACCGCACCTCCAAATCTGCTACTACTGCAAGATGTTGGCTGGCGCGCAAGCGTGAGCCAACATAAAAATGTCTGTCCTTTGTAAAGGATGATGACCTTAGCAACGCAAATCTCCTGACTGGCATTGCATTTCTTAAGGCCCTCTGAGCAATGACAGTCACACAGTTTTCCATTTAAAATTGTTACTTTGCAGCTAAGCCATCCCTCACAGCATGTGCCAGATGAGTCTTTTCCTGCACAGGCAAGCTATCACACATAGGCAGGACTGTATTCCACAGTGCCTACTGATAGTGTGCAGCACAGCTAAGCTAGACTTCCTGCCTCGAAAATGATTTTGCGTCAGTATAAGCCTTAGGAGCCATGTGGTCCAATTGTCTTGAATCTTCCTTAGGGGATGTAGCTACCAGAAGAACCTTTGATTTCTCACAGTCAGCTGTCTGGACCACTCACTCATAGGCAGGGTGGCAGCAGAGGTATTTTGAGCCCTCCCCGTTTACTTGGTATCTTTTGTCAACTTTTTTGTCAATGGCTAGTGCTAGGAAGGGTGGGCTAGTTGTACCCTGGCAAATGTCCTTTTTGAGGGACTTATGAAAATAAACTGACATACATTTTGAGGAGGTCAGTCCCAACAACCTCACAAATTGTGCTTCCTCTATATCTGTTTCTGTTTATCTGGATAACAGATTAAGCATGCTAGCCATTTGGCCCGGAAATACAGATAATGAGGTATAGTCCTCATTGACGCAGAAAGCGGCACCAAAGTCCTGTACTGAGGACACATTACTCTCAGTCATTTCCTCCTTTGCACTAAAACCTTATGCAGAACACCGAGTTTGGGAATGGGCAGCAGCAGGGCCTCCCATGGCCTGCATGGCCTGGACGACTTGCCACATTAGTTTAATGTCCTCCAGAGAAGGCATTCTCATTACTGCTACTGGTTGTTCTGACGAGGTTTGCAGAGGAACCATGGGTTGCTGCACTGGCTATTCAGACCTCCTCACGGGTGGAAGAACCACGTCGTTTTTCCTTCTGCTTCTTTTTACCAGACACTGAGGACAATTGCTGGTCAGAAGTTCTTTTATTGTTCTTTAAGTCATTTGCATCAGGGCTACTGCTACTAGATGCCCTGTGCTTAGTATTGGGAATTGAGAATGACTTTGCAGTCTTATCAGGCTGCATGGGCAGAGACGACTGCTTGCAGAGTTTTTCCAATTCTTTTTGATTTGAAGGCTGCTGTAAAGCTAGTGACCTGTCTGATGCATGCTTTCCCCCATCATAGAAGCCCATTAGTTTTGTAGAATACTGCTGTGACACTGTAGAACAAGCTGTGACAGACTAATTCACATTTGGCTGCCTTCTTTTTTCTTTGTTTCAAGACAAAAAACTTTGTAGATGTCAAAGTTTTCAACCTCATGATCGTGGACAAAACATTCAAAACACAATTCTGATGATCTGCTCTTACACAGAACTGCTCACAGGAAGGAAGGAACGAATGTGATCTTGATATTATAGTAAATAATTCACTGTCACCATCCTCACACTAGAAAAAAGCTGTTCAAACCTCAAATAGACTGTTACAGAATATAGAGACATTTTTTATTTCAGGAAATGAGCAGTGTGTCCTACCATTTTTACAGAACCTACGTTAGACCGGCCCGGTGGCACTAGAGGTTGAGGCGCTGGTCGCTACACCTCATGCCATGCCGGCAACCCAGGTTCAGGAAGGCAGGGGCAAGAGATGATCAAGCAACTGGAGGACTGCTCTTCTCTCTTGGGGAGGGAGGGACTGTCATCCCGCTTGCTGACTGCCCTCTGGCAGTGGCCAGAGGGCAGTACGGGTCAGGAGGGCATGTGCCAGTGTCCTTATGTCGGTGGGGAGGGGGGACGGGAGGAAAAAGGAGCCAGCAGGTTCCATGATGGCTGCACCAAGCACTCCATCCAGCCCCCCTGAAGTCTGGATTTCACTCCAGGAGTTGGGGTAAAGCCGGGGCCGCTTCACCCCAGCCCTGCCATGGGGAGGAACCCATGGGGGAATTAAGGGGGTCAGGGAATGGTGCGGCCAGAGACAGAGTCTGTCTGAGGGAAAGACTGGAGCCACCTGCCGGCCATAAAAAGCTATATGGAAAAGAAAAAAAAATAACCTATGTTAGACCTTATCTAGACTACGGGTCTCCCTTTTGGTCACCATACCTGAAGGGTGATATCAAGCTGCTGGAGAGTATTCAGAAGAGAGTTACCAAAATGATTCCTCGGCTCAGTAATATGACCTATGAGAATCGTTTATTAGAATTAGACTTGGTCTCCCTTGAGGACAGGACACTACGTGGTGACTTCTTGTTCCCATTTAAGATTGTACATAATCCAGATTTAATGGACCAGTGTGGTCTGTCTTTAGTGATAGACCCTTCTACTTAAGATCGCATAATAAACTGAAGGTACAGAACTCTTATACCAAGAAACATACTCATTATTTTACTATTAGGGCAACCAAAATTTAGAATGCATTACCTCAGGACTTGGTTAATATTACATGGTTTAATAAATTTAAACTTGAGCTAGATGAGTATTTAAGGTCCAAGTTTTCTTGATACAATTTGCCCACTAGGAATAGGAGACGGACATGATGGACCTGGACCATTGGCCTTTTCTGTCTAATGTTAATTAAGTAAATAAGTAACTAAATGCTTTTTATGTTTCCTGGTGCAGATGTGCAAAGTAAACATACTGGTACTGTAAAGTAAGATGTAGAAATGCAGGAGGCTTGTCTCTCAAAAGACTGCTGAAAAGGCTGACAATGACAGTGTTCAGCTGGCTGATGGGCGTAAACTTCTTGTAGTTCAAAGGATAAAGCCACACCGATCAAACTGCAATAGTAAACGGAGTCCACTCCAAAGAAAGGGAGTTACTAGTGGGATAACGCAGTACTGGGACCGGTCCTTTTTAATGTCTTTATAAGTGACATTGCAGAGGGACTGGAAGGAAAAGTATGCCCCTTTGCAGATGACACAAAGTTCCGCAACAGGGTTGATACACAAGCAGGGGTGGATAGGATGAGAAGGGACTTGTCAAGGTTGGAGGAATGGTCAAATGTATGGCAGCTCAGATTCAATGCAAAGAAGTGCAAGGTAATGCACATGGGAAATAAAAACCCAGGGGAAGCGTACACAATAGGGGGGGAGATACTGACAACAGTAAAAATGGAAAGGGACCTGGGGGTAATTATACCAGATGACCTAAAGGTGGGCAAGCAATGTGAGAAGGCAGTAAGGAAGGCTGGGGGGATACTGGGATGCATAGGAAGAGACATCAATAGTAGAAAACAGGAAGTTGTTATCCCTCTGTACAGACAGTTGGTGAGACCCCATCTGGAGTACTGTGTGCAGTTCTGGAGACCCCATCTCCGCAAAGACATAGACAGAGTGGAGGCTGTCCAGAGGAGGGCACCAAAATGGTGCAGGGTCTGCACCAGAAGACATATGAAGAAAGACTAAAGGAGCTTAATATGTATACCCTTGAGGAAAGAAGGAGAGAGGAACATGATAGAAACTTTCAAGTACCTCAAGGGAATTAAAGTCCAAGAGGGTAGCATCTTCCAGAAAAAGAGATGTGCAAGAACAAGGGGGCACAATTTGAAGATTGAGGGGGGACGACTCAGAGGTAATATGAGGAAGTATTTTTTCACTGAGAGGGTTGTGGATGCATGGAACATCCTCCCTGAGGAGGTTGTGGAGTCAAGAACAGTGGGGTACTTCAAGAATGCATGGGACAGGCATAAGGCAGTCCTAGTGGGGGGGTAGGAGGAAGCAAGCTGTTGGTTAACTAGGATCTGCAGCTTATCTGTTAGGTAGGAAAATAGGCACACTAGGTGGGCCAAGCGGTCCTTATCTGCCATCAAATTCTATGTTTCTATGTTTCAAATATAGCAGAGATCCCGTTTCCATTTAAATGTCCTTAGTAATTAATAAATAAATAAATAAATAAATAAATAAATAAATAAATAAAGGTAACAATTACAAAACAGGTGAGTCATAAGCTAAATTATGTCTAGCTCTTATGGGCCTGATTTTCAAGAGCTTGGGAATGGCACATGGTGCATGCGCCAACAAGGAATGGCACAAGAGGCACCTTGCATCATACTGTGTGCCACTCCTGAGTTTCAAACACAGCCTGTGCCACATGGGGAGGCCACCTGTGCCAGCCAGGTTTGTGCCACATCAGCAGACACATGGTTCCACCATGGCAGATGGGGGCTTGCACTGTGACAGTGCTGCAAAATATCCTTATGTTATTTATTTATTTATTTGAGTTTTGATAACCGCGTAAGTCCACTAAGACAATTACAATCCCTTTTTCGGGATGACTCGGAAGTGCAAAATGTATACAGTGGAGTGCAAAACATAACAATGAACATTACAATGGATAATTAGTTATACAGCAGCTCAAGGTTCCACAGTAATTAAGGTACATACAGATACAGCCGGGGGCAAATAAGACAGAAAAACTATAGAATATTGCAACAAATACAAGGCCCAAACAAGGGAGTCGACTGCATAATAGGCATAAATAGCTAAAGACAGCAAAGACAGGAGCAGGCAAAAATACTATCTAAGTATAAGGCAGGGGCAAGGGAGGGAACTTGGGGTCAAGGCTAGGGCAAGGAGGAGGAGAAGAGAAAGAGAGCTAATAATGATCGCACAGATTGGATTCTCAAAGAGCCGCAATGGGCACAAGGCTTGCACCAGCCCAGAGCTGGTCTAAGAGCCCTGTGCACCACCACTGGTCATAGGCCAGTTAGATTCAGAAAGCCACCACCGCACACACACACACACACACACACACACACACAGCCCCTCAGTCACACCCCGGTGTGATTACACACCCCAGTTGGAAGGATAACCATGGGAGGACATCTCTGCGAGTCCTGGGCTGTAGCACTGCAGAGGGACAGCAGCAATACCATGCCCCATTGGAGTACCCACAAGTACACCAGAAGGAAAGTAGCAATCATACATGAGGCCAGGGGACATCACGCCACACCCTGCATAACTTATCCAGCATAGTTTTACCTGCTGCCAATGTTTCCCGGGGTACTGCAGGTTGCGACTGTGGAGTATTCTCGCTGCTATTGGTGGGAGCTGCATGGAGACATTGTCCTTGCTACCACTCAGGCTCAAACCTAGCGTGGCACGGAGATCCATGTGAGAGTGACATACAGCTGGTTGTCGCACTTATTTATTTATTTAGACTTTGATAATCAGGTAAGCCCACTGAGACCAGAGGTCCCTTTTTCAGGAGCGACCCGGGATTAGTTACAGCCACAGAGACTAAGCTCCAGCAAGTACAATTTTAAGTCCGACTTAAATCCATGGAGAGTGGGTCTGTTGGCCAGGTTCTCTGGGAGAGAGTTCCATAAGTGAAGAGCAGAGTGCCAAAAAGATCGCTTGCCTTGGTTAGTGTGTACTCGAGGGATGACAAGAGGACGGCCTGCCGAGGATCTCAGGTCATGGCTCAGGACTTTGGGATTGAGCAGACCACACAGTTGTGGAATAGGGCCGGCAGTGGTGAATTTGAAGGTCAGATATAGAGAGCACTAGGCCAATTTGTGCCGTATAGTGGGCCAGTGGAGGCCCACAAGGACCACACAGTGGTGCCTCCTAGGAGGGGAGTTAGTAGCGAAACGTGCAACCCTGTGATAGAGCACAGTTAGTTTTCTTAGTTCTCCCTCCCTAAGAAACTGTAGCGGGGGGGGGCCCCATAGAGAAGGGAGGGGAGTAGGGTGTAGTTGGCTATGGCTCGCTGAGCCTCATCAGAAAGAGAGTTACCAAGCCTATAGAGGAGTCCAATGTTCTGGTGGATGGACTTTGCTAAGGAGTCAATGTGAGGCTTGTAGGACATCTCCTGTCAATGACCTCAACTCTCTTCCCTTGAGCTGTGTGAAGCTGGAACAGGTCATGCCAGTTGGCTCCGAAGTGTCTGGTCCCAAATAAGACCGCCTTCGTCTTCTCTTCATTTAGCACAAGTGAGTTGGTGGAGAACCAGGCCTCAAGTACAGCGAGACAGGACTGGATTTTGGCAGTGATTATGCTTGGTAGCGGATCACTGCAGTAGACGACAGTGTCCTCAGCATAAAGGACGAGGTTGTTCAGCTCACAAACCCTCTCAATGTCATTGACAAAGAGTGTGAATAGTAGGGGTCCCAGGATCGAGCCCTGGGGTACCCCAAAGATCACAGGTCTAGCGCTTGACTGGGGTTCCTCTCCATAGGACTTTTTGGGTTCAGTTGAGCAAGTAGCTCTTGAACCAAGAAACTGAGAGCCCGTCCAGTCCCAGCAGGTGAAGTCTGGAGAGGAGAAGGTCATGGCTGACCAGGTCGAATGCCTTGAACAGGTCGATGAATAAAGCCCCCGTCGGGAAGCCCTGATCCATGGCATTAAGGATGTCCGACATGAGCTGGATAAGGGCTGTGTCGGTGCTGTGGTCTTTCCTAAAGCCATGTTGTATGGCGGCAAGGAGTAGGTGCCTTTCGAGGTAATCCTGTACTTGGTTGTAGACTAACCTCTCCTGCACCTTCCTGAGAGAGCAGAGAATGGAGATGGGCTTGTAGTTCCCCACTTTGTGCCTGGGCCCTTTTATATGAACGGGGACTATGGTCACAACCTTCCATTTACTTGAAACTGTTCCTTCAAGGAAGGACCTGTGGATGAGCATAGTGATAGGGCAGGTGATAGCTGTGGCTGCGGCCCTCAGTAGTCTAGGTTCAAGCAGGTCATGTCCCGGAGAGGATTCAGGGTTTATTTTAAGTAGAAGGGGAAGCACATCAGAAGGTTTGATCAACTTCAGGTGAAACTGAGGCCTAGTGTGATCCCAGGCAGTACTACTGCTACGGGGGACACCAGAAGGCATAGGGGGTTTGAGTCCAGTTGGGCTGGAAAAAGAGGCATTAAAAGCTTCTGTGACTAGTGAGGGGTAATCGGTTAGGGTATCACCAACCAGGAGCGCTCCATCCTGGGCATTGGAGGCACCCTTTAGAAGCAGATTTATTTGGCCCCAGTATTTCTTAGTATACTATAGAAGTCTAGATTGGAAATCATGCAGGTATTTGGACTTTTCCTGTTTGGAAGCTTTCTTGCATTGATTCCTCAGCTCCCTGTACTTCTCCCAGTCAGATTTGCGGCCTAAGGATTTGTAGTGTCCCCAGGCCCTGTCACGGAGCAGCATACTCCGTTTAAGGCTAGGGTTAAGCCACTTATAGCACTTCCCAGTACCCGTAGTTTTTTTTTTTGATGTCCATTGGTCATGGACATAAATGAACAGCAGATATAGGCCACGGACAAAAATAAGCAGTAGATACAGGTTGCGGACATGTTTGCAAGTGGCTGTCCATGTCATGAACAATGCCGCACACTGGATGATGTACATACAGGTATGTACATGTTCACAACCTAGCAAACTGTACACCACTGCAATGGCCTATGTGTCACATCCTCCATCAAACCCTTCCTATATACCATTTTTGTGGTGCAGGGTAGTAGTTGTGACTGCGTCGGGAACTTAGGCACCAGCACCCCTCCTGTTGCAAAATCAGGTACAGGGTCCATGGCTTGCCCTGCTCTGGTGCGAGCTGCTGTTTGCCGCAGCATGTGTCGGTCTAGGGAGCCCTTTGAAAATCAAGCCCTATGTTTTTCAGAGTTGTCCCAATAACATCAGGGACTTTTAAAGTCCTGTTACACTGCAAGCAAACATTTGTCGTCAATAAATGCTTGTTAAAACCTGTGGGCCTGTTCTTTTATTAGGCTTCACAGTCATGCCCAACTGACAGAAAAAGGCAGTAGGATGTTTTAGTTGGTGGAAAAGTACAATCATTTTAAAAAATAATACAACATAGAACAAAAAAAATGATTTTAGTCAGTTTAAATAGCAGCTCTCCTCAAAAATAAGAAGTTTAGAAATAGTAAATTTGACTTCCAATAATTATGTTTAACGTTAATAGTTTTTAGTTTCATTTAACTTTTTTTGTTCTTGTACTATTACATATTACAGATAATGCAGTACATATTTCACTGAGTCTTTCAAAAAAGCATCTGACTGTTCCCAACTGACCTCACAATTTCTTTTTGTGACATCAGTTTGTTGTCATGGTGAGCATTATGATGTCATAAACAAAAGCTCTATGATGGCAACAGAGTATAGGCATTTTTTTATTTATAGTTTTAGGAAGTACCTGGCAAAGTCATTGCACTGGATAGAAACAGCATGTAATTTAATTTCAATCTAATGAATACCCCTCCTTTTGGTACATCATGCTGTGGGGATTCTTAATTACAAAACAGATTATGAAATTACTCGCCGTAGTAATGTTCTTTCTTCTCAGGAAATCCCACACTGTGTTTACACTAAAGCAGCATTTTCCAGCTTGAGGGTGCTGCCCTGGAGATAGAACTCTACGCTAATAATGAAACTTAAAATAAGAATTTAAACTCTGCAGTGTGGTCACGTATCCCCTAGCCCTCCAACAGCAGATTTGGTTCTAAAGCTAAGGAACTGTGACAACTAAAAGTAGCTAGTGGCTACAAAAAATTCCTAGAATTTGAAAAAGAATTTTGAATAACATCAAATGACTTCATGGTAGACATCGCATAAAAAAAAAATATATATATATTTATTTAACTGACCACATTTTACAACTGTCAAGGAACTATTATGGCAATGCTCAAGCAACCCTAACGAAATGAACTGATTCTTGTGTGAACCTATTTTCAGGTTCTGGAAGGGGATGCAGGGTTAGGGAGTGTAAACATAGTAAGGGATCCCAAAGGAAAAACAACTTTATTATAGTGAGTAACGTTTTCTTCTAACCCCAGGAATCCCTCACTTAGTGTTTACACAAAAGCAGACTTTACAGCAATACCTTAGAAGCAGGGGCGTAGCTAGAAGGGTGCAGGGGGTGCAGTGGCACCCGGGCCTACAAGGTTTGAGGGGCCCAAATCCTAATTTTGATGTTTATTCAAAACTGGGGAGGGGCCCTGTAACATCGCTTTGCACCCAGGCCCTCTGGGAATTTGCTGCGGTACTGCTTGGAAGGCTGGGTCCAGAAAAGAGTCTGCAAAGTTGGCATCACTTCTGGACTATATGCCCACAAAATAGTGCTTTGTGAAGCTGTGTATTGTTTTCCAAGTAGCTGCTTTGCAAATGTCCAGTAGTGGGATGCCCTTTGTGGATTCCACAGAAGCAGATGTACTCCTAGTGAAATGTGCCCTTAGACCTTGGGAGGGGGTATTTCCACAGCTTTTTCATAACAAAACTGTATGTAACAGACTATCTAGCAAGTGACTGTCCTCTTGGCTGCAGGTTTACCTTTGCCCAGCTCACCATAGGTAACAAAAAGCTGAGTGACCGGAGACTTGACATCCCTTGTCTGGTCCAGGTAGAAGCACAGTACTCACTTCAAATCCACGCTGTGCAATTTCAGCTAATCTGGGTTGAAGAATTCAGGACAGAGTACAGTAAGGGTAACTGACTGGTTCATTCAGGTGGAATTCTGACACCACCTTCGGTATAAAACTTTCTACTGCTTCTAAGGATTACCTTGTTCATGTGGAAGCTAATGTAGTTTGGTTCTGTGCAAAGGGTTTGCAGTTCGCTAACCCTCGTAGCAGATGTCATGGTAATCAAGAAAATAGTTTTCCATTTGACACGTTTTAGGTCAGCAGTAGCCATAGGTTCAAAGTATGCCTCCATCAGCTGGGAAACACAGATATTCAGGTTTAGTGGGGGGCTGGGTCCCTCACAGGTGAGGAGAGGTGGCTGAGACCTTTAAAAAAGGTTTTAAACTGGGTTGAGAGGCTAGTGACTTGCCCTTGCCTGATGATGTGTTAGCCAACACTGCTGTTAGGTGTACCTTTAGTGTTGATGGCCTCAGGCCTAAAGACCTCAAGTGCACTAGTTAGTCCAGGATTATGGGCAACCCTGTATTGGGATTATTTTTCTGGGATCGTACCAGTATAAGAATATTTTCCACCGAGAGGGGTATGCTCTCCTGGTTGCTGGTTTCCTAGAAACTTTAAGCACTCTCAGGACCTTGTTTGATAGATTCAATCCAGAATTCTTTAGCTCTTCAAGTACCATGCCCTCAGGTATAAAGCACTGGGATATGGGCATGTTATTCTGCCCTGAGACAGGGTCAGTAGATTGTAACTCAGTGGCAGGCTCACTGGATTTTTGCTGGACAGGGCCAGGAGCACCGAGTACCAGGCCAGCCTGGCCCAGTCTGGGTCTATTAGGATCACTGTTGCATGCTCTGTCCTCAGCTTCAGAAACACTCTCTGTAGCAATGGGGATGGCAGAGCAGCACACAGAAACTTCCCTGTCCACCTCAGGGCTAGGGCATCCTCAGGGACTGTGCCCTGGGTGGATGGCCTGCAACAAAATTCTAGGAGGCGATTGTTCTCCCACCCTGCAAACAGCTCTTTTTGTCTATTGCCCCATCTTTTGAAAACTGTGTCCAGACCCTGCTGGTTCAGAGTCCATTCATGATTTCCCTGGCTGATTCTGCTTAGGGACTCTGCCTAGACATTGTCTTTGTCTGACAAGTGTTCTGCAGATATTTTTGCATCTAAGGAGTAAACCAGGTGCCAGATCCCTATTGCCTCTATGCAGTCTTGAGGGTCTATGACCTCCCTGTTTATGTAATACATTACTATGGTGTTGCATGCACGGATCTGGACAGACTGACTTTGCAATTGGGAGGAGGAGGCCTGCATTGCTAGAAATACAGTCCTGAGTTCTAGGAGATTGATGTGTTCCTGGGTCTCCTGCTGGCTCCAGATGTGATTTACTGTGAGGTCCTCCAGATGGGCCTTAAGAGTGTAGCATCTATCGTGAAGACACTTGCTGGGGATTGCTGGAGGAAGGGATTGCCCTCTCTGAGGCTGCTTTCTTCCTGCCATCATTCTAGTGCCCTGACCAATGCATTTGTTACTGGCACTAGTTTTGAGAGAGAGAGTCCTATCTTTGAGACCAGTGATTTCGTAGGTGGTACTGATGTCCCTCATCTGAAACCTGGACCATGGAACCACAGCTGTGGAAGCAGCCACATGTGGCCCAGTAGCTGAAAAAAAAATCCCTTGCAGGTCTTGGTTGGCTCCCAGTGAAGGATTCTGCTGTGGCAATCAAAGTTGATACCTTCCCCTGAGTGAGGAAGGCTTTCCCCTACAGGGTGTCCAGTTATGCGTCTATGAAGTAAAACAACTGAACAGGTTCTAGTTGTGACCTGCAGATTTATCAGGAACCCCAATTTTTCTAGTGTGCTCTGTACCTTTTCCCTAAGACCAGCCAATCATCCAGCTAAGGGGAACACCACCACACCATGTCTTGTCAAGTGTGGTGCCACCACAGCTAAACACTTTGTGAAGACCGATGGTGCTAAAGTGTGACCGAATGGATGGGCCACAAACAGGTACGGTCAGTTTCCTAGCCTGAACTTAAGGTATTTTCTGTTTGTAGGTCTGACTGGAATGTGAAAGTAGACACCTTTCAGATCCAGTGACCCTAGCCAATCCCCTGACAGTAAGGATGGTATCACTATACCCAGTGTGACCAGTCTGTGTTTGTTCAGCCATCTTAGATTTAAAATGGTTTGCAACTCCCCATTTCTCTTGTGGGTCAGGAAGTACCTTGAAAACAGGTACCTGCCTATAGGTATTGAGAGGCAGGGACCTTTTCAAATGCTTTTGCTTGAAGCAGTTTGTTTACTTCTAGTTCCAGCAGAATTCTTTCTGTGGAAGAGCGAGCTGGAAAGCTTTTGTGTTTCTGCCATTTTGGAAATTATTTTGAACAACAGGGACAACCCTGGCACACAGCTTCCAGGGTCCACTTGTCTCTGATAATGTTTACCCAATCCTGGAAGTCATGGGATAGCCTTACCCCCACTGGCAATGGTTGAGTGACCTGGGCAGAAATGTCAGGGGTTTTGTTTTGGCTGAGGCTTGGGGTTGAAGCTTCAGCTGCATGCTTGGAGCCCCTCCTGCCTCTGCCCCTACAGTAACCTATTTGGGGTTGATATTCCTAGGGGGCATATGGAACACCGGCTTTTGGGCAGCAGCCCCTGCCCCTGCATCCTCTACCACAAGGCCTGTAGGAAGTGAAGGTCTTTTCTTTCTTAGCATTGCTCTAGGAAGTGAATTTGTATTCATCCACTTTTTCATGTACACCTCTGTTCTGTCACCAAAAAGAGAATCTCCTTCAAACTGAAAATCCATGACTTCTGTCTGACTGTCCAAGACTCGCCTCAAAGAAACAAAACTCTTGAGGCAATGTCATTAGTTTCTACAGATGTGCTGTATTTAGTGGCATCCAGGACTGACTTGACTGTACTGTAGCAATCAAGTCCTATGCTAATTCACCATTAGCCTTGTCAGCCAGTGCACAGTATTGTATTACACAGTGCCTTCTCGTACTTATGGACCAAGTAAGCTGCCTGCCTAATAAACAGTGAAGTTGATGTGTAAACTTTTTTGGCAATGGTATCCAATTTTCTGGAGTCCTTTTCAGGGGGCTCTTCAGAGAGGAATACCGTAACGCTCTCACAGGCAGCTGCCTGGACTACCCACTGATGATCAGGGTGGGTATACTGGTATTCCAACCCAGTCTTTCCACCTGATACTTTGTTCAATCTTTTTGCCTCTGGCTGCAGTTGAGGTAGGTACAGACAAGATTTCCAAAGTGTTTTTTTGTAATGATTTCTGACTGGGAACTAGCAACCCCCTTGTAGGAGACAGCCCTTTTATGGCCATAAAGTCTGTATCCTCCTCTGTTTCCTGAGGGTGCTCACTATTTGCCTCACAAAGGAGGAAAAAGATGAGTAGTCTTGGAGAGTTGCCAAATTCCTGCTCAGGTGACCCACCTGGTTCAATATGTTCACCTTCCTCCTCTTCATCATAACACATTTTTTCCTCCACAGGCAGACAGGCCTGAGATTGGTGGTGGTGGAGTGGGGATGGGGGCAGTCATATTCATAGAATTTCCCATGACCTGGAAGGCATGGAAAAATTCAGACACGTTTTGTGATGTCCTCTGACAATGGCATCCATCTTTGGTCCAAAGCCTGCTTCTTTCCTTTTTCAAGAGGAGGGGTAAAAACATTCTTTTCTTTTTCTTTTTTCTTTTCAGACACGGTTTCGAGTGCCTTCTCTGAGGCTCTTTTATTTATATTTGTGCCATCAACGGACTCAGGATTCTCTCTTTTGGACACCCTGGTATCTTTACCATGCTTTTCTGATGGCTCAGCAACTTTACCTTTTTTCTCTGTCCCCTTGGACAGGGACGGCTGCTGTATTTGAGAAGATGAAGATTCCGATGCATGCTTTCCACATCATTAGGAACTCCTTAAAAACCTTTATTTTTTGGTGACACGGAGGCAGACTGAGAAATCATAAACTCTTCCCTTTTTAGCCCTTTTCTTTTTGGGTTTTTGGGCAAAACTTTATACAGAGCACACAATTATTAAAATCATGATCAAGACCCAGGCACCTTAAACAGAACTTGCGTCAGTCTGCCTTTGCCAGGAGTTGAAAACAATCTGTACAGTTTTTAAAGCCTGTTTGTCCTGTTTTCTTTTTCTTAGGTCTAGCAGTCATGCCAAATAGTGTAGACCTGTTGGTTCCCAAAAATATTAACTAATGTGAACTCAAAACCAGAGGTGGTCTAATTTGATTCTGCGAATTTCTTGAACAAAACTAGAAATGCACATTCCCTTTACCAGGAACTGTGATTAAATATATATAAAACCACTAGAAACGAGGAAAAAAAATGTGATTTGATTTAAAAGTGGTAGCCTGATTGGAAAATCAGTCCGGTTCCCAAAAAAGCAGGGACCATGACAGTCAGAGTTGAAAACCACTCATGAATGGCAAGAGCAGTCAGCATTCAGTTAAGCATTTTTTCCATGAAAATGAAGCCGTTCCCCAAAGGCAGGAACCGCACTGATGTGCAGCCTTCTCCGGTTCCTGGGAACCGATCAGGAACAGAGAAACTGCAGTAAATAGATCAAACAAAGAAGTAAAACAACCCTATCTAATGCAGAGGTATTGACCCATATAACTAACAGACAGTAACAATGAGAAAAGTAATAAATTGAGAAAAAAACAACTGAAGCATACTTCAGGGTGGCTGCTCTTTTCAGTAGAGAAACAAATCTGCCACTGGACATCTTGGAGGCACAGGACCACACTGCAGAGTTTGAACTCTTATTCTAAATTCCATTATTAGCACAGAGTTCTACCTCCAGGGCAACACTCTCAAGCCAGATGCTGCTGCTTTAGTGTGAACACTAAGTGAAGGATTCCTTGGGTTAGAACCATAGCATATTTGAGCCACATAATGTGCTCTTTCAGTATATCGTAAAAAACAGTGTACTGACCAGCTCCAGTCCTGAATTTAAACTGCACATTCATAAACCTTGCATTTCTTATTTTTTTGTAAGCCCCTCTGAGCCTCTCTAGTACTGGGCCTAAGTGGTCAAGGACCCGGGATGCAGCCGGCCCGTGGCGCTGAGGGTTGAGGCACTGGATGCCATACCTCGCGCTACACTGGCAACCTGGGTTCAGGAACAAGCCCGGGACACCAGGGGTCAGCTGGTGGGGAAGGGAGGAGCTGGACTGAGTCACCAGTTGGCAACTCTCCTCCTCTGGGGTTGGTTGGGCACCATGCCAACCAATGGATGGTATCGGGAAGGGCGGGAGTCATTAGGTAAGTGGTGGAAGCCATGTCTCGCCATGGCTTACTGCTTGGACTCTGGTCCTGTTCGCTGGCGTCCTTGGGGGCAGGGACAGGACAAATGGCTACTTTCCATAACCACGAAAAATCCCGCCCCACTGGCATGCAAAGTAATCCCTGATCAGGAGAGAAGGTGCTCCAGATAGGCTGTACACTGCCACCAAGCCCTAGCCGGAGTGGGCGTAAAAAGATGATATCACAACAGAAAAAAAAAAAAAAGGAACTCCGGATGCAAAACCAATTTACTGATACCTCCCAAAAAATGCCATGAAAAGAAAACTTCAAATTCTCAACCAGATCCTCCAAAAATTTTAAACTGATGATTATCAGCCACTGGATATACCAATGCTGTTGTAAACACTGCCACTGTGGCAAGCTTTCAATCCAGACCCACTGCCAGGGGCGTATGGGCACACCCCACACAGGCTTTTTGGATACACTTCTAAAATGTTTCACAAACTCTCAAAAGGAAATCAAATAATGTAACTATTTTCTGTACTAAATTGTTACTGCTAAAGTATCATGTTCATGTGGGTATATGCAAAAGAGCAGAGCTACTCTTTAAATAGCGATTTTCCAAACTGGAAACCACTGAAATTGTGGTTCCTTTGGTTTCAGGAACTGCTCTGGAACAGAGGAGAAAAAAAAAAAAACACACAAATACAGCAAAAAAACAATAAAAATTAACTAACCCATAGTATTGAACTACTAAACAATAGTATGAAATAGTAAGTGAATAATGATTTTTTAATTTAAACTTAGCCACTAAGAATGGAACAGAATCCATCACCCTGAGGCATCTGAATTCTTCAGTAGCGAAATAAATCTGCTGTAAAAATGCTGTTGTGAATGTGACCACAAAGCAGGATTAACATTCTGGGCCCCATATTCAAACTGGCAGCATGGCCGCTAATGAGTTAGTGCCAGTGATAATCTGGGTTTGTGCCAGCGCTCCAGGTGAGGCCCTATTCAGAGACCCCCCCCCCCAAGAGCTGCCCAAACCCAGCAGCGCATTTGCACTAACCATACCATTGCACCTATGCCAATGAGAGAGTTCCTCATGTTTAATGGTGCAGAAGTATACTGAAACAGTTTTAGTGCTGCTAAACAGCCCCCAGAATGGCTCTATAAACCACTGCAAAAAAAATGCATCTTATCGCAGAATTACAGTCGCCTGAACCCCCAAAGGCCAGGTGGCTGTACTGTAGCCACCCACCCATGTCCTGTGGACCCCCGATCATCCCGTACTGTTCATAATGATGATGAACCCCAACAGTCTACTGGATCCCCATTATCCCAATTGCCCCCATGCAGTTATTACTGAATGATCCCTGGTAGTCCTGTGGACCCAGTCTCCCCCCTCCCCAGAGTACATCCATGCTGTTCATAATAACAGATCGTTGCAAGTCTAGTGGACTCCCTCACCTGGATTGCTCCCCATACTGTTAATACTGAATGATCCTAGTACTCCAGCAAACCCCGCCTCCCTCAGTCACCCTATGTCACATGTGTGTACAACTCCCTGGGTGACTGTAGCCTCCACCAAGTACAACGATCCTCCCCAGTGCAGTGCCAGTTTCACCCACCACCATTAGAGGACCGTTCCATAACCCTCACCTTGGTCAACACGCACAGTATAATCATAGCAGACTGGCGGCCAGCAAAGCCCTCCACTCCTCCTCTTGGCCAGCCACCATCTGACAGTCCCAGAGTGAGATAGTGAGTACTGTATTTACTAGCTGTTGCACTCTGTGACCGTCAGATTGTGGCCAGCCAGGGAGGCGGACAGAGGGCTTTCCAGGCTGCTGATCTGCTACAATTGTACTGTGACTGTGGACTGGGATAAGGGGGCAGGGTGGGGTACTCAGCAGGTGGGTGGGTGGGAGACGCCACTTGCACTGAGGGGGACCATTGGCACTCAGTGGTGGTGGGGGAGGCTCTAGCTCACCAGGGAGTTTACATATACATGGGACATGGGGTGATGGGGGCACTGGACTACCAGGATCATTCAGTATTAACTGTACAGGGCAATCGGGAGGGGTCCACTAAATTACCAGGGATCTGTCATTACGAACAGCATGGTGGTAATTGGGGCCACTGGACTACCAGGGATCTGTTATTATGAACAGTATGGGAGAAACCAGGGGGAAGGGGGTCCACTGGATTACCTGGGATCATTCAATATTACCAGTACAGCAGTGATCCGGGGGGGAGGGCCCATTAGACTACCAGGGTTATGCTACCGCTCAGCACAAAGGGTCTGCCTCGCTCATGCAAATGAGCTCATAATAGGCATGCAGATGGCTCCTTAGTGCCTTGTATACTAAATGAGCTCATCTGCATGTCTCGGCTGAATATGGTTTACAGGAGACCTGGCACTATCCTATTTTGGGCAATGTTATCTTTTGTAGGCCATATGCAGCCTTGGTCTGTGCAGATGCAGCACATATCCACTTAGCACTGCATCAATACGGCCCAATGTTCAGTCAGTTAAAGCTCTCCATCAGTGCATACTAACTGGCTGAATATTGCTAAGAGCCAGCCATGTACTATTTTTGACGCAGTGCAAGACAATGCGCTGCACTTGCAGAAGACTCTGAATATGAAGTCCTATAAGTTTCATCTCTTTGGCCGGCCTACCAGCGTAGTGGTAAAATTACACCTGTAATGCTGGTGACCCGGGTTCAGGAACAGACTCAGGTCACCAGAGGGCCGAGTTGGGGGGGAGGTGGATTAAGCAGCTATAACACGCTGTCCATGTCTGGAGGGGAGGGAAGGGGGTCCGCTTTCTCGACTGGAGGTGCCTGGGTGACCACATTTTGCTCCCATTACTGGAGACATTGTACGGGTACTTGGGGGAGTGTCGAACACTTGGCATGTTCACACCAGTGTGTCACTGCAGGCCTACCACATAGCTCAGCACCAACAATGAAAAAACCTTGCCAATGAGCTGAGTAAGGTCCCTGCCATGCCGTTGCCCTGCATGACCAACCTGGGGTTCCCTGCCTGGACACTGAGCGTGGCATCAGAAGGGGTAAAGGGGACCCCAGAAGTCCCATCCTGGGGGGTAAGCCAGGGAGTAACACTGGATTGTGGCAGGCCCCAGTGCTGCAGCGATGGTGGATGCAAGCGTGACGGGGTGTGGATGGGGAGCCATCTGGCATATGAAAAAAAGCATACTATCGAAAAAAAGTTGCATCTCCAAAGAGATAACTCAGAGCTGAGATTTTTTTTTTTTAAATTCAAGTTTATTACTCAATAGGAATCAGAATACAGTGCATATAATCAATTATACTTTACAAATCCATTTAACAATTACAAGTTTCACAGTTAGTTCCTCATTTCATTCTTGTACCTTTCTAGTTTCCATTTCAACTATCATATATCACCTCTGGTTACTTATCCTCTCTCTGCTCTACACCTCTCCTGTTGACATATTATTGTTACCAATAGAGACAAGCTATGGGCTAGGGCCAGGCACACAAAGAACCCGGCAGACTGGCAGGCATTTAGGACTGCCAGAAATGCCTGTGTTAAAAATGTACATGCTACTAAAGCAAACTTCTACATCTCCACTCTGGAGCAGGCCAAAGGAAACTCCCAAAAAATCTGGAAGACGCCGAGATCCATCGAAGGCCATCCGGCAGCTCCCTCCTTACCCACCAAGATTCTGGCCAAGGACAGGGTGGTTGAAAACAAACTGCAAATCCTTGAAGAACTTAACCTTCATTTTGCCACAGCCAGGTTGGCATTCGACTCCTCCCCGTACGCTAGCCGCGTGATTAGCAACACTAGCCCAGACTCTGCATATGCTACCCCACCTCATCCCTTTCAGCTGCACCTGTTTAGCTACAAAGAAGTCGAAGACATAATTCTTAGCCTTGACGCCAAGAAAAGTGCAGGGGATGATGGTCTTGAATCATTTTTCTTGCGTTTAGACTTTGCCCAGCTCACAGCTCACAGCTCCCATCCTTCACATTTTCAACCTCTTCATTACCACAGCCACTGTTCCATCCTGCTGGAAATCTGCCTATGTTCTTCTTCTCTTCAAATCAGGAGATCCTTGTGACTTAAACAACTACAGACCTATCTCCATCTTGCCTGTTCTCTCCAAAGCATTGGAAAAACTTATCTACAACCAACTAAAAAATCACCTTGAAGCGCACTCACTCTTAAACCTGGCCCAATCTGGCTTCAGGTCGAAACACAGTACCATCTCAGCTTTGGCTAAAGTCTCTAATGACTGGATCCTTGCTGTGGACACCAAGAAGGTTACTGGTGCAGTCTTTCTAGACCTCAGTAAGGCCTTTGACGCTGTTGACCATAACCTCCTAATCACCTATCTTGCCTACCTAGGTGCCACTCCACTTACTTTACAGTGGTTTAGCAGTTATCTCTCTGGAAGGATACAAAAAGTCAAAGTTGATGGCCTACTATCTGCCCCCGTTCCAGTTGCCAGTGGAGTCCCCCAAGGCTCCATCCTAGGACCAACCTTTTTTCCCTGTACATCAATAACTTTGATTCCCACATAAAGAACTCTAACATACATTTCTTTGCGGATGATACAGTTTTGTACACATCAAGCTCAACCTTATCTGAAGTCAGGGAAGCACTGCAAGCTGACTTTATCCAGTTAGAAAGCAACCTTATCACTGCCAAGCTTCTCTTAAATGACAAAAAAACCAAGGCAACAATTTTTTCGTGACTTGCCTCGTCTGGTGCCCTACCTGCTCCACCAAAGAACTTCATAGTTACCTCTCTAGGTGAACCATTGGAAGTCGTGCCTAAATTTAAATATCTAGGTATGTGGATAGACAACAAGCTTTCTTTCAATGACCATGTCGAGGATCTATCAATGAGGCTTAAAGCACACTTGGGTTTCTTCTTAAGAAATAGGACCATCTTTTCTCTCGCGACCCACAAACGACTTGTCCAAGCAACATTCCTTCCCCTACTTGACCACGAAGACTATTTTTATCTCCTCCCCAACCTTGAGCCTATCTAAACTGGATGTACTCTACCGCCGTGCTCTTCACTTCATTACTAGCTCTGCATACAGGACCCACCACTGTGATCTATATGCAGCAGTTGGGTGGACCTACTCGCCACCAGACGCCTTTTTCATGCTGGTATTTGGACCCTTAAGTTACTTCTTCACAAACTGCCCGACTACTGAACATCTCACATACATGTCTCGCATAGTGCCTACTCCCTAAGGAAATCTGACTTTATCTTACTAGATGTTCCCAGGCCTCATACTACAACTGGCCAATGAGCTGTCTCATACACCCTCCCCAACATTTGGAACTGACTACAAGCCATGCTGAAGCTAACCAGCATTGTAACAATTAACTCCTACAAAACACTAACTGTCTCTAAAATAAAAGATGTATGTAGTTGCTACTAGGCCCCCCAACTCTAAGCCAACTACCTATGTACCAACTGTCCCTCTACTCATTAAGCTGGAATGTATTGCATAACTTGGTACAAGGATTAAGCTGGAATGTATTTGCATAAATAGCACAAGGATTTCTATTTTGTATACCTCTTGTATTATATATATATATATATTCTTTGCTTGTTCCACATTCAATTTTCCTGTCAATGTAATAGCGAACTGTATGTGTATGTGACTCAGGACCTCCTTGTGAATGAGCCTGCTCAACTGAGTCCTTCCTGCACTAAACTTGAACTTGAACTTGACATTTCTAATCTTGTTTATTTCCCCAACCCTAACCCTTCCAGGTCCAAAAGTGTCAGATGTGCTCTAGCTCCCCAACTTTTATTTGTGTACCCCCTTACCATGGCCTATTACTACTTACTACTTGGGGGCTCTTTTCTCTGCTTCACCTTATCTTCTCCTACGAACTTCAAGGGATGCTAGGGGTTGAGTTTAACCTTTTTATTAGGTTTCAATACCCCATAATGGTCCAACTCGTCCATCTTCTAGTGACCTGCATGTGCCTATTGTTTATCTTACAAGACATTTCTTCCATATCTTGGATTTCCTGAACAGCAGACACCCACTGCCCCTTATCCAGTCTGCGGAGAGCCACCTCCGGGTAATCAATTTAAGTGCCACCACTGTCAGGATGTTCCAAAGGTAGATTGCGTCTGCCCCTCTTATTCCCTCTAAAGGGATGCCCAGGATCATGTTCTTAATTATGGGTAGCTGAGTGTCTGGGAATATGCGAGCCAGTTCTCTGATCATACCTGCCCAGAACTATCTTAGGCTGTCACATTCCCAAAAGATGTGTGGGTGATGTGTATTCTGAACCCCACAATTCCTCCAGCAGGTCCCTTGGGTATTTCTTCCCCATTTACCTTGTATCTCGGTGGTATAAAATACCTCACCCTGACCTTCCATGTAAACTCTCTCCAACACAGGGAGAGAGTGGTTTTGTGTGCCAGATTGAAGGCTGTCTCCCATTCCTCTGCCGAAATGGCCATACCGCTCTCCCTCTCCCATCTAGTTTTCATCCTGGTAGTGGTTGTCGGTATGGACTGTCTGATGTTTTTATAGAGCGCAGAGACATGGCCCCGCACCAGATTCCCTTTTGTAATTGTCAGCATTACTTGTACCAGTTTTTCTATGTTAGGTTCTGTAGCTGAGGCTTTACGTGTAATCAGTAAGTGGTCTCTCAGCTGCAGGTACCGGTAGTGATCCCTGTTTCTGAGGTTGAATGTCTGCCTGAGAGTGGGGAAGTCCAAGACCACACCACCCTCTACCAGCTGTCCCAACCTCTGCAAGCCCCCTCTCGCCCACAGCTGGAATGTATGATCTAGCCTTGAGGGAGTAAAGTGCATGTTCCAAGCAAACCACTGCATCGGCCAGAGTGCTTCCTTAACACCCAACTTCGCCCAGAGCCTGTGTACCATGTGCAGGGTATTTCAAACTACGAAAGGGGTTTCTGTGTCATCTCCCTGAATGTTAAAGGCTGTTACCCTGGCACCTAATGGGGAACCCTCTGTCATCTGAATTTTCTATGTCTTTCCAATGGGCGACGTATGCCTCTGTGCTCCAGATTAGAGCATATCTTAACTGTGCGGCCATGCAGTAGTTCTTTAAGTTCGGAACCACCCACCCCCCTCTTGATCTTTCTTTCTGCAGGGTACTCATTTTTATTCGAGGTTTCCTTGATGACCAAATGAATTGTGTAGAGGTTTTTTACCATTCTTGGAAACGCTTCCAAAGTATATTTATCGGGAAGTACTGGAACAGATACAGAAATCTTGGCAAGATGTTCATGGTGACCGTATGGATTTTAGAATACAAGGGTAGTTTCAACGTTTGCCATTTCTCTATATCTTTCTTAAGAAGGGTGATCAGCGGCCCAAAATTGGCTGTAAATAGATCTCTCAAGCCTTTCGTGATCTGTACCCCCAAGTATTTAATTTTCGGTTTATTCCAGTCCGGAGGGAGGAGGACTAACACCTCAGATGAGGGTCTATAATGTCATTTAAGTACATCTGTTTTATATTTATTAAGGGAGTAACCTGAGTGGGACCCAAATTCCTGTAGAGTATTCCAAATTTCTGGGATGGACTGATCAGGGTTGGAGATATACAGAAGGACATCATCTGCATAAAGGGATATTTTATCTTCAGCATCCCCTACCCAAATTCCTTCTATGTTTTGGTTTTCTCTAATGGCACAAGCCAGGGGCTCTACATATATAGGACGAACAAGAGTGGTGAGAGCGGGCAACCCTGCCTAGTTCCTCTCCCAAGCGAGAATCTGTCCGTTATTCCACCCTTAATCCTGATGTAGGCTTGTGGGGCTCTGTATAAAGCTTTTAAATCATGCGTTACTGGTTCAGGGAACCCAAAGCTCTCTAGCACCTTAAACAGAAAGGGCCAAGACACTTTATCAAATGCTTTTTCAGCGTTGAGATTCATCAGACAGAAGGGGGTCCTATCTTGGCCAATTTTATTCAGTATGTTGATAGCGCGTCAAACACTGTCTGGGGCCTGCCGGCCTGCAATGAAGCCCGTTTGGTCCTTGTTGATGAGATGGGGGAGGAGCCACCCCACCAGCACGGAGGTAAAAATCTTATAGTCACCGTTTAGTAAAGAGATAGGTCTGTACGCACTACACTTGGTCAGGTCCTTTCCTTCCTTGGGAAGGACTGTTATAGTGGCGTAGTTCCAGGAGGGCGGCACCTCCACCACCCAGACCTCATTAATTGCCTGAAGCAGACTCAGGGCCAGGTCCTCCCCTAAGGGATTTATAAAATTCCCTGCTGAACCCGTCCGGGCCCGGGCATTTCTCGGTTTTTAAGTTTCGCGTAGTTTCTAGTATCTCTGTAAGGCATATAGGGGCGGTCATAGCTTCCTTTGCTGTAAGGTGAGTGTAGGTATTGTTAATTTGTTGAGATACTCCTGTTTGTTCTCAGAGGGAGTTTCCTGCTGTGACCTATAAAGTTGCTTGTAATATGTTACAAAGGCTTCCCTGATATGCTCCTCCCTATATCTTAGCTTCCCAGTTTTGTGGTCTTTTATTTTAGTGATGGTTGCTTTGGCCTGTCTCTGCCTCAGTCGGGCTGCTAGCATTCGAGTGGGTCTTGGTCCCCCCTCACAATATGTTTGTTTCATATATGCGAGTGCTTTTTCTGTCTCCCTCTGTTGTATTTTAGATAACCTATTCCTGATTGTTTGGACTTCCGTGTCCCTCACCTGTGTCCATTTTTGTTGCTCTTGTAGTTGACTATTGAGCTGAGTCTCCATGGCCTTTCTTTCCCTCGGTCTATAGGAACTTATGGAAATAAGTTTCCCCCTCAACATAGTTTTTAGTGTGTCCCAGAGAATTTGGGGTTTTATTTCTGTCCTATCAGTATCTGCGATAATTTTTTACTTCTTCCTTAAGGTTGGTGATGACTTCCTTATCTTGTAAAAGGGAGATATTGAGGCGCCATTGGGTTTTCTTTAGAGGGACCCCCAAATCTATCTTGACAAGTATTGGTTGATGATCTGAGAGGGTTGACATGCCCACCCACTAATGGCCAATTTTAGGTAAATCTTGGGACAGTGTCAGAAACATGTCTATCTGAGAAAAAATCTTGTATCTAGGTGAGTAGCATGTGTACTCCCTAGTCTTGGGGTACCTCTCTCTTCAAATGACTGCAATCCCTGTGGCCTGCAAAAGTTTTCTGAATAATTTTGCTGTTCTGTTGCCCGGGAAGGGGATCTGCGACGTGGTGTCTAATTGCCTGTTCATCACCAAGTTCCAGTCCCCACCCACCAGCAGTGACCCCCCTGTCTTCTCCAGGATTAATTTAATAACTTCTGAGTAGAATGAAAAGGGGGATGGGGGGCGGGCATAGACGTTAGCCAATGTAACTTCTGTATCCTGCATCCTGCCTTTAAGAATGCCATATCTTGCCCCCGGATCCATAATGATTTCTTCTTCTTCTTCTTCAAAAGGAAAACTAGCTGATATTAAGATTGCCACCCCTCTCTTCCTCCGCTTCTCTAGGGAGGCATGAACAACTTTAGGGAAAACTTTATTCCTGAGTTTCTCCGCTTCCTGCGGAGCTAGATGCATTTCCTGCAAGAAAATTATGGGCGTATCCTGTTCTCTAAGAAACTTCAGAATCCTCTTCTTTTTAACAGGACTGTTGAGACCATTAACATTGTACGAGAGGACATTTGTATTTAGATTAGGCATCTTTCTAGCCTCATTATCTCCTGTAGAGCTACAGGCCCCAGGTCAAAACAGTCCACCAGACGTTCAAGACCAAATTCAATGCTCAAGGATTGATCTAGCAATCTTTACGTCCTAACACTGTACTCTGTTCCAATCTGATATTTCAATATATTCGAACAATAAAAACAGTCTAAACAATAACTCTAAATGATTTCACTCCAGTAATCTTTTAAACAGTGAAACTATTTACAATCTTACTATAAACAGTCGGAGATTAAATCTCCTATACAGAACACTTATACTTCCAAGGTCAGATCCCTCCTTTGGGCCTGGGTTATGTCTAACTTAGACACAAACTACCCCAACGCTGATTAAGCATGCATTCTACCACAGAAGGGTATAAATCACCCTTGGGGTTTTACCCACGTCAGATATTGAGCTCTAGTTTATTTTAATTTTTTACCTGCTGCCTATCCCTAAGAAGCCGGACCGGCTCCATATTTGGCCTTTATTCACTTGAAATATGAAGTCGACCGGCTATCTTTCTCCCCCCCCAAACAAAAGATAGGACCTCACCTCCCAGGCTCCTCTTTCAAAGACCTACAGGAGGAGGTACCACCCCTTCATCCAAACCCAGACTCCATTTTTCGAGCCAATCCTCCTGGTTCATTCCTGAAGGGTGATGGGGTGTACTCTTACATCTAGTGACCACAATCTGGAGACATATCTGACTCTCACTCGGTCTTTTATTTGGAATTCACCTTTTGTCTCCACCCACCCTTTGGAAGGGGAACTACAACCCACCCCACTTAGTCCCTTAACTGGTTTTCCATTCTTTGTGAGTGGAAATCCCCATATTCAATCTATGAAGTTAGTACATTCGACCATGGTTTAACCACTTATTAGCCAATTACCTCTGGGCTCCCTAGTCCCACCACATCCCCCTTCTCGTCTCCCATCCCCAGTTCCCTCTCCACCCCCTCCCTTCCAATGTATGAAAAGTCTGAGCCCAGACACCTGTGGTGAGCGGGGCAGGCTAATGCATGCAACCATGTCGTCTGGCAACCAAGCTTCAAGACTGCTTCGTGCTACTGGAGGCAAGTCTTGTCCTCTTCCCCCCAACCCCCTGAAGCACACAATAGCTGGGGCCATGCGAGCTGCTGAAAGGGAATATGCAAGTGCATGGTTTCAAGGCCCAAAACAGACTTCCTCTCCCCCCATGCCCTCAGCGACTCCCAGATTGTGACCCGCAAATCAAGAACCAGTCCCTCCTCTTCTCAACACCATACTTATCTGGGACAGACATTTATTTCAACATTTATTGGAGTCAGGCTTTAAAGGTTTGATCGTGACCACTAGGAGGAGGACCTCACATGGGGGGTGCATCAAGCACGAGGGCGTAGGAACGGCAGCTAAACCCTCTGTGTTGAAAGTCAGAAGAAAAAAGTACTTGCTTTATGGTTCGCTAGCCGGTCACTGCATCTGGTCTGTCGTTTTCTGCTGCTCACTACCTCCCTTAGCCGGTCAGTGTCTGCTCATGTTAGGTGAGTAGGTTGTCAAAAGCGCGGACACATCGGAACGGAGATCAGTTTGTGGGATTGGTTGCTGCATTCCCCTTCTCTTGTAGCCTTTCTTAGCAACCTCTCTGGCCGACCGGAGGACCTCTCTCTCAAGCTGCTCTTTGATCATGGGCAGGGCATCAATGCCGAGGTCCTCAAGAAACGACTTGGCAGCAAGTAGATCAGGAAACATTCTTGGGCCTCTGGTCATCTCGACTCTTAGACGTGCCGGGTTAAGCAGCTGGGCACGTAAGTTCTTGCCTCTGAGTTGTTTAATTATAGGCCACATAACTTTTCTTTGCTCTTGGGTTTGGGATGTGTAGTCATTGTCGACTGTAATTTTGTTACCCTGGTATGTCAAGTCCCTTTGTTTCCAGGCCCGACTTAATATTTCTTCTTTGGTTGCATATAAAGTGAGTTTGGCTATGAAGGAGCGAGGTCTAGCACCAGCCTCACGCAGTTTTGGCGCTAAAGATCTGTGCGCTGTATCCATACGGAGATCGAGCTTGGCTGGCAAGTCAAGGGCTTTCCTTCGGACCGATTGAAGGAAGGCAATCGTGTTCAATTCTTGATTCTCCCCGCCTTCCGGGATCCCATATACCCTGATGTTCTGTTGTCTATTCCGACCCTCCAGGTCATCTAATTTGTTGCTCAGCTCCCTTTCCCTTGCCAGGAGGTACAGGAGTAGCCTATCCTGCCGATCGGCCTGCTCGACTACTGTATTCAGGCCCAGCTCCAGCTGATCCACTCTATGCTCAATGCCACTTAACTCAGAGCGGAGATCGTTAAGCGAACAATCTATTTTGCTCACTGTGCGGGCTGTTTGTAGTATAGTATTGATTAGGTTTGTATCCTCAGAATCTGCGTGTGAGGGTCGAGGCCTCGTTCTCTCCTCCGGGCCCTTCGAGCGGCATCTTGACCCCCCCCCCTTCTGAATTAGCTCTTTAAGTTTTGATGTCGGTGTTTCCTGATGCCTGGATGTCCTGGCTTTGGACCGAGTAACTTTTGTGGGCGACTGCATGCTTTTCCCAATTGATATTTATTTAGTTTAGAGGCGGCCCGGAGAATCGGAGCTAAGCAGCCATTACAATTCTGATGTCACTGGAAGTCCACTCTCAGAGTTGAGATGACTGCAGATTGTAGGACATCATTAGTAAATTCTCACTGCTAGAAAGTAGAAAAACTAGAACTGGAGAACAAGTTTAATGACACAGCTAATACTTGGGAGCATATATTGCCGAAGCTGTTCTAGTGGCTTTTGGGGTTTTTCTTGCACAGTGGGTTCCTGATCTTTGAGTCGTGCACCCATTAGCGGTGCATATGAGATGGTGCACAGTCAGCCTGGGGGTCATATTCAGACAGGCATCATCATACTCTGGCCAGTGGCTGCTGCCTGTCTGAATATGGGGGCTGTGGTAAAGCTCTGCACAGGGACTATACATGGCATGAACACAGACCTCTGCAGGAAAGTAGATCATAGTATCAGATGGAGATTATGCATCCCAAACAGGGTAGTGCCTTCGTTCCTTTGAGCCATATTCAACTGCTGGCATGCTAATGAGCACATTTGGCATGCACAGAACTAAGGGTGCATCTGCATGCCATTATATGTCCATTAGCATCTTGGTACAATGCTGCAGCACGCAAATGTATGGAGGTATTGTGCGGAGCCATTGTCACTTCTCCCAATTGCTGGTCCTAGCTACAATAACTATAATACCCCATCTTTCTCTGGCAGATATCCCTCCCCCGATCCATGTGGGAAAAAAAATTTACATCCCACTGTTCCCTAGCAGTTTTGTGGGCTCCCCCCTCCAAAATCTATTGTCCATGCTGTACTAAATTTACACCCCACAATTCCCTGGCAGTTTGTGCCCCTGCAGATCACCTGTCTGAGCTGTAATAACTGTAATACCCTATCTTTCTCCTGACAGCCTAGTACCCCCATCTTCCCACCCCCGAGCCAAGCTGTAAAATAATAGCATAACCATATTTCCCCTGTAGTCTTCAAGTCCCACCCCATCCTCCACCTGATAGCCATAAAGCACTCCTCCCTGACCACCCCCACTTGACTTTCCCCTTCCCCACAGGATAAGTAGCCACCGCCATCCTGAGATGGCAAATGGCACAGCCCCTACACTCACCACCTCTGCTGGCCACTGTCGGAGTGACAGTGACTGAGCATGTCTGCTGTAAAAACAACTTTCAAAGCCTATGAATATACCACTGTGCTCTGTATACACACGGGATCCCTCATTTTTAAGGTACAGCAATATATTATGCGGTTATGCGCTATCTACTTAGTGACATGCACCAGGGGCCACTGAATATGCCCCCCAATCCGATCATGCTAAATCAAGGTAGTACATCACTAACATCTTTAGTAATGCACTAACCTTCTGAAAATGTGCACCAGTGACTTCATATCCCTTCCCACGTTCTCTGCTATTTGTTTCTACGTTTCCACTTTCGCACAGTAAAATAAAATATCTTGTAAAATTCAGTAGTTGATCAGAAACCTTAGAAATCCATCAAGAGAACATTAATTTTGGAGTGTAAGCATGGGGAAGGATATGTTGCAGCTGTCCCAAATAACAAGGGACGTCCCTATTTTACCCTGTAGAATTGCTTCCACCCACAATGAAAAGGTGCTGCCCACGCAGAGAATGTGCTGTCTTACACTGTAAGCTCAAACTTTTAAACAAAAATTCATGATATTCTATGCAGGCAAAGCTAAATTAAACTCTGCACAAATAAAGGCACTAATTTCCAGTGTGCTGAGCTTGTCTCTCCATGTCTAATGATATGTCCAGTGGCCTACATTATAAATCGCTTACATGATTTCAGCCAATCAGCACACACAGCATTGACACAAAAATTATAAATCAGTCCAGCTAACGCAAGTGATCTGTAGTAAGTTAGGTGGGCCAAAGTTGGACCTCTTATGGTATAAGAGACTCTTTTAGTGAGGTTTTGGCAGCCAGAACCGTAAAGCTTCACTTCACGGTCCTGTCACCCAAACCTTACACTCAGAGCCTCTTATACCATAACAGAACCCAGCAGAGGTCCTACTAACTAATGAGGGCCAGTATCCCACATTTTCTACATTTTTATGTCCCATATTTCAGTGGCAAAAGCTTGAGAGGCACTGTATGGTAAGGTGACAGTTCATCTTATTTCTGCCATTCATGGGGAAGGAGGGGGCTGGGAGAACTCAGTTACAGAAGTGAACGTAAAACTCATTTCTAGGAACAAAATTTCCTGATCTGTTCTCCCACGTGGACTTCCCTTGCTAGCTCCCCTTACCCCTTACTAAACTTAGATCCCCCTCCTTCTTCTCCCCTCATTTTTTTTTTTTTTTTTTTTTTACCAGCTTCCGTCTCCACCCCCTCTTTCAACTTCTGTCTCCCCTCCACCCCTTCTTTAGCCCTCCCTTATTCTACCCTCTCCACCCTAGCTAGTCAACTCCCAGACAAGGCCTAGTCTGCTGCTATATAGAAACATGACAGCACTTCTGATTTATCCCTGGCAGTTTCTTTCCTCAGTACTAGACCTCTACTCTTCCCTCCCCTGGTTCCTCTCCACTAACATGCTTGCTGCTAGCTTATGTTATGTCTGCCATGTTTACTCCCACCTCTCACACAGCACCAGCCTTGATGTCTCCTCCTCTTTTTCTCCTTTCAAAAAACTGTTTGGGCCCTACCTCAAACCTTCCTAACACTCCATAACTCCACCCCCTTCTTTTTTTTGTACCCCTAACAATGACCTGATGAGGCGGCTAATTCTATTTGCAGGTTGCAATTAGAACTACACTGACATAATCACATGGTCAACAAGCACTTTTCTCATTACTAGATGTACCATTTTAAGATTGTACCTCAGTAACTATGTACTTTCTTAGCCATGGTTAACCTTTTCCAGTAACTATTGTCTTGTGTTCATCTCACCTGTCACACTGCTTCTTGTAGCTTGACTTGTTCTCTGTACTGAATTTGTCTCTGTACCACTTTGACTTGGAGCCTTTGTAAAAGAGCCATTGTGCTCAAAGATATTAATCCGAAGTGTGAAATAAATAAAAAAATAAAAACATGGGGAAGGATAGCCCTTTGTACACTGTACCGCCTAGAAGCATCAAACTAAGTAAGAGTAAATATGCAACATGAATTGAGGCAACATATCCCCAGACTCTTGGCAGGTATGTTCAACCCTACATCAAAGGTGATGCCCCCCCTCCCCCGGGAACTTTTTACATTTCCAACACTCCTAAGCTCTTAAGTTTCTCAGCTGTTGATGCTGACTTTTAATAAAACAGTTTGGGACTGGTCCTGAATCTTCACAGGGACTAGCAATGTATCATTTTCTCAGATGGACCTGAAATGACATACATAGTTTTCAGCTTCTGAATGTTTGGAAGTAGCAGACTTGCGCATAAAGGAAAAAAACCTGCCCACATAAAGAGTTTTTTTTCTTTTAAAGTTATTTTCCATGTTCATTATTAGTAAATCTAAATGCACATATTGTTTCCTATATCTTGTATCTTACGCACTTTGTCTGTCTTGTATGCTTGTCTCTAAAGAGGTGTCAGTTCAGCAAACACACACCACTGCTATAGGATATACACCTCTTCACACTACAGGCATTCTCTTTGCCCACCTTTAACTAGTTTACTGTGTTATAATTACAAGTGAGCAGTTTGTAAAAATGCATTAGAAACTACAGTTGTAACTATGAATTACAACTGGGCCACTATAATCACTCCTTATCAAATGCATGCTGTGAGTGACACAAACAGTAGTCACACATCTGCCACAGTAGTTAAAAATGCTCACTCGTAATTATAAAAAACAAAAAAAAAAATACAGTTGTGTGTGTGTGTGTAAACCAGAATTTTATACACACACACACACACACACACACACACACACCCACAGTGTGGGATTTTTTTTTTTGCATTTGCCCGCTCCCATGGCTGGAGGAGGCCTGCACTCTCCTACTCCATCCGCCTGGGCTATTCAAGGCTACCCCTTCCCGGTTTCATTGTTACCGGGGGCTGGGGGTGTATACTGTTTTTCCCCATTTTCTCCTGTTACCCCCGAAGATGTCGGCATGAAGGACATATGTCCTAGTGCAGATGAGCGCCCACGTCCTCCTCTCCCCGGCTCCACAGAGCCGCCGATGCCCCTGAAAGCCCATGCTTCCACTGGCCCCAGGAGCATCAGGTGCACGAGACACCCCCAGTAACCCACTCCCAGGAAGAGGAGAAGATCATCCATTGGGACGCTCAATCCTCCGTCTCCCCCCCCCCCGCTGACCCCTACAACCCTGAGATGTTTTTTATAAACCCCTTGAGCTTTGCTCTTGGGATTTATGTAGCATCCCACACCTCGAATGTGTATCTATAATTCTAGTTGCACACATCAAACCATGTATTATTCTCTATTTGTAATATGGCTCTAAAGAGGAGGCAAATGGAAAGTGGAGACTGGTCAAAAAGCGTTATGTGACCGAAAACGAGCGTTGATTAACCCACCAGTAGAGCCCGCTTGTGCAGTACCAAAAGTGTCCACAGTGCTAACAGCCCATTAGAGCCCACTTGTGTAGTACCTGCAGTGGCCAGAGTCTGCCGCAGTAACAGAGAGTGAGCAAGTGTGTGAAAGAATAGACACACAGTCGTCACACATAGCCGACGTGTCAACTGTCAAGCGACAGTATCTGAGTGAGACAGCATAGCGTTGTACACAGTAAAAAGGAAAGAGAAGAAGTAGAGATGGACAGCTGCATAGCGACGTTTAAGGAAACGGATAGTGCCTCTGAGGATGTGCATGCCACTCCACAGCACTAGAGAGATATCGACCCCCGTCCAGCACACATGACATGCATATTACGCACGCCGTCACAGGAAGCGACCAGATGTCGACAGTGAGTAGAACTCTTAATCTAATTACAAACAAATGTAGGGTTCTATGTAATTTCTTATGGCAGTAGCACAGCAATCATTGACTGCACTGTGATCCTGAACCAAGTTGTGTTATCTGCAGTACAATAACTGTAAGTCTAATAAACGCTGTCTTACGAACGCAACGTCTCTGCCTACATTTTTGACTGTTGTGAACCTTTCTGATCAAGAGACACCTGTAACAGAGACTCGCCACTCCTGTGTTGAGCCCATGTTACAAGTGCATTAATCACCTCCAGCGTCGGGCTCTACCGGGGATTAAGGCCCGCTAGGTGGTTGGAAGCACTCGGCCTTCATCCTCGGGCACCAACCCCCCCTCCCCCGGCAGGGCATTAATCCACCGGTAGAGCCCTCCTCTGTCAGTGAGTAATGCTTACATAACTCTATAATGATCTACAGACTTGAGCACATAGCAGATGTCTGGGACCTGTGATTGTTTGGGGTCAAACTGTATACCTCTCATCCAAAAAAGTATACATTTTAACAGTGGCCAAATGCATACCAGCGAGACCAGTGGGTACAACACTGATTCAAAACCACACCTCTCATCCTTTCTTCACCGCAATGTGTGGCAGGATGCATGACAAATGAGCAAAATGGGATAGATCAAGCATGGCATTGCAAGCTCAGAACACTATGGCTATCAGTGCACTAATGTTCATAAAAATGTTTGCTAACACTACAGTTGATCGCAATAAATTATAAATTTCTGCTTTAAAGTCTCTGTGGGATAAAGGATGTGGGGTAAAGGATTTCTGAGAGGCAAAGTGAGTGACATACCTCCTACTGAATGACAGTTGGGAGGTATGCCAGAAATTAATGGAAACCAAAGTTATGTCCTATCTGGTATCACAATTACAGAGTAGGTCGACGTGAGGTCATGATGCACAGGTACTAAAAGTTTTGAAAATAACTAATTACATTCCCACTAATGCACTGAAGTCACTACAGACATTCAATTAATAGATTTGGAAATGATTCTATACGTAGTTCAGCATGGCTGCAAATTGCTTTTCCAACTCTCCAAACTGTGGAGCACAGAGAGCTCTGCTTTTTATTCTAGTTCCAGTAACCAGTACAATCTGTGGGAGCGACAAACACAATGAAAGTATGGGCACCACTGTGGAGACGGGGGGGCAGTCCCCCTGAACTTGCAGGCCATGCCAAATATGCCCAGTGACACTGGAATTGGTATGAACGGCTAGTTAGATACTTACATCCATGCCCCCCCCTCTTCCTTCCTTCCTTCCTTCCTTCCTTTTCAGAGCCGAATGAGATAGCATCTGCCCCTCTGCTGCAATACTCATTATTCGCGAAAACAAACACGAAACCTTAATCTGCCTTACCTTGCCAAACAGTGTGAAAACGGACTCTGGTTCACTTTTTAACCCGACAGGAACTCGGGGCTAAGCGGCGAATTCAGCAAGCACCATCTACCCGGCTCTCGCTGCTACTAAACAACTCCGTCGTCATGGAGACGACAGCTTCCGGATTGGCTGACCGCCTTACCCTGGTTGCATTCTTTGCTAAGACAGAAGCACCTCGCGTAGTACTCAAGAAGATCGATCTGTGCGTGGTGCTAGCGAGACAGGTGGGGGCAGGACAATTGAGGCTACAGAGCGCCTCCACAAAAATTCAAGAAGAAATAAATATACAGGGTGCCACTGCACCTAGTTTAATGGGTAACTGATTCATGTCCCCTTTCTTCACCCTCCCCTTGAGCTCTCCCGACTCTGACAAGGTCACTACGTGACTGCTTCTAGTAGTAGTAGTGCCTCCTCTCTTGTTTTTTTTTTTTAAAACCGATATTTTACCAGGTGAGACAAACTAAGCTGAAAGCTTGTTTGCAGTTGCAACCTGGGAGCACGAGGAAGTTAAGTGACTTTGTCAGGGTCACACAGTATGCAAGTGGGGGCTGTGGGATTCAAACCCAGGTGTTTAGATTTGCAGCTCAGAGCCTTAAGCCACTGAGCCATACTGCCTTGTACTTCTCTTTCTTCTGTGTTCCCACTCTGGTCACTCTCCCCTTTGTCTCTTCCATACCGCTCCTGCTTTCCCTGTCAGTCTACTCTCCTTTACCTTTGCCGATACCTCTCAACTGCTATGAATTTCGCATAGCTATGATTTTCACACTCAGATTTACGGTTCCTTCTCATTATAGGTTTACTGATGTTCTTAATAATGTTAGAGCTATTTCTGGACACATAAACTAATACATCATTGATCTAAATTGATAGAAACATTCCTTATCACTAACTATATGGGGTCCACAATTTGTAGACATATTATTGTTGTTTAAAATAAGAAAGTGCTACACACTGTGGCCATTTGCTATGATTTTTTGAAGGTCAGTGCTATGATTTTTAATGTTGAGAGGCATGCGTTTGCCCACCTAATTTATACTCATATTGTAACTTGTACTGATCGTATGCCTTACTGTGCTGCTTTGTAACTTGTTATGCTGTAAGATTTGATTTGTATATTTGTATGTATTCTGCTTCTGCACATGTTATCTGTATTGCCCCTGTGTCTTGTGATCTTCTCTGACGTGGAGCCTTTGTGAAAGAGTCTCTGGCTCAAAGGTTGCAATTCCTAGACTTCAATAAATAAAAAATTAAAAATAAACAGTGTAGGTGAGGGACTGTACGCATAGGACCTACGCTATTAGTGCAAAGCTCAAGTTACGCTATTTGGTCAAATCACCCGTTCCTTTACTTTTTATTAGTTTATTTGAGTTGGGTGCCTTCATGCCCCCAAAAAAAACAAGGGTAGGAGGGTGGACATACAGGAAGGGAGGAAGGATCTAAGGGAGGACCCAGCAAAGCTGGAGGAATGGTCTGGCATCTGGGGTTTAACGCTAAAAAATGTAAGGTGATGCACATGGGTGCCAGAAATCCAAAAGTGAGGTACTGGTTAGGGGGAGTCCAGGTGACAGTAGCAGAAGAAGAGAAAGACTTGGATGTTATGGTAAGGGATGACATGAAACACATAGCACAGTGCCATATGGCAGTGGCTAAAGCAAATAGGATGCTGGGTTGCATAGCCAGGGGCATCACCTCTAGGAAGGAGGAGGTTATTCTGCCACTATACAGGTCAATGGTGAGACCACACCTGGAGTATTGTGTCCAGTATTGGTGCCCCTACCTTAAGAAACATATCAGATTACTGTAGACAGTACAGCGGAGAGCAACCAAATTGATACAGGGCATGGGGACAGACCATACGAGGACAGACTGATGCAGCTGAACATGTATTCTCTGGAGGACAGGAGAGAGAGGGGACATGATTGAGACCTTCAGATACTGAAATGGAATAAACAGGACCAGCATCGAGGGAATCTTTACCCTAAGGAAGGAAGGTGCAACAAGGGGCCATAGCCTGAAATTGGTAGGGGGCAGTTTCAGGAGGGAGATGAGGAGGCACTTCTTCACAGAAAGGATGGTGAAGGGGTAAAATGAGTTACCAGAGGAGGTGGTAGCAGCAAGGTCAGTGAGCTGCTTTAAGAGGGGTTGGGACAGGATAAAGAGAAAGATTAGACTAGCAGGGCACACGGGGAAGATGGGCTGCAGTGAAGGGAAAGGGAGGGGGGGACAACGCCAGGAGGAGTGAAGGGCCAGCTTCTTAGTATAAGCAGCTGTGCACTCAAGCAGACTCAATAGACCTCTGTAGCCTGTATCTGCTGGTAGTTTCGTATGTTTGTAAGTTCTTGGTGTGGGACTAGTACCCATCGTATTCCAATGTCTGCCCTCATTGGCCATGATGCAATTTAAAGAGTTAGTGGATTTCTTTTTTTTAATTCAGTCATTTATTTAATGAGTGAGTTCAGGACTCTACAGGCAGCAGTACATTATGAATTAATCCAAGTCAATTATAGCACATTTTATCACATGTAGGTATTAGCAGGTATGGTGGAGAAAGATAATCTAACAGCTTATTCCAGTAATTTCCAGGATACAGTTATTACTGTAATTAAGGTACAACCTCCAAGCTATTTGAATGAATTATGGCATGGCATGAAGAGGCCCCGCTCCCCCTAGAAGTTCAAATGTTACTGAATTTTAGGTGATTCTGTAAGTTAGGGCCCAATAATACATTTCTGGTTAGAGAGAATGGTCTTCAATAACAATTAACATCTTAAGGGACAAAATCAGCATGGTGATTTAAGTGATAGGACACCCATTTTCGCCAGTGGCTATTAAATTTCTCCGTTTTGTCTGTCATTTTGGCTGAGAGTCACTCAAGGGCATATATCTCCCTGGCCAAAGTTAACCAGGCTTCTTTGGTAGGCATTTTATTTGTGAACCATAATCTGGTGATAGTTTTGTGGGCTGCTATTATGAATTTAGAGATTTGTTTTAATAGTTTCTTATCAATTTGTAGTCCTTCAGGTTTAATGAAGGTCAGAACATAGGTAGGTGTGAATAGGTCAGCAATTTTGTATATTGCCTTCTGCTCCTCGAGGATCTCAGTCCAAAACTTAACTATCTTTAGGCAAGACCAGAGAACATGACTCTGGTTTGTTATGTCACCCCTGCAGCCCCTCCAACACTTTCCTTCCCCCAGTTCTCCCATGTTAGCTAAGATGGCAGGGGTTCAAAATAAATGAGTCTGAAGTTTCCACGTGTATTCCCTTTAGTATGGGAAGGAGAAGATTTTAAGGCCTGGTACTGTTCCAGGCTGACTTGGTTATTACTACTTGCAATTCCTCTGCCCATCTGAGCCTGACCAAGTCAGTCAAGTCTCCCCGTCTTTCACTTAAAGCCTTGTATAATTTACTGATTAAGTGTTCTGAGGTAGTTCCCCTAATGTGGGCTTGTTACAGCTGTAAAATTTGGGAGGGACTCTCTGTCAGTGCCGCAAATGACTCCTCAAATTGGAGAAGGTGAGACCAGAGGTGTAGGTAAGAAATAAAATACTTGTGGGGCAGGTGGTATTCCTTTTGTAGGGAGACAAAAGGTAGCAGTCTGGTCCTTCCCACTAGCTGAAATATATAGGCTATCCCATACCCTTGCCATTGTGCCAAATATGGGCTCAAAGGGTCTGCCTTGAGGTCAGCATTATGTTTCAATGTTCCCAGGAGCATTCTTTCTGGGAATGTTAAAAGATCATTGCTGATTTTAAGCCAAACTTTTAGGGGTTCCCTGGTGAATTTTGGGTAGTTTACTACTACTCGACACTTGGGAGGCTTCCTGAAGAGAAGCTCCTGTGTGTTAAACAGGTCTCCCCATATTAGTTCTAAATTTTTCCAGTGGGCATCGTATTGTATGTTTATCCAGTTTAAGACAATCTTTAACTGTGTCTCCATCGCATATTTTCTAAGATCTGGGAGGTTAAGTCCATCACTTTCTCTAGTCAGCTGCAGAACACAGTATCTAATGCTGGGGGACTTTCCACTCCATATAAAGTGAGAAATCATTCTGTCCCACGCCTGGAAATATGTTTTAGCTAGGGTAAATGGTAGTGTCTGGAGAAAACACAGTATGTGGGGGAATGCATTCTGCTTGACTGTGTCTATTCTACTCAGGAAACTTAAAGTTAAAGGGAGACATGACCATCGGGACAAGTCCTCTGCTAATGTTAGGGTCAGGGGTTCTAAATTTAGTAATTCTGCATGAATGGGGTTTCTTCTAAGCTTTATTCCCAGGTATCTCATCTCTTGTCTATGCCACTTAAAGGGGAAATCTTTTTTAAAATGGGTGGTGGGGGGAGGAGTAATTATTGGACAATACCTCAGTTTTTGCTTTGTTCATTTTATACCCAGCTATAGTACCAAATTTTTGTAGTTGTTCCCAGATCTCCGGGATTGATAATTCTGGTTCTATGATTGCTAATAGGATGTCATCCGCAAAGAGTGAAATCTTTTGTTGACGACCCCCCAAAGGGATGTCTTCTATCCCCTGCAAGGATCTGATGGCTATGGCCAGGGGTTCGAGATATAAGGCAAACAACATTGGAAACATGGGGCAACCCAGTTGTATTCCCCTGGAGAGTTGGAACATGTCTGAGAGGGCCCCGTCTACCTTAACATTTGCTTTGGGAGATGCATAGATATTTTTTAATTGATTTATAAATTGTTCCGGGAATCCAAAATTCCAAAGTGTCTGCCATAAAAAATGGCCAGCTGACCCGGTCAAACGCCTTCTCGGCATCTAGCCCTAATAACACTAATGGGAATTTTCTTTCTATTGCATAATCTACAATCAAGTGGGTAAATCATATGGCGTTGTGGGCTTGTCTGCCCTTAATGAAACCCACCTGATCTGGGTCTATAATGGCTGGGAGTAGGTGGTCTAGTCTGGAGGCTATAGCCGACATAAACAGCTTGTAGTCATAGTTTAGCATTGAGACAGGACGGTATGAGGAGGGATATTTAAGGTCTTTCTGGGGTTTGGGGATGGCCAATATAGTCACATATTGCCAAGTTGGGGGGGTGTCACCTTCTTGGATTGCACGTATGGCTGGGGTCAATATGGGAAGATGTTTCTTAAATTTATTGTAAAATTGTGAGGGGTAACCATCAGTGCCTAGGGCCTTGAGAGTCTGGGCCTTTTTGAGTACTTGGAGTAGTTCTCCCTCACCAATCGGTGCCAGTAGGGCTTCTGCCTGTTGTGGGCTAACACGTGGTATAGGTAGATTTTCTAGGTAGGATTTGATCTTATCTAAGGGAGTTTCCTGTTCTTTGGTGTATAGATCTTGACAGAACTGCTTTAAAATGAATCTAATTTCCTGGGGTCTCTTTGCTATTCTCCCTATTTTAGGGTCTATCATGTTCGTTATGCACGCTATAGAGCTTTGTTCCCTCAGCTTTCGTGCTAAATTTCTCAAAGTTTTGGGTCCCCCTTCGTGGTATCTTAGCTTTAGGTAAAACAGTTTTTGTTCTGTGAGCTGAGCCACTATTTTTTGCAGCTTTTGTTTTGTAATTCTTAGGCTTTGTCATATTAGAGGGTCATTCTGGTCTGGCCAGTGCTGCAAGTTTATTAACTCCTCTTGTAGAGCCTTAAACACTTTTTCCCTTTGTTTTTTTTTCCTAGCTGAGAATCTTATAACCTCCCCCCCTTAGGACTACTTTTAAAGTACCCCAAAGGATTGTGGGGGCGATATCCCGTTGTGTGTTGTCTTGTTTAATTCTAGGTATGGCCTCCTGAATAAATTGTAGGAATTCTGGGCCTCTAAGGTGTGCAAGATTTAGGCACCAGTTAGTTTTTTTTATAGTGGGCCCCCAACTCCATTTTAATGTATAGGGGAGCATGGTCCGAGAGGAAAGTGGCCCCCATGCCACACATCACATAGAGAATCTAAATGTTCTACCGTTCTGATGATGTAATCCAGTCAGGCCCCGCCCCTTGAGTGTGGGGTCTGGTGGGTATACTCCCGTAATTTAGGAAAGAAGTGTCTCCAAGCATCCACAAAACTCAGAGAAGAAATGGTTTGTTTGATGTATTTTTGTAATGCATTCGTTCTGTGGGCTAGTGGAGTGGTTGCATCCAATGAAGGGTTTAGGGTAATGTTCAGATTGCCCCCCTATAACAATTGTCCCTCCATTATTGACAGCAAATTGGCAAATCATTTTGCTGTGAGTTGTTTTCTTGACCTGGGAGGGAAATATACTGATGCCAGGGTAACGGGTCTAGAGTACAGCATGCCCATCACTATGGCATAGCAACCCTCCAGATCAATAATCTCAGCTCGTTTTTCAAAAGGCACTCCCTGGGACAGCATTATCATCACCCCTCTCCTTTTCCCAACTTTGTAGGTTGAATCAGTTACTACACTGTACCCATAGCGCTGGAATTTTTTTATGTTCATCCAGAGACGTGTGTGTTTCCTGAAGTAAAATGATTTCCAGCCTTTCTTTTTTGAAAAATTGGAATAGGTGGGAGCATTTAATCAGATTTCCAATCCCATTTACATTAAGGGATAAAATCAAAGATGACTTATCCATTTTTACCTCTGAACAAATGCTGAGTGAAGAGTCCCTGTTTATGAGTGATAAAGTTCTTCCCATCGCTACCACGCCCATGCCATGCCATTTCTGTGATCAATGCATCTGTATATTTAACTGCCATGTATATTTTCACTAACTTAAATACTTTATATTGACTGCCTGTTTTACTATATGAAAGTCATAAACCATTCCAAGTGCCTGTAACTACATAAGTATCTGCAGATCTCATCAATAAACAAAAAACAGTCAACCATTTGTAAACCTTGTGTGAACTGGTTCTACTCGCCTCACTTAATACCTCGAGGCCTGCCAAAGTAAATGTCAACAGGGCAATAAATGAACAAAAACAGTTAGAGTCAGTTTTAAAGTTTCTCTGAACACCTCTAAACTTTTAAACAGCTCCCAAGGTAGGGAGAGGAAATATACCTCTCCTAAGGAGGGCCGGGTGAAGTCACCCTGTGGGGGAGTTTCAAGGCAGTGCCAAGGGCCCCCAACACCACTGTTTCCCTGGTACCTAATGGTGCAGTAGGCAACACTGGAAACAAGTATGAGGAGCAGAGACCCCCCAGGAAATGGTCCCCGCATACCTCATCTCCAGTGGGTCCATGTAAATACGTCAACCACACGATGATGGTGCTCTGACCTGCAAATGGTCAAGTGGGTATGTAAATCTTTGAAGGTTGCATAAATTCATGCCTCCTTTCCTGGGCCGTGTTTTATTAAGTAAATTGTTAGTGGGGTATCTACAGGTTTCGGGTGGTGATTGGGGAGCTTTAGAGATACCTCTCCAGTTCTCAGACCCTCTTCCCACGATTAACCTGGGAATAATAAAAGAGCCTCTGTTTCCCCATTACCCCTACCATATACAAGTTCCCCCGAATAGTACTGTGTACCCCCAGTAAACAGATTAACATCTACAATGAGCAGGAATATTTAAAGTCTCTCCCGGTTTCATCTTACTGATCACACAGGTGTTGGTCTTTGAAACCTTTGCAAGAGTTTTTTTCACATCCTCTGTGGTTGCCTGGCTCTGTCTCTTTCTTGAGTTAGAATCTCGAGCAATGTCCCAAGTAGTATTGCATAGGCCTTGCTGTGTTTTTCTGGTCGAGGAGTCTTCCAAGACAGGTTGGGCAAGTCCCTTTGCTTGAAGTGCTTTTGTGGCTTCTTCTGGGGTCTCAGAAGTTTGTGGGCCATCCAGAACCGTGACTGTTAATCGAGCCGGGTGTGGGGTAGTAAATTTGAGTAGCTGTTGCTTTAAGAGACGTAGTATTGGAGCATAGGCCCTTCACTTAGCAGTGACGATCAGAGAGTAGTCATTATCAAAATAAATGCGTTTACCTTTATATTTTGTGTCCCGCATTCTTCACGCTCTGGTAAGGATTGTTTGCTTTGTAGCATAATTTAAAAAATTTCATTATGATGGAGTGGATCTGTCTGTCTGGCTGAGCTGGTTTTGGTGAGAGGGCCGTAGGCACTCGCTCAATTTAAAATATGAATGCTGGATCTGGTTGGAGCGAGTCTCTGAGTAACTGTTCTATACATTTTAGCAGATCTCTCCCCTCCTCATCCTCGGGAACCCCATGTATCCTCAGGTTATTCCAGAACGATCTATTTTCGAGATCCTCACATTTCTCTCATAGGGCGTCCTACTCCTCCAGAAGATGCACTACCATGCGTTCCAGTTTGTCGGCACGGTCGTCTATTTCTGCATGTTGGGCCTCTATTTCTATTACTCGCGTTGTAAGTTTACTCATTTCTGATGTGAATTCAGATCTGAAGGTGCAAACTTCTATTCTAAAGTCCTGCAGCTCCGTTAGGATTGTGGCATTGCTGGGTGCAGGGCCAAGGCCCCGTTTGAAGCCGCCATATTGGTTTGGCTCTCTGTAGGGCTTGCCGGTGGATGAGTGAATCTGGCTGAATCCTTGGCTCTGGGGGTACGAACGTTTAATTTTTTACCTCCCATTCACTGCTGTGACTCTGTGACTCTCCCTGGTTAGTTCTTTGATTTATTTTTAGTTTAGTAGCTATGGGAAAGTCTGTTTATGGTCCAGAGTCTACAGAGCTGATTTTCACCCTTGCATCTCAGGCAGTGATGTCACCAGAAGTCCAAGAGTTAGTGGATTGTCTGTTTATTCCTCTATTTTTAGATGTGGAGCAATTAATTTATTAAGCAAAGAATATACTGTTCTATAAATAAAGTTGGATGCTTTATACTTTTATTGTCTTTTCTATCTTACTTGCTCAACCCCCATCATCAATTCTGCTTTCAAACGGGGAGCTTGTGAAGTGGTAAGCACTGACTGGAAGTGACACTGTTTGTGTGTTTGGGGGGGTGGGGGGTAAGCCATGCATTACTAACGCTGCACTTTCGGACAGGAATTACACTGAGTTTGTGACTGATATTAATTACTTTTACTGGTGGTCATTCAAAAAATAGTAGTAAGTTTAACCACAAACGCTTTTGATATTCCTGTAACAGAAGGAAGAAATATTCACAGAGAATACAATATATTGTTTTTAAGGATGTTTGACAGCATAGCACTGCATTGTTGCCAAGTCCCAAGACAAATAACTGGATACAATATCTAAGCTTGTCATAGAAACATAGAATATGTCAGCAGATAAGGACCATATGGCCCACCTAGTCTGCCCATTTCCCTACTCACTGCTGCAGCCCCAGATCCTATTTGATCTGCAGCTGTCCTGCTCTGCACACCTCCAGGGTACCCTTATGTCTATCCCATGCAATCTTTAACCTCCATATTGTTTCCCCCCCACCACCACTTCTGCTGGAAGGCTGTTCTATGGCTCCACCACCCTTTCAGTGAAAAAGTACTTTCTAACATTACCCATGAGCCTTCCACCCTTCAGCCTCATATCATGCTCCCTTGTTCTAGTGCGGAGATTTCTCTGAAATATGCTTTCCACCTGTACCCTGTTTATTCCCCTAAGGTACCTTAAAGTTGCTATCATATCTCTTCACTCTCTTCTTTCTTCCAGTTAATAGATATTAAGGTCCTTAAGTCTTTTCGTCATAGGCTTCTGGTGCAGTCCAAGTACCGTCTTCATTGCCCTTCTCTGGACTGCCTCTATTCTGTCAATGTCCTTCCTGAGATGTGTCTCTAGAACTGGACACAGTACTCCAGCTGAGCCCTCACCAGTGATCTGTACAGTGGCATCACCACCTCTTTCCTCCTAATTATTATGCCCCTCGCTATGCACTCCAACATTCTGTTTGCTCTCTCCGCCGCCTTTCCACACTGTTTGGTCACCTTCAGGTCATCAGATATAATAACTCCCAGATCTCTCACCTGACTTGTGGTGACCAGAATTTCTCCATCCATCCTTTATTCCTCCCTTGGATTCCTGTGACCCAGGTGCATGATCTTGCACTTTTTAGCATTGAAACACAACTGCCAGACACCTGACCACTCCTCTAATAGGCTTAAGCCCTTTCTCATTTTTTCAACCCCCACTCCGGTGTGTCCACCCTGTTGCAGATCTTGGTTTAATCTGTGAAGAGGCACACCTTTCCCTCCAGATGCTGTGCAATGTCGCTAATGAAGGCATTGAATAGGACTGGCCCCAGCCTTGACCCCTGTGGCTCCCCACTGTTCACCTCCCTCTCCTCAGATTTAATGCCATTTACCACCACCATCTGAGTTCTGTCCTTTAGCCAGTTCCCAACCCACTTTACCACCATAGTACCCACTCCCAGGCTCTTCAATTTATTTAGCAATCTCCTGTGTGGGACAGTGTTGAAGGCCTTGCTGAAATCCAGGTAGGCCACATCCACCGCCCCTCCCTGATCTACTGATCAATCAGTCTACTGCTGTGTGACAGAGCTGGATAGGACCCTGTCCTAGGTGTTATGGAGAGTTTGAATGCAGGGATCTGTTCTGTTCTTTCCTTGTCTGTCTCTTGTCTGTCTGGTTGCACAACCAAATTTTCCTGTGAGACCTAGGATTTAATCACCCTAACAGTATCGCAATTCTTTGCCTCTCACTGTCTCTCTACCCTCACTTGCTGTTTTTGTCTTTTCCTCCTTTGCATATCTGCTGGTATAAAAATATATGCAAATCATTATGTGGAAATGTAACTGATATTGGGATCTCTTTGTTTAGAAATTATATAGTGTTACTGTTGAAATGTATATACTTATAGTTTGAGATGATTGCAAAAAGCTATTGGAAACTCGAGGGGTTAACCTGAGATCAGGTTTTAAGCCCTTTTTCAGAAGCTGTGGAGAAGGGGCCTCAGTTCTGGGACATTGTGTTCTTGCTGCACCTGCATGAAATTGGCAAGAACATTGGAAATTTACAAGAACATTTTAGAAAAAACAGGATGCTTGTTAAGAAGGGGGGTTGCAAAGACATATGAGAGGGAGAGAGATGCGATGTTTTGAGACACACAGAGACACCCAGAGACTGAAGGAAAACTCAGATGAATCTTCTCTGTTTATTCTTCCTTTGTAAATAGTTATACTAAACAAGTTTATTTTTTTATGTTACTGCTAGTACTAATAAACATTTTTTGTGAACTCTACAACTGCTCCTGGTTTTTCCTATGCCTCCTGATCTGTGCCTCGATGACAGATGGTGTCAGCCTAAGTGGGATTACGCCTTGCATACTCTAATCCAGGAGTTTTGTGCATGGGTACTGGACCTAGTACCAGGGAAGCATAGAGAAAGGTATGGATTCTTCAGCAGCAAGTCCAGGAGTGGTTATCAGGAGAATGGCAGCCAACCTAGCAGAGACAGAAATCGAAGCTGAGATTGTACAGTCAGCATAAATTATGGAAAAAGAACAGGCAGTGACAGAACCTGAAAGCCTGACTGCCTTTTTCAAATGGTGGGCTATACAACAAAAAGAGCAGGAGAAACAGAGGAGAGAAGAGAAGCAGCAGATGAGGGAAGAGATGCAGCGATGGCTGATGCCTTGCAAGCTATCAAACCAGAAAGATCTGGCACTGGTCCAGCAGAGCAACAAGGTACAAGCAACTTAAAAGACATTAAACTTACAAAGTTGTGTCCCTCGGATGATATCAAGGCATACCTAACAACTTTTGAAAGAGCTGACACAGCCTGCCAAGGGCTAAAGCAGCAATGGACAATTAGACTAGTACCCTACCTGACAAGGAAAGACCAACTTGCCTACAGCAATATGGACATGACACTGCACAATCAGAAAACTATGACCTGGTGAAAAGCAAAATCTTGAAAAGGTATGACATCTCGGGAGAGACCTACAGGCAGAGATTTTGGTCTCTGTAGTACAACTCAGTCGACAATCCTCGAAAAGCCTTCACCAGACTCAGAGAACTCCTAATAAAATGGCTCCAACCAGAGGGCAAAACAGTCCCACAGATCACTGACACATTTGCAATGGAGCAATTCATCAACATCCTACCTACAGATGTGCAGCTTTGGGTAAAGGAACACCGACCAGAAAATGGGGCAAAGGCTGTTTCTTTAACGAAGACTACCAAATGGCCAGACAGATGCCACAGCAGTGAGGTAACAGCCATTTAAACTCCAAGTCTGATAAGAACTCTGGTGGGGGTAACAAATCTGTGCCCAAAGACATTATTTGCTATAACTGTAATAAGCCAGGTCATATTGCAAGAAATTGCTGTAAGAAGAGTGACACTGGAGCAGATTTGTCCTTGGCAAGTTGGGGCAAGTACTTAACAGATGTAAAGGTGGGGGATAAGACTGTAACGGGACTCATGGATTCAGGAAGCAGACAGACCCTAGTACATGTTGACATGCTGGGAAAACACTGTGCAAAAGGACCAGGTACTGGTGTCATCTGCATCCACTGGGACACTCAATATTATCCCACCACCCAAAGTGACTCTGACTATTAATGGGGTGCTGCACCAAATGAAAGTGGGTGCAGTACCCAAGTTACCTGTACCCGTGATTATTAGAAATGACTATCCAGGATTTACTGAGTTAATCAAAGAGGGGAGTAAATCCTGATGTTTCAGCAGCTGTGGTGACAAGAGCTCAGGCAAAGAAAATTTCAGATGGTGGGGACTCGTTTCCTTTCACCAATTTTGATTCGGACTTGTTTGAGCATAGCTCCAAGATCTGGAAATAAAGGCAATGCCTGAAGAAACTGTGGCAACAAATGACTGATGGACATGAGGGGTTAACAAATGAAAATGTTGAAACTAAGCTGATAACTGATTGTGATTTTCTTTCAGAGCAAGCTAATGAAGTTTCTCTACAGGGTTATTTTAACCAGTTGGGGGGGGGGGTGAAACCAAAACAGAGTGAACCTGTGTTTGAAAAATGTAATGGGTTACTGTACAGAATATAGGAACATACGAACATACAAAATTTACCAGCAGATAAAGGCCTAGAGGTCTATCAAGTCTGCTCGAATGTGCTGCTAGCTGGGTTAAACCTCAGACAAAGGACCAGATGGAACAACTGGTTATACCACAAAAGTATAGATCTGAGCTGTTACAGATAGCACATGATAGTCCAATGGCTGGTCACTCAGGGAGGGATCACACCCTTGCTACATTGCTGTTTACTGGCCTGGAATTCATGAAGATGTTGCTACCTATTGTAATTCCTGTGCTGAGTGTCAGGAAGTAGCCCCAGTCACTAGAAAAGACAAGGTGCCCCTATCCTTGATAGATGTGCTTTTTGAGAGAATTGCAATGGATGTGGTTGGTCCTTTAGACAAAAGTAAAAAGGGTAATAGATGTATCCTAGTAGTATGCAACTATGCTGCTTGATACCCAGAAGCAGTTCCAATGTGTACCGTCACAGCTTCAAAAGTGGCAGCAGAGCTTGCAAAAATTTTCAGCAGAGTGGGCATACCTAAAGAAATTATTACTGATCAAGGTAGTAATTTTGGTGCTGCATTACTTAAGGAGCTGTACAGACTACTAGGTATCACTGCCATAAGAACCTCCCCCTATCACCCTTAGACAGATGGTCTTGTTGAGCATTTTAATCAAACCCTAAAATGCATGTTAAAAAGGTTTGTAAAAGGAGAAGGGAAAGATTGGGACCAATACTTGCCTAACCTATTTTTTGCTTACAGAGAAGTGCCACAGGCATCAACAGGGTTTTCACCATTTGCAATACTGTATAGTAGGCAGCCAAGAGGGCCACTGGATGTGATAAAATAAATGTGGGAAGATAAGCCCACTTAGAAACAATCTATAGCATCTTATATGTGTGCCCTAAGAAAGAAGCTGGCAAAATATGTTGAAATTGCCCATAGTAATCAGGAAGAGGCTCAAAACCAGCAGAAGGTACATTATGACTATGGGATAAAAAAAAAAATTTGAGCCAGGTGAAAAGGTTTTGCTACTGTTACCCACAACAGAAAATAAACTGTTAATGAAGTGGCAAGGGCCTTATAGAGTGCTTAGATGTACTGGCACCATTAACTATAAGATTGAGACCCCTGACAGGAAAAATCCTACTAAGATATACCATGCTAACCTCCTCAAGAAGTGGGTTGAAAAAATGCCAAAAGCTGCTTTGCTAGTTTTACCAGAAACTGATAAAGAAGATATTGATGTAGTTTATGATAGACTGGAACAAACTATAACTGCTGATGCTGTAAAGGTGAATGTTTCCTTAACCTCAGAACAAACTGCAGAAATTCGTAATGTGCTAAAGACATTTAACAGTGCTTATACCACAGTACCAGGTCGAGCATGTAATAGTGCCAAGGAATGCTCGCCCTATTAGGCAAAAGACATACAGGTAACCAGAGCGGTAAAGAGCTGACGTGGTTAAGGAAATGCAAAAAATGAAAGAATTGGGTATCATAGAAGAGTCGAGGAGCGCTTGGTCATCTCCAATGGTAATTGTAAACAAAAAGAAAGGGGGTGTTAGAATCTGCCTTGATTTTAGGAAACTTATTCAAATGTCAGAATTTGACAGTTATCCTATCCCCAGAATAGATGATTTGGTGGACAGACCGGGGAGTGCAAAGTATATCAGTACCCTCGATCTCACCAAGGGTTACTGGCAAATTCCTTTAGCTAAAGAAGCCAGAGACAAAACTGCATTTGCCACTCCTGTTGGATTCTATCAGTTCACCACCATGCCCTTTGGTTTACACGGTGTGCCAGCTACATTCCAGCGGTACACAGATGTAATTTTATCACCTCATACTGTTTATTGTGCTGCATACCTGGATGATGTTGTGGTGTACAGTCCAGACTGGTAAAGCCACCTGGAACACCTATGAGCAGTTATCCAAGGTATCAAAACTGCAGGTCTGACTATTGATCTTACCAAATGTGCATTGGGCATGCAGGAAACCAGATATTTGGGCTATGTTTTGGGAAATGGAGAAGTCAAGCCAGAGGTTTCTAAGATAGAAGCTGTAGCTAACAGCCCTGTCCTTAAAACAAAGAAACATGTCAGGTCATTTTTAAGGCTGGCTGGTTATTATCGGAGATTTGTTCCCAACTTTGCTGAGTTAGCTACTCCCCTCACTGAACTCATGAAAATACGGTACCCAGATAATGTAAAATGGACCCCAGAGTGTGATGAAGCTTTTCAAACCATTAAGGCTGCATTATGGTAAGCCGCTATTTTAAGAAGCCCAGACTTTGGCCGGCCCAGTGGCGCTGAGGGTTGAGGCGCTGGATGCCACACATTGCACCACACCAGTGACCCGGGTTCAGGAATGAGCCTGGGTCATCGGGGGTCAGCAGGGGAGGACTAGGATCGAGCATCCGCTGACAGCTCTCTTAGTCCTGGGGTGGGTTGAGGAAGCACACCACACCACACTGCGGCAGCCCCTGGTGACACTCAGAGACACTGCAGACACAGGTGTTAGCAGAGGGGGAGCGTGGTGGATGTCTGCATGTTACTGCATGTCCGCACTCCATCGGGGGACCTACTGGAGGAAAAATGGCTTGGCGCGACCAAAGCAGCTTGATGGCCACGCCCTGTGATGCTGGGAGGACTGTCATGGAATTGCACTGGGGAGGTCCGGGGCCGGCTCAGCTAGGCAGGGCATGGGGAAGCCCCCAGTGAGTCAGTGATGGCTGTACCAGACCACCCCCATCATGCGAGTGAGCCTGCTGCTGTCCCGGCAGGCAGGGCCAGTGGCTTGATGCCCCCGCTGGTAAGTCACTGCAGCAGGCGTATAAACAGTGACATGATTTAAAAAAAAAAAAAAAGAAGCCTAGACTTTGAGAAACCAATTTTGTTACAAACAGATGCATCAGAGGTAGGCCTAGGTGCAGTCCTGAGTCAAAATATAGATAGGATGGAACATCCTATTCTGTACAATAGTAGGAAGTTACATGACAGACAGAAAAGGTACTCCACCATTGAAAAGGAATGTTTATCAGAAAAGTGGGCCATGGAGTCCCTTAAGTTTTATTTACTAAGAACTGACGTCATACTTATAACAGATCACAATCCTCTCTGTTGGCTTAACCAAATGAAAGATAACATTTCCAGAATCACAAGGTGTTGCCTGGCACTACAGCCATTTAAATTCCAGGTGATGCACAAATCTGGTAAAGAGAATAGCAATGCTGATTTTCTGTCAGGATATGGATCAGGAATTGAGGGTTCTGAAGGCTGAAAAACAAATGTATGAGTTCAAACTTTACTGTTTGCTGTACTGATATAGAAAAAAGGATACTACATGTGTGCTTAATTTCTGAAAGTTAGAAACTAATGTTAGAGAATTAATAGAAGGTTTTAGAAACTCTTTGATAAAACAGGTTCCCTCTTAGGGGGGTGTATGTGACAGGGTTAAATAGGACCATGTCCCAGTTGTTATGGAGAGTTTGAATGCAAGGATCTGTTCTTTCCTTGCCTGTCTCTTGTCTGTTTGGTTGCGCAACCAAATTTTCCTGTGAGACCTAGGATTTGATCATCCCGACAGCCTCGCAAATTATTTGTCTCTCACTATCTCTCTACCCTCACTTGCTGTTTCTGTCTTTTCCTCCCTTGCATATCTGCTGGTATAAAAATATATGCAAACCATTATGTGGAAATGTAACTGATATTGGGATCCCTTTGTTTAGAAATTGTATAGTGTTACTGTTGAAATGTATATAATTGTAGTTTGAGATGATTGCAAAAAGCTATGGGAACTCAAGGAGTTACCCTGAGAGCAGTTTTTAAGCCCATTTTAGAAGATGTGGAGAAGGGGCCTCAGTTCTGGGACATTGTGTTCTTGCTGCACCTGCATGACGTTGACAAGAACATTGGAAATTTACAAGAACATTTTAGAAAAAAACAGGATGCTTGCTAAGTGGGGGGGTTGCAAAGACTTATGAGAGAGAGAGAGCTGCAATGTTTTGAGAGATATAGAGGCACCCAGAGATTGAAGGAAAACTCAGATGGATTTTCTCTGTTTATTCTGCCTTTGTAAATAGTTATACTGAACAAGTTTATTTTTTTATGTTACTGCTAGTACTAATAAACATTTTTGAAAACTTTACAACTGCTCCTGGTTTTTCCTATGTTTCCTAACCTGTGCCTCGACGACACTTTGCTGTGCTATAGGACTATTAGCCTGCTTCCACAGATGTCCAGACTTTAAGCCATGAGATCTATGGTACTATTTGAGAGATACTGCCAATTTGAAACCCCTGAAGAAAGTATTTGCTGTGTGACTTTATGTTTTTTTTTAAATATATTTAGTATGCTTTTTTTCGGTGTGTGACTTGGCCATCGATGTCTGCCCTGGTCACGGACCCCTGCGCTCCCACCTCTGCCTATGCCTGTGCTCTCCCAGGCACCCCCATGTTTTCTCCCTGCAGAGGGTGGGGCTGCAGCACCATCTCCCTACCAGCACTGCAATACCAGTATCTGGTCGGGAGAGCCGGCTGTGGAGGCTAATTGAAGCCTGAGGGCAGAACTTCATGGAGATGGCCAGGCACACACAGTTTTTCTCCCCTGTAGGCAGGGGCGGGGATGTGGAATTATGGCCAGCATCTGCCCCTGAGTTCTTGAAGGTGTCGGTGCTGTTCGACGAACTCAACCTCCAGTGGGTGTCGCTTCTGCACCGGACACACACCCCACCCTCCCCCTAGAGAAGGAAAGCAGTCCAAGGATGCTCGATCCTTCTCCCCCCCCAGCTGGCCCTCCGATGACCCGGGTCCATTCCCAAACCCAGGTCACTGGCGTCGCAAGCAGAAATCCAACTGCTGCGCTGACGGGCCGGCTATGTGACTTTGTGTTTTAATAAATCACCTATGTTTTTGCAATATGATATTCTGGTGTGATGTGCACCTACTTTTAGGGGTTCCATGTCAACTGAGCTAAATATGACACAATGTGATAAGAAACAGAGCAGTAAAAACCTCACAAAAAAAGACTGCACCTGCAGAACCCAGCTAAAACAAAAGCACTGCAAAACACAAAAGCTTGCACATCTCCACGGCCACCTCCAAATGCCTCTCAATACAGGTCTAACTAAATGAACTGGAGGGGGGCTCAGGATGGGGACAGATTTAATATTCTGAACTCTGAGAATATGCAAGTTGGAGTGGGAGCAAAGTCGGACAGGGGGCAGATTTACTATTGTCAACTTCGGGGACATGCAACTCGGGACGGGAACAAAGTCAGGAGGGGGGCAGATTTACTGTTCTCAACTTCAGGGGATGCAATTCGGGGGGAGGAGAAAATTGGGGAGGGGCAATAAAAAACTAACATTGACAACCTCAACAACACAGAGCTTATAGGATTTGAACCCAGGTCTACTGCATCTCACAAACCCATTCACAGCTCATCACTCTAACCTCTACACTACACTGCCACTATGTCAGCAGGGCACACAGTACCAGACTTCAACAACACAATTCGGGGGGGGGGGTGATTTAACCTACGGGAACACGCAACACCTGTAACCAAATGTCCAAACAGTCACTTTAGCCAAAGCTTTCTGTTCCACACCGTTCAGATCCCAACTTTCCATGCCGCAGGAAGTTTGTTCCCCTGATGACTGGTCAGAGACCAGTTTCCTTGCAACCTGGTCTTAGACCAGCTTGGTCTGAGACCAGTTTCAGAGCCACCTGGTCTGGGGCCAGTTTCGCCACTGTACAGGAACTTTTTTTCCTGCATTTAGATTTTTTTTTTCCTGCACCACCTTCCTTTGGTGTAGATTTACTATTACCAACTCCACGCTGTCATGGATCACCACACCAGGGAAGTTTGGGGTCAAAAGAATTTTAGGGGAAAATGAGATTCAAACCCAGACTTCCAGAATCACAGCCTAGTGCATTAACCACTACACTATGCTGGCTGCTGCCTAGCAAGCCTGTGGTTAGACACTTATGTGACAATAACTGATCCCAGACCAGTTCAGCTGGAAGGAGAAACTGGTCTCAGACCGGATGGCATGAAAACTGGTCTAAGACCAGGCAGTTCTGAAACTGGTCTCACACCAGGCTGGTCTCAGACCAGTTTGCTCACAAACTGATCTCAGACCAGGCTGGTCCCAGGCCAGTCGTCAGGAGAACAATCTTCCTACACCACTTTCCATACCCAAAACTCCTGTATCCATCTCTCTACTGACAAATGATCGACATTCTGTCACCACGCAGTTAAAGCACCCTAAATACACGCTACTACACAAGCGCTATTATGTTCCCTTAGCTAATCCACTTTTAGTGATTTTCACTATATGGTCTTCAATACGCTCATATTTCACCTGTGAACTTGACGAGATACCCTTTTAGGAGGATTAGAGAAAGTTCCCATTTCCAGGTATGTTAAATAAAGTAAATTGTTGTGAATCATGGCAGCAGCCATCATCTGAAGTGTCCTTAGGGGGTGAAGCCCTTCCTAGACATGCAGCAGGGCTACACACAGGTTCTTCAAACTTTGCACACATAATTTAAATATCTTGAATAAATAGTAAGGGTGGTGTATGGGAAACCATAGAATTGAGGGGGCCTACAGAGGTAATAATGCTACAAAGTTACAGCACATGGTTCCATGTCATAATAGTGAACGCAAAACAGAGATCACTATTATGGCGAGTGTATATCACTGAAAAGCAAATTGACGATATACACTTCTGGGCAATCTGACATCTGGAATTTTTAAAACTGTTTTGTGGGGCCTCATGCTCTGCCCCTTACTTAGGATTCTCAACTCAAGGGGGGTGCATATCAAGGAGGGGGAAAAAATCTGGATCTTGGCAACATTTAAGTGCTGCAGCTGGGGAAAAATGTAACCCGCTTCCAGTCTCAAACCCAGTACCTGCTCTGCCAGAGCTAGCCTCCCACACCACCAAGCCACATGGCTAGCTCGGCGGCAGCAGGTACACCAGTGCCACCCACAAAACCCCTTCCCTGTCCCTCCCCTTCCCCTCACTAGTCCTCCCTTCCATTCGCCCTTCCCCCTGGTTGCTATCACATACCCTCGCTATTCTGCAGGGTAGCCCACCATAAAAGCACCTAAAATGACTCACTATATTTCTAGTCACTCATTTTGGGTCACCCTTATGATGTGATACCTAGCACACATACCTATCATTTGTTTTGTGTAACGCATTTGGATGACAGTTTTCAGTTTTAATCACATATGTGATCATTTCTGGGTCTTGCATTTGCGTTTCTTGTCCTAGTGTTTTTTTTGTTTGTTTGTTTGTTTTTGGTAGGGTAGTAGCATTTTTTGGTGCAGCAGGGTTTTTTCGTTGTGGCTTTTTCCACAGTGTAGTCGTGTGAGGTTCATCTTTTAATGGAGTGTGCTCCTATGTGCTGGGGAGTGGTGTGCCATCTGCGGTCAGGAGAGGCTGGTATCTGCAGTCAGGAGCAGCACTGAGTATAGATGGTGCTGGGGAGTGGCATAGGGTCTGAGGTTGGAAGTCCTGCGAGCAGCATGCAGTCATTGTCTGCAACTAACCTGCACTCACATGCCCTCTAGGGCCCAAACCTCTGACAAAGTCCATTTTGGACTGCCACCACTTGCAAAAATGTCTAATCCACCTCTGGCTCATGAATAAAATGGATTATACTGTAACGGATGCTCTCTCATGGTAATAATGTTTTGCTGTGCTCATGTAAATATCTGTATCCAAAACTGCATTTAATATTTGTAAACAATGTCTGTAACCTATACATGACAGCTATTCCATTGTAACTGTACCCTCTCTGTTTTATTCTGTCCTCCATGTGACAAGGTACCTTTGTAAATGAGCCGATGGCTCAAAGGTTGTAAATCTGATACTTCAAATAAATAAATAAATAAATTGTCAGCAGAAGTAGCATCTTGGAAGACAGCAGGAGTGTCAAGGGACATGGCTGTTTGGTAAGAGAGAGGAAATTTGTAGAATGAAAAACAAAATGTTGGGTTGAGGTGTAGTTTATAATTTTTTGGGAAATTTTTTTAGGTCCAGTAATGCTGTGTGTTTTTGGTGTCTTAATTGATTTGTCAATTGGTTAATTGATTTGGTTATTGCAGTTAGTGTGGCAGCATAATCTCTGTACCCATAACAAACCCCAGCCCCTCTCAACCACCTTGTCTCCAGTCCAGTCTGTGGGATCAGTACTTTAGAGTATGCATGTGTTTTGGCAAGATGCACAAAAAAATAGTGATATTTCTGGTCTCCTAGCATCCTTTTCCAGATCTCGGGTACCATTCTTCCTGCAAACTGCCTCTTTGGTATTCTAACTCCAATGCCTTGTGATTTTGACATGGTACCTGGCCGAGACAGTAGCTACATGACACTGAGGCGTCCTAACAGGACGAAACACATGTCTCCGGGTTCTTACTCTCAGACTATACTGGATCAAATACACAAACGTGTTTAAAAGCCAACTTCTGTTCATGGTGGAGCCTTGTTAGGTTGACTTGCCCAGGGAATTAAATACTCATGATGCCTTGCCCCAGGACTGAGGGATTACAGTAGGTGTCTAGTTTGGAGAGACAACAAAGAACAAACTATCAGGCAAAAGAAAGTTACACAGAATGGATCAACAACTTGAAAGACACAAAGGACTGGATTTTCAAAACTATTGCTGCACAATTTGTGGCAGATTTTGTGCCACAGCTGTGGAACTTTAAATGTGCCCAGTCGTTTGTTGGCAATTTTTAAACAAGTGGGTGCATTCATGACAATTTCTGCACTTTTAGGTAAAACAATGACATGTATCAATTTTTTTGACCCATGCATCTTTTTTCATGTGCGACTTGCAGCACGTGCGGCAGAATATTAGACCTCCTTTTAAGTGGTGTAGCAGTTCAGTTGCAAATAATGCAATTGCACTAAACAGGGGTACAAAGCTTTGCAAGTCCTGCCCAGAAATCATATTTACTGATAACCCTCAAAACTCTTAACCTTCTACCATTATTAACCAGAGACAATACTGAAATGTAAAAAACTATATTTTTTTAACAAACAGAAAGTTCCACTAAATACTACTCGAGACACAAACATTAACCCATGCATAGTCCTAATAAAATAATAATAATAATATAAAGAACCCTGGCTGAACATTCTGCAATATTTTTTTCTATGGCAATATTCTACACATAGTCTGCTTCTCCCTGAAAACAATTCTCTCTAAAAACAAAATGAAATGATCTCCAAACACATATGTACTACAGTTTTGTTTGCTTGGCAAGTGCTCAGTTGTTTCCCCCATGTGTTTGATTTACCAACAGCACTGCATGACACTATGGCCTTTTTCTGTGTGCATGTTCGCTCTTTAACACTGCTGACTTGGAATACACCCTGCTGTCTCTAGAAACACATTATTAGTACTTCAGATTCATACACAATTCAGTATGCTGTTCATTATTTTCTGCACTTATCTTTCCATCGTTCTTTATAATTCTAACATTAACATGAAAACAGGATCAGTCTCCCCTAGACTTCACCTGATCTGGCTGCTTGTCCACATCTCACACATCACTAGCCTCTGCTTGTGACAAACCACTCAAGCATTGATTGTTAGGATGGCAAAAGATCCATGGCCTGTGCCATCAAACACCACAGGTATGCTGTTGATTAGTTTGTTTTTTGCTCCAAGAAGGAATAATTTCAACAGTGGCATTCAGCAAAGATTTGAGCCTTTGTCTTTTGAGGGCATATACCTTGTTCACCTGAACAAACTGACACAACAACGGGCTTTGGAGAAATTGCCACAGCCATGCATTTATTAATAAACTGATTATCCATATATACATTCGCTTCAGTGTGATGTGCGCAGCTAGGTAGCCTTGGAAGGAATCTAGCTCACCATTCCTCCTGTGCAGCACCTCTTAAGGGCTTAGCTCCTCCCTGTCCCTGGCTGCAAGCTCCCTTCCCCCTGGGAACCCTATCCCCAACCCCCCCAGCCCCTTCTGGGCGGTCCTATCTGGATCCCTGTTGTCCATCCAGGTGACCCAGGCCATGCCCCCAGACAAAGCCCCGCCTGCTGCGATAACTTGCAGGCTCCTCCAATTGCAAAACATCTGGGGCTCAGATGAAGTCTAAGTGACAGCCATCTTATTTTATATTATTGAGTATAGTTATAAAGAAAATGGGGACACTAAATACAGAAAATGCACCTAATGAAAGCTGAATTCTGTAAATAAAAAAAAAAATTTTTTTCAAAGTTTCCCTTAAGGCACCTGGGGCTCTTTGATGGGTGCCGTTTTCTGTGTGGGGGAAGGAAACTTTGACCCATATTAATGGAGTGGGACTGGACTGTAAATTTCAATCAGGAAAACTACAGCCTCAGATAATTTTTTTATTTGCTTACTTTTTAAAAGTTTTAGTTTACATCTGGTTTATTCAGTGCCCTCTGCTTACTGTCATGATACACTAATGGTTCCAGATGTCCCATAGACTGACATCAGCAAGGGGCGCAGCCTCAGTGACATCATCTGCCTGCATTGATTTTCAGTCAGGGAAGGGGACATGGCAATGCTGAATGCTGCTGACAATCCATTACTACTGTTCCCTCCCACAGGCTCTAGAGTGATGCCGTAAACCCTGGATGTTGTGGAAGAGGATTGAGTGTCTCATAAAGATGCAAAATGATGGCTGACAAAGATGTTGTGGCCCATCCAGTCTCCCCAAGTCTAATTTTGGGACTGTGCCCTTGTCAGTCCTCCCTACCCCCTAGTCTGTGCCCTTATGCACTATTCCCATGTGCCTGTCCCACCTCCTTTTCAACCCTGACCACTGTTTCAGCCCGATAACTCCCTCTAGAAAATTGCTCCAGTCAGTCGTCACTCTCTTTCTGTAAAAAAAGTACTTCCTGACATCCTTTTGGCCCCCCTGCCAGTTTCAGGGAGGTTCCAGAGCATGCTTTTCCCCTTCTCTTGGGAAGGTTGGCTGCACCACAGGTGGTAGTGCAGTTCAAGTACAGAAGCAAGAGGAGAAAATGCTGTTGCATTACCCATTGTATTTTTGTAGCACTGCTGTACTGTTCCTCTATTTGTATTATTGTACCCATGTTGCAGTTGTTCAGCTGTTCTCTTTTTGTTGTACTCTCTCGGGTCGTGCCTGAAAATAGTCATTTTATGGCTAGTGCACCTACCCGGTTAACAAAAACTAAATAAATAAATAAATCTGGTGTGATGGTACTAAAACAACATCCCTACATCTTCTTGGGCTGGGTCATGTCAGAGAAGAAGCAGGAAAACAGGGAGCTTCTTGAGTGGGCAGTTCAAGTCCATCCCACGTCCAAAAAGGGCTGTCTTTCTCCACCCATGGAGCTGGCCTCACGTGTCTTCACACCCACCACTACTATTGCCACTACCTTCACCACTGGCTACTGGACTGAGAGTGCCTGCCCGATAGGGCCCCAACTAAGTGGAGCAAGCCATGTTAGAGAAAATGTAGAGGGTTGTGATGCAAATCTCTAGGGGCCCTGGGGGGGGCTACACAAGAAACACCTCTGGACAGGAAAAGGCACTGGTCACAGCAATAGAAGATCCAGCTCAGCAAGCTCCATAAGAAGATAATAAAAACTGGAAAAAAAGACACCATAGCATTTTTTTAAGGTCATTTTGTTTATTTCTCAGTGTCTGTCAGTGTGCTATGGAAATGCAGAGTATTTAGTTATATGTTGCTGTCACCCCAAGGCTGTTGCTTATTTTGATACATTTTTTTTTGCATGATCTGTTTACTCACCTTCATACTCCAGTGTTCCCCTCTCCTTCGGGCTCCACAGTGCTCTCAACTCACCGGCCATCCTCTTCTTGGGCTCACCTCGATCCTCAGATAGCAGCCAACTCCCAAGGGGGTATCCCGGTGTATCCCTTCACCGGGTGGGTCCCTCTCTTCCGAGGGGGAAGGCACCAGGAGGGGGCTTACTAGCGCACTATCTATTAGGTCCCCCAGAAGTGCTGCTGAGGTAGAGGAGGCCCGTGGAGGTTCCAGTGTTTGCCGCAGAGCAGGGGAGCTGTCCTCCAGTGAATACAGGAGCCATTTTCCAGTTTCCTGGTGTTCCCACATTGCATCGCTCTGAACAGAGCCCCCAGTCTCCACTGGGAGCCGCTGTTGAGTGAGGTGACCCAATCTCCCAACCCCTGAAGAGGAGAGCAGTCCTCCAGATGCTCAATCCCCTTCATCCCCTGCCGACCTCTGGTGCCCTGAGTCCGTTCCCAAACTCGGGTCGCCAGCGTGGTTCAAGGTGTGGCGTCCAGTGCCTCAACCCTCTGTGCCACCGGGCCAGTCTGAACACATATTTTTTAATGCTGTAATTATGCACTTTTGTATACAAACATACAAACATCAGTTCACAGACAGACTGCATTAACCAAGCACATACATACAACACTTATACAGCATTTGATAGGGATACTCTCCCATTAGTTAAATTATTTATTTATTTCAAGTTTCGGATTACACCTTTGAGCATTGCTCATTTGTAAGGTTCCACATCAGAAAAAAAAACATCACAGACAGAAGAACATAAATAAAGAACAGCATTACAATAATAGTATAAAATAAGTAGCATAATGTTGAGGTACAGTGTATAAAGCAGCAGCACATGGCATTGTCAAGGTGTACACAAGGAGGTGTGCAATGAGAGGAGGTGGAGGTGTATAGAATATTGTGGGGTAGCCCGGGGGCAAAGGGGAGCAGTGGCTCAGTGGGTAATAGTGGCATGGAGAGGAGTGGGAGAGGTGATTATGCCTACTGGTGACTGGGGAGAGGTGACAGTAGGTTGGGGAGGTGGAAGTGGTGGGAGGGTTAAGAGTGGGGAAGGATGGCTATAGAGGGGGGAGAGTGAAAGTTGATAGAGGGATGGTAAAGGGGGGAGTGAAGAGGGGGAAGTGGGGGTAGTTAAGAGATGGGAAAAAAAATAGAGTGAGACGGGGTAGCAGAGGCAGGGAGAGTGATTGGAGGGATGTTCTATCTTGTGCATTTGCAAGGAGAGGGTGAGAGAGAGGTTTTCTTAGTTGCCGTTTAAACTGCCCAATTTCAGGTAGCTTTAATAGTGAAAGAGGAAGTTTGTGTAACCAAAGAGGTGCCCGTCAGCAGTATGATCTCATAGCCTGGTTGGTCCTACAAAATGGAACATGGAGGACATTTCTACACACATTTCTTATCTGGTGTGTATTGACAGTTTAATTAAGGAAGTTAAAATCATAAAAGCAGTATTGTTCTCCATTAGGCAGCCAAGCCATGCAACATTTAGTATGAGAGAATTATGCATGGGTGTGTGTGAAGAACAAGGCAGTAATTTCATTGAATGAAGCGGGGTAGAATAAACCACCTGGCCAAAGGCCAGGTGGTTTATGCCCTAGGAATTCTATGATTCTGTGGCTGCAGAATTTTCCGCTGAAGTTGCATCATGCTGCAGAATATATGCAGTGCCATGGAATTCATTGCTTCTGTTGAATTTTCATTGAAATATACAGTTTATCCTTCCATAGTTAGTACCTGGCTCCTTTCCCCTATTTGTTTTTCATGATGCCCCGTCTAGGCCCAGCATATGATGTCACTGAAGATATCATATCTTATTTTGGCAAATGGCAGGACTGCATTCTACCACAGAAATTTATAACTCATGCCACAGAAATCAAATTCTGTCACAGAAGCCAAGCAGCCCTGCTGCAGAAATCCGTTCTGAAGTGCCGCAGAGAACTAGGTCCCCTGCTTATGCCCCGCAGCTTCACATGAGAAAATAACCAGAGATCTTCACAGGTACCCATGCCTAATGAGTCAGATCTCATGGTTAGGAGGAAATATGTTTAGAATACTGACTACAGAAGGAAAAAAAAAATTTTTGTAGCATACTCAAGTCCAGGTTTTACCCTGAGTACATTATTTGGTCATCATCTTCTGATTGATAGATCCAGTCCAGGTTTTCTCATTGCTGTTTTTTTTTTTAATTCAGCTGTAGACTGAGGCTCTGTGCTACCGTGAGGCTGTGATGGATGAAGTTTCTTCTGTGTTCTACAAATATGTAAGCTTTTATGTTTCTTAATTAAATATAACTGTTCATATGAAGACTTCCAGTGTATGTGTTCTTTGTAGATTACATTTACAGTATATATATATATATATATATATATATATATATATATATATATATATACATATATAGTATGGTAGCACGGTAGTGCTACCATAGTTAGGCTTGAGGAGCCATTTACATGTTAAACCCAAAATTGTGCACCTTAATAACTTTTCAACCATTTGACGGATTTGCCTGAAATTTGGAATACACGATCAAGGCCCATATGCCTTGGGATCTGCCAAGTTTTGTACCAGTCGCATATATGGCTGCAGAGTTATTAAGCATGATCTGCACGCGTTTACCCTTTTTTGGAATTCTACGGTCGTCTCTACAGGTTGCACGGTTTGCGCGACCGGTCTGAAATCTTCAGGGAATGTGCGGCTGGGGTCCCCGATGTGCCTTTTGAAGATTTCATGAAAAAATATTAAACGGTTCAAAAGTTATTCAAAAAACAAGTTCTCATTATAAGTCAATGGGAAAAGTTAACAAAAAGTTTGACAGTGTCGCAAATGCAGTTTTTACTTCACAAATGTCCCTTTTACTGTCGCAAATACGCCATTTTGTTTTCAGTTGGTGATCAGAAAAATGCTTGGCATTTAAATTTGGGACCCTCTAGCAACCTAATTCTTTTTGTATTCACCTAGTCGGACCCTGAGGATGCTAGCCATTTCTTTATTTTGGGGTAAAACACCCCAGAAATATGTTTTTCAAATTTCTGGAAAAAGTACTTTTGCAAAGTACTTTCGCACGCACGACACTGTCAAATGAATCTGCAAAAGCTTTAGCAAAATTCGACAGTACTTTTCCAGGCTGTGGGAAACTGACAGCAATTCTTTGGCACACTGCTGCAAAAGAACGGTTTGATCTTTTGGGCTGAAATTTGGAGGAAACGCAGCCAACATCTCACAGGTATGCCTTTCAGTGTTTTGGTGAAAAAATATTACAGGGCAGCAAAGTTACGGCACTCCAAAGTTTACACTTTTTCCCATAGGATAACATTACGGCATCCGCCGCATTACAGGAATCCTTTGCCGCCCTGCTGCAAAATAACGGTTTGGTCTTTTGGGCTGAAATTTTTGTCGCTGTGGAACAACCCTAACTGATGCATTAAACAGGGGTTTTTGCCTCTAATTTTCCTTCTTTTTGAGAATGATAATGAGAAATAGTGAATGTATTGCGGTGGTGGGAGCGCGGGGCCCGCTCCCGCCACGTGATGTCTTGTCACATAGTAACATTGTGCCCAGAAACGCAAATTGTAATGTGCATGGTGACGCAAAGCGAAACAGAAAGAGAAACAGTACTGTAGACAGAAATGTTAAAAACTATGGAACCGCAACCGCAAATGAAAATGCAAAGGGTAACGCACATGGTGGCGTAAACGTGAACGGTAAGTGAATTGGGTACGGAACCGCAAGCAGAAACGGTAATAGTAACAGTAATGTAAGTGCACAGGCTGGTTTTCCCCAAAAGCTGTATAGAGAAAGACAGTGAGTAGAAAGAATGTATGCAAAATAATGACTCTCGGAACACAAAAATCAGGAGTTGGAATAGTAAATTGCTTATATCTCTGTAACCGTACGACATAGAAAAAAAATTTAAAAGTCATATGTATTATCACTTTCCTGGCTAGTTTTATTGATTTTTCGACAAAAACTCCGTATCTCGCACCGTTTTCGAGATACGGGCCCTCAAAAGCGCAGCAAACGCTGTAATGTTGTCATATGGGGAAAAAAACAGAAGTTCGGAGTGCCATAACTTTGCCTCCCTGTAATATTTTTTCACCAAACCACTGAAGGACACATCTGTGGGATGTTGGCTGTATCCCCTGTAAAGTTCAGCCCAAAAGACCAAACCGTTATTTTGCAGCAGGGCGCCAAACGATTGCTGCAATGCTTCGGCTGCCGTAATGTTATCCTATGGGAAAAAGTGTCAACTTTGGAGTATCATAACTTTGTTGCTGTGTAATATTTTTTTCAACACACCACTGAAAGGCACATCTGTGAGATGTCAGCTGTGTTCCCTCCAAATTTCAGCCCAAAACTCCAAACTGTTCTTTTGCAGCGGGGTGCCAAAGTATTGCTGTCATTTCCCCACAGCCTAGAAAAGTACTGTCGCAATTTGCTAAAGCTTTCGCAAAAATTTGCAACACTTTCGTGAGCATGAAAGTGCTCTGCAAAAGTACTTTTTCCAGAAATTGGAAAAACATATTTCTGAGGTGTTTTACCCCAAAATAAAGTCATGGCTAGCATCCTCAGGCTCCGACTAGGTGAATATGAAAAGAATTAGGTTGCTAGAGGGTCTCAATTTTAAATGCCAAGCATTTTTCTGATCACTAACTGAAAACAAGATGGTGGATTTGCGAAAGTAAGAGGGCCATTTGCGAAAGTAAAAATGCGACACTGTCGAACTTTTTGTTAACTTTTCCCATTGACTTATAATGGGAAATTGTTTTTTGAATAACTTTTGAACCGTTTAATATTTGTTCACAAAATCATTGAAAGGCACATCGGGGACTCCGGCCGCATGTTCCCTGAAGATTTCAGGCCGGTCGCGCAAACTGTGTGACCTGTAGGTGCGACTGTAGAATTCCAGAAAAAGCGTAAATGCACGCGCAGATCACGCTTAATAACTCCGCAGCTGTGTATCCGACCGGAATGAAACTTGGCAGATCCCAAGGCATATGGGTCTTGATCGTGTATTCCAAATTTCAGGCAAATCCATCAAACAGTTGCAAAGTTATTAAGGTGCAAAATTTTGGGTTTAACATGTAAATGGCTCCTCAACCTAATTCATGGTAGCACTACCTACTACCATAATATATATATATATATATATATATATATATATATATATATATATATATATATATGCCACATACCTGCAGAGTGTCCAGCAAAGTTACAAATCTTGGGCAGGATTCACAAAGAAGGCCCAAAATCCCCGCAGCTGCGGGAAAAAGTCCTGCAGCACTGTGGAAATGCAGCTGCACAATACTCACATAGAAAATTTGCGCAGGTGTGGAATTCTGCAAAAAGCTCTCCAGGTGCGGAAATTCAGCAGGTGCGGAAATTGCACAAGTGCTGAAAATCCGCAACTGTGGATCCACAGTTGTGGAAATGGCATAGGAGGCACAACAACAGTGACCCTAATTAGCTGAAGCAGCAGACTTCAACAGTTCAGCCATAGCATGTAGATGAAACCACCCACAGAGACCAGCAACTGGTCCCTCAACTGGGACCACTGCAGCACCAAAGGTACCAGCAATACCATGGCACCACAGTGGCTGTCTGTCACTGCTGGTTGTCCCTCCCTGGAGTGTTCCTGTTGCCTGCAGGAGTAGCATGCACTGCAGGCTGTTCAGGCTCTACTGCCTGTGGGGCTCCCTCATGGCTGCACTGGGTCTGGTGGTTGTTTAATGTTGCCATTCACTGTCAGTGTGTACCAATGTTGCTGTAACATCAGCCACTGATATACCCACTGGGATGCTATTACCTGTGCCTGACCTCCACTTTAATTGTAATTCAACTGTTGGGGCACTACTGCAGTTTGCTGAGGGAGTGCTATGCCTTACTCCAATGTGTGTAACATTTATTTATTTGAGAGTCGGATTTACAACCTTTGAGTCGAGGTCTCTTTACAAAGGCACCTCATCGCACGGAGGGCAGACAAGAAAACAGTGTGAGGCAACTGCGGAAAAACCTGACTGAGAATAGCCTTTGAGGGGATGTGCCATACTTATCAATTACCTTTTTTTTCTCAGGAACTTCCGCAGTTGCACTTTTTTACACAGTCCGTAGTGTATTTTTTCTGCAGATGCGAAGGTTTTGTGAATAGCACGCAGAGCAATTTACCCTTTTTTTCATAGCTACAGAAGTTTTGGGGACTTAGGGAAGGTTTTGCATCTTCAGAAAGCTTTGTGAATCCTGCCTCTTCTCTTTAGGCAGCCCTCCTACCTGATCCTGAGTGTCCATAGTTATGCATTTGCAGCCCCATTCCCTACATCATGTCATCAAACTGCTGATTTTGGGGGTTGGGCTGTTGCACCTGGCTGCCACTGGACTTTTTTATGGAAGCTACAGGTGTGTCTTTCTTTGGTAAATACTACCTAAGAGACTATGCTAACATTTTCAAAAACAGGTTAATTTAGCTCATTGGGCAGACAGCTCCTTGGTGATGTCAGCTGCCAGGTTTGAGGGTGCCAGCTGTTTTTTTAATTCAAAGTTTGCTGTAAAAAATGTTTTTGAGTAACTCTTTTTAAGTAAGTAGCACAGACAAGCCATTCACGTAGGCAGCTCCTTGGTGCCGTGAGCTGCCAGCCTCAAGGGTGCCAGCAGCTCTTTTAATTCAGTTTGCTGTAAAAATGTTTCTGAGTGACACTTTTACACTAAAATTTGCTTAAGGAAGAAAGCTAAGTGGCACAGACAAGCCATTATCTAAGAGACAGTATAGGTTTGGAATGTATCTGCATGCCTCCAGACTGCTGATGGTGCTAGTCTACTGTGCCTGTTAACAAGTTGTGTTGTCACCAGTACTGTAATGTTGGTAACTACATTGCTGTTGGTCAGTGGCTGCTTTAGAATATGTTTTAATAGGGGCCTTAACTGTAGTAATAGAAGGGCAGACAGCAGGGAGAACTAGGGATAAAGGACAACCAGGGAGGGAGCTGGAGTAGAGGAGCTAAACAGTCCAAGGAGTTCAAATCATGGAAAGCCATGTGTGCCAATGCCAGGAGCCTTAGCAACAAGATGGAGGATCTGGAGGCTGCCATGGTGCAGTTGGACCTGGACATTGTGGCCATCACAGAGACCTGGTGTAATGATAACCATGACTGGGAGATGGCCATACCTGGTTACACCATATTCAGAAGAGACAGGGCATGTAGTAAGGGAGGAGGAGTGGCACTTTATGTGAAAGATGGCATAAAGGCCACAGAGATCTAGGAGGAACAAAATGGGGGAGAGATACTGTGGGTTAAGCTGGAAAGGAAAATGGGTCCAGCCATCCACACAAGGGTGGTCTTTAGACCACCAGCCCAGGAGGAAGAAACAGATAGGGAGCTAATGCTAGCCATCCAAAGGATGGCAGACAAGGGTGGGGTGGTGCTGGTTGGAGACCTCAATATTCCAGGCGTGGACTGGAGCCTCCCAGCAGCATCAGCAGCCAGGAGCAGATTTATCCTGCAGTCCCTTCAAGGTGCCTTCCTCAAGCAACTGGTCATGGAATCAACTCGGTAGCAGGTAATACTGGACCTTGTGCTCACAAACGGGGACAGTGTAATAGGGGTAACAGTGGGGGAGTACCTGGGGAACAGTGACCACCAGTCACTGTGGTTTAAAATCACAGAAGGAACAGAACCAAACCACACAAAAACACATGTCCTGGATTTTAGGGGGGCAGACTTTGGGAAAATGGGGAGATGCTTGAAAGAGGCATTAATGGGAATGGGACAGGAATCAGGGGTGGAGGAACAGTGGGCAATAGTTAAAACAGGGATTACAAGAGCAACAGAATTATGCATTAAGCAGGTTAACAAGGGGAAAAGGAAGAGGAGACCATTATGGTTTTCCAAGGAAGTAGCGGAGAAAGTCAAAGCCAAAAAGATTGCATTCAGGCAATACAAAAAGATGCAGGCAGAAAGGGACAGGGAGAAGTACCAGGAGAAGCAAAGGAAGACAGGGAGGTCAGTAAAGGAAGCCAAAGCTCAGACAGAAGAGCGCATTGCAAAATCAGTGGGTAGAGGGGACAAAACCTTTTACAGGTACATACAGTAAGTGAAGTAAGTAGTAGTACGTAGTAAATCATTTTTATTCAAAATAGAATACTGCAGACATTCCATTGAGCAAAGATCATTTTCAGTGAAGTTCCAGGTCCAATAAAGTGCAAAGTTCCACATAAATTAGACAACACTTACATACATACATTAAGCATAATAAATTAAACAAAAACATGACCAACATCAGTATATATAATCAATGGATCAAACTTCAAAACACATTACATTGATTGCAAATATAAACAGACTTTGTCCAAGTGGTACACCACTGAACAAGTTTAGGAGCACTAATTTTAACCCCGAGATTCCTTAAATATTGAGGGGAGTCATTCGAAAGGGAAACTCCTCTAAATAAGATAGAAGATCTTCCGATATTCAAATTACAGCTGGGAATACAAAATTGAGCACCATGTGTCGATCTCAGGTTCCTCCCAGTTTTCCTGACTTCAAACAACCCAGCAATATACTCCGGAACGTTATGGTTCCATACCCTAATCATGAAATGCAATAAGTGTATATTCTTTCTCACAGGTGGTCTATCCCAATGTAATTCATTAAATAAGTAACACCTGTGAGTTCTAATCAGGACCGCCAATATGAAGTGAGCCAACCTATGAAACTGCTGGTCCACTTTATTTAACAATACCCCAGATGCTCCTCTATAGACTATATCTCCATAATCAATTGCTGGGAGTAATAAGGTAGCAACCACATTCTGACGGACCTCCCTAGACATAAACCTTTTATATCTGTAGAGGGTTCCTAGTTTTTTATTCATACTCCCAATTAAGGAATCAATATGTAAATCCAAACTTAAGTTGGAATCAAGCCACATTCCCACATATTTATAATGATCAACCTGTTTTATAACTGAACCTCCAGATGTAACAATTTCCAACTTTAGATCACACACTTCATTATATTTACTCCTAAACAATAGAAGCTGAGTTTTATTTGCATTCAAAATGAAATGATGCCTCCTAAAAAATTCCTGGGCCTCATCAAAGGCTTGTTGCAACCTTAATCCTATTATATCCTGGAAAACTCCTTCAACATAGAATATGGTATCATCTGCGTACAGATGATACCGAATATCTGGAGATTGGGGCCTAAATTCATTCACATAGATATTGAAGAGCAGACGCCCCAGAATTGACCCCGGGGGACTCCACACTTCAATTTAAAAATCCCAGATTTAAAGGAGGTTACTTTCACATATTGACTACGTCCCATCAAATATGATGAAAACCATTCTAATCGAAAGATGAGACAAGCCGATCTCCCTGAGTCTGGACAGGAGCACCTGATGGTTCAAGGTGTCAAAAGCTTTGACAGGTCAATAAATAAGGCACCTGTCATTAGCCTCCTGTCCAGACTCAGCTGGAGATCGCTTACCACCTTCGTTAAGGCTGTTTGAGTACTATGTAAAGACCTAAAACCTGATTGGAAAGGAGACAGTTTATTATTATGATCCAAGAAATTCTTCAGCTGGCATGAAACAACTCTCTCAAATATTTTAGAGACCTGAGATGACAACGAAATAGGTCTATAATTCCCAAAATCGGTCTTATTTCCTGATCTAAATACAGGTGTGACCCTAGCTATCTTCTACCCCTCTTGGAATTCACCGGTCTTACAGGATAAATCAAAAATATAAGCAAGGGGGAGACCAAACAGGGAGCAGCATATGTTAATAACCTGGAAGGAATCTCATCATACCCTATAGCCTTGGAAGTATTTATTTTCAGGAGTTCCCTATATACTTCTTCCGGGAAGATATGAGCAAACTCAAACTCCCTTATTCCTTTGGAATCTAGTTTACTATCTACCAAGACCTGCTCTACACCAATCTTATAGTCCTGAGTGTCCCCATCAACTAAGTCCTGAGTACCCACCTTGATGAAGTACTCATTAAAGGCATTTACCAACCCAGCCCCCAAAGAAAAAGTTGATCCCTCCACTGAGATTTTAGTTATAGAGAAAGACTTTCAAGTCCCCATTGAATCAGAAATAACCCCCCCCCCTCCAACCCTCCAAAAAAAAACTTCCTTGGATTCTGTTTTTGGTTATTATCAAGCTTGGACCGTATAAAATCTTGTTTTGTCAACCTCACCTTTCTAGTATACAAATTTCGAGCCTGCCTATAAAGAGCCCAATCATGGGCCTTCATAGATTTTTTAGCCTTGGACCATTTCTTGTCCCTGTCTCTTCTAATTTTATAGAGTTCCTCTGAGAACCAAACATCCCCTTTATGTTTAATCCTCCTTGATTTCAATGGGGCATGCTTATTGCATACCTGTAGAAATTCATACAAAAAAGTATTCCCAGGCACTAGAAGCAGTAGGTATCAACTCTAAACTAGACCAATTAATATCCTTGACATCTAACATAAATAAAACATAGTCAGACTGTTTAAAGCATCTCCAGGAAATCCAAGCTTTCGGTGTAAACTTACAAATTTTATCTCTGGTAGTATAAACTACCTGATGGTCAGAGAAGGATTCTGAGAGAACTTCAGCTTTCTGATATAAGTTAGGAGAATCTATAAATATTAAATCCAACAGAGTAGATTTTTTGTGGGTCCCTGTGATTAATTCTAGTGGGCTCCAGAATCAGTTGAGTTAAGCCTAAATCTATTTACATTTCAATTAGATCATGATTGGGGGCAATAGTTACCCAATTTACATTAAAATCTCTCATAATAAGTAACTCATGGGATAAACTATAACTATGTAAGAATTCCTGAAGATCTTGAAATACCTTTACAGGAACTCTGGGGGGTCTGTATACTCCCACCAAAAGAATGGATTTCCTATAGGGCACCTCAATTTCCAGGGTCAAAATCTCCAGCCCATTCCCAAATGATGGACATTGCACCTGACGGACAGTTAAATTACAATCAGCATATATAACAATCCCACCTCCTTTCTTATTCCTATCCCTCCTATATAACTGATAATTATCCAAATCACCGGAGGCGTCCAACACCCTCCCATCTAACCATGTCTCAGTTAATACAAGAAGTTCAGGTTTAGATTCTTGTACCCAATCCCTTATTTCATCGAACTTATTCCTGAGACTCCTTACATTTGAATGGACAATAGTCATATTTCCCAACCCTGATTTAGAATTAAATCTGGGAGGTACCCAAGCCCAGGAGTTCCTGATGTTAAGTTTAAAGGCCCCGGTTTTGGATGCACATCACCACATACCAATAAACAAAACACACAAATAACTCTTAACTACCTTCTCCATCCTTGCTTCCCCATTCTTAAATCTGTACATGATACACTTTTAGACATCTTAATGCTTAACACAACAGATATCCGAGTAATTACTTTAACAGGAAAAGCTTTTAAAAAGGCATTAAAACAACCCTTAGATAACACCTCAGCACAATTATGAGCCTCAAATTGGACCAGCAATTTTGTGGGTCAGATGTTAAACATAGTTTAGTCTCTATTGAAACACCTTTGTAAATATGTGCTGAACTAAAAGAAGCTACAAAACCATATAAAAACATTAACAGTAAAATAGTACCAACTGCCATTTTACCCCACCTTAAAAATAAACTATATGGGAATTTCTAGTAACAATTAACAATAACTTGCTGTGTTAATTTACAAGCAACACTCAGCTCCTACACAGTAAGCAACAATATCAGTCCCAAAACAGATGACCAATAGGTGGTTCTTCTTTCCACAAAGAATGCTGAATCCTCCAAAATAGTTACTTACATGGATATAAGGTGAAAAAAAAAAGGCAAAGGGAGGGATAGTGAGACTGAAGGGGGAGGATGGGGGCTGCTTGGAGGATGACAACAGTAAAGCTGACATATTGAACAGGTATTTCTGCTCAGTCTTCACTGAGGAAGAGGAGGGTAATGAGCCTAAAGGGAGTACCAGGGGTGGGAACGGCACAGAAATGGACACAAGTCCCTTTACATGACAAAGGGTCCTGAAGGAACTGGAAGGAATGAGAGTTGATAAAGCAATGAGGCCAGATGGGGTGCACCCCAGGGTCCTAAAAGAACTAAGAGAGGTGGTGGCTGAACCTCTGGCAATCCTGTTTAGCAGATCACTGGAAACAGGGGAGGTACCCAATGACTGGAGGACAGCAGATGTAGTACCCTTATACAAAAGCGGGAACAAAGAGAAAGTGGAGAACTACAGACCAGTCAGCCTCACCTCGGTAGTGGGGAAGATCATGGAAGCACTACTAAAGGAGAGATTGGGGAAACATCTGGTAGCCAATGGACTACAGGAACCAAGGCAGCATGGTTTCACCAGGGGGAGGTCATGTCAGACCAACCTCATTGAATTTTTCGACTGGGTGACAAGGGAGGTGGATCAGGTGAGGGCAGTGGACGTGGCCTATCTGGACTTCAGCAAGGCCTTTGACACTGTGCCACACAGAAGGCTATTAAACAAACTGGGGAATATGGGAGTGGGCAAGACAGTAGTGTGGTGGGTAGGTAACTGGCTGGGTGGCAGGACACAGAGGGTGGTGGTAAATGGCTGTCACTCCACAGAGGGAAGAGTGACCAGTGGGGTACCACAGAGATCATTACTGGGACCAGTTCTATTCAACGTCTTCATCAGTGATATTGCACATGACCTAGAAGGCAGAATTTCCATGTTCGCTGATGACACAAAGCTCTGTAACAGAGTGGACATGCCAGATGGTGTGGACAGAATGAGGAGGGACCTGCAGAAGCTTGAAGAATGATCAGGGTTTGGCAGATGAAAGTCAATGCAAAGAAGTGCAAGATAATGCATATGGGACACAAAAACCCTAGAACAACATATCAGTTGGTGGGTGAGGATATAGCATGCTCCAAGCAGGAAAGGGATCTTGGGGTTATCATCTCTGATGACCTCAAAGTAGGGAAACAGTGAGACAAGGCAGCAAGTAAAGCAAATTGGATGCTGGGATGCACAGGCAGGGGCATCACCGGCAGGAAAAGGGAGGTCATAATTCCACTGTACAAGACATTAGGGAGGCCCCACCTGGAGTACAGTGTGCAGTTCTGGAGACCTTACCTATGTAAGGACATATACAGGGTAGAGAAGGTTCTGAGGAGGAAAACAAAGATGGTACATGGATTGCATCACAAGTCCTATGAGGACAGGTTGAAGGATCTGAATATGTACTCCCTGGAGGAGAGGAGGGAGAGAGGGGATATCACAGAGACATACAAGTATCTTACAGGGAGGAACAGGGTGCAGGAATACACTATTCAGCGAAAAAGATGTTCCAGGACTATAGGGCATAGGATGAAGTTGGAGGGAGGGCAATTCAGAGGAAACATGAGGAAGAATTTCTTCACAGAACGGGTGGTGGACAAGTGGAACACCCTGCCAGAGGAAGTAGTGGGGGCTAAAACAATCACAGGATTTAAGAATGCATGGGATAGACATAAGGGAATTCTGGAGTTTAGGGGTAATGGGCAACAGACTTCTAGGAAAACATAAAGTGAACTTACAAGCTCAAACAGGCAGATTGGGTGGGCCGTAGGCCCTTACCTGCTGACAGTGTCTATGTGTCTGTGTATCTATGTATCTAATTCCTACTAGGAATGGCTCTGCTAGCCCTAGTAAGGCGATCATTTTGATGTAGTGTAAAAAATAGTTGAACCTGAATCTACGTCAAGTGAGAATCTGTCCAGGAATAAACAGTGCTCTGGCTGTGCTTACACAGCTGTTCTGTGCTGATTCTTTTGGCATCTCCTATGCTGCCCCAACCTCCAACCTTGATCTGCATAACGTTTACATGGCCCCTCTCAATGCTGATGTAAGCCATGCTGGAAAGGGGCTATGAGTGCGGGAGCCAGGCAGGAGGATGTAGGGACCATAGACTGGGTGCCGGAGTGCGCAGTGCAGCCTGTCCACATGGCAACTTACACCTCTTGCTCAGGAATGCATCCCCAACTCGGTAGTGTTTCAGGGAGAGGAGCAGGGAACAGCTTACCACAATCAGGTAAGTGTTCACAAGGCCGCATTTGCATGGTGGCAACTCAAACAGTTGGGCTGCTGCGGTGCAATTGCAGGCATGTAAATATGCCTACTGTAAGGTTTAAAACAGCATTACCTCTTCCACCCCTATTTACAGGCAGATGGGATAACTGCTCTAGTGCCATCCTGAGCAATCACCTTTACTGAAAGTTAGATGTGAATGAGCACAACAGTCTTTAGAATGACTATAGGACTCAAGCTTTTAACCACAACAGATGGATTAAAGAGTCTGCAGACCTTACAGTAATGTGCCATTCTCCTTGACTTATGCACAGGCTGAAATGATTAAATCATTTGTAGGGCATTGCTGGCACTGAACATGATAGAACTTCAATCAAAACAGTTGACTGGCTTTCATTTTCTTGCAACATTCACAGAGCCAAAAAAAAAAAGTCTTTAGAGACCTCACCAATGTGACAGTAAAAACATAGAAACATAGAATCTGACAGCAGATAAGAACCGCTTGGCCCACCTAATCTACCTGTTTTTCTCTACCTACTGTATCACCGCAGACTCTACTTGATCTCCAGCTTATCCCCCCCCCCCGCCTTATCACTATAAGGTTCCTTTATGCCTATCCCATACTTTTTTAAACCCCGTTGCAGTTTTTGCCACCACCACCTCCGCTGGGAAGCTGTTCCAGGCATCCACCACCCTCTCTCTGAAGAAGAGCTTCCTCACATCTCCCTAGAGTCTACCCCCTCCAGCTTCATAGCATGACCCATTATCCTTGAGCATAATTTTTTTTGAAAGGTGCTTCCCTCTTGAACCTTATTTATACCTGTGAGTATTTGAAAGTTTTGTGTCATATCTCCCCTCTCCCTCCGTTCCTCCATTGTATACATATTAAGGTCCTTCAGTCTTTCCAATCTCCCTGACTTCTTCATAAAGGAGAATAGCACCACAAATTACATCAGCAGAGTGGAGGCATGCTTACTGCCACAGAGAACAGCATATCAGCATATCTCAACATCTAGCAGTGTGGGTGAAGCAGAGCACACAACAAATGCTTAAAAGAATATGAAATGGTAGACTTCCATTTAAAACATTTAACCAATGTTTTTATAATTATTTAATGAATGGTACTGTCAGTTTGATTTCTGAAAATGTCATCACACATGGAAACACAGAAACACAGATTTTGTCCACAGAAAAGGACCTTTATGCCCATCCTGCCTATTTCATCACCACTGACCTTAGCTTGTCTCTCCCCCTGCTCCTCTACCCAATATGCCCCATGCCTATTCCATGCATGCATGAAACTCTCCACAGTCTTTGCCCCCACTGCCACCTCTGAAAGGCTGTTCCGGTCATCCACTACCCTTTCTATGAAGAAGGATAGAAACACAGAAACATTGAAGTTGATGGCAGAAAAGGACTGCTAGGCCCATCCAGTCTGCCTGTATACCCTACCTTTATCAGTGTAGGGTATATGGGCTGTACCCTACGCTGATATAGGTAGGGTATTTCCACACATCTCTCCTAACCTTCCCCCTCTTAGCTTCATTGCATGCGCCCTAGTTCTAGTGCATTCCTTTCTCTGAAACAGATCCACTTGCACCTTGTTCACTCCTGTCAGGCACTTGTAGGAAATCATGTCCCTTCTCGCTCTCCTCTGTTCCAAGGAGTACACGTTGAGTTCCTGCAGCATTTCCTCATATGGCTTCTCATGCAACCCCCTCACCATTTTGGTTGCCCTCCTCTGTACCACTCCACCATTTAATGTCCTTGCTGAGGTGCAGCCTCCAAAACTTGACACAGTATTCCAGGTGGGGGTCTTACCAGTGAACAATACAGTGGCAGCACCACCTCACTCCTCCTGCTAGAAAAGCCTCTTCCAATGCATCCTAGTATCGTGCTAGCCTTTCACACTGCTTTGTCACACTGCCCAGCTAACTTGAGGTGACGGTCATCAGATATGATGACCCCTAGGTCTCTTTCTTGCCTGGTGACCGTAAGCTCCACTCTCCCCATAGTATACAAAGACCCTGAGTTCCACAACCCTAAGTTCATAACCTTGCATTTTCTGGCATTGAAACCTAGCTGCCACCCCCTAGATCATTCCTCTAGTTTAATCAGGTCCCTCTGCATTCTCTCAACCATTTCTTGAGTGTCAACCCTGTTGCAGATTTTTGTATCATCTGCAAAGAAACACATCTTACCTTCGAGCCCCTCTGCAATGTCGCATATGAAGACATTGAAGAACATTGGTCCCAGCACCAAACCCAGTGGCACCCCACTAATCATTCTCCCACTGCCTGAGTACCATTTACAGCCACCCTTTGCCTCCTATCCCTTAATCAGTTTGATACCCAGCTTGTCTCTTTCTCCCACACCTCATCCCTTAACCAGTTTGATACCCAGCGTGTCTCCTTCTCCCACACCCCCAGGCTGCTTAGTTTCTTGACTAGCCTCCTGTGTGGCACAGTGTTGAAAGTTTACTGAAGTCTAGAGGCCACATCCGCCTCCCTGGTAACCCAGTCAAAGAAATCTATGAGATTAGCTTGACATGAACTCCCCTCTGTGACGCCATGTTGTCGGTGGTCTTGCAGCCCTTTTGCCTCCAGGTGCTCCACAAGCCTCTCCTTCAGTAGTGCCTCCATTAACTTCCCCACCAGTGATGCGAGACTAACAGGCCTGTAGTTACTAGCATCCTCCCTACTGCCGCTTTTGTACAGAGGGATGACATTGGCCTCCTCTCTCTGGAACTTCCACCATCTCCACTGAGGTGCCAAAAAGTGCTGCCAGATGGGTGGCCAGCACTGTGCTCAAGCCCTTTAGGACCCTTAGATGAACCCCATCTGGCCCCATCATCTTATTCTCCTTTAAGGCCTCCAATCCCTTTCGGACCCTCTCCATAAATGGACTTGTGTCCACTCCCCTCTCTCCCTGGGGTTTACTACAGCATGCTGGTCCATTCATCCCACCCTCTACCATGAAGACTGAGCAGAAGTAATCAGTTAGTATATATGTAACCCCCCTACAAATGGGGGTTCCCAAAAAGTCTTCCTCGAGCTTACCTAAATGCTCACTGCCAGGCTGGTGTTCTGCGTTTTAGCAGTTTAAATGTATTGCCAGAGAGTGCCTTTATAGCCTCTGTGTACTGTCTCTTTAAGAGCTGCCTGGATTGCAGTCATAATTAATCTGAGAGGGAACTCTGTTAGAAGATGTACTTGTTTGCTGATCATTTGTTACAGTAGTAATAATATTGCAGTTTGTTCTAACCTGCCTTCTTTGCAGCATGGACAGTTCTGTTTGTTTCCATCATCTTGGTCCTGGACTGTTGAAATGGGCCAGTCAGTACCTTTGGGGACTCTAAAAATGAAGCCTGTCCCCAGGGGCTTTGTGGGAGCAAAATTCTGAAAGAATTGTAGTTTTTGCATTTCGGTGCCAAGACAGACCTGGAGGGGAGGCCTTTGTTGTGACTGACAGAAGAATCAGCCAATCAAACCTTTTGTATCCTAGGAAAATTCCCAGGCTGCTTGCAGCTAGTTTCAGTTTGAGTTGGGAAGTGAAAGAGGTAACAGCTCGAGGTAGTCGAGCAGCAATCCTGAGTGGATTCGTGTGGGAGAACTGCGAAAGGGCTGAGTTTTGGCCTGACTGTCTGCCTGCTGTCCCTGAAAGGGAGAAGAGAGTTTATTCGGACTGAATCCGAATTGTGAAGACAATTTAAGCCACAGAACTGTGACCAGGCTTTAACCTGAAGAAGACCAAAGATTTGCCGAATGCGATCAGCCTGTCAGGATTTCCAGCCACCTTTGAACTCCTGGTTTGTGCAGAGACTCTGTAATTGCGACCGGATAGCAATCTGCCTAGTACAGTAGAATTTCTTACATGTAAATGTGCTGTGTGCTGTTAGTGGGTCGTGATTTGGTTCCCCACTGTGTACTGAACTGTGTTCTGCTTGCTGGAGGCTGCATCCAGCTCCCAAGGACTGAATCAGTATTCATCTCCATTGGGTCTGGGCTTTGTCACACTGGCCCAGCCAGACTACCTGCTGCACAGAGAAAGCCATCGATGAGAGACCTGCCTGGGGATCAGCCCCCTGCTCACGCTTTGAACAGGAACAACGCCTCAGTGATTTGTGTGGTCTCTCCTTCTCCTGGCATTCCAGTTCAACAACCTGCTGTCTCAATTTCGTCCTGCCTGTGTCCTGTATTAGGTATCGTGAGTAAACATCAGGGTAGCTCCCTGCAACAACAGCTAAATCTAAAGTGTTGTCGTCTGATTGCTTTGTGGTCTTTTCCTTTACGAACTGAGCCCTCCGGCTCCGGATTACAAATAGTGTGTGTTGTGCATGTTGCTTTCTTCCATCACAGGGCCCCAACCAGCTGCGAGCCGGCTTACCCTGGGCAACGTTCCTGGTTAGCCCACCATCTTCCTACCTGGATACCCAGAGTGTGTGACTGTGTAGGGACTCTGAAGTGCATGCATAACTGTCTGATTAATATAGCCTTTAAGCAAATCAACCTGATCATGCCCCTCCCTTGTTTAAGTCTCCTGAGTAAATCAGATCTAACTCTTTTTGCATTTAACCTGACTGTGGTTCCAGTTTGTGCCAAGAGTACTGTACTGTTGCTATTTGCTGTGCATAACCTTGTTTTACAGGGGGTCCCCAGGGTCGAGCTAGAGGAACCAGCCCTGGTGGTAAAAGCAAACAGTATGGGTAATTGCATGGTGAATAAGGGTCATTGTGAAAGTGATTATTGTATATTGTTCAGGCCACTAGAAGGGAAAGAGGGGGGTTACAGTGTCCCGGAGAGTTGTGCCCAGGTTAGCTTGACCACAAACAACCCTGACCTCCGGGTGGAGGCACCCGTTTCAGTACCCATGGCCCTTAACCTGCTAAAAGCCAAGCAGGCAGGGGCAGTAGTTCTTGGGATAGCGCCACCTAGGGGTTACACAAACATAGAAATTGTCAGCACATAAAGACTGATAGGCCCATCCAGTCTGCCTGTAATTTGGTCAACTCAAGGAAAATGGCCTGTAAATATTTTTAAACATATTCACACAATGATCCAAAAACAGAAGGGAAGGGTATAAATATAATACCCACAACCCATCTTACAGGACAGCTAATAACAAGACATTTTATAGGCAGCAGCTATCTACACTCTTTATCTTTACAAGCCAAAAACAGATAGTTTTGCCAGATAGACACTTGGCTTTAACTTCTGTCACATTTCTGACCCCATTACTAATTTTCCACAGTGAAAAGTCCTATAGGAGCCAATACTTTTAGAAATGAGTAAGTGTTGTGTGTACCATGGTCCCTAGTAGGTCATCGGTCGTTGGTTTTGTCCTCCTCCTCCAACTCAGGCGGACAGGCTCTCCTTCATGACCATCACATGGCTGCCCACTCACATGCCCTCCCAGCTGCTCACAGCCCTACTGAATATCCACCACTCCACCACACAGCTGCACTGGTCTGGGACTGCCACTCTCCCTCTCAGACTCCTCAGCCTTCTGTTTTCTTTCTCACTCTCTCTGACTGGCAACCACTCCTCTTCCCTCGCCATCCTCGCCTCGATGCCCGCCATGCCATGCTAGCATCCCGACTCCATTTGCTGCCATCCAGTAGGAGTGGACCACTCTCTTTAGGTGCATGCTCAATGAATTCTGTGCAAATTTAAAAAAATGCCACCCAATATAGGTGAGGGCAGAGGTAGGAATCGCACTGCTCCCATCACAGCGGGGAGGGAGGGGAGGGCTTTGGTGAAGAATGTCAAAGAAAAAGTTAAAAAAAAAACAACAAAAATGAAGATAATTATTTGTGGGGCTGAACTCGCATTGCAAAATATTGGTGGTGCTCGAGTCCCGTGAGTCCATATAACCCAGTGCCTATGGGTACTTCACCTTAGAAAACAAGCTTCTCCACAGCAGTATGAAACTGATGGGGGTACAATTGTGAAGGAATTTGCAGAATTCTATAAAAATTATAGCTGCAGGAGATGGTGATTAGCTAACTACCTGGAAAAACAAAATAAGTTCTTTGAGAGAATAAAAGTAAAAACATTTGCTAATGGTAGACTACGTTGTTTAGTGGCAAATCCTGAGGGCTTCTGGGTGCTGTACAACATTTAAAACACAGAGACATAATATCAGAGTAGACTAATAAAAACATAATAATTAATAACAAATAACATAAATAAATACATTTGACTAAAATAGCCAGTGAAGATTAGATCAAATTAAAAGCCTTTCTAAGCAAGTTGGTCTTGAGGGCCCTCTTAAAGGCCTCCCCTAAGGGGGCCTCCCTCAGAGATCTGAGAAGCAAGTTCCATGGGGTAGGGTCAGCAACTTCAAAAAGTGCAATCCCCGGATGTCTTAAGTCTAGCCCTGGGAACTACTAGGAAGCCCACCTCTGAGGAACGGAGAGGGCAAGAAGGACAGTATGGAGACAGGAGTTCACTCCGATAACCCAGGCTCAGTCTTTATAGGGCTCTGTAGGTCAATAAACTGATCCTGAAGGGGATTCTCCATTTCACTGGCAGCCAGTGCAGATCATGCAGGAGCAGGGTCACATGACAAGATCTCAGAAGGCCCGTCAGGAACCTGACTGCTGCATTTGGCATTAGTTGCAGGTGCTGTAGGACCCATCCACTAACCCCAAGATACAAAGCATTACAGTAATCAAGTCTGGAAGTCACAAAGGCATGTACCATGAGGTAAAGAACCCAAGGCACTATACACAAGAGTAGGGGACTTACCCCAATGTCCTGGCCAATATTCCCCTTCACATAAAACTGATTCATGCAACTGTCTAAGGCTGTGTGTGGGTGTTGATGTGCAGAATGGCTGCCAGTACACGTGCTGTCAGGAGAGAAAAGATGAGTGGGGGGGGGAACACAGATGTAATGATAGAGGAGGATAGAGTGAGAGAGGGTCTGCTGGAATTGAAAGTGGACAAATCACCAGGCCCAGACAGACTACGTCCAAGGGTACTAAAGGAACTGGCTGAGGAACTGGCAGAGCCACTGGCAGACCTGTTTAATAGTTCACTAGAGTCAGGCATGTACCGCAGGACTGGAGAACAGCACATGTAGTGTCCCTACACAAGAGCGGTCCAAAACAAGATCTAATGAATTACAGACCAGTCAGACTGACCTCCAATGTGGGCAAGCTCATGGAGACTATACTAAAGGAAAGGTTGATGGAATATCTAGAGGAGCATGGTCTCCAGGATGAAAGGCAGCATGGATTCATAGGGGGGAGATCATGTTAAACAAATCTGGTTGACTTCTTTGACTGTGTCACTAAGACAGTTGACAGGGGCCAAGTGGTAGACATCCTCTATCTTGATTTCAGCAAGGCCTTTGACTCTGTGCCCCACAGAAGGTTGATCAGGAAGTTGGTGGACCTTGGAGTTGGGGAAATGATGGCCAGATGGGTGGAAAACTGGCTGAGAGACAGAACCCAGAGGGTGGTTGTGGGAGGAGAGCTATCTGGCACCAGAGAGGTAACCAGTGGGGTCCCACAGGGCTCCATGCTGGGGCCGGTGTTGGCAATGTCTTCATCAATGACACTGGGGATGGCATTAAAGTCAAAATGTGCCTATTTGCAGAAGACACCAATCTATGTGGGAGAGTGGACACAGCTGAAGGGATACAGGACCTACAGGAAGATGTGGAAAAGCTGGAGAGGTGGTCCAGGATCTGGCAACTTGGCTTCAATGCCAAGAAATGCAAAGAATCCCAGGACAGAGTACTACATGGGTGGAGTCCGAGTATCTGCATCAGAGGAGGAGGAGAAGGACCTGGGAGTGATGATCACTAGTGACCTGAAGCACTCCAGGCAGTGCAAGATAGCAGCAGCAAATGCAAACAAGATGCTGGGATGCCTATCTAAGGGGATCAGTAGTAGGAGAGAGAGGAGGTTATACTGCCCTTGTACAGGTGACTGGTAAGGCAGCATCTAGAGTATGGAGATCAGTACTGGTGCCCACACCTCAAAAAGGACATTAACCTACTGGAGAAGGTCCAGAGGAGGGCTACAAAGATGATAGTGGGTCAGCAGGGCAAGGCATACGAGGAGAGGTTGAGGGCACTGAATATGTACTCCCAGGAAGACAGGAGAGAGAGAGAGAGAGAGAGAGAGAGGACATGATTGGGACCTTCAAGTACTTGAAAGGGATAAATAAGGTTGATAAGGAGAGTGAGTCCCTTTAAGCTGAGTGGCAACCATAACATGAGGCGGCACAGTCTGAAGCTGGAGGATGGGAGGTTTAGAAGGGAGGTCAGGAAGCACTTCTTCACTTGGAATGCGCATCCGGAAGAGGTCATCTCATTGAAGACAGTGGGCAGCTTTCAGAGAGGCTGGGATAGGCATAGGGGAAGGTAAGGATCATGGATAGGGAGGATGGGAGGAGTGGGGAAGAAGGGCAGAGACATTAGCTCAAGCTGTGGATCCTGCAATACAAGCAGACTTGATAGATCAAATGGGCTTCTTCTGCTGGCTTCTTGGTATGTTCATATGTATGTTCGTATGTTCAGTTACTTCACTACCAGTCTAGCATTGCTTGTGTAACCCCTCAAGCGGCGCTGCTCCAAGGACTACTACCCCTGCCTTACAGGTCTGAACAAGGTTGAGGGGCCTGGATATCTTAGGGGCAATTGATGCTGGCCGAGAAAGCTAAGGGACAAACAGAGTAGGAAAGGCTAGAAATGTAGGGCGATGGAGTTCTCCCAACAGCTCACCAGGTCCTTGCGTCTTGATAGCCCGCTCCCTCTGGTATTGTCTTGGGTACCATCTAAGCATTTTGCAAAAAACACCAAACATTTCAAACACTTTGTCTAAGGCATATGGCTTCCTAGTTGACATTGGTTACCATAACATCCTATCCTAGACAAATGCATCCTATTCTAAGCAGCAAAAACATTATGCAACAACTGTGAACAGTAATCAGATGTTAAATACAATGGGGACCCTTAATAAAGCAAGATTTTAAACTGAAAAAAACATGTTTGGTGCACTTCCACTTGTGGCCACTAGGGGCATATGTTCCCCACTAACATTCACTGAGCCAGCAGTGAACAGGCTTACAGCAGTTTTATTGCCAAAACACATTTTTAGCAGCTAGGCGATGGCAGCCATTTTAAGGGTCCAATACATACAAAATGGGGGGAAGGTCCATGATGGGTAGGAGTGTGACTAAACAGTAGATCCCAGCGGTGCCTCTATTGTGTAACCCCTAGGTGGTGCTACTCCAAGGGCTACTACTCCTGCCTTGCAGGCCTGAGCAAGGTTGAGGGGCCTGGTTTCCCAAAACTTAACTTAAACTGGTTCTAGTTCCATGATGTTACATGTTTGCAGTGCCTCCACCCAGAATTTAACTTTTAAGTAGGCTAGCTGTTACCTGGTACATCCCCTGGGATGTCATACCACCCACTTTTACCTTAAGCCACCCCAACATATGACCCAATAACATTTCCCCACATTTTAAACACTTTACCATTTAAAGACTCTCTCTGATAATATGCTCACGACACCAATATTTGCAAAAAACAACAACAATATTTATTTGGGGGCATAGGGATTAGGACCGGGGAAACAAAAGGAATAGAGGTTAAGCAGTCACTATCATTATTATTTACATATTTACAGTTGATTGGGTTGGTTTTGGTGCTGGTGAAACCCTCCAGCTGGGTGAATACCTGTTTTTTTTAAATCAGAAAACAATCACATTTGACCAACATTGGTACCCAGAGCCCTGGCTATCTAAACTGCCTATAATCAGATGGAACACATTATCATTTTTACCCACAACTGGTACCAGTTCCCCTCAAGTTAGTGTGAGACCCCACAATCCCACATAATTACCCTGGGTATCCAGTACTTTAAAGTTCTTTAACAAGGTGCAGCGCTGGTGGAAGTTGCAGCTGTACATTGGTCGGCTTGATTTACAGAAATGTCCAGCACTGAAACTATTTACAGTCTCTTTGGGGTGTGCAGGGACTGCCCTGCATGTTGCAGTCAAAATACTGGTAGGTGCAATCAGCCGGTTACACAGTTTGATCCTAATGTGTAATCCTGAAGGTCCAGCAGATTTATATGTTTCAGTACATTCGGCACATTTATATCCTAGACACAACTGGCACAATTGAAGAAGGTAGGGCTTCTTCAACCAGGAGCCAGGATGGCCGCCCTGGTCAGGTCACTTAGAAAAACAGTCATTTCCAGGTTACTGAAGTAAAATTCAACTTCTGAGGTCTCAATCCGATTTGTGGTAGTTGGCTGTCGGCTGCAGCTCCACTGGACATCTTGATCAAATTAGTTAACAACACTGGACCTCCCAGGCAAAGTCGGGATGAGCCTCTGTACTGAGTGCTTCCCTTCCAGTCCTGTAGGCTCCATAGCAGACATCACATATCAGCACATCAATACTATGTCCTGGGCTCACTTGGGTCCCCTGGAAGTCAGGTCCACCTGCACTGGGCTAAGGTTAGGTGCAGCAGATGCAAGGTACAGACCAGTTGGACAGTCACAATCAGCAAAAAGGTTCAAGAGGGGTCCACCCGTGCTGGGCTAAGGTTAGGCGCAGCAGATGCAGGGTACAAACCATAAAATGATATCACATAGCACAGTCACTTGAGCATAGGCAGCCCCAGTTAAGCAAATTCTCTTTCATTCTTGCACTAGGGGGTACAAGAGTACTCACTCAGGCTCCTCACAGTAGAATCTCTGCAATCAAGGTCCCTGAATTTTTCAGTCCTCTCACAACTGAGGTACAATCAGCTCTCTCACAGCTGGCTTGAGGTCATCAAGTTGCAGGTCCACATCTTTCCCTGACGTGGAAGGGAGGATTAGCACCTAGCTTATTCTGGAAACCTCCAGGCTAGCAGGTACAGAATAAACTAAATTACTTTAAACTTTTAACTGATAAAGAAGGCAAACACCCCTTCCTGGATGGAGAGGATTAGCTGGATCACCAGGCCCAGTTGTATGGCTGGAGGCTTGAGCTCCCACCCCTCTGGGGGGTTCCCGCTCGAATCTGGAAAACTACTGAAAAACACAGTCTCTTATGGGGCTATCCTGAGGCTCCTGATTGGCTAAAACTATTGAGTGATTGGCCTCTGATTGACAGGAGGGCCTGTCAATCAAGAAAATGAATTATGCACGGACCTCACTCGATGCACAGTTGGTTTACTGTTTTGGCACCTGAAATTAGGTCCCTGCAGTTCCCCATGAGCATTTAGTAATTTCCCATGAGCTTTGGCTAATGTCCCACAAGTCCTGGCTTTAATATTCTAGCTTTTTGATTGGCTGTGCTGCTTTATAATGGCTGCTGAAACACACAATCCCCTAAGCAGATCAGATATAGTCCCAAATAAAGTCCTGGTGCAGCCAGAATAAACAAAATATTTTCTCAAATGCCCTGCAGTTCAATAACCCTGGATGTGTACTTGCTGTCGCTGCCAAGATCAAACAGATTTCTCAGTCTGTTTTCCTGTCACTGCTGCCAGTGTTTAAGGATGCCTTGCAGCAGCAAACAGGCTATCTCTCTGAGTCCCAATATTCACTGGTGCAGCCAGGATTGAGCATTCCTTTATGTAAAAACTTCTTTTGCCTTATACATTTGTTTCCACAAATACACACAGCAGTTACATTTGTTTTGCATTTCTTTTTCTCTGTCAGTGATTGCCGAGAACACACTTCCCCAAGGGCAGAACAGACCCTCATCAATATTCATGAGATTGGGGCTCTGTGTTCATCTATACTCATGAGCCCTGATCTCAGACACCTCATGGAATTCCTTACATTTTGTGGAGAGTGGGCACTCAGGGCCCTGCCAGTGGTCATCGAGTCCCCCTTAGACAGATGGGACCCCGGGACTGCCAAAACACTCTCCTGATCAACCGCAAGGTGAGCGGTTACAAGATCAAAGGCGCCGTTGGCACCTGCATGATCCTCACTGCACCAGAGTGCATGTTTCGACCGAGTGATCACGGTCCAAGTCTTTGGAGCCCCGAAGGGACGAATTCACACTGGAGCTCAAGCTGGGGCACACAGGGGCCAGAAAGGACTCAGGGCCAGAAAAAAAATTGTGCAGGCAAACAGGAGGTGCCTGAAGGAGAGCAAAAACGAGAGCAATGGGCTACAGGTAAGTACCTGTTTTGGTAGGGGGGTTACACTTGTAAAGTGCTTTGTGATACAATGTGTATGACTAGGACTATATAAATGCTGATTTTGCTGCTTCTTCTGATTCTCCTACCATTGAGGGTTGGTCTTTTGGTGAGATCAAGGTTTTAATCTGGGTGACGTTCCTAAGATGGTGAAAGCCTTTCCAGTCTACAGATGACACCTGCACCTCAAGTGTCCCTCTGTCATCCAGAATGATGCCCAAATTCTTAACCTTAGCAGAGGCCACAAGACTGGAGGAACCAAGCACAAGACCAGTCATCTCCACTATAGCCCCTGCACCCTGCCATCAACCAGGCTGAGTCACTAGTACCTCTGTCTTGTCCAGGTTTAGTTTACACCAGCTGGAGGATATCAAGTCCTGAATCTTGGCCAGGCACATATTAAGTACATCAACCGTGCCAGGCGTCCTAGGTGCAAATGACAAGTACAGCTGGGTGTCATACACACAGCAATGAAAACCTAGACTGTAGCACCTCATAATTTCTCCCAGGAGCAGTATATACTCTGCAAAACATCATATGTGAGAGGCTGAAGCCCTGGGGGACACCACAGAGCAGGGACTTCGGGAGTGAAGAGAAATTCCCCATCACCACCCTCTGTGTCCTATCTCTGAGAAAGCACTCAAGCCAGCTGACGACCATACCAGCAAGTCCACAGTACTCCTTCAGGCAATCCAACAGCAACCTGTTGTCCATGATGTCAAATGCTGAAGAGAGATCAAACAGATCGAGAACTGTTTACTTCGATCTCTAGCTCTGAGTAGGTCATTATGTACCCTGACCAATGCAGTTACTGTACTGTGCCTTGACCTAAATCCATACTGGAGTGGCTCATAGATGTTAAAGATGGTAAGGTATGCCTCCAGCTGCAAGGCCAACATCTTCTCAATAACCTTTCCCAAAAAAGGAAGGTTGGAGATAAGTTTATAATTCATTAAGCAGTCTGGGTCCAGATTTTTTTTCAAAAGAGGCATTACCAATGCATCTTTTAATGCACTTGCAAAGGACCCCTCTGGAAAGCAGTACCAGACTGTCTCAGTGAATACTGGACCCAGGACAGCCACACAGCTCAATAGGAGATCACCTTACAGACCTAAACCTATCCCAAACAGGAGAAGTGCCCCCAGTGACAACCAGCTCTCCTCTGCTGGGCAGCAACATCCCAGTTCGGGCAAGTTATCCCAGATCTGATCAAGGACACTCAATTATACCATTAACACCTCCCAAATACACTCCAGTTATTCATTTAATACAGTTCTAAATGCAACATGCACACCTGACACACTCTAAAATAAAATATATAAACTTAAAATAATGTAAACTAATTCAGGTAAGCAAAAAATGTGGTGCAAAGCAAATACTAAAAATACCTAAATAATGTCCAAAAATGAGAGTTCCAACAATTTTCCAATGGCCAGAGCTAAGAAATCTGAGCAGAATCAAAAATCGGAGTATATTTGTTCACAATAAATGTAATTCCCCACTCCTACTCTCACCCAGGGAGAACGCCAAGCCCTAAATCTATGACAAATGCTCTTGGAACCCTGAAAAATAAACAGGTCCTATAGTATTTCCCCTTTGTCTCTCACCCAGGGAGCATAAAATGCAGATTTTCACTTGGATCAGTTGGATCCAACTCACTACCACAAAACTGGAACAAAGTTTATCAAACGGACTTTGCGAGCAGGCACAAATTCCAAAACAGAGTTACATAGGCAGAAGAACTGGCTGAAGCAACTGTACTCAGACTCCATGTTCCAACTTGCTGGTTACGCCCTGCTGTGTAAAGACAGACCCAGCAAAAAAAAGGGAGGCAGTGCAGTCATGTTTGTCAAGGAACCTCTCTCTGCCTCCTCCATCCTTTGTTCCAACAACGATTCCCCCAGTGACTGGCTTATTGCTGAGTTAACACTGGGATCGACCAAGAAACTCTGTCTGGGCTGCTACTGCAACCCCCCGCAGGGGAGTGTAGCAGGACTTCAAAGCCTGCTTACTGGGTATGGGTCCCTCTCCCCTACCAGGGAAACTCTCATTCTCGGAGACCCCAACCTTAACTGGCTTGGTGCTCACTATGCTGAATACGCTAACATGCTAAAGGTGCACAACCTGGCACAAATCATCATCCTCCCTACCCGATTCAACACTCGTACCTCCACCCACTCTCTGATCGACTGGGTAATTACCAGCAGTGAGGATAGAATGTCAGTGGCTCAGCAGGTAGCACACTCGCCTCTGAGGCCGGAGATCAGAAGGCTGTCAGTTCTATTCCCACACCAGGCACTTGGGTTAATATCCCAAAACTGACACTGTAGTACAGCATGAGGGGGTGCTGCACTCCTGAGGTGCCATCCTTTGGATGAGACGTTAAACCGAGGTCCCATCTGCCTGTTCTGGTGGTAGTTCAGGTGGATGTTAAAGATCCCATGGCACTTCTCGAAAAGAGTAGAGGAATTTCCCCGGTGCTCTGGCCCAATTTTCCCCCATTCACTAAAAATACCACCAACAGTTTAATCTGGTTCAAGGTCAGTTGGCATTCATCTGTATTCCCCTCCTCCGGGTCGTGCCTGAAGGCAGAATTTGTCTGGTGCACTTACCCGGTCAACAAAAACTAAATAAATAAAAGAATCACTCAGGCAGGCACCCTGTCAGACTCCCTGAGTGATCACTCCCCCACCTATGCCATCTGGTCCACCAAGGCATCCCGCAACCCCCCCAAGTACCTGTCATTTCACAGTTTTAACTGCCATGACAAGTCTCTCCTCCTCTAGGATGTTATGGCCATCAATTGGCAGGGCCTATATGCCCTTACTGATACCAACACTGCTGTTGCCTACTTCACTAATGCTCTCCTAGACATTCAGAACCACCACTTCCTTATTACTACTAGGAGAGTCAGAGGTGGGTGTACATGCTGGATAACCCCCAAACTCCTTACACTCATTAAGGAGAGGGATTGTAAATGGGCTGTCTACAAATCATCCCCCTCCCCAGTCCTGTGGTATGAATACCGCCACCTGCGTAATCAATGCAAACACTTAATAAGATCTCTAAGACGGAACTATCACCTCAAGATACAGAGGGACAGTTTCAGCAATCCGAGGAAATTCTGGGACTTCATAGGCTCCCTGCTTCATCCCTGCACCAACAGCCCTAACTTACACCTAAATTCCCCCACTTGTTTACTGACCAATCCCTCGAAAGTGGCTAAGACACGTAACTCTCAATTCATCGACTTGTCGGCCCTTCTCAGCAAACTCCCTTCCAGTAACCCTCCGCCCTTCACTTCCTCCCTTTCCCCTCCCCCAACACCCTTTTCCTCCCCATACCCCACTTGTCTGCCCTCAAACCAGGAGGCAGTATAGCAACAGTGGTTTAAGGCAATGAGCTGCAAACCTGGAGACCTGGGTTTGAATCCCACAGTCCTCACTTGCATACTGTGTGACCCTGAGCAAGTCACTTAATTTCCTTGTGCTCCCAGGTTGCACCTGTAAACAAGCTTTCAGCTTAGTGTGTCTCTCTCCTGGTTAAAAAAAAACAAAAAACGGCACTAGCTCTGCCCCCAGCCCTCCTCTGGCTTCCCCTACTCCACCCCTCCCCATCCCCCATTCTACTTTAAGACCATCCCCCCCAGGGACACCTATAAGCTACTATGGGGGCTATCCAATCAGGGCAGCCCAGGCACTGATGGCCTCTCCCCACATTTTCTAAAACTGGTCTTCTCAGTCATCTCCAAACCGCTTACCTTTATATTTAATCTTGCTCTGCCCACCTCCTCCATGACCCTCTCCTGGAAGGCTGCTAAGGTGATCCCGATCTTCAAAGCTGGAGACCCCACTCCCCTGAAAACTATCGGCCAATATCTATTCTCCCCCACCTTAGTAAACTCCTTGAAAAAGGTCATCCACCACCAACTATCTGAATATCTCACTAAACATGACCTCTTATGTGCCCAACAGCATGGCTTCTGTAAGTATCACAGTACCGCTACGGCTCTGGCTCTTTTCACCAACCACATCCTCTCCAATATGGATTGTGACTGTGCCACTGGTGCCGTCTTTGCTGACCTATCTAAAGCCTTCAATCTGGTCAACCATACCCTCCTCCTCCATAAATTGCAATCGATTGGCTATTCTGTTGAGACCACTTAATGGTTTCAGTGCTACCTTTCTAACTGCTCCCAATCAGTTTGTATTGGCTCTGTCTCTTCCCCTGCTCTGCCAGTTACCACTGGGGTTCCCAAGGGCCCATCCTGGGCCCCCTACTCTTTTCCATCTTTGTTAACACCTTCCCCTCTGACTGTCTCAACTGCAATACTCTCCTCTACGCTGATGACCTTGTCATCTTTCATAGTGACAGATCCCTTCCCTTATATATCCACTGTCCTCACCCAGAACTACAGTGCTTTCCACAACCCTCTCTGTGAAAAAATACTTCCTTACATTACCTCTGAGCCACCCCCCCTCTATCTTCAAATTGTGCCCCCTTGTTCTTGCACATCTCTTTTTTTGAAAGATGCTACCCTCTTGGACTTTGTTGATTCCTTGAGGTACTTGAAAGTTTCTATCATGTCCCCCCTTTCCTCGAGGCTATACATATTAAGCTCCTTTAGTCTCTCTTCCATATGTCTTCCGGTGCAGACCCTGCACCATTTGAGTGCCCTCCTCTGGACAGCTTCCATCCTGTCTATGTCGTTACGGAGATTGGGTCTTCAGAACTGCACACAGTACTCCAGATGGGGTCTCACCAGCTGTCTGTACAGAGGGATAACAACTTCCTGTTTTCTACTGGTGATGCCTGTCCCTATGCATCCCAGTATCCCCCAGCCCTCCTTACTGCCCTCTCACATTGTTTGCCCACCTTTAAGTCATCTGATATGACTACCCCCAGGTCCCTTTCCATTTTTGTTGTTGTTAGTATCTCACCCCATTTTGTACTCGTCCCTGGGTTTTGTTTCCAGGTGCATTACCTTGCACTTCTTAGCATTAAATCTAGCTGCCATACATTTGACCATTCCTCTAACCTTGCCAAGTCCCTTCTCATCTTTTCCACCCCACCTTGTGCATCAACTCTGTTGCAGATCTTTGTGTCATCTGCAAAGAGACATACTTTCCTTCCAGTCCCTCTGCAATGTCGCTACAAAGACATTGAAGAGACTGGTCCTAATACTGAACCTGCACCCCACTAGTAACTCTTCTTCAGAGTGGACTCAATTTACTATTACTCTCTGTGTCCTATTCTCCAGCCAATTCTTTACCCAGGCTATCATCTTGGGACCCACTCCCAGGCTGGCTAACTTGTATATTAATCTTTGTGTGGGACTGAGTCAAATGCCTTGCTAAAGTCTAGGCAGGCCATGTCCACAGCCCTCCCTGATCTACTACTTTGGTCACCCAGTCAAAGAAATCTATTAGATTCATCTGGCATGACCTTCCCACTGTGAATCCATGCTGCCTTGGGTCCTGTGCCCCACTGGCCTCTAGGTACTGACAATTCTTTCCTTCAGAAGTGATTCCATCATTTTCCCTATCACTGAGGTTAAACTAACAGGTCTGTAGTTTCCTGCTTCTGCCCTGCTCCCACTTTTGTGAAGGGAATCAATCACCCTCTTCCAGTCCTCAGGTACCACCCCATCCTCCCATGATTTGTTAAAGAGGGTAGTCAGTGGTGTCACTAGTTCTACCCTTAGTTCTTTTAGAATTCTGGGATGAATCCCATCAGGCTCCATTGCTTTGTCCACCTTCAGTTTTAAGAGTTCTTTCAGAACCCTTTCTTCTGTAAATGGGCTGGTCTGAGGTTTCTGGGGAAATTATGAAAAAAGGGAAGCATCTGCATGGCATGAAATTATGTGATTCCTATCACATGCCCTAATCCTTTCTATTCTTTTGTTTTCTCTCACTGATATTACAGGAGCTCAATGCATAAAGCAAAGAGTTGGGGCACCTCTGCTTGGTGCCTTTTGTCAGGTGAAAGCAACCAGACTGTATACCACTTATCTTAATTGTGGACCGCTGGGGAAGCATGCAAGTTTCTAATACTGTTGCAAAATTTTTGGCCCAGCCCCATCTCCTGCAGGGTTCTGTGTAGGTACTTCCAGTCCACCCAATCAAGCACCTTCTCCATGTCCATGCAAATGGCCAGCACTAGGTCCAGCAACTTCCTCTGCCATGATATTCATTTTAGTAGGCGTCTGTTATGGTCATGTATTAGTCTTTCATTTATGAATCCTATTTGGTCCTGGTGGACCAGGGCACTCGCACAGGCCAGGAGTCTGTTAGCCAAGATTGAGGAAAACATCTTTAGATCTACATTTAACAAAGAAATGGCCCTATAGGAGCCACACAGTGCTGGCTTCTTGCTTGATTTAGAGATTATCGAGATCTGGGCATATTGCCAGGTTGGGGGGGGCTCCCTCTCCCTCCTGCACTTCCCTGAAGACTCTGCATTAAGTGCAGAAGGAATTCTTCTGTAAAGATCTGGGCCCAGTGGGTTGCCTGCCTTTAGCTTGCTCAGTGCTGCCAGTATTTCATCCATGCTAATAGGAGGGTCCAGAAGGTTGAGGGCCTTTATTTTCATCAACACAGCACAAATGGTTGAATCTCCCACCAGGATAAACTTCTGGACAGGAACCAGTATGCTGATAGACTGGATAATCACCAACCGCCCAGATAGAAACTCTGGTACCACTGTCCTCTCTGATTCGATCAGCAATCACTCCCCGCTATCTGCCTCTGGTCGAACAAGGCCCTAAATTACTAACCATAACAGCAATACACCAAGTTATAAAGGGAGGGCAGCTAAAGTATCTCAAGGCATCCCTCTTACAAACTGACTGGATCCCTACTGATATGGCCGAAAATGTAGACCAAGCCTTAGACATTTTCACTGCTAAATTCAATGGTGTCTGAGATATTTACGCTCCTATTAAAAAGTGTAAACTAAAGGGGGCCAGCAACCCATGGATTACTCCATCCCTCCTAAATCTCATGGCCCATGGAAACCACTGCTGGCATCATGCTCGGGCCACCGGCAAGCACGGCGCCTTCAACAATACAGAATTGCAAGTAATGACTGCACTCGTGAGATCCACCTTGCTAAAAGCCACCACTTTAAGGAGGAGCTCATGAGCTCCTGGGGAGATGGTAGGCAATTTTGGAGCAACATCAAAGATCTTACAGGCAAAACTAGAAAATTTTCCCCCTCCATGTTGGAAGTTAACGGGGTTATCACTCAGGACCCTAAGCATATTACCAATACTTTCAGCATGGCCTTCTCAGACCTGAACAGTCAAACATGTTCTGCAACATTTAACAAATGCACCCTCAAACAAGGAACATCAGCCCTTATGGCTTAAATTAAAGAAGAAAATGTTGAGTCCAAGTAGCCTCTTTGATTTTATATATATATATATATATATACCGTGTAAAAATCCTTTACTTGATAACCCTTGTTTACAAGGCTCTATTAAGGCACTTAATAAAATAAATGTAATTATCAACCCTAAACAAATACCATTAGGTTTAGCACCCATATGGAATAATGATAAATTAATAGGGATTAGGCAAGTACTGAGCAACCCTGAATGGTGTAAAGTGGGTATCACAAGACTTGTGCACCTGATAGACCCCAAATCCAGAGTGTTGTTATCCTTCCAAGAATTGAAAGCTAAATATGGTCTAAGTAATTATCACTTCCACTATTACCTGCAGGTGAGGGAAGTATTTAGGAACTATAAGATATTAGATCAGAATTATGAGCTGCCCGGTTGTGATGAATGGGATCAACTAATTTGATTATCAGTGCTTAAGAAAGGAGCTGGTCATTTATACAAATTCCTTACTAATGATATATCTTCTGCATGTCTAACCATCAAGGCTAAGCAGAAGTGGGAGGAGGAGCTTCATACTGATATAAGTGATGAAGAGTGGGATGCTACTTGGGGAATGGCTATCAGATCTCACAAAGAGTTGCAAGGTAGGTTACTGCAATTAAAAATTTTGCATAGGTATTATCTTTGTCTGGAAAAACTGAGCACCATGGGGTTAACTGAGAAAACTAGTTGTTGGAAGTGTAAAAAACAAGACACCAATCTAACACATATGCTATGGGATTGTCCCAAGATTAAAGAAATATGGGGAAGTATACAGTCCATCTGTAATCTAGTTATCGACTGATGCGGCAGGGAGCTGAACACGTACTCCCTGGAGGAGAGGAGGGATGGGGGGACATGATTGAAACCTTCAAGTACATGAAGGGAATACATAAGATGGGCATGAAGGGGCTTTTCAAATTAAGGAGGGGGAGGGACACTCATGGGCACAATCTGAGATTGGAAGGGGGAAGGTTCAGGAGGGAAATGAGGAGACACTTTTTATGGAGAGGGTGGTGTCTGAGTGGAACGCATTGCCAGAGGAAGTGGTAACCTGTAGAACAGTGGGCCGCTTCAAAAGGGGATGTAACGGGGTAAGGGGGGAAGGTCACTGGAGGGGAGGGAGGAAGGGCAGATGCAGTATAAGGGCTACTAGCTGCACAATCTAGCAGACTTGATAGACCATAAGGCCTTTATTTGCTCAGGGCCGGCCTTAGCTAGGTGCAAACTGTGCCCCTCACCTTGGGGGCCCATACTTTTTTCTTGAGGAAGCAAAAATCATTTAAAACATTTAAAAAATGCCTAAATTTTGTTATAGATGAAAATGTTTACCAGCAAATCAAAGTGGAAGACAACTGGCTCTGCTACTGTTACAAAAAGTGGGGGCAACTTTGCTGCAGTGGAAAAGATTAGGTTAAGTAAGTGCTAATGATGTTAATGCCCACACTTAACACCTCCCAGGTTGACTGCTTACACAAACAAAGGGATATATTGACAAGAGAACTTAGCTGAAACCTGGACATGTACCTGAAACAATGAATGATGTGACAAAATCTGTTTCAAAAGTATGTGAGCACTCAAAATTAGGGGTTGATCTTAACATTGTTTACTATCCCAAACACTAGTGCAAATTGTCCAGGGCTAATGCAGCTAACTCTCTACTTGTCCGTCTTGCCTAGTGCAGGTTTTCATGGCTGTTATTGAAGTTAAAAAAGTCTCTACTTTAGCAGGCTCTAGTCCTCATGCTAATCTCTCTCAATGTTCCAGATAGCCTAGTGTGGTTAACAGCTCATTAAGAGCTGCAATTATCTGGCAGTTCAAGAGGGGGATCCCACAAAAGGCTCAATGTGAGTCATTATCACTCTACTGTTAGAACTTTCAGCTAGTGTTCAGGATGTGATCAAGGGCTAGCTTCCAGTTTTCTGAATGGGTCTCTGTCTAAAAATGTGTCCCATATTATTAAGACCAGTGCCCCTCATTTCCATACATTTTGCGTGTCTGTATCCAGTATTTAAGTGACACAATGCGAGGAGGCATACAGGGTCGGCCCTGCATGTGGTGGGTTTTATCCTAGCCTCACCATAACTTCCCTCTCCCTTCCAAATCTCTTAACTCTGTTCTTTCCCTGGACACCACTGCAGACCAGACTCTGAAATGACCATCCACAGATCCGTAGCTGCCATTAGTATTACTGGCAAGCATAGGGGGTCCCCAGCTCTTTTAAACAGACCTTGCCAGCCATCACTATCCATACAATCTCACCCAGCATGTCCTTTCATCCTAAAAACAAAACTTTGGCTCATGTATGGTACAAAAATAAACTTTAATAAAATACATACTGTAATTTGAAAGGTTAAAATAGGCATTCCTGTGGTACATAGATCATCCTATATAGAAACAGAGATAGTATAGTGTTATGCCCATGTACTGTTTCCCTTGGGCTGATGAAAGGACAATGTTAAAGAAAATCTGTTATTGTTGGGGCAGACCATATTAAAATCAATGTTTTTACAAATCAAAATGTCATAGTTTTCTATTTGCCAAGCCCCTGAGGTTTGTGTAGCTCCCACCCTAAATAATTCAATTCAATTCATGTTTATTTTTAAAGCGCCTTTCAAAATCAAGGCGCTGTACAGATTAAATAAAACAGGAAAATCCAACATTAAACAATCACAACTATATAAATCTTAGATGTGCTCCTGGCTCACTTGAGACTGTACAAAAATTTTCAAAAGTGCAGGTCTCCAGTTGACTATAGGGTGGAGGCTGAGAGTGTCTTTCTCTGCCTGACTCTGTTCGTTGCCCTGTGGGTGGTGGTGACAGTGTGGCGAGGTGCATGATGATGTCAGCTATTGTGTGCGCAGAGCTAGGACTGCTTGATTGAACATTTGCTGTTGTGATGTCCTCTGGTTGTGTGTGTGTGTGTGTATGTGTGTGCAGAAAGAGAAGAGGAAGAGCAGAAGCCGTGGTACAAAACAACGGGAGGGGGGCTCACTGTGTGTGATGGCATTGCAGTCTTTTTTTTCTGCTGGGGAGCGGGAAGCAATGTGGGAGCAGGATAAATGTGCAATCAGAGTATTTCTTGGCTTGCATTGTTTCCTGTATAAGTGATCAAAATGTACCATTATAATTGAGGCCTAGTGCGACCATCTACAAGTTAGTGCAGTTTTGAATCAACTTACCCTGCTGGCTTGTGCAACATCTTTTAGGACTGACCCCTGCTCACAATGGCTCAAAAATCTGACCAGCACAGAGCAAAATCGGATTTCCTGACAGGAACCCTGAAAACCTGATCACCAGGTGAAAAACCTGATAGGTGGTGACCTTACAGGTGTCCCGTGATTTTATTTTTTTTTTTTTACCAGGAGAGACACACTAAGCTAATAGCTTGTTTACAGGTGCAACCTGGGAGCACAAGGAAGTTAAGTGACTTACTCAGGGTCACACAGTATGCAAGTGGGGGCTGTAGGATTCAAACCCAGGTCTCCAGGTTTGCAGCTCAGATCCTTAAACCACTGCATTATACTGCCTCCTATAATAATCCTCTCTATTCTCTCTCACACTCCAGAAAAGTTAAGTTGTTTAACTTGTTTGCAAATCACAGTATCTGAGATGTGAGTGTCCACTGATGATGTCCCTTTCCTTACAGAACTGAATATGGCAGTAGTACCATACTTACTTAAATTCTGGCTCCAGGCTCAGTCAGATTTGTTTACAATGGTGAAGTCAAATAATTGGATGCAGTCAATGGCACTAATTAAAAGATGCTGGTTAAACTAGTAAACCTCCTACTGTTTTAGTAATACAGGACAGGAGGGTTAGTCAGGTGTAAATGTTGGGGGGAGGAGGCCTCACAGGGAATGGAGTGGTGGGGCCCGGTAGAGGGTTGCACTGGGGCACAGAATGATTAAAGCCGGCCCTGTATCTGCTGGCAATTTTGTATGTCCATATGTATGTAATATGGAGAAATCTCAGGCTATAAAATAAACTTAGAAAAATCAGAGACACTCAAGTTAGGAGGAACATGTCTACAAAGTTTCAGGGCCAACTTTCCTTTCAAGTGGGTGACAAACTGGCCCCAGGGCCTTATCTATCTACAGCATCCCAGATCTTCTGAAAACTATCCAGTTTACCAAGGGTCAGATTCTCTCACTGGAGACCAGGGTGCTAAGAACTTGCTGCCAGATGTTAAGCAAGGGACCGTTACAGATAGCCAATCCAATAGGATCAGTCTCTTTGCTGCAATACTTGCCATCAGTAGCCAACTGCACATGAATCTGTCTCCCAGGGACAGTTACATATCCCAGCATATAGTCAACTGCTGAATGGATGAGGTGATATGGTGAACTTTGGATGGACACCATTGTATTTCCTGCCAGGTGTGTAGTTTGGGACAACTCCCTATGATGTGAATGAACACCCCCTCAGATGCCCCAAACATCCAGCAACTGTCATTGTTCAGCACCTCTAGTGCTTTTATAACCGGGGTGGGGGCGTCTATACTATTGATAAAGGATCTGGCTTCTCATTATCACAACATGCTGTATGGGCATGGTTCCATCACCCTTGCCATTTCTCCTCCGAGAGCAAGGTAACCATTTCTGACTCCCATGTCTGTTGTGCCTTGGTCTCCTGTGTATGCAGAGTCATGGATAGTTTTACTGATTCTTTTTCCTGTACATCCTTACCCTTCCCATATCCATTCTTTAAGAGAATCACAAATAGTCCTCCTCATGGTGTACCAGTTGCACTACTGCTTATGATGCTGATGACCTGGGTTTGGGAATAATCTCAGAGTGTCAGAGGGCAGGATGGGGGGAGGAGCATCAAGCATCCACAGGACTGCTCTTCTTCTCCTCTGGGGAGGGAGGGTTGTGGCATCCAACATTCACTTGACCACTAGCAGCAGCTAGTGATGAAGAAGTGTGGCACCACATATGCAGTGGTAGTGGCATGGCACATCTGCATGCCACACACAGGAACCTCTGCAGTGGCATGCTGACCCCATTGTGGGCCCACTTCCCTGAGGCAACCAAGTAAAGTGGAAAGCCACCTTCCAGTGGCAGGGAGATGATGCTCTGCTAGCTCACCACATCCACTCTGGATCTGACATGCCTGCCTGGAGCAAGCTGGGAAGGCCTGACTCTGGTGTGTCTTGGGTGGCCTGGGAGCCTGGTGTCAGGAAGGAGGACTTCGGGAGGAGGCACTGTGAGAACCAAAGAATGCCCTGCCCCAGCAGAGAAGGAGCATAAACAGAAGTGAAAAAAGGAAAAAAAAGGAGGGGGGGTCAAAAATATCTTGGGGTGGCACCGAGGCCTGGGGCAAGCAGGGGGATATAGGGCAAGATGGATCTGAAGCTATTTCCACAAGTCATTTGAAGACTGGTTGCATCACCTTTCTGGAACTGGAGTCTAAGTATGCAGTAAGACATGCCAGGGTGTGTAATTATAGAAGAATAACTACACAGCTCGAGGATGTTGTTAGATATGAGGTGTTCGTGCTGAGTGCCATTAAACACAGAGAGTAAAGTACAGTTATTCACCCACAATTACACATCCCTGAAGTGTCTTATTGTTCTTACAACAGGTGAAAAATGTCTTAATTTTTACACAAAAATATGATACACTGTGTTACTACAAATAAAACAGTAAAATCATTGCAAGATTGATGAAGTAGCCCTTGTACCAATTAGGAATCCCATAACTGTAAATAGTGACTGGCAGTCTGACTGGCACTTGAGGCACTGTAGAGTAATTTGATGCAGTACACAGGTTTTTGGTCTGAAAGAAGTGTGGAAGTGTAATTATGGTCTTATATTTACACTCCTTTACTGGTCTCTCAGCCAGTCAGAATGCTTACTTTTTTCTCACCATGTTGTAAAACTCGTTACCTCCTGTAGGGGATCTGCAACCCTATAAACACCTTGAACACTTTCAGTTACCCAGTCCATCCATCTGATAAGGTCATTTGAAATTTTTGGCATAGGGGTTCCGCAGAGGGAGGTGAGACGGGATTGATCCCTACCATGGCAATCTTTACAGGCCTGTCAGGAGGTCTCTATAGTAGATTGATCTCTACTGACACTTGACCTAGTGGAGTGCAGATAGTTACTAAGTGAGATTCCCCTCCCCCATCCATAATCCCAGTTACCAAGTGCAGCCAGAACGGTGAGGAGCTGGTAATAGAGGAAAGTTATTGAACTGTTCACACTCTTACCCAGATACTACCCTTTCACCCATAGTCACACACATCCTTCCTGTTTGTTTTAACCACGTTTGCGGGATCTGTATGGCAAATGGCTATCAAGATACAGGAACCTAGCTGCAGTGACTGTTTTTATAGCTTCTATTTTCCCAACTTTAGTAAGGTAGCAGGCACACTACCGATCACATTTGGTATGTAGCTCGGCCAAGAGTGAGGTGTAATTCAAGGTGCATAATTGCCTAAGGTCTGCCATCACCTTGATTCCAAAGTATGGACTACTTGGAGAGGACCACTTCAGTCTTAGCCCAGTGAAAGTATGTTTAGAACAGTGATGGTTTAGCTGGAGGGCATCAGTCTTGCCCCAACTGAACCACAATTTGGACACCTATGTGAAGTCCTGTAGCACTGTCAGGATGGTGAGGATGCTAATAGTGTGTTACAGTCACAAGTTGGTCATCAGGATATAGTTTTATAGTGTAGTACTGGCCAGCTACCTCTGTGCCAAGAATATGTGGTGTTTCTCTCAAAAATGCAGACAAGACAAGTAATTAGGGGTGAAATTGGATGGCTGGATGAATGCCGCACCCACGGATTCTTTCTGTCTACTGTAGTATTTTTTTCTGTTGACTCTTTTTATTGCCGCTTCCACTGGAACTCTCTCAGGCGAGCCTCACTCATTGCCAGCTGCACTACCACGCGTCTGATGCCCATCCCACCAGGAAATCAGGGACAGATACTCCCCCACCTACCTGGTCCAACGACTGGCTCTCCTCGCCAGAGCCAAGGCAGACAAGGGGATCAGGAGAGCCAGTGGGATGAGCCCAGCATTAGGTGTGTGGTGGTGGGGCACTGGAGGGTGCCATCACCTATCCAGGGAGCAAAGCATTTCTACTTTTGCTGGTGTTGCATACTTTTGCATGGTGTTGATTGGAGACATTGCAGAGGTGGGGTCAAGAGTAAGATCAGTCTGTTCGCCGATGACACTAAGATTTGTGCAAAAGCGGACACTGAAGATGGCAGGCAGGCACTCAGAGAGGATCTAGCTAAATTCGAGTACTGGTCTAAGGAGTAGCAGTTGGGGTTTAATGCTAAGAAGTGCAAGGTCATGCACCTTGGAGCCAGAAATCCCAGAACCAGCTACTGTCTGGGGGGTGTGCAGGTAGCAGCTTCAGAGGAGGAAAGGGACCTGGGGGTAATAGTCACAAGGGACATGAAGATATCAGTACAGCATAGGAGGGTAGCAGCAAGGGCAAATCAGATGCTGGGGTGCATTACCAGTGGGGTCACCTCTAGAAAGGAGAAGGTCATCCTGCCCTTGTATAGATCACTGGTAAGGCCACATTTGGAGTACTGTGTACAGTACTGGTGCCCATACCCCAAGAAGAATGTAAGATTACTGGTGGGGGTGCAGTATAGGACTACTAAAATGATCATGGGACTAGGGGAGTTGCCTTATGAGGAAAGATTGAGGAAGCTCAACATGTACTCCCTGGAGGAGAGAAGGGAAAGGGGGGACATGATAGAGACCTTTAAGTACTTAAAAGACATAAACAAGGTCAGACAGGGAGGATTGTTCCACTTAAAATGGGGTAGGATCACAAGAGGGCACAGTATGAAGCTGGAAGGGGGAACATTCAGGAGGGAAATGAGGAGGCACTACTTCACAGAGAGTGGTGGCGTGACGGAATACACTGCCAAAAGAGTTGATTGGACTGAAGACAGTGGACAGCCTTAAGCAGGGCTGAGATAGGGTCAGGGTTAGTACTGACAAGAACACAATGGGGGGAAGGACCAGGAGGGGAGATGGAGGGAGGGGATTGATGGGGGGGGCAGCTGCAGTGTCATTAAACTGAAAGCTGCACAATCGGGCAGACTTGATAAACCTGTGAGCCTTTTTCTGACGGCAATTTCATATCTTCATATAAATATGCTTGTATGTTGCTAGGGTGCGGACGTGCAATGGCATCCTGCTCACACCAGGCATGCTCCTGGGCCTGTGAGAAAGATGCCTGCTGCTGCACAATCCCTACTGCGTGTCCACGCAGACTGCAGTGCTCCCCAGAACACCAGGGGTTGCTAGTGCTGCGTGAGGCAGAACCCACCCCAGAAGAGGAGAGCAGTCCTCCAGATGCTCAATCCTACTCCTCCCCTGCCGACCCCTGACGACCCGAGTCTGCTCCCGAATCCGGGTTGCCGGTGTGGCACCTCAACCCTCAGCGCCACCGGGCCAGCTTACCACTGTAGTATTCTTGAGATGAAGAACAGATGGTTACAGACTCAGACTGAAACTAGGTTACCATCTAGGCACCATTACTAAGTTGCAATCTGTATTCAGACAAAGGAGAAAAGCTACAGGGCTTCAAACTGAGCAGGACAGGAAACCACTAAGATAATTTCCCACTACAGGACTACAAATAAGATGGCTGCCCTACTTCTTTATGGTCAGTAGCATATCTACTATGAAGGGGACAGAGAGTAGCCTTGCTATATCTCTCTTTGCATGGGGAAATGTCTCTGACAGGAGATTGTTTGTGAGGACCCGGGCTTTGGAGTTTGTATATACAAATCTATATCGTTTTACATTATCAATGTGGAGTTCACACATGTATGGATAATGAGCTCCACCACTGGGGTAGTGGTACAGCCCAAAGCTGTCAATCAGCATAGAACCCTGGGTCCACCATCTCAGCCCTGCTGCATGTAACTGATTCTGTGCTCTGGGATGGACCAAGGGCACATCACTGCAATCATCTTCATCAATGTAGCTAAAGCTTTTGACTCAGTGTCACACCCACTCCTACCAGATGCTGGCCTGTCAGCACCCACTGTGGGTTGGTTCTGCTCATACCTCACAAATTGTCAACAGTGAGGTCAGGTGGGTGGTGTTCAGTCCCCCTTCCCCAAACCATGCAGGTGTCCCACAAGGGCACTATCCTGGGTCCAGTTCTCTTATCTGTTTTCCTAGATGACCTCCCCTTGACCTGTGTCTCTTCGCACATCCACATGTATGCGGATAACATGGTCATCTACACTTCTGGCCCAACTACTCCAGCTGTTAAGGTCCCATTCCAGCATGACTTCTATAATGTGCTGCACTGGTTCCAAGCCAATCAGCTTAGGGTTGATACCAAGAAGACTATGTCCATGACCTTCGGCTCCAGCCAGAAACTGGCAAGGCTTTCACCTTCCCATCTTCTCTACCTTGGTTGGCACCCTCAAGTGTGTCCCTGCCATCAAGTACCTGGGGGTTTGGCTTGATAGTAAGCTTGACTTTTCTGTCCATATTGATTTTATCCACGCCAAACTTTGCCCCAAACTCAGCTCTTACATCGTAATAAGGACCGCCCCCAAGGTTTGCCAGGAACTTGTAACCAAAATGGTCCTCCTGGTTTTTGACTATGCAGATGTGGTCTATGGTTTGCTCCCTCTTCTTCCCTTGTCAGACTGGACACCCTCTGCAATGACTTCTTTTGCTTCACCACCAACTCTCCACTATGCACTCATCATTGCTCTCTCTATTCCTCACTTTCCATTCTTCCTCTATTCTTATGTCACTAGTCCCACTGTACCTTCTTCATTACTACATACTGGTTTGACTCCCTTCCCCTGATCTTTCCTCTCCCCTGCCCTCCCCTCCTCTTATTCATTACATTCCAGGGATTCCTGTACCTTTGCAATTCCCCACCCTCACTCGTGCCAGGAGGCTGCCTTCTCCTGTCGTCTTCCCTCCCTCTGGAATCTACTTCCCTCTTCTCTTTGGCTCACCCCCTCTCTTTGCATTAAGATGCCTGCTAAGGCATACTCCTGTTCTTCTCTGTACTTGTCATTCCCTCTCTTGAACCTTCTGCCTCCCCTCTCCCAGCTCTTGTCCCCCCTTACCCAGCATATTTCTCCCCTAACTTGGCTTCCTGAGCTTCTGGCCCCAGTCTGCTAATATATGTAGTCCAGTTTTTTAAGCACTTTTGCAAGACTTGTTTATTACAGCCATGTAATGAACAATGTACTGTTCTTTTTCTCGAGCTAGACATTATGCTGTTGCTAGGTTATGTGGGGGCCTCCCACTTGTTTTCACTTTGCCTCAACTGCCTATGTATTTTTGTATGTGCACTTTGGATATCCTGTAATTGCTCTTCATGTCTGTACTCCCTTCCACCCTCCCCGGGTCACATCTAGAAACAAGCCTTGGCTCAGTGTGCCTTTCTCAGTTGCCAAGTTTTAAATAAATAAATGAGGATTCCGAAGGCATCCCTCAGGCTTTGCTGTACCACTGAGGGGTAGACTGCGTAGACAACTCTCTGGAGAAAGGCTGCTATTTTTCCTCTACTTTGTTATTTTTAGTAGAACTGAACAACTTAATAGGTAGGTTGGAGAGACCTGGTATCAATGAAGACCCTCAAATTTAGAAATAGTGTCTGTTAAGCTGCATCTTCCAAACTCACTAACCTGCTAGCTGAACACTCTTTCAGCACATACAGTGCCTGAATGAAGGCCACTTGCCCTTTTCCTGGACAGATGTTTCACAGGGTCTGTGCCAGTAATTTCTAAGTCTGGCACCTCAGATAAGTAATTTTTCCATTTTTCATTTTTTGGGGGAGGTGGCATTTAGGTAGGCTAGGAGGACTGTTAGGTTATTTCCTTTTTGTGTTCTCCCTAGCATTCTCTGGCGCTGACCCCTTTAGGTTACTGGCAGGCTTGGTTTGATTTTTGGTTGCCAGTTGAGTCCCTCAGTTCAGTTTGCTGAGCCCTCAGACAACTCCCTTACAGGTCTTGAGTGAGCAGCTTACTGTGGATATCATTATATGAAGCAAGCAACTCACTCACTGCTCCCGCATGAGCAGCTCACTAGGGGTATCTTTATTTGATGCAAAGCTAAATAGCTAGGTTAGTTGTTTGTTGATTGTGACCATAATATTTTCGTACCATTTTCAGCAGCTTCATTTACAGCACAACTGCTTGTTTCTCCCTTGACGCCAAAAGCACCATTTTTAGAATGCTACATGCATTGACTGGCTATCAGTGCTCATTTGTGCCATTTTGCAGCTCAGTGCCCTTTTTCTGGTGCTGCTCTTCCATTGTGTGCACATGTGCGGCCATCAACCATGCTCCGCTTCCAGCTCAGAGAAGCGTGGCACGTCTTAATGATCTGATTTAGAGCTGCTTTAGGCAGGAAGGAGCTATGAATGCAGCTCCTGCTCAACGCCACCTTTTCAGCACTAGTTAGTTCAATGCTTGTTTTCTCCATATACCAACATACAAATTTGCCAGCAGATAAAGGCCTTATGCAGTGCCTCAGCACAATTAAGCATTAAGACATGACCATGGGTTAGATTAACAGAAAACTAAAGTCAAAATTGACACAAAAAAATTTGCAGAGTGTTTTGCTTTGTAGGTGTACTCATATTAAATCCTTCCATTTATTTGCTGAAAGTTTTTTCTAAATTTGCTTGCTGATTTTATGGCCCCTGGGGATTTCCATATTAGCATTTTCCAAGGCTCTTCTTGTTCCTACAATGCCTCCTGTCTCATGTGACAGTGATGCTTCCAGGACCAATAATTCAACAAAAACTGTTTACAGTCATAGAATTATGATGTTACTTAACTCTCCTTGTTCAGAGATGAAGGCTAAATTTACAGATGGCAAATGCCTGATGGATAATTGAGTGGGTTGTTCTGTAAGGAAACAGCTAGAGTCTTCCCTAATTATAGTATTTGTGACCTTGGGTGATTTGTGTGCTTTTTTAATGGTTGTGTGCAGTTTGATAAAATGAAACACTTTAAAAACAAAGCATTCACTTCTTCTGGCTAGACCTAGACAAATACCTAGAAAACAAAGTTTGGATTAGACAGTTATTTAGTTGAAGCCAGCGTATCTGGCTCTTGACAGTAGATGCTGCTGCAGCAGTCATTACTCTTTGGATCAGTGATCCTGGACACATCACTGTCACATGAGACCGAAGGCACTGTGGGAACAAGAACCATGACAAATGTCAGCATGCAGATCCCCAGGGGCCATAAAACCAGCAAGCAAATTTTTAGAAAAAACATCTTTCAGCAAATAAAAGGAAGGACTTACTAGGAGTACACCTACAAATCAACACACTCTGCACAACATATTTTTTTTCTAAATTTTGACTTTAGTTTTCCTATAACAGTCTGTTATCACCCCTAGGTGTACAATGTGACACAAGGCACAGATGAGTGCCATATTGCTGCTAGGGGGCGACTGACTGTTAATCTAACTCCTGTGTGTTATTGCCATTATAAAACACTGATTTTCAAAAGAAAAGTGTTAGAAGTGTACCTTTTGAATGTTTTCCTCATTGAGGGAAATTTTTAATATATAGAATAATGTATGGTAGCCCATACACAACAACGCTATTCTTACACTGAGTGGTTTTCATGACAAGGACCTTAAGAGCAAAGCTCAAGAGGTCCTTTTGTTGTCAGAGACCACAAGGTGTAAGAATAGTGCTGTTGTGAATTTGGGCTACCATACACTATTTTATATAGTGTATGGTGAAAAAAGGCAAACATCGCTTACTTTTTTTGTGTACAACGATCAGTCTTTACACTCCACCACCCACACTTTACCGCTGTCCAGCTCACATGCATGATGCTTCAACCACCCACTGTTCTATGAACAGCGCTGATGGGGGATACCTGCCTTGTGATGTAGATACTAGCAGAACGAAAAGTCATTCTGCTATAGTAGCTGCATCACTACTGCAGCAGAACCACTTTTTCAAGAGTATGGCTCTCCATATACAACAATGCTCTACCGTACACTATAAAATAGCTCATTCACCAGCTGTTTAAGAATGCTGGTTCATAATCAGAATTCGTCATTCCACTAATTCAGCAGTGCTAGAGAATGGAGTGCTGACAAGAAGAACTCATGCTAGGATAATCAGGCTGCACCTTACAGTGTAACATAGATTATTGTGAGACTGTTGAAATGGTGACAGCCAATCAGAATAGATAATTTCTGAGACCCTTTTAATAACTAGCATATAGAGCAGTGCTGGGCTGAAAACAGGGCTGCTGTTTACTTAGGCAGGGCTTGAAATAGCAGTTACGTAAGAACTTACCATAACATTAAATCTTCGAGAGAAGTTCTGCAGTAGGTCTTCACATAGTAGGACTGTGCCCCCTGGCGTCAGGACCGCACCGCAAACTTCTAGCTAGCAATCTATAGTGAGGGACCACCCCCGACATCACATGACGGACATCAGCGTGACTGTATAAAGGGGCGGTCCCCATGCACGCTCTCCAGTTCTCCCGCCAAAGACCTCGGAAGAGGAAGCAGAAAAAAGGAGTAACAACTCCTGAAGCCCTGAGCTGCTAAAAAACAAAGCCCTGGGAAAGGAAAAGAGGAAAAATAAGGAGCTGGGGGAAGGTGGGAGGGAAATCGAGATCTGCTGCAGGAACCTCTCTTGAAGATCTACTGTTACGGTAAGTTCTTATGTACAGTAACTGCTATATCTTACTTCGAAAGGTTTCCTGCAGTAGGTCTTCACATAGTAGGACTGAATACCAAGCAGTCAAAGAAAAAAGGAGTCAGAGACTAGGTTCCAGGAGGAGGAAGCGTCTGCCAACTAGAAGTCTGCTTAGGATAGGAGGTCTTGTAGGACAGCAAGGCCGAAACTGGCTCGGCACCTAGAAGCGATGTTCAGACTACAATGCCTGGTGAAGCTGTGGATGGAAGACCAAATGACCGCTGCACAAATATCTGTAGTGGACATGTTCCTCAGGAAAAGCATCAAAGCGGCCATGCTCCGAGTGGAATAGCCTTTCACGTCCCCCAGAAGGGGCTTCTTGTACGTGTTGTAGATGTATGAGATGCAGTTAGCCAACCATTTTGACAAACTCTGTTTGGAAATGGTCTTGCCTTTGACATTTGGGAGCGAAGGCGACAAACAACTGGTTAGACTTTCGGCCCTATTTGGTCCTAGAGATGTAGTATCTCAGAATCCTATGCACATCCAAGGTGTGCAAGAGGTATTCCCCCCGTCGGAATATTCTGGGTAGTATACCGGCAGTTCAGCATTCTGATTCAAAGTAAATTCTGAAACTAACTTCAGAAGAATAATAAACTTTATTTGTTGAGCACCTTTCAATTGCCAAGGCGCTTCACAATATTAAAACCAAATTCCACAAAAATATTACAATTAATAAATAAACCACCAATAAAATCATGACAATTCATAAAAAGCATGACTCCACAAGAAAGTCTTAAGTGCCTGTTTAAAGCTCCCCACGGTCGTGCATTCCCAGAGCTGATGAGGCAGAGAATTCCAGAGGGTGGGGACCACAAACATAAAAGCACGGGCCCCAGAAGATTTCAAAATAACCCTCAGAATCTCCAGCAACCCCTTGTCCGCCAAATGGAGCTGTCACACAGGAGTATAAGGAATCAGAAGCTCTTTCAAGCAGTCAGGGCCAAGTCCGTGTAGGGTTTTGTAGGTCAATAAACCTACCTTAAAGGTGATCTGCCACTGAATCAGCAGCCAGTGCAGATCGCACAGCACGGGGGTGATATGTGACCTCCTAGACACCCCTGTCAGCAGTCAAGCAGCAGCATTCTGCACTAGCTGCAAGCGGTGGATATCATCCCCAGGAAGCCCCAAGTAAAGGGAGTTGCAGTAGTCAAGGTGAGGGGTCACAAAGGCGTGGACCAACACAGGAAGATCACTAGATAGAACAAGGTGTTTGACCCTGGCAATGTTCCTAAGATGGTAAAAGGCTGACTTAATGACTGCTGACACCTGAAAACGGAGGGTCAGCCCGTCGTCAAGCACCACTCCCAGATTGCGCACCTGTTCTGAGATAAGGATCTGAACGCCCCTCCAGAAATAATCCAGAGGGTTGATCAGTCCTCAACCCCTCTATCCTGCGATCTGGGTCCACGACCATAACCTCAGTCTTTCCTGCGTTCAACTTTAACCAGCTCGAATTCATCTAGTCTTGGATTTCAGGAAGGCAGTTGTTAAATACTGAGACAGCACTAACCTGGTCGGGGGCAAAAGACAGGTAGAGCTAGGTATCATTAGCATAGCAGTGAAACCTCAGCCCATACCATCTTACAATGTCTCCGAGGGGTAGCAGATACACTGCAAACAACATGGGGGACAGCACCAAGCCCTGAGGAACCCCACAAGACAGAGGGAAAGAGAAGAAAAAAATCCCCGACACAACTCTCTGTATTCTACCAGTTAGGAAAGATGTAAACCATCTGAGCACTGTACTTGACAGGCCACAGACAGACCTCAGGCACTCGAGCAGCACCCCATGGTGTACAGTGTCAAAGGCTGAAGAGAGATCAAGGAGTATCAGAATGGAATGGTTTCTCCGATCTCTTGCCATCAGGAGAGCACCCAAACCAGACCAGTCTCAGTACTGTACCTCTTACAAAAATCCGACTGGATAGGTTCGTAGACATTATGGATGGTCAAATGGTTCTCCAGTTGGATTGCCACTACTTTCTCAATAACCTTTCCTATAAAGGAAAGGTTCAAGATAGGTCTGTAGTTTGCTAAAATGTCCGGGTCCAACAAAGCTTTCTTCCGAAGGGGTGTCACCACCGCCTCCTTCAGGGAGCTCGGAAACTCACCCGATTCCAAGTAGCACCAGACAAACTGAGCCAGAAACGGGCCAATGCTCTCATAACAATCCAAAATATGGGAAGTTGGGCCCAGATCTAAACTACAGCACATACGGCGCACTCCCTGGATAATCCGCATAATATCCTCGAACTCCGGCAGGTCAAAGGTACTCCAGGAAGTATGAGGCATAGTTACCGAGCACTGACGAAGAAAAGAAGGGTTAATCCACAGAGCCACCTGGTCTCTGTGGAAAATCAAATAAGGCTCCTGACAAACTAGGGCCTGAAGCTCTGAAACTCTTCTAGCAGAGGTAATGGTGACTAAAAAGAGTTGTTTTCCAAGATAAGTAATGTATGTCGCAACTTGCTACCAGCTCAGAAGGGGGCACAGTAAGTTTTTCTAAAATACAATTTAAATCCCAGGGGAGAACCAGATTCCAGACAAGAAAGATTTTGAAGACCTCCAACTGAGCGACAATTTTACCCTCCACTGGAAGGTGGTAGGCTGAAACCGCAGATAGGTGTTCCTTCAGTAAGGAACAGTTGAGGCCCGAGTCAGACAGGTGCAAGAGGTACTCAGGACCTGGGGTGCTGAGCAAGAAAAAGGGTCCAGACCTTTGGCTATGGCCCAAATTGAAAATCTCTTCAATTTCATAGCATATGTGGATCTTGTGGAGGGCTTTCTGACCTCCACTAAGACCTGAGCGACTCTGGAAGATACACCGAAGAGTGAGATGGCTATGTCCAAAGGTGCCATGCATGCAGATGGAGAAACTTGAGGCTCAGATGCACCAGGCTGCCCTCCTCCTGAGACAGGAGGTTGTGCGAGAGAAGAAGAGGTACCAGGGGTTCCACCATCAGCTGCTACAACAAAGGAAACCAAATCTGACGAGGTCAACGAGGGACAATGTGAATCATGTGGGCCTCCTCTGCCTAGAGCTTCTGTAGAATAGGAAAGGGAGGGAAAGCGTATAGAAATCTCCCTGTCCAAGATAGAGACAGCGCATCTCACCAGAAAACACCACACCCAGGAACGAGCGAGCAAAAGCTGGGTAGTTCTGTGTAGATGGGGAGATGAATAGATCTATTTCTAGCCGACCCCCCTGAAGGAAGAGGTCTCACACTACTGCCTGCTCTAGCTCCCACTCATGAGCCTGAGCGACAGTGCGACTGAGACTGTCCACCAGGACATTGTGGATTCCTGGGACATGGATTGCGATCAATGTCAGGTTGTGTTGGACTGCCCATTACCACACCTGCATCACATCCCTGCGTAGGGGGTACGATCAGGTGCCTCCCTGTTTGTTGATGTACCAAACCATGGCTGTGTTTTCAGTCTGGATCAGAAGTGTTCCTGGAAGTAAGAGGGATTGAAAGTCCTGGAGAGAATACAGCACTACCCTCATCTCCAGGATGTTGATATGCAGATGCTCCTCTAGAGGAGACCATGTTCCCTGAGTCCAGTGGTCTCCCAGGTGGACTCCTCAACCATGGCCTGAGGCATCTGTTGTGAGGGTCATGAAGGGGGGCTGGGGTGGAAGGGAACCCCCACAGAAAGGTTGGATAGATCCTGCCACCAGAGGAGATCCCTCTTCAAGCTATTGGAGACTAGGACCCTGTGATCTACGTTGTCCATGCATTGATAGAAACATAAAAACATAAGACTTTGACGGCAGATAAGGACTGCTTGGTCCACCTAGTCTGCCCATTTCTCTACCTACAGGATAGGCCGCAGATCCTAGTTAACCAACAGCCTATTTCTTCCTACCCCCCACAATAATTGCCTTATGTCTGTCCCATGCATTCTTGAATTCTCCCCCAGTTTTAGACCCCACAACCTCCTCAGGAAGGCTGTTCCATGCATCCACTACCCTCTCTGTGAGAAAAAATACTTCCCTCACATTGCCTAATTCCATCCCCTCTATCTTTAAATTGTGCCCCCTTGTTCTTGCACATCTCTTTTCTGAAAGATGCTACCCTTTTGGACTTTGTTGATTCCACTGGGGTACTTAAAAGTTTCTATCATGCCCCCCCTTCTTTCCTCAAGAGTATACATATTAAGCTCCTGTAGTCTCTTCTCATACGGCTTCTCTTACGGACCCTGCACCATTTTAGTTGCCCTCCTCTGGGCTGCCTCTCTCCTGTCTATGTCCTTGCGGAGATGGGGTCTCCAGAACTAGATGCAGTACTCCAGATGGGGTCTCACCAACTGTCTGTACACAGGGATAACTTCCTGTTTTCTGCTGGTAATGCCTCTCCCTATGCATCCCAGTATACCCCCAGCCCTTCCTACTGCCTTCACACATTGCTTGCTAACCTTAAGATCATCTGATATGATTACCCCAGGAATCCTTTCCTTTTTTTTTTTGTTGTTACTACCCCCCCATTGTGTAATCTTCCCCTGGGTTCTTGTTTCCCAGGTGCATTATTTTGCACTTCTTTTCACTGAATCCTAGCTGCCATACTTCTGACCATTCCTCCAACCTTGCCAAGTCCCTTCTCATCCTTTCCATGCCTCCTTGTGTATCAACCCTGTTGCAGATCTTTGTGTCATCTGCAAAGAGGCATACTTTTCCTTCCAGTCCCTCTGCAATGTCACTTATAAAGACATTAAAAAGGACTGGACCACTGGGTCACCCTCATGTGTAGTAGGGCCAAAGGGACTGTGGGTATGGCAGCTGCCATGAAACCCAACAGGGAGAGAATAGAGCATGCTGAGGTCCGGTGAGAGGAGGAGACCAGCACCGCTTGTTGAATCAGGATTTCCACCCTGTCCACAGGAAGGAAGGCCCTGCCCTGGACCGTATCCAGCACAGCTCCAATGAACTGAAGGCACTGGGAGGGTGACAGCTGAGATTTGGGATAATTCACAAGTGATGCCAAGTCTGGAGAAAAGGTCTAGGGTGGTAGAATGAGAATCCATCACACTGTCCTGAGATGGTGCTGACAGCAGTCAATTGTCCAGGTAAGGGAACACATAAATCCCCTGCGGTGCAGGGCCGTAGCTACCACCACCGGTCACTTGGTAAAAACCCGAGGTGCTGAGAAGAGGCCAAAAGGAAGGACCTTAAACTGATAATGGTTCTCCTGAAAGGAGAATCTCAGGAAACGGCAGTGGGCCAGGAGGATGGGGATGTGCAGGTACGCATCCTGCATGTCCAGTGAGCACAGCCAATGGTTTTGTTGGTGCAGGGGGGAAGGAGTCCCTGGAGAGTCAGCATACAGAACCTCTTGTATTCTACAAAGAGGTTGAGCAGGCTGAGATCTAGAATAGGTCTTAGATCTCCCGTCTTTTTGGGCACTAGGAAGAAGTGGGAGTAATATCCCCTTCCTAACTGCCCTTGGCAGAACCAGCTCTATGGCGGACTTTAGCGATAGAGCTTGGATTTCCTGATGAACCAGACTTAGATGGTCTGATGGGTAATGGGACCTTCCTAGCGGATTGCCCGGGAGCCTCTCCAGGAACTCGATGGAGTGTCCTCCTGCGATGAGCTGGAGCACCCAAGCATCTGCAGTGATCGCCTTCCATCCTTCCAGGTGGCAGGTGAACTTCCCCCCATTGGCTCCTCCAGTGATGCGTGAAGAGGTGGAGGGGACCCCGAGTCAGAATGCGGAGGGGAGAGCCACTTTGCCGATGACATTTTTGTACTTCACCTGAGGAGTCTGGGTCCCGAAACCAGTGTCACGACGCTTGCCCTGTCGTCTGCCCTGGTTCTGCCTATTCCACCTCTTCTGGGGCCGACGAAAATTCTGCTTGGTTTCTGGCTTGAGCGGTACATGGAGCGGACGTCTTTAAGAGACCTCCCGCTCTCTTGCAGCTCTGTTATTATGTCTTTGGCGTTGTCCCAAAAAGGATGGAACCCCTGAAGGGGGCGTCCAGCAGGGTGCTCTGAATGTACTGCGCCAGTCCCGGAAGATGGAGCCAGGCCAGGCACCTCAGGCAAACTCCAGTAGCAGTGCAATGAGCCGCAGACTCAACAGAGTCGCAAGTGACCCGTAAGGCATGGTGGCAGGAAGACTTGTTAAGTATTAATTTGTCTAGCAGCTGATTCCTGAGGTCCTCGTCCAGAATGGCCTGGAGTTCTTTTTCTAAGTGGATAGAGACGACTTATGAAAGAACACCATGTGGGCCATGTAATTTAAAGGTCGGATGGCGCAGGTAGAGGAGGCATAGACCTTGAGGACATATTGGTCCATTTGTTTGGATTCCTTGTCCAGTGGGGAGGCACTCAAATGTTTAGGCTGGGCTGATCTATCGTGGGCTGCTGTAATGACAATAGAATCAGCCTTTGGTTGAGTGGTCAAATAGCAAGCCCTTTCCTGGGGCTGGTAAGTCCTGTCAACTTTTTCAGAAACTGCAGGAATAGATGATGGCTGTTGCTATATGGTAGAGGTTAAGTCCTCATGGGGGATTGGGGAGAGGATCTGCATTGGTGAGGTCCAGATGCCCTGCCAGCCTCTTTCTCTTGGGATCCATCTCCCAGTACGTAGCATGCTCCCCTCCTCAGCATACTTCACCTGTCCTTCTGTCTACTCTTCGTCTCTCTCCTCCCTCTGCTTCCTTGTTCTCTCCCCCTCCCACTACATCCTCTCTGACTTCACACACGATATCCCCGTCCCCTCCTCACCTTGACCTGGCCTCATTGCTGATACTATTTCTTCCTCCCTCCCTTTGGCTTTCCCTACTTTGCTGGCCTCCCATCCTACCCGATCTTAGGCCACCCCTTTGTCTCTTTGCCCTGTTTCTCCCTCTGCATTTACCTTTTCTTCTTCCACCCCACTATGCCTTGCTCATTGGCCACCCACACAACCTATTCACTCGGCCACCCCTTGCCCCTTAAGGTTCTATCCTCTCCCTTGAGTGGTTGAAAAACTGGTGTGGAGCTCAGGGTTTTGGCATCATTGGGGACTGGGGAGCAACCTGGAGGGATGCAGACCTATACTGGTGCGATAGTCTGCATCTGTCCGGGGGGAACCAGGATCCTAGGCAAGAGGTTTAAATGCTTCATTGGCAAGCATTTAAACTAGCCAAGGGGGGAGGCACTGAAAAGGAGCAGGGAAATCCCAGCTTCCCCCCACAAAACATGGTGATTAGTGAGGTAAACACCAAGGTACAGAAGTTATTAGGGAGCAGAACAGATTTAAATGTAAAAAAAGGCAAAGGCAGTAAGGACAGAAATGGGGCTAAAAGGGGTAAGGCTATCAAAAAGTGGAGGGTGATGAGTACCAATGCCCGTAGTCTGTGTAACAAGCTCCCTGAACTAGTGGCCTTGATGGAAGAGGGTTGCCTGGATATTGTGGCAGTCACAGAAACATGGTACACAGAGAACCATGACTGGGATATCAACATACCAGGATACACAATCTACAGGAGGGACAGGGAGGGTAAAAGAGGAGGAGGAGGAGGAGTAGCTATCTATGTAAAGGAAGGGATCAAAGCAACAGAACTAAAGAGTAAACAGGGAGCAGATGAGGCACTTTGGGTCACCCTGGAGACAGGAAATGGCACCACAATCCACATGGGGGTTGTATACAGACCTCCATCTCAGGGGGAGGGAATAGACAAGGAAATGATAGAAGGCTTTCTTAGAATGGCAGAAAAAGGGGAGATATTGTTGATGGGGGACCTGAATATGCCAGATGTTAACTGGAGCACCTTTGCTGCAGGCACATCCAAGAGCAGGGTCATTCTTGATGCCCTACAGGGGGCATGCCTCAGACAGCTAGTATTGGAACCCACTCAGGAGGGCAATCTTAGACCTGGTACTCTCAAATGGGGACAGAGAAAGAATCTCAGATTTAGAAGTGGGTAGCCATCTGGGAACAAGCGACCACCAAACAGTGTGGTTCACGATAAACACAGCCATACAAAAGCAAGAGTACTGGACTTTAGGAGGGCTGACTTTGGGAAAATGAGAGAGTGCCTCAGAAAAGCACTAGCAAACAGGCAAGAAGGAGGGGTGGAGGAACAATGGGGAGTAATCAAAACAGCCATCACAGAGGCAACAAGCCTTTGTGTAAAGCAAATCAATAAAACACAACTAAGGAATAAACCGCTATGGTTCTCAAAAGAGGTGTCAGAGAAGGTTAAGGAGAAAAGGACAGCATTCAGGAAATATAAGGAAACACAGAAGGAGCAGGACAGAGAAATTTATCAGTTAAAGCAGAAAGAGGCTGGGAAGGCAGTCAGAATAGCAAAGGCCCAAACCGAGGAAAGGACAGACATTTCTGTTAAGAAGGGGGATAAGACCTTTTATAGGTACATTAGGGTGCAAAAAAAGACCAAAGGAGGGATACTGAAACTTAATAAAGGGAAGGAAATGTGGGTAGAGGGTGACAATAAAAAAGCAGGGATACTGAATGAATATTTCTGCTCAGTATTCACAAAGGAAGAGGAGGGGGAGTTACCTAAACCAAACAAGAGAAACACTCTGAAGATGGGGGTCAATACCAGTCCATTTACAGAAGAAGGGGTTCTGAAAGAACTAATAAAATGCAATGGGGCCTGATGGGATTCACCCAACAATTCTAAAAGAACTAAGGGTAGAACTAGTGACACTGCTGACTACTCTCTTTAACAAATCATGGGAGGATGGGGTGGTACCCGAGGACTGGAGGAGGGCAGATGTGATTCCTCTTCACAAAAGTGGGAGCAGGACAGAGGCAGGAAACTACAAACCAGTTAGTTTGACCTCAGTGGTAGGGAAAATGATGGAATCACTTCTGAAGGAAAGAACTGTTGAGTACCTAGAGGCCAGTGGGGCACAGGACCCAAGGCAGCATGGATTCACAATGGGAAGGTCGTGTTAGATGAATCTAATAGATTTCTTTGACTGGGTGACCAAAGTAGTAGACCAGGGAGGAGCTGTGGACATGGCCTACCTAGATTTTAGCAAGGTATTTGATACAGTTCCACATAAAAGATTAATACACAAGATAGCCAGCCTTGGAGTGGGTCCCAGGGTGGTAGCCTGGATAAAAAATTGGCTAGACAACAGGACGCAAAGGGTAGTAGTAAATGGAGTACACAGTGAAGAAAGGAGGGTTACTAGCGGGGTACCGCAGGGTTCAGTACTGGGATCGGTCCTTTCTAATGTCTTTATAAGTGACATTGCAGAGGAACTGGAAGGAAAAGTATGTTTCTTTGCAGATGACACAAAGATCTGCAACAGGGTTGATACACAAGATGGAGTGGAAAGGATGAGAAGGGACTTGGCAAGGTTGGAGGAATGGTCAAATGTATGGCAGCTCAGATTCAATGCAAAGAAGTGCAAGGTAATGCACATGGGAAACAGAAACCCGGGGGAAGTGTACACAATGGGGGGTGAGATACTGAAAACAATAAAAATAGAAAGGGACCTGGGGTTAATTATATCAGATGACCTAAAGGTGGGCAAGCAATGTGAGAAGGCAGTAAGGAAGGCTGGGGGGATACTGGGATGCACAGGGAGAGGCATCAATAGTAGAAAACAGGAAGTTGTTATCCCTCTGTACAGTCAGTTGGCGAGACCCCATCTGGAGTACTGTGTGCAGTTCTGGAGACCCCATCTCCGCAAAGACATAGACAGAGTGGAGGCTGTCCAGAGGAGGACAACCAAAATGGTGCAGGGTCTGCACCAGAAGACATACAAAGAAAGACTAAAGGAGCTTAATATGTATACCCTTGAGGAAAGAAGGGAGAGAGGGGACATGATAGAAACTTTCAAGTACCTCAAGGGAATCAACAAAGTCCAAAAGGGAAGCATCTTCCAGAAAAAGAGATGTGCAAGAACAAGGGGGCACAATCTGAAGATAGAGGGGGGACGGCTCAGAGGTAATGTGAGGAAGTATTTTTTCACAGAGAGGGTTGTGGATGGATGGAACCGCCTCCCTGAGGAGGTCGTGGAGTCAAGAACAGTGGGGGACTTCAAGAATGCATGGGACAGGCATAAGGCAGTCCTAGTGGGGGGTAGGAGGAAGTAAGCTGTTGATTAACTAGGATCTGCAGCTTATCTGTTAGGTAGGAAAATGGGTAGACTAGGTGGGCCAAGCGGTCCTTATCTGCCATCAAATTCTATGTTTCTTTCTTCCTCTGTATCTAACTCCTGTGAGACTTGACCTTCTGGGCTGCACCTCTCCGTCTTCCAATGTTTGAGCATGTGGCATACATTGTACAATTCCATGAGTAGTTTTACTTATCTGGACCAATTGTAAATGATACTATGTACCAGACTTTATGGCTTTTTTTTTTTAATTTTGTATCTACTGTCAATATTTATATGTCCTCCTGTATATGTCTTTCCTTTGACATGGAACCCACTGAAAGAGCTCCTAGCTCACAGGTGTATCCTAAATTACACATAAATAAATAAATAATCTTCTGGAACGCCCAACCACTGGCCTGTTGAATGGACCGGAGGAGTTCCGCGACGGATGGAGCCTCTAGTGGAGACTGGTGACTCCGTGGGCTGAGGCTCTACTGAGGAATGAGGCTCTGACTGGCCTGCCGAGTCAGAGTCTGCATCCGAGTCGGAGGACTCTGGTCTACTGGGCAAGGGAGTCACATCTAGGGCTGCCTACATGACCCTGGCACCTAAAGGAACCCCCATCGGACGCCTGTCCAGATCCCTATCGGATGCCCGGTTCGTAGGGGATGGGCTTCTTGTTCTTCGGGTCGGGGTAGACACCGTGACCGGTTGGGGTTGGCCCAGCTCTTGCAGAAGTTGGGACTTAGCATTCTTCTACCAAGCCGGGATAGTTTCTTGAAGTTCCGGCTGGGGCTGGGGGGGTGGAGGTGGAGGCAGCCAAGGCTGGTAGCCCGGGTACCCCATGGCATGGGGGGTTAGCCAGGCGTCTGGTAGCAGTAGTGGTATGGACTGTATCCATGGTGCATGTGACCCTGGCCCAGCATCGGGTACCCAGGCATCGGCCGTTGCAGTGGGTAGCCCAGCGGCAGCCCTCCTGGCATCGGGAAGTAGGGGAACTGAGGCGACGGGTAGCCAGGATAGTTGCCTGTGGGGCCTGATGAAGGAGGGGCAGAGGGCACAGGGAGTGGCAGTGCCGAGGGACCACTGAGGGCAGACAGGTCCGTCGGCGGGCCTGGTGTTGGGGCAGGAGCCCCAGAAGGTCCAGCAGGGAGCTCCGGCATCAGAGCGAAAATGTCCCTGGTCCAAATCGGTATTCACTGGAGGGTGGACCAGAGAGTGGCCTAGTATCGGGGGTCTGAAGGTGCCCAACATCAGATCCGAGATGGGTGAGGAGGGTAAGGTGATAGGCACCCCCATCGATGGGTCTGCTGAGGAGGCAGGAGTCTCAGAAGAAAAACCTGATGTAGGAGAAGCCACCTGGACAGCAACACTTGATTCCCTCAGAAGCTGGGGAAAAGAAACGTCAGACAGGGTCAGTGAGGTCTGGGAGAGAGAACCCTCATGGGGCCGAGGGGAGTCTGGAAGCTCACTCTGCTCGACGTCGGAGGCCACACGGGTATCCAATGGGAGAGCAACTGCTGAGTGGATGTTGAGTGAGCCAACAACCCGACCTATCAGCGTCAACCTGGTGGGTGTCAGAGAAGCCGATGTCTGACTTACAGGGAGAGGTTGGGCTGACAGCAGCCGGGATGCTGGAGTCAGGCAGGATGACCAAGGCTGGGTGCCCAGCTGCGGAGCTGGAGGGCGACTTATCGGCTGAGCTTACAACAGGCTCTAAAGGAAGATCTCTTGGAGAGGAGGCCTCCAACTGCCCACTGACCAAGGCAGATGGGGGGGGGGGAGGTGTCTGATCCGCCAGGATAGGTGGAGACCTAGGAGGTGGAGTACTCACCGATGTGGAGAACCCACCCGATGTGGCGTCGGCTGTCTGGCCATGTTGAGAGGGAGAACGGTCTCGCTCCTAGCATTTCTCCGTCTTCTTTTTCTCTAGAGTGGGTGAAGAAGAGCGTTCCCTCAGCCCCTGAAGCTCTTTTTCCAATGATGCAAGGCGCTGTTTTACAAGGTGAGCATCTAGGGCCTTCTGGCGATGGGAGCACGTGGCCTGGTTGAAGGATTGGCAGACTGGGCAATCCACTACCTTGTGTTTAGGGCCCAGGTAGAGAATGCAGTGGGAGTGGTTGTCCCCGTGCGGGATCTGCGAGCCGCACTTAGAATACTTTCTCTTTGGTCTACGCGAAGACATACGACACAGTTGATGGAAAAGTAAACAGAAAGAAAACTAATACTTGAGGTTAAAGATGGCGTTCGACTGAAGCTGTTCAACCGTGAGGTCTGACGATTCAGGTCATCAGTAGGAAAGAACTGGAGGGCTGGTGTGGGGCTGGCCCCCTTTATACAGTCATGCTGAAGTCCATCATGTGACGCCGAGAGCGGTCCCCCGCTATGGATTACTAGCTAGAAGTTTGCCATGCGGTCATGACGCCAGGGGGCATAGTCCTACTATGTGAAGACCTACTGCAGGAGCCCTCTCGAAGTAAGATCTATTGCTGTAGTTTACTTACCTAGGGATTAGAGTAATTAGCCTCTCCAGCAGGGCTTGTACTGTTCTGAGCAGCTGTATACTTAGCTAGGGATTACAGTGACTAGCCCTCCCAGCATGGCTGGTAATGTTCTGAGCAGCTCGGATTCTAATCACTGTTTCGGCTAGTCCATTCTGGCTTGGTGGCATCGTGGCTTATCATACAGCATAATTTTTAAAGATTTAAGATCTGCAGGAGGATGAGACCATCGCTTTTAGGGTCGTACTGTCTCAACTGTGTAACGCAGTCTAAAATGTCCGAATCTGTCTCTCCCAGCTGAACTCCCAATGTGGGGGGGACTGCTCCTATGCTACTGGCTGGCAGTGGTAAGGCTGAGTTACGCAAATTATTTTTGCTTCCCAATGAGTTGCTGAGTTCTGATGTTCCACAGGACATCCCCACCAAAATACCCAAACCCAAAGTGGGCCCCCTCAGGTGGGGTGGGGACCATACAGGCACATCCAGATATGCCACAACAGAGTGACTCTGGTCACCCAGATTTGTAAGCAAACCCTGACCTTGACAGTATGGCATGTCAAGACTGGGATGCAGGGGGCCAAGGGGAAAACCCTCACCTGACAGAAACAAAACAATCAGATGAAGAATGCCCCTCAAAGGAGGAGGGGTAGTGTCAGTGGTGCAAGTAGTAGACAAGAAGTACCGGAACTCAGGCACTGGCAAATATGAAACGCAGAATGAAGTTTCTCAATCTGAGGGATGACTGTATGGATACTATGGGATTCAATTAAGGATAATGAAGTATTTCTAGGAAAATACCATTGTTGTGTAAGTCAAATGTTATGATGGAATCCCTGATTTCAGGTCACAGGCCCAGAAACTATCATTATTTTGCTGGTTTCAGTTCTAGTATCTGTGGGAAGAAGTACAGGAACTCAATTCCTACTGCAAAAAAGGTACAGTCCCTATGCGTTCCTGTTCACTTGCATCACTGGGTAGTGGACAGAACCCAAGAAAATTATTCAGATCCCACCCTTGTTGGATGCTAAGTTGTTATAATAGAAGCATGTAGGACATTACAACTGAAGGAGATTCAAGTAATGGAGACACTGGATGTGAACCCTATCCTGTCTGCCTCAACCCATGCTCCAAAGTGTTTTCCAAATTTTGTGCACTGTGACCAGATTACCGAACAGGAATGGGCAGAGCCGGAGAAGCGGAAACAGCTTCCTATGCCAAGGGTGAGATGTTACTTGTTACTGGAAGAGTTTCAAGTGGGAGATCCTCCAGCTACAAAGCTGTGTGCAGTACAGTCAGGCACACAACCATGCCCCACAAAGGCTCAGCAGCTTTATATTAAGGTTCATACTAAGGAGCGTTAGTAGCAATAAGGCAGTAAGCTCACGGTGCTCCAGAATCTGCTGTAGTAATTTAAAAACCCGCCGTTAACTAAGAAACTATCCAGTTTGTTTTTCTGTTTTGGCTTTACTTATGTCTAGTGGTAGGTAGAGATGGGCAAAGTCAGCTAAATTCGCTTTGCAAATTTAGCACAATTCACGAAGTGCAGATCGATCCACGATGTGCGAAATTTTACAGTGAACAGTGGAATTCTGCCATTTGTGGGTGAAATTCTGCACTTTGCAGGCAGAATTCTGCTGAGATTTTGGGCAAATTCAAGTTGCTGAGGGTAGGGAAAACTTTGCAAAACTCTGTGGATGCAGATTTTGGCCACGTTACAGCAACTTAGCCAGCGAATTAAAACACTGGCACATCTCTAGTGGTAGGGAGCTCCATGTATTTATAATGTGTTGCATAAAAAATATTTTACCAATTTAAAATTGTGTCTGGTCAGTTGCAGAGGGGATCACTGTTCTGTTTGAAGTTTAGACTTCGTTCAGATGTAAGATGAGTCCCGCATTATATCACAGAACAATTATTATACAATTTCAGGAGATCCCTTAATCGTCTTTGTTCTAAGGACATTAGTTTCAAATCCATTTTTCTGGTTGTGTAGTTTGTCCTTTAATTACGTATATGGCCTTGGTTGCTCTCCTTTGTACAGTCTCCATTCTGTATGCATCTTTACATTTATGTGGGCACCACGCAGGTGTGACAAAATCTAGATGTGGGCATATGAAGGAAAGAAAGAGTGTTTTGTCTCTAAATATTCTATTTTTACTGCTCACATGACCCTGTTAGCTCATGTAATTGTCTCAGATATCTGCACAGATTGCTCAAAGTAGGTGTTAATAATGTGCCACATAACGTATGAGAGTAGGTTTTGTTCTTTTTTCCAGGTGCATAACCTTGCACTTATCAATTTTAAAGAGCACCTTTCATGATAGTCCAAAAAATTACAACTTGCAGTCATTATATGCAATACTAGACCTGAAAGGGTGTGTGCATTTGTTATTTTTAGCCAAGGTTTACTCTGCCTTCCTTATTTTGCATTTGTTTTTGAGCCCTGCTGCACTTGCCTTTGCTGTTCAGCTGCTAGCTCCCGCTGACATCACTATATGGCAGAGGAGTGACTCACACTGTGCAGTTGCAGCAGTTTTGCAAGGGAAAACTATCAGTATTACAGCAGGTGTACATACTGTGTTCCCCCTTCCCCAAGACACCCTGTTAGCAATGCATTATGCCAAAATCCAAATGCCTTGTATGTTTTTCTGTAAAACTGACTTAATTCTTCTGCCTTTGTAACAAAGCATGGGGGTTGAGAGGACATTGAGCTGCTGTCAGCACCTTTCCCATTCCTTTTGACTTTTATGCATAAATGACCCCTTTTCATGCACCGATTCTGGAATTGTGTTTCATTACTGTCCTCTGCAGTTAGTTTTTGCATTCTGAGCTGCTAAAAACTGCAGGGTGTACCAGAGCTTCTGTAGCAAGCCTGGTGTTGCTGTGGCCCCAGGGCTGTACTGCTAACATCACTATATGGCAGAGAAGTGACTCACGCTGTCTGTAATACAGTGAAGTTGCAGCAGTTTTGCAAGGGAAAACAACATTACTTGGTGTACATACTGTGGTCCCTCTTCATCAAGACGTCGTTAGCAATGCATTATGCCAAAATCCAAATGCGTCAGTATGCTTTTTTTTAGTAAAACTGACTTACTTCTGCCTCTGTAACAAAACATGGGGGGTTGAGAGAAGTTCAAGTTGCTGTCAGCCGAGACAGCTGTCAGTTTATGCAGCCGTGTGATTAGTGTCTGTACCTTGATCATTTGAAAGCAGTAATGCCTCCTTACCCATGCAATACTGGTGCCTTCCATGTCTTTCTGTAGTAAAGCATCTAGTAGTCACTCTGATCGAAAAATCCCATACTGCTCATCTGTCCAGCGCCTCCTCAACATCAGCATGGCATCAAGGAATGACAAAGACTAATTTGGGTATCATTACCATTGCAAAACTGCTGTATTTTCACTGTACTGCAGTGTGAGTCACTCCTCTGCCATTTAGTGATGTCAGCAGTACAGCCCTGGGTCCACAGCAACACCAGGCTTGCTATAAAAGCTCTGGTACACTCTGCAGTTTTTAGCAGCTCAGAATGCAAAAACTAACTGCAGAGGACAGTAATGAAATACAATTCAAGAATCAATGCAAGAAGGGGTAATTTATGCATGAAAGTCAAAAGGACTCATCTCCCATTTAAATGGCCAATATGTTATTTTATCAAGATTGCCTTGGATTTTCCTATAATCATCTTCAGAATTACATTTACCACCTAGCTTAGTGTCATCTGCATATTTTATTGAACATGAGATTAGAGTCAGACCCTTTGTTACATGGAAGATGAAAATACTAGAGTTGGACCTATTACCAAGCCTTGCAGTACACCACTGGACACACTGCCATCAAAAGACTTACGACCAAGTATTTACACACTGGGTTCTGTTAATGAGTCAGTTCGAGATCCATTTGACAAGTTTAGCGTTTATATCTGGACTTTGTTTTTTTCTTGTACGATAGCCCAGTGAGGCACAAGGTCAAATGTGTCAGAGACAGCAAGGTGTATAATTCTGCGTGGTATTCCTTTATCAAGTGCGTCACTTATCTTTACATAAAAGCATACTATATTAGTCATGCACAATTTTCCTGGTATAAAGCCGTACTGGTCTAAATTTACACTGTTACTACTGATCATATTTTATACAATGCCTTCAAGCATTTTTCCTGGTATTGATGTTTGACTTATCTGACACCAACAAGAGTGTGGATGCTTGCCTCAAATCGGGTAAATCTTCAAATGACAGCATTAAATTCATGACTTACTGCATTGAGCAGCTTCGTCCTGCATGATCAGAGGGGACAAACATTTGTCAGCTCGCATCCATGGGCTCCACCTTCCTTGAGGATGCAGCTGTGGACAGTCTGCAGATGCCAGCCTGATCCACTTATCACATTGTGGTGGCTATGCAGAGTGTGTGGCTTAGACACTGGGTCACAGACCAAGCACCCAAGTCAAAGCTGTTTCACATGTCATTTTCCAGAAAACTGTTGTTTGGGCCTGAGCTGGCCAGTATTTTGAAAGATATTCAGGACAAGAAAAGGCAGCTGCCAGTATCCAGACAATTATTATACAGAAGGCAAATCCCTCATCGAGAAGGCTTGGGTTTGGTTGACACTGGTAGACCAGAGTTGGTTTTCAGCACTTAGAGGAATAGGGGGGCCTATTCTGGTTTCAAGGCTAAAAGCAACAGAGGATCCTTCATTTGCAGACGTAATGGAGAAGCAGGAAGAAGAGATGCCTCTCAATTAAGGTATTCAGGACTCATGTCTGCCCCCCCCCCCCGGTGGAAGACTGCAAAACTGTTCATCAGCGACTGGCCCAACTGTCGAGACCGATGGATGTTGGAGACTCTATTGATTACATCAGAGTTCTAGTACCCATGAGAAGCCACTTTCTACAATCACCGATACTCCCAAAACAGAATGAAGAGGCAGGTGGTGAGTCAGACCTTAGATCACTTGAAACAGATCAAGGCAATTACCCCAGAACGAGGAGGGACTGGGATTCTACTCAATTTATTTTGCAGTCCACAAGACTTTTTGGTGCGGGGGCAACAAATCCTGGACCTGAAACATTTAAACAAGTTTGTCTGCCACACATTTAAGATGGAGTCCTTTCAGTCCATCATTTGGGCTGTCCAAGCAAGGGATCATCTGGCATCCACACATCTGAAGGATGCCTATTTCTACATTCCAATACATCAGTCGCACCAGACGTTCCTGAGGTTTGTGATTCAGGGTCATTTCCAGTACCGAGCACTTCCCTTTGGCCTAACAACTGCACCCAGGTATTTTCAAAAATAATGACTTGTGAAGCAGCAGAGGCAGAAGGGGCATTACATATACCCCTACCTGGACAACATGGTCATCTAAGCTCCAACGGCATAACTGGTGAAAAGGTCGGGGACAAGGAATATAGAGGTTCTGCAAACACATGGTTGGGTTGACAAATGGGGGGGGGGGAGGAGAAGAGAAACGGACTCCCAGATTCCATCTCAGAAGAGGTTGGAGCACCCAGGGGGCAGTGTTCCAGACAGACAAGTAAGGTATTCCTTTCCTCACCCAGGAGGGAGACCTTAATTTGAGAGATTCGGTGGCTGAGATACCAACCAGTGTTCTCAACACACAGGCTTCTCCAAATTTTTGGCCAGATGACTGCAGCAATAGAACTCAATGGTTTCATATGCAGCCTCTTCAGAATGGGATGCTGGAGCTATGGCCCCTGGCCTCGGAAGACCATGAAGCACTGATTCTTCTATCACGATCTGTGTTGCAGTCGCTTGCTGGGAGAGCGTGTGGAGCTGGGAAGCAGTCCTGGACCATACTCCGATACGAGGTATGAAGCCTCCAAGAGCAGCAGCTTCAGAAAACTCAAGGGGGCATGAGAAGTCAAAATATGCTAGAAGGAACCAAGGTTCTAGTGGGCAGAGACCAACCTTCTGGCTCTCTATGCAGTTCACTTAGGGGAACTGAACGTACAGACAAAGTTAAGAATGTGCTCATCCAGGGGAATAGACTATCAAATTGGGGATGTTTGATTTCGACTGACCTCAGAGTGACCCATTTGCAAAAAAGGAAAATGCAGTTAGTATATACTATTGATATCCCATTAGGAGAGGAAAAAAACACAACACAGGACAAATTCTCCAGTACTCTGAAATGGCAACCTCAGTCCACCAAATCAAAAGTCTTTGCAAAGTCAACAGTGATGGCTGTCAGTGGGGTGTAGTGATTTGCCAGCATTCCAAATGAGGGTCCGTATGTGGTCTGATACCAATCTCTCTTCAATTAGCAAGTCTGTGACAGGGTTATCGGGATAAGGAGCAGGCTTTCCAGCCTAAAATTAGTGCTCTGGGCAGTACTTCACAGTCCACATTTATTAGAGAGATTGGATAGTAACCACAATTAATGGGCTTCCTCTTTTTGGCAGCACAGTAGTTACTGGTTCCCTCATACTGGACAGCAACTGGCCAGTATCATGAACCTTTACCAAAATGTTTGGGAGTCATACAGACTAACAAATGTCAATGCTGCTAGTCACTGTACATTGTATAACAACTATAATAGAATGTTGTAATTGTACAAGTATAATTATCTGTAATTAACTGCACGTTGCCCCTGAAAAAGGGATCGTTATGGTCCCAGTGGGTCTACCCGCTTACCTAAATTAAATTAAATAAGGCCACAATATCTGGCATTAAACTGATACAGGAAGACTGCTGCACCCTGGTGGCTATGCTGGCCTCATTCATCTCCTCTAGGGGTTAACACATTCAGGCCTGGATACGCCTGTAGGTGGCATCTGAAAGCATAGTAACTCAGGCCAATAACGACTGTAGACGTACTCTGCTGACTCACTCCGGCCTGGAAACATCTGAGGAGGTCAGCAGTTTTTACCTGAATATTAGACCATCCGAATTGCTTACAACTGATTGCATAGCACCATTAGAAAGGTAATTTTGTGCTGAACTTTGCCGCTGATACTCTGTGTCTATTACGTATACTTTAATAGTTATTCGCATTTGTTTAAGGTATGGTGCGCATGGCTGACATTTGTATCTCAAACCTCACCTAAGCAACTTGAATAAAATCCCCTCCCCCCAAAAAAACCCGTTTTTTGGCATTTCATCTAGTATAAAATAAAAACCCAACTGATTGCATAGCAACGTTAGAAAGATAATTGTGTGTTGAACAACTTTGACACTCGTACATTGTGTGTAGCACTTACGGTTCAAGAGGTATTCGAATTTTTTTGTGGCACACAGATTATGGCTTGATTTTGCTTAGATAGGCCCAGGATGCAATATTAACAGTATACAGGACACAAGTGGTGGAACTCTCAAAGAGCTCTTGTGGTGTGAATGAGTTAAGGATACCTATAATCCAGCCTTCCAGATGTCAAACAAGGATTGTGAAAGAAGTATGTAGACTGCAACCGAAGGAGAACTGCAGCTCTGTAGAGGTCTCATCTCATTTTTGGGTACCTCCCCCACGCAAATGGTTCCCTGTGGTGATTTCTGCCCATATCAATTAATCAAGTCTTTATTTATCCAGTGAACACCATCGAGCAGGCTCATTTACAAGGTGGACCCGTGTTACACAGGGTCAAGAATAACACTTTTATATACAAATAGACAATTACACAGAAATAGAAAAAAAATACAGAGCAATACCAAGTATTTCAGGTACAGGGTTAACAAAGTTAGGGAGAGTGGTATGAGAAGGGGAATTAAACCATTCTGAAACAGCATATTAAAACACTTTCAAATAGCACAGCATATCATTGGTCAGGACATATACAAACTTATGGGGCAGATATGGAGGGGAGGGGTACCACGGTAGATGGCCTGGGGACTTATATGTTAGGAGTCTGAGGGTAAGAAAGGTAGTGGATTAGCAGGAAAAAAAAAGGGGGGGGTATAGGTGGAGATGTAGTAGGCACACTAGCATGCTGGAAACAGCTGCATAGCTCCTTAACAGCCTTGGCATACAAGGTCTTGAAGGTGGTAAGACTAACAGGGAGACTCAGTTTCATAGATTTCAGTAGTTTGTTCCAGAATGAAGGCAACACAAAGCCTATGGCTGCTCTCCCAAAGCGTGTATTGGGCCTAGCTACCTTTAGTAGAAGCAGAGAATAGCTTCTCAGTGCGTAGTTGCCTACCACGTATAACAGAAAACAGTTGGAAATGTACTGGGGTAATTTGTTGGTAATAGCTCTGTAAGTCCAGACAGCCACATTTCTATCCCTTCTGCACTGAAGGGAGGTCCACCCCACAGCTGCATATAAGGAGCAGTGGTGGGTGGTGATAGGTAGGCCAATTATGAATCTCAAAGCTCTGTGGTATAAGGTGTCCTGTTTAGTAAGACATGAGGCATTACACAGACTATAAATGAAATTGGCATAATTAATTAGGGATAGAAACGTGGATTGAACTAACCATCTTGGCATCTTTGGTCAGGAAGCAGTTTATTCTAAAGAAGTGACCAAGCCTCTGCCTCAACTTTTTCAGATCCTCGACATGCTCCATGAAGAGTCTGTGGTCTAGCCAGACCCCTAGGTACTTGAATTTCATAACAAATTCCAATCTCTCTCCTAGTAAAGTGTTTATGGGAGGTAAGGAGCCAGAGATAGCAGGGTTCGCTGAATGAGTAACCAGAGAGAACAGCATAGCTTTTGTTTTCTTGGCATTGAGTAAAGAGTTTTTTTTTTTTTTTTTTAGTCAGGAGCTAATTCTGCAACAACTTGAATTCAGTTTATAAATCTCCTACGGGGGGCATGCCTTAGACAACTAGTATTGGAGCCTACTCAAGAGGGAGCAATCTTAGACCTGGTTCTCTCAAATGGAGATGGAGAGAGGATCACAGATGTAGAAGTGGGTAGCCATCTGGGAACTAGCGACCATCGAACAGTATGGTTCACAATAAACACAGCAATAGAGTCAAGCCATACAAAGGCAAAAGTACTGGACTTCAGGAGGGCTGACTTTGCCAAAATGGGTGAGTGCCTAAGGAATGCGCTAGCAAATGGGCAGGAAGGAGGTGTGGAAGAACAATGGGGAATAATAAAAACTGCCATTACAGATGTAACAAGCCTTTGTGTGAAGCAAATAAAACGAAACGATGTAAGAAACCACTATGGTTCTCAAAGGAAGTGGCAGTGAAGGTTCAACAGAAAAAGAAAGCATTCAGGAAGTACAAGGAGTCAGAAGGAGCAGGACAGAGAACTGTATCAGTTAAAGCAAAAGAAAGCTGGGAAGGCAGTCAGAACAGCAAAGGCCCAAACCGAGGAAGAGATAGCCAACTCAGTTAAGAAGGGGGATAAAACCTTTTATAGGTACATCAGGGAGCGAAGGAAGACCAAGGGAGGGATAGTGAGGCTTAATAAAGGGAGGAGGGTGGGCAGAGGGTGACTGAAAAGGCAGAGATGGTAAACAAATATTTTTGCTCAGTATTTACAAATGAAGAGGGAGGTACCTAAAAACAGTAGAAACACTCTGGATACAGAAGTTGATACCAGTCCATTTACAGAAAAAAGGGTTCTGAAAGAACTCTTAAAACTGAAGGTAGACAAAGCAATGGAGCCTGATGGGATTCGTCCCAGAATTCTAAAAGAACTAAGGGTAGAACTAGTGACACCACTGAGTATCCTCTTCAACAAATCATGGGAGGATGGAGTGGTACCCGAGGACTGGAGGAGGGCAGATGTGATTCCCCTTCACAAAAGTGGGAGCAAGGCAGAAGCAGGAAACTACAGACCTGTTAGTTTAACCTCAGTGATGGGGAAAATGATGGAATCACTTCTGAAGGAAAGAATTGTTGAGTATCTAGAGGCCAGAGGGCGCACAGGACCCAAGGCAGCATGGATTCAGATGGAGGCGGTCATGCCGACCGAATCTGATAGATTTCTTTGACTGGGTGACCAAAGTAGTAGATCAGGGAGGGGCTGTGGACATGGCCTACCTAGACTTCAGCGAGGCATTTGACACAGTCCCACACAAAAGATTAATATACAAGTTAGCCAGCCTGGGAGTGGGTCCCAAGATGACAGCCTGGGTATAGAATTGGCTAGAGAATAGGACACAGAGAGTAATAGTAAATGGAGTCCACTCTGAAGAAAGGGGGTTACTAGTGGGTACCGCAGGGTTCAGATTAGACCAGTCCTCTTCAATGTTTTATGCTTACATTGCAGAGGGACTGAATGAAAGTATGTCTTTGCAGATGACACAAAGATCTGCAACAGAGCTGATGCACAAGGTGGGGTGGAAAGGATGAGAAGGACTTGGCAAGGTTAGAGGAATGGTCAAATGTATGGCAGCTTAGATTCAATGCTAAGAAGTGCAGGTAATGCACCTGGGAAACAAAAACCAGGGAAGAGTACACAATGGGGGTGAGATACTAACAACAAAAATGGAAAGGGACCTGGGGGTAGTCTATCATTAGATGACCAAAGGTGGGCAAGCAATGCGAGAGGCGCAAGGAGGGTTGGGGATACTGGGACGCATAGGGAGAGGCATCACCAGTAGAAAACAGGAAGTTATTATCCCTCTGTACAGACAGCTGGTCAGACCTCATCTGGAGTACTGCGTGCAGTTCTGGAGACCCAATCTCCGCAAAGACATAGACATGATGGAAGCTATCCAGAGGAGGGCAACTAAAATGGTGCAGGGTCTGCACCGGAAGACATATGAAGAGAGACTTAAGGAGCTTAATATCTATAGCCTCGAGGAAAGGAGGGAGAAGGGGGACATGATAGAAACTTTCAAGTACCTCAAGGGAATCAACCAAGTCCAAGAGGGTAGAATCTTTAAAAAAAAAAAAAAAAAAAGTGTGCAAGAACAAGGGGCACAATTTGAAGATGGGGTGCGTCTCAGAGGTAATTTAGGAAGTATTTTTTCACAGAGGGTTGTGGATGCATGGAACGGCCTTCCGGAGGAGGTTGTGGAGTCAAAAACAGTGGTGGAATTCAAGTATGCATGGGACAGTCATAAGGCAATTCTAGGGGGTGGGGGTAGGAAGAAGAAGGCTGCTGGTTAACTAGGATCTGCAGCTTATCCAGTAGGTAGGGAAATGGACAGACTGGGTTGCCAAGCGGTCCTTATCTGCCGTCAAATTCTATGTTTCTATGTTTCCACAGGCAGCTTCCAGAGTTGGGCAGCTTAGGTACAACACCATATCATCAATGAAAGTGAATATTGGCCTCCTTGATGCCAACATCAATATTGTTTACATAAATGGCAAACAATAGAGGCCCCAGGATGGATCCCTGTGGAACGCTTCTTTTTAATGGTTTGAGTGGAGAGCGCTCCCCTTCGGCCTTGACCTGCTGAAGCCTATCTGTAAGGTAATTATTGAACCCGCACAGAGAAGTCAGTTCCAGACTGATCACTTTTAGGGTGGAAAGAAACAGGCAATGGTCGACACTGTCGAAGGCCTTGCTAAGTTCCAGGAACACGGCACATACAAATGTTTTGTTTTCCAGCTCTCATTGCCAGTCGTCACTTTGGCCAGAGCCGTAATGGTACTGTGCTTGGCTCTGAAACCAGACTGCATAGGGTTTAGAAGGTTCTTATCTAGGTAGGTTCTCAACTGAGCATTCACAATTTTTTCCAGCAGTTTAGACAATATTGGCAGGAGAGATAATCAGCCTGGAATTATTTAGGTAGCAGGGATCCTGATTTAAACAGAGGAATGACATGGGCAATTTTCCATAGGCATGGAAGAGTCCCCGGGACAAGGACAAGTTAAATAGGTGTGTGAGTGGTACAGCTAGGACGTAGTATGCAATCTTTAAGTAGGGGTCAAGAGAGTCAGCATCAGTGCCTTTCTTGGTGTCCAACTGTAGAAGGTGGTCTTCGACCTCTTTCAACAAAGCAGGAAGGAATGAGAAGACCATATTAGTGGTGCAAGGTTCAGGAATCTGTGCACTAACCCAAGAACGTAACACGGATGCTGGCGAATTGTCGAATGCTAGGCCTGCAGTAGCAAAGTGGTTGTTTAAGGCCTGGAGAATCTCCTTGCTATTGTTGATAGTAACATTGTCAGAGATGATTTTCGAGGGAAGTACATTTCCAGCTGTATGACCAGACAGCTCTCTGATTGTGGACCAAAATTTAGCTGGGCACCTTGAGGCACAGTCAAGCTCAGAACGGCAGAGGTTGGCCTTAGCCTCTCTAAACAATTTGGTGCAGGAGTTCCTAGCCTTCCTGAAGTGGCACCAATCCTCGGCAGTTTTTGATTTGCGGGCTTTTTTCCAGAGATCATCTCTCGCTAGTAATGTACCCTTGAGTTCAGCAGAAAACCAACGGCAAGTTCTGGTCTTTACATAGATGTTTACCAAGGGAGCATGATTTTAATTTATGGTACAAGACACTATTTCATGAAAAATGTCATATGCCATACTGACCGATTTGACTAGGTAAAAGTTCTGCCAGTGTACAGACGATTTTAGTTCATCGATGTAGGCAAATGGGTCAAAGTTAAGTCTGGACCTTCTGGTGGGGAACTTGGACGTGGAAGGGGACTGGAGTCAGATCTTACACCGGCGATGAAGCAGTGATCGCTCACATCCGAGAAAAAGATTCCAGCGTAGGAAAAGGACTGTGGCTTGCTTGTAAGAAAGACATCCAATAGGGTGCTATTCCTGGAGGTTTTCTTGTTAGGACGTGTAGGTTCTTCCATGAGTTGTGTGAGCCCAAGAGTGTCACAGAAGGATCTGAGGGGTAAGGAAGCCTTGATAACCAGTCGTAATTGGAAGGGAAATATATATTTGAAGGAAACAAAATACATCCCATTAAGTTCAATGGACAGCATAGGGACACAGCAAAGTATCTTGTACCATTTACACATTCTACACAATTTTTTCTGATCAACATTTAAATTACACCTCTTTCCACTCACTACAACAATCACAAAACTTGAAAGGTCCCAAGATGCTGAAACATCAGTAGTGACTATTTAAGATGCAGCTTTTATCGACCTTGGAATCCCAGGTGTTGGCCGTAGTTAGAGGCTGCTTTTATCATTTCCAGATGTCACCCCTTGCTTAAAACTGAAAGTGTGTAAAGAGCGGTATAGCTCTATTATGTCTCATAGAATACAGCCCTTGCCATGTTACTTGCAGCTGGTCCAGAATACTGCAAGCTGTATCGTAATATGAACTTGTGAACTTTAGTAAGATGACAACAGAAACATTTCGAAGGCATCTGCTCCTAGCTTACAAGCAATTTAGCTACACAAGATAGCCTAGCTGTGATGTAGCATCTCATTCCCGCAGGGATCATACCACTTTTATTTGATTTATCTTTACTGGAGACTACAGGGGGCTTTGCAGGGTCCCTGCAGAAAAACTAGAAGGGAAGGTTATGTCATTTTTCGGATGATATCAAAATCTGTAGTAGGGTGGACCCTCAGTAAAGGGTGGAGAGTACACGCAGGGATTTGGGGAAACTCGAGTGGTCAAAAAAATGTCAGCTGAGGTTCAAATGCCAAAAAGTGCAAAATCATGGAGGAACCCAGAGGGGGTACTGACAATCACTAAACAGGAAGGGATCTTGGGGGTTATATCACAGTATCTCAAGGTGGCAGAGCAGTTTAACAAAGCAGTGGGTAGACCTAATGAGATGTATTAGGATGAGCATCTCCAACAGGAAGGAAGTTAGTGTTGCCACTGTATCACTCGCTGATAAGACCTAACCAGGAGCACTGTGTCAAGTTTTGGTACCTGAACCTCAGAAAGGACACTGGCAGGGTGGACGCAGTACAGAGGAGAGCAACTAAAATGGTGCAGGGTTTGCATGAGGAACTCTACAAGGACAGACCAAGGGATGTCAACATGTACATCCTTGAAGTGTGACATGACAGAGACCTGCAAGTACCTCACAGCGGGTGTGTGGGCTCTCTTTCAAATAAGAGCACTAGGACCAGAAGGTGCACTACGATGCCGGGGTGGAACCAGGAGAACAGTAAGGAAGTAGTTCTTCACAGAAAGGGTGGTCGTAGATGCCTGGAACACACTGCCAGCAGAAGTGACAGAGGCTACAACAGCGGGGTCTTCAACCACGCATGGGGTACACACAGGAGTATATTAGCAGGCAGGCTGGTAGAACTGCCAAACTACTAGTGTAAAGTTCTGTTACTTTAGAGTTACAACCGATATTCATGAACAGATGCCTTATTCTTACACTATGTATGAAAAAAAAAAAACAAACAGTCAAAGCTTCAGGTCAGTGCAACAAGGCACACAGCAAAGGTGAACAGAATGTTGTGGTATACAGGGCACTGGATTGGACAGGAGAAAGGTGATACTGCTGGGCAAACTGAATGGATCTCGGGTCTTTTTCTACTGTCATGGTCAGACGGTCTCAACATTGCCAATTCATGCTGGCTTACCCCCTGCTCTTTCTGTAGGTCGGTCTCCCTTGCTTTTAAAAAACAGCAGTCATAATACCCCTATTGTGAATATAAATACTGCAATCAGTGACATCAGTTAGCACGGGTCACTGGTTCCTACGTGATACAGCTGCTTTCATGGGCTACTTTGATGCAAACTTAGCTCATGGAGGCAATGCTCCATTTTCATTAACAAAATCCATGTCTGTGCAAGAAGCTACTGACTTCTAATCAACAGTGTCACTGCCTGGGGCATTTATAATGGGTGCTATAGAGATGCCACATACAGAACTGGTTTTAAACACAAGCCAGGAAATGAAAACAAAGAGACCTGTACAGAAAGAATAGGATAAGCACACAAACTGGTAACGTGTGCAGTGTTTTTGTTCCCCTTTAAAGCATTTATAAAAATTAACTTTTGTAATAAAAAATACTAATGACAGGGTTCTGCAAGAACTCATAAAACTGAAGGTGGACAAAGCAATGGGGCCTGATGGAATTCACCCCAGAATTCTAAAAGAATTTTTTTTGTGGGGGGGGGAGAGACTAGTGAAACCACTGGCTACTCTTTTTAATAAATCATGGGAGGATGGTGTGGTACCCGAGGACTAGAGAAAGGCGGATACATAGATACATAGACAGTGTCGGCAGATAAGGGCCTATGGCCCACCTAGTCTGCCCATTTGAGTTTGTAAGTTCAGTTTGTTTTCCTAGAAGTCTTTTTCCCCTTACCCCTGACCTCTAGAATTCCTTTATGTCTATCCCATGCATTCTTAAATCCCGTGATTGTTTCAGCCCCCACCACTTCCTCTGGCAGGGTGTTCCACTTGTCCACCACCCGTTCTGTGAAGAAATTCTTTCTCATGTTTCCTCTGAATCGTCCTCCCTCCAACTTCATCCCATGCCTCTAGTCCTGAAACATCTTTTTCGCTAAAAATAGTGTTTTCCTGCACCCTGTTCCTCCCTGTAAGATACTTGTATGTCTCTATCATATCCCTCTCTCCCTCCTCTCCTCCAGGGGTACATGTTCAGTTCCTTCAACCTGTCTTCATAGGACTTGTGATGCAACCCATGCACCATCTTTGTTGCCCTCCTCTGAACCTTCTCTACCCTGTCTATGTCCTTACGTAGGTATGGTCTCCAGAACTGTACACTGTACCCAGGTGGGGCCTCACTAGTGTCTTGTACAGCGAATTATGACCTCCTTTTCCTGCTGGTGATGCCCCTGCCTATATATCCCAGCATCCTATTTGCTTTACCTGATGCCTTGTCACACTGTTTCCTTACCTTGAGGTCATCAGAGATGACAACCCAAGATCCCTTTCCTGCTTGGTGCATGCTATATCCTCACCCCCCAACTGATATATTGTGCCAGGGTTTTGTGCCCCATATGCATTATCTTGCACTTCTTTGCATTGAATTTCAACTGCCAAACCCTTGACCATTCTTCAAGTTTTCTGCAGGTCCTTCTCATTCTGTCTACACCCTCTGGTGTGTCTACTCTGTTACAGAGCTTTGTGTCATCAGCGAACAGTGAAATTCTGCCTTCTATATCCTGTGCAATGTCACTGATGAAGATGTTGAATAGGACCGGTCCCAGCACTGATCCCTGTGGTACCCCACTGGTCACTCTTCCCTCTGTGGAGTGACAGCCATTTACCACCACCCTGTGTGTCCTGCCACCCAGCCAGTTACCTACCCACCACACTACTGTCCTGCCCACACCCATATTCCCCAGTTTGTGTAATAGTCTTCTATGTGGCACAGTGTCAAAGGCCTTGCTGAAGTCCAGATAGGCCATGTCCACTGCCCTCCTGATCCACCTCCTAGTCACCCAGTCAAAATTCCAATGAGGTTGGTCTGACATGCCTCCCCGAGTGAAACCATGCTGCCTTAGGTCCTGTAGTCCATTGACAACCAGATGTTCCACCAATCTCTCCTTCAGTAGTGCTTCCATGATCTTCCCCACTACCGAGGTGAGGCTGACTGGTCTGTAGTTCCTGCTTCCTCTTGTTCCCACTTTTGTATAAGGGACTACATCTGCTGTCCTCCAGTCTTTGGGTACCTCCCGTTTCCAGTGATTGGCTGAACAGGATAGCCAGAGGTTCAGCCACCACCTCTCTTAGTTCTTTAAGGACCTGGGGTGCACCCCATCTGGCCCCATTGCTTTATCAGCTCTTATTACTTCCAGTTCCTTCAGGACCCTTTCTCGTGTAAAGGGACTTGTGTCCATTCTGCACCATTCTCACCCCTGTACTCCCTTCAGACCCATTACCCCCTCTTCCTTAGTAAGACTGAGGCAGAAAATACCTGTTCAATATGTCAGCTTTACTGTTGTCATCCTCCACGCTGGCTCCCATCCTCCCCTTCAGTCTCACTATCCCTCCCTTTGTCCTTTTTTTCACTTATGTACCTGTAAAGGTTTTGTCCCCTTTAACCACTGATTTTGCAATGTGTTCTTCTGTCTGAGCTTTGGCTTCCCTTACTGACTTCCTGCCTCCTTGTTTCTCCTGGTACTTCCTATCCCCTTCTGCCTGTGTCTTTTGTATTGCCTGAATGCAATCTTTTGGCTTTCACTTTCTTTGCTACCTCTTTGAAAACCATAATGGTTCTCTTTTCTTTTCCTCTTGCTAACCTGCTTAATGCATAATTCTGTTGTTCTTATAATCCCCATTTTAAATACTGCCCACTGTTCCTCAACCCCTGATTCCTGTCCCATTCCCCTTAATGCCTCTTTCAAGCATCTCCCATTTTCCCAAAGTCTGCCCCCCTAAAATCCAGGATCGTGTTTTTTGTGTGGTTTGGTTTGCTCTTTCTGTGATTTCAAACCACAATGACTGGTGGTCACTGTTACCCAGGTGCTCCCCACTGTTACCCCCATCACACTGTCCCTGTTTGTGAGCACAAGGTCCAGTATTGCCTTCTGCCGAGTTGGTTCCATGACCAGTTGCTTGAGGAAGGCACCGAAGGAGTCCAGGATAAATCTGCTCTAGTTGATGCTGCTGCTGGGATGCTCCAGTCCACGTCTGGTATATTGAAGTCTCCAACCAGTACTACCTCACCCTTGTCTGCCATCCTTTGGATGGCTAGCATCAGCTCCCTATCTGTTTCTTCCTCCTGGGCTGGTGGTCTATAGACCACACCTGTGCGGATGGCTGGCCCCATTTTCCTTTCCAGCTTAACCCACAGTATCTCTCCCCCATTTTGTTCCTCCTGGATATGTGTGGCCCTTATGTCATTTTTCACATACAGTGCCACTCCTCCTCCCTTCCTGCCTGCTCTGTCTCTTCTGAATATGTTGTAGCCAGGTATGCCATCTCCCAGTCATGGTTATCATTACACCAGGTTTCCAGTGATGGCCACAATGTCCAGGTCTGACTGTACCATGACAGCCTCCAGATCTTCCATCTTGTTGCTAAGGCTCCTGGCATTTGCACACATGGCTTTCCTGATTTGACCTCCCAGACTGCTTCACTGTTCTGCTCCAGCCCTTCCTTGGTTGTCATTTATCCCTGGTTCTCCTTGCTGTCTGCCCTTCTGCTGAATTTTTCCCTTTTCTGCTTATCCATCTTTTGGACACTAATCTCCATCTTTGCACACTGCTTTGAGAGATAGCCACTCCTCTGGTTCACTGGTTCCATTACTAGCTGTGGGGGTGAGCAAGTAGGTATCATCCTTGCTTGGCCTCCACCCCCTTTACTAGTTTAAATGCTTGTCAATGTAGCATTTAAACTTATCATTGAGTGCTTGAATTCCCTCCAGGATGGATGCAGGCCATCAGGCTTGAACAAACCTCCATCCCTCCAGATGGGTCCCCAGTCACCAATGAATCCAAACCCTTCTTCACAGCACCAGTTCTTCAACCATGAGTTAAAGTTCCTGGTGCATGCGCTCCTATGCTTTCCCTTGCCTCTCACAGGTAGTACTTCTGAGAAAGTGACAGATGTAGCTACTTGCTTGAGACCCCTCCCCAGTTTCCTAAACTCTTCCTGAACTTCCTTTGGCTCCCCATTTGCCAAGTCATTAGTACCTAGGTGGATAATGACATCCAGCTCACCCTCCTGTCTTGCCTTCCCAGTGATCCCCAGTATCTTCCTTCCATCCCTCCATGCCGTGGCACCTGGTAGGCACCTCACCTCCCTGTCCTCCCCCTCCTGTGTTCCTAGCTGGATCCCTCTTATGATGGAGTCCCCCACCAGGATTCGCTTCCTCCTCCTCTGGGGTCCACTGCTTTCCCCACTGAGGTCACCTCCTTGCCTAACCTCCACATCCTTTCCTTCCACTTCCCTGGGCACCTCTATTTGGTTGTCCTCATTTGCCAGTGTGGCATATGAGTTCTTGAGAGGAATAGGATCTGGGATGTGCCTCTGCCTGACTGCTCTAACCCTCCCTGAGCCCACTGTCATCCAAGTGCTCCCTGCCTCGGCATCCTTTGAGGCAGCTGCATTGGACTGGGTGGTTCCTGGACAGGGGTGATGGTACTCCTGACCCAGTTTACTTCCGCTCTGAGTATGTGATTCCTCTTCACAAAAGTGGGACCAAGACAGAGGCAGGAAACTACAGACCTGTCAGTTTGACCTCTGTGGTAGGGAAAGTGCTGGAGTCACTACTGAAGGAAAGAATAGTTGAGTACCTAGAGGCCAGTGGGGCACAGGACCCAAGGCAGCATGGGTTCACAGCAGGAAGGTCATGTCAGACGAATCTAATAGATTTCTTTGACTGGGTGACCAAAGTAGTAGACCAGGGAGGGGTTGTGGACATGGCCTACCTAGACTTTAGCAAGGCATCTGACACAGTCCCACACAAAAGAGTAATAGTCAAATTAATCAGCCTGGGAGTGGGTTCCAGGGTGGTAGCCTGGGTAAAACACTGGCTGGACAACAGGACACAGAAGGTAATTGTAAATGGAGTCCACTCTGAAGAAAGAGGGGTTACTAGTGGGGTACCGCAGGGTTCAGTATTGGGTCCAGTCCTTTTTAATGCCTTCATAAGTGACATTGCAGAGGGACGTGAAGGAAAGGTATGCCTCTTTGCAGATGACACAAAGATCTGCAACAGGGTTGATACACAAGGAGGCGTGGAAAGGATGAGAAGGGACCTGGCAAGGTTGAAGGAATGGTCAGAAGTATGGCAGCTAGATTCAATGCGAAGAAGTGCAAAATAATGCACCTGGTAAACAAGAACCCAGGGAAGAATACACAATTTGGGGAGGTAGTAATAACAAAAAGGAAAGGGACCTGGGGGTAATCATATCAGATGACCTTAAGGTTAGCAAGCAATGTGGGAAGGCAGTAGGGAGGGCTGGGGTACACTGGGATGCATAGGGAGAGGCATCAGCAGCAGAAAACAGGAAGTTGTTATCCCTCTGTACAGACAGTTGGTGAGACCCCATCTGGAGTACTGCGTCCAGTTCTGGAGACCCCATCTCCGCAAGGACATAGACAGGATAGAGGCAGTCCAGAGGAGGGCAACTAAAATGGTGCAGGGTCTGCAAGAGAAGCAGATGAGGAGAGAGCTAAAGGAGCATTATATACCCTTGAGGAAAGAAGGAGAGGGGGACATGATAAGAAACTTAAGTACCTCAGTGGAATCAACAAAGTCCAAGAGGGTAGCATCTTTCAGAAAAGAGACGCAAGAACAAGGGGACACAATTTAAAGATAGAGGTGGTGGTTCTAGGGCAATGTGAGGAAGTATTTCAGAGAGGGTAGTGGCTGCATGGAACAGCCTTCCTGAGGAGGTTGTGGGGTCTAAAACTGTGGGAGAATTCAAGAATGCATGGGACAGACATAAGGCAATTCTTGTGGGGGGTAGGAAGAAATAGGCTGTTGGTTAACTAGGATCTGCGGCCTATCCTGTAGGTAGGGAAATGGGCAGACTAGATGGGCTAAGTGGTCCTTATCTGCCGTCAAAGTCTATGTTTCTATGTTAATTGAGACATAGACTGTCTCATTTCTGCACAGCTTTTTCTTTGAATTATAAATGACCCACAGTATCCTCAAAAATAACTCCCCTCATGTCTGTCATAACCTTATCGGGACAGTTATCAATTTAGAGCGCTGGGGCCCTCCCACTCAGAGTGTTACCATAGAATATAGATCAGTCCGGAATTGCTTACCCAAGTTTGTATTGTTTTTTTTTTCCCCCTCTGTGTTGGGCCTTACCTCTTAATATACAAATGCACAGTACGACTGCATCCACAAAGAACCAAAAAAGGAGGAGCAGTAATGTTATTTAAATTCAAAGCACAAAAGGAGACAAAATATTCTTTCAATGGAAAATGTTTTTATTGACATCCCAGTCAGCAAGGTAACACTTTATGATCTAGGTCTCTCCTTCTTGCCTTTGTACAGTGCCAACAGAGACACGTTGGCTACTTTCACCACCTTGAAGCGGACTCCAGGAATATCACCGACAGCATGACCCTTACGACCAAAACCAGCAACTAGAACTTCATCATTTTCCTGAAGCAGAAGAAACATAATTAAAGATAGAGGTAGACAATTTTTTTTTTTTTAAATTACCAAAAGTTGCTTACAAATGAATACAATGTTCAAGGTCTGCTATTCACCAGCAAGTATACAGAAGAAATTAGATCCACACACATGGAGCCCTTTTCTGAAATATTACACAGCGTCTTACACAAAAATACCCCCGAGCAAAGTCCTTCTCCAATGACTTGCTCCAACTATAAATCCCAAGTTCAGAAGGCCAAATGTGCCATGAATAACTCTTGGGGTGGTGCACATTAGTCCTTAGTGCAAGTATGGTTATACCACTGCCTGTGTGTACAGCCTTGCTGTCATAGGGATGGACAGAAGGAATGAGCATCTCACAGGACACTCTCCACCGTGGGGGGTGAAGAGAAGGGCACGCAGTTTCTGCAGCACCACCACCAACTGGGTCACTACAGGTGGTGATGCAGTCAGAGCTGGTAGGCAGGAAGAGAGGATGCTGGTGTGCTCTGACGCACATGCAAACCCTCTGAGCTCTCCGTTGGCGACCTAGAAACTAACAATGTGAAAAAGGACTAGCCACAACATTAGCCCTTGTCACGGGCCCTAAACCCTACTGGTGTCACCTGCGCAGAACCACACGCTAACTCCACATGGGGAGGGTGTCTGTCTCTGGCAGCCTTGCCCTGTAGGGTAAGCCAGTGAGGAACAGGCATGGAGGCAAGTCCCGGAGAAGACAGGTGAAAGGGCAGGATCAAAGGAAGGATAGTTGGGGAGAGCAGGGGATAAAGCATACTACATTAAAAACAACAAAAAAGAACTAAGGTAAGCAGTGAATGCCCACCCCCAGAAAATGAAGCAGCAGTGAAGCTAAGCCCAGGGGAAATAAACTTCCCAGGGGTGGTGGGGTATAAGGGATGAGGGACAGAGGGTCGAGTGGTGGATCTAAAGATGAGAAAAATACTAGGCATGGTAGGCAGAGGGAGGATAAAAAAGAGGAAAGACAGTACTGGAGAAAAGAGGGGCGAAGGAGGGATTCAGGGAAGGGAGTGCAAAGTAGGGTAAGGGAGGGACAAAAGGAGTGGAGAACCATGTGTGCAAATGCAAAACGCCTAGGAAACAAATTCCTGACCTTGAGGCTACCACTGCAGAGGCAGACTGAGTGACCATAAACAGAATCATGGTACACAGACAACCTCAACTGAAAGATGGCCATACCGGGTTACAGCATGTTTCAAAAGAAAAGGGGGAAGGGGGCAGTATCTGCAAAGAAAAGTATAATGGCAACAGAAATAGGATGCAGGAGGGAAATAAAGGACTGGAGATTCTGTGCGTTGGCACCCAGCACCTTTGTATATATGGGAGTGGTGTGCAGACCACAGGCAAAATGGCAAGCTAAGTGTAGCAATTATGGAGGACTTTAATCTGCTGGATGTAGACTAGAACATCCTGACCGCATCTACAACTAGGAACAAGGTCATCCTAGACTCCCTGCAAGCATTTCTCAGGCAGCTAGTTACAGATCCCACTTGAGACAGGACACTGCTGATCTGGTACAGCACTGCAGACGCAGCAGTGGGCAGTCTCCTGGGTGCAAACATCATTGTAGAGTGTTTGGCATATGGACTGGACTGGAGATAAACCACACTAGGACAGGAGTCTTGTACTTCGAGAGGAAATTTTAAAGAAATGGGAGGTGCCTTTCCTTGCGTACTGCCTTGTCACACTTGAAGGGGGAAGAGAGGGAGGGGGCCACAATGGAAGAGAATAGAGGGAATAAGTAAGGTGCAAGCTGTTTAAAGGTAAGCGAGGAGAAGAGAGGCCACTGTGGTTTTCAAAAGAGGGTAAGGGGGAAGAGAAAGGATTAACAAAAAAAAAAAAAAAAAAGGCTTTTAGAAAGTACAAGGTTACCCAAACTAAAGCAGATAGGGAAGTATATCCAGAGAAACAGAGGGAGGCAGGAAGGAGGGCAAGGACAACAAAGGCTGAAACTGAGGAGAGGATCGCACAGGAGGTCAAGAATGGGGATAAGACTTTCTTCAGGTATGTGAGTAAGAAGGGGAAGACAAAGGGTGGCACAGTGAGGATCAGGAGTCCAGAAGGCAGGGGGTGTGTGTGTGTTCAGAGGAAGACCAAGGAAAAGCTAAAACTTTAAACTAATACTTCTGCTTGGTCTTCACAAAGAAAGGGGGGAGGGATGTAAGACATCCATCACCAGGCATTTGGGGGGGGGGGGGGAAGAGGAGAGGACAGAAAAGACCATTTATAGTGAAGAGCGTTCCACCGGGGTTTTAAGCCCTAAAAGGAAAACAAAGTGATGATGCTGGACGGGACCCACCCAAGGGTACAAAAGGAGCACAGCTTGGTGCTACCACCCCTCTGGCAACACTATTCAGCGCCTCTTAGGAGACAGGGGTGGTTCTAAAGGACTAGAGGAAGGCCAATGTGGTCCCTATGCCCAACAGCAACAACAGGGAAGAGGCTAGCAATTACAAACCTGCCAGTCTCACATCAGTGGTGGGCAAATTAATGGAGTCCCTGCTTAAGGACAGACTGACTGGAGTACCTAGAGACAAATGGGTGGCAGGACCACAGGCAGCACAGCTTTGCAAGTGGGAGGTCATGTCAAATAAAGCTGATTGTTTTGACTGGGTAACTAGGGAGGTGGCTCAGGGGAGGATAGTGGATGTGGCCTATCTGGACTTTGGTAAGGCCTTTGTTTCTGTACCACACAGGAAACTAATAAACTTAGCAGCGGGGGAGGGGTGAAGCGGGTATCTATCTGGTTGATGGAGGAGACAGAAGGTGGTGGTAAACAGCAGTCACTTGAACGACGAGAGAGTGGCCAGTGGAGTACCACAGGAATTGGTACTAGGTCCGCTCCTCTTCAATGTCTCCATAAATAACATTGCTGAGAAACTGGAGGGGAAGGTATCTCTTTGCGGAGGACACAAATCTGCAACAGGGTGGACACTCAGGGGTGGAGAGACTGCAAAGGGATCTGGGGAAACTAGGAGTGACAGCTGGGTTTCAGTGTGGCGTCATGCACCTGGGGCAGGGATATCCAGGAGTTGTGCAGAACATTTTTTGGGGGTACTTACAGTTACCAAGCAAGAAAGGGGCATTGGGGTAATCATATCGGATGATCAAGGTGGCAGGGCAGTGTGACAAGGCAGTATGCAAGGTGAGTGGGAAGCTGGAGTGCATAGGGAGGGGATTTCTAGCAGAAGGGATGTGATGTTGCCACTGTACTGTTCACTAGTAAGACCCCACATGTGTCCAGTTCCGATACATGCCGCAGGGGTTTTATGACGGAATAGGCAGAGTGCCCTTACAAACCATTGGGACGTACATCACAAATGCTTTAATACATATAACTGTACTTATTCAAATCGATTTGGTGTGGTTTTTCAGGGACATGGAAAGGAGATCAGAAATCTGATTGTGCGGCACTAGTGTTTCAATACACGATCACGCAAGGGTCTCAACCAATAAGTTCCAGTATTTGTACTTACCATTTATAATAAATTATTTAACAAAAACATTATTGCACTGTTAAGCAACTAGAACTTCATCATTTACTTCAATAAAGTTCAAGCACCCATCATTAGGGACGAAAGCTGTGATCTTCTTGCCGTTCTTGATGAGCTGGACTCGGACACATTTCCTGATAGCAGAGTTGGGCTGCTTGGCCTCTACACCACTGCAATTTAAAAACAACACGCGTATTCAGTTCAGCAATGGCCATTACACAAAATGTTTATCATAAGAACTATAATTAAAACAAACCTAAATAGTCAGAATTGGCTGCCCAATGGCAAGTGTGACTGCTTACTGTGCTTGCAACTAGGGTTTGAGTGACAAGTTGCATTACCCCCAAACACACACAGTTGCATTAGGTGACAAGGCCAGAGGGAGACACTGCTTCAGATACACAATGTGTAGGAGTAGGTGACTGGCTCCTGCCGCCACAAGACTGTCCCCGCTGACCTATAGGGAGGGGAATCACGTGGGCAGATTAGGAATCCACAGCAGTATGAATGGCAATACAGTGACGAGAATGGATTGACGCAAAGCCAGTAGGATAACCAGTCCCACAACGGCAATGGAAGGCCTGTGTAAGTGGGCAGATTTGGTTCTAGCCTACCTCAACCAATGCACCGAACCTCTGCTACAGTCCACTTCTGAGGGAGAATAATGCTGTTTGGGAATGACATTGCAGGGCTACCCTGCCCACAAAAGGCACTCTGGTGTGCAGGTTACCTGCCACACCACCATCTGCACTGCTGCAGCAGTTGTGCCTTTCACCTGAAAGGTGAAGTCCAGGGCATCTGGGTGATACTGGTGGGTAACTGGGGCAAGTGGCAAGCACCAGTAACAATCACAACCAGCATCTGGCACAGCTACCTTCACAACAGATTCTAATATCTAATATAATATATTCTAAGATCTGGAGTACTGCGTGCAGTTCTGGAGACCCAATCTCCGCAAAGACAGACAGGATGGAAGCTGTCCAGAGGAGGGCAACTAAAATGGTGCAGGGTCTGCACCGGAAGACATATGAAGAGAGACGTAAGGAGCTTAATGTGTATAGCCTCGAGGAAAGGAGGGATAGGGGGGACATGAGAAACTTTCAAGTACCTCAAGGGAATCAACAAAGTCCAACAGGGTAGCATCTTTCAAAAAAAAAAAAAGAGGTGTGCAAGAACAAGGGGGCACAATTTGAAGATAGAAGGGGGGCAGCTCAGAGGTAATTTAAGGAAGTATTTTTTCCACAGAGAGGGTTGTGGATGTATGGAACGGCCTTCCAGAGGAGGTTGTGGAGTCAAAAACAGTGGGGGAATTCAAGCATGCATGGGACAGTCATAAGGCAATTCTAGGGGGTGGGGGTAGGAAGAAGTAGTCTGCTGGTTAACTAGGATCTGCAGCTTATCCATCAGGTAGGGAAATGGGCAGACTGGGTGGGCCAAGCGGTCCTTATCTGCCGTCAAATTCTATGTTTCTATGTTTAATACCAGGTGAATCAAACCCTTACAAAGTAACTCCCCTTCACAATGCCTGCCCCCTAGCAGACTAAACAGCATACGGCACTCAAACGAACCCTGGCCTCCCAGCCAGCCATGACATGTTGACACTACAGCACCCAGCAAACCGGTAACAGTTATTTCTATTAAAAAAAGAAAAAAAGAAAAATAAATCAATTCACTTGACATTCCACTGGATGTACTAGCAATAAGCGGGAAATCCAGTTCCGCCTATGTACATTTCCCATATGCTGGTCTCCCAGCATTTGGTTCAGATACTTTTTATGGACCCAAGTTAGAGAATCCTAGTCTGGTCCGGTGAAATCGACTGCAGTTGCTCAGGCGATCTGCAGTACAGTGGGAAGGGTCTGCAGAAACTATCAGTGCAGTACTGCCCCAGCTGAAGGGGGGAGAGAGAGAAAGAAGAGGAGGATGACAAGAAGACAAGCACCTCAAACCTCCCCTTCCCCAACTCCCTCATTATCCAACAGTGCAGTGGATTGGATCCAAAAGGCAAGCGATGCTGTGTCCCTAGCAATGCCCACTGGGGCAGACACTGGCTGGCCTCCCAGACTGCCAAATGGGTACTGGACCACCTTTAGATTCAACCTTTGCCTAAGAAATTTTATCAGACTTACCATAATTTATTTTTCTGTGAGCTCCAACGCTGTCAAAAGGTTCATCTTTACAAAAGGCCGACAACTGCGCACAGATTAAAGTGGGACAAATCAATCAGTTTGAGAGCTGGTCATCAGTTTGACCACTAGCTTTTAAAATCTGGCAGCCAAATTGATGTTTTTAGTGGCCCTCTTGTTTAAAGGACAAATAAATAAGTTATTTTGGGGGTCGCCAAGCCAAAAAACACGAAACCATGGCACTCTAGAGCTGGGGATGTAATTTTACAAGATCGTGCTCCTTACCTCTGTTTGTAAGATTTAACCCATTTTCTTCATATTTTAAGTTTGCAAGCAAAGATCTACAGTGTTTCAAAGTTGGAACCACGATCCAACCCTAAGATGGCGTCAACTGACCGATGTCATCGGAGCAAGATTGGTACTACGGACTAACGGAAGCCCTATGTACCGGCCCATTTAAGCTTGTGCTGTAATAGTTCTAAAGCCCACCAAGATGCCAATCGGCCCCCAACACATGCATACTTCAGTATCTTCAATCTTTCACTTTAGGAGACAGTAGTTACTCTTTTTACTATATGAGATTGCCATGAATTATTTTCAACTATACCTGTAGACACAGAACTTTATGTATTTGTGTCCTCTCAGTCACACACAGAAACAAACTCTGCTAATCATGCTTTCCTGGCCAAAATATGTAGATTTTTGCCACCTGGATTTCAAAGTTCCAAAAGCAAAGAACTTGTGACAGGCTAGCGTTCAGCTATCTGGCACTAACATATAGAAAAAATTTCCAGACACCCTCAATGCCTCCCAAGAGTAAGCAAAACCCAAACTGCTGTAAAATGTACAGTACACAGAGAGTAGTTTCACTCACTCCCATTAGAGCATTTATAAGCTCAGATGTTTGCCAGTCCAGCTGTTCTCATGAGGCTACGTAGTCTCCTCTGTGGGACTAATCTCTTTCCTGATGAACCTAAACTAGCAGGTACATTCTACAAGCTGCCCAATATCCATAAACCTGGGAATCCAAGGAGACCAGTAGTATCTAGCAAGGGTACCCCAACAGCAGGATCTCTGGATTAATACAAACCATCTTAAAAACACTTGATATAGAAATAGCTATGCTCAGGACACTACACATTTCTTGCATAAACTTTCTGCTTTTATAAAGATGTATCTCCTTATACCATCCTAGCAACAATGGATGTGAACTCCCTCTACACTAGTATCCCACATACTGATGGAATTTCAGCCTGTCTTAAATACTTGCAAGAGAAAGGACCTCACCATAACATCCACCCAAAATGTACTACCAGACTTACTGAATTCATTCTGACCCACAACAACTTCAGTTTAAACAGCAAACACTGTTTCAAACTGTGCAAACAGCAATGGGCACCAGGACGGTTCCACAAAATACTAACCTTTCCATGGTCAATACAGAAGAGGATTTCTTGAAACAATGTTAATCAAACCACACGCATACCTATAGGCCTCCTGTGTCATATTCCATCCTTGGATAGGGGCCTGCATCTCTAATCTGATTTATATCTACATAATAAAGGTTGCCTTATGCTTGTCTCTGCACATATCCAATCATTTACTTCTTTCTCAGCAGAACTATTGTGCACGTTTAAAAGTTCATCAGGTCTACACAAAGAATTTAAAGCTCGTTTTCTGTAGAAACTGCAATGACCGAAAAAGGGCCCCATGTAGCCTGAAAGCTTGTGTTCTGTAAATTTCTTGTTGGTCCAATAAAAGGTATTAAATCACCCACTTTGTTCAACCTTTTGTACTTAACCCAGGGTGGAGAGAGGGACCAGCAAACAAAATGTTAAACGCTTTAACTCCAACGTGCACTGCAGACTACTGAATGTCCCACTGCAGCAGATCCAGCTACGGGCGGTCGTCTGGGATTTCTAGTTGTAGAAAATGCAGCCTGAAGGTCAGCAGAATCAGTCTGATACAATCTATTATACTGTAGTAAACAGGTGAAAAGGAAAAAAAATATACAAAGGTCTCCACACACACAAACTGGGACCAGCCCACGTGTGTGTGTGTGTGGTGACATAGTGCTGACTGTTCCCTTTATAAAGCAGCTGGTAACACGTTCAGGTGAACTTTAACAAAGCACAACATTTAGATACAGTCCAGCCTGTTTTTTTTCCATTGGTTCTGTATTTCTACTCCATTATTTATTACTGATGCAATTTGTATGAAAACAGGATTTCTGCTCCCGAAGAGTTCATCTATTCTTGCTGCTTTCTCTCAACCTGAAGTCAGAGAGATCACCGTTACTCCCATGGCAATAGACTGATGTCAGAACAGAGGATTATGACTTGGAGTAGGGAGTAAGCTAGAGAGGCAGATGAACTCAAAATAAACTCTAAGGGACAACGGTCTTATATTCATACACATTTCCATAGTAATAAGTTATGGGGAGAAGAAATATATAAAATATAAATGGAAAGAAAGCAGCATTGTACCCAATTATGTTTTTTAAACTTTTCTTTGACACATCAGTAGCTCTTTAAAGTAAAAAAGCAAAGCTTGGATGATTTAAACAAGCATGGCACACCGATGTGAGTAACAAAACAAACAAGCAAAACAGGGGTTTTACTTTTAGAACTGCTGGTTTAAAAAGTGAGACGACCAAAATTAACAGTGAGCTCACAGAGGAACCAAATAAAGATGCAGGAGCCAAATGTAGTATCAAAAACTCCTAGGAAATACATTTTACTCCAAAGTGTATAAGTATACGTTTCACAGGACTACAAACTCGGTACTGTCCCCTAGCTCAAGAGTCGAGGCACTATGAGCGCGCACTGTTAATCTTGGTCATCTTGTTTACTGAGGTTAGCTGCCTTCTGAACAGTGCAGCCAGAGCCATTTTGTAGCATCACAGTGGCAAACCTGTGGACTTGGTGGTTCTCTCTGCTTTTGTTTTTTTATACTTTATTTTTTATAGTATTTGCAAGAGAGGTACAATACCATTCACACATTATATGGCATACAGAGATAAAAAAGTTTTTACATTCGGACAGTGGCAATACACTGGTAGCGGTAAAAATGCTTTAAACTGCTTTCGTGACCATTGACCACAGTATACAGATAACTCCCTTTCGCAGGGTGTCTGACCCAGAGCCTGCTTTTCCTCAGAAGTATGGTAAAGAGCCAACTTAATTCACTCCTTTGTAAAAAAATCTCCTTTAGTAGGTTTATGAATATAATCATGGGACAAATGTGAGGTCTCTTGCTGAATTGTTAAAAAAAAAAAAAAAAAAATCTCCATCTTAGTTCAAACCGTTTTTTCTGTCCCTCAGCCCCTGCTATCAGTCTCTCTCTAACAAAGAGTGTTCTACAATCAGATCATGCCATTTCTCTACCATGGGGGTCTGACCCATTTCCATAATTTGGTTATTGCCTTCTTGGCAAGTATAAGAAAGGTGAATGTAAGGGACCCTTTTTGTGCCTTTCTGGGGGAATTGCAAGTACCCACTGTGGATTCAGTATTAAGTCTGGAGAGAAAAATCACCTGAAGGGCCCTCCCATCTGCTGCCAAGAGGTTTGCAATTTAGAGCACCTCCAGAAAATGTGTACCCGATCTGCCCGTTTCTCTCCACATTGTCTCCAGCAGTCAGCGCCCAGTATATGGAAGATCTTAGTCAGTTTGGCTAGTGCATTAAGGTACCCATTGCAAGATTTCCAGGCAAACTCTCGCCAGTAAGGGCCAGGGAGATCCCTAAGGAAGGGAAGAGCATATTTGACCCAAAGCTCATATGTTATTAAAGAGAGCAATTCGGTTCTCTCTGCTTTGAGGTGAAAAAGTAGTTTTTAGACAGCTGATGGAAGTCTGCAGCCTTTTTGTTCCATTGTATTATAGGGGTTGACCGATAACCCATCAAATTAAAAAATGCCATCAGTACTTCTAAACACTTCACTTGTCATGACGTGTACACAGGCAACAAGAACTGCAGGTTATCACACTGTCATTACGTAGCTCCTGCTATCAGCCCTGTGTACACATCCCTGATAAACCCAATGCCGAACTACAAAGTTCCCAACCTGACACACACACACACAACGAAACCCAGAAGAACAAACACCCACCCTTGTCTCCCAACCACCAATAACAAGCCACACCGCCACACACACAAACAACCAACCAAATAAACTGTAGTGCAGCAACACAAACACAAATGAAACCCCCAAACAGAGAACAAACCAACTAAAATAACCAAAGAACTGAAGCAATGCACAATACAGCATCAACCCCTAATATATAAAACGAACACGTGATGCTGCAGCATGTAATAGCGTTTTATATCAACACTCGTTGCAAGTGAGCTCAGGGATTAATCACTCGTGGCTCCGTGAAACAGAGCCACTCGTGATAACCCCCCAGCTCACTTGCCACTCATATTGATGAAAACGCCATCAGATGCTGCAGCGTCACGTATCCTCTTCTTATAAAAGAGTCTAACATACAAAGCAAATTACAATAATTGATTTCAGTGTGTTATCAAATCTAACAATTTAAATTATTTAGTGTTTCTTGCTCCCATCCCCAGTTCCACTTTTACCACCCCCAACCAGCCCATGCTGCATCTCAAGAGGCTATCCCAGATGGTAGCTGTATCGAACCTTGACAAAGTTATATACTAATTAGTGACTTTCCTGTGTCACAGCCAGCATCAGAAATGCACACACAACACTGCAGCACAACTTCGAACTTGGGTGTCGAGAACCACCCATTCTTTTGTCTGCTCTTATTTTTTGGTAACTGGCTAAGGCCCGTTTTCAGGGTCGACCCCCAAGCACTGCGGAAGTTAAGAGACTTGCTCAGGGTCATATAGTATAGATTGCGCATGGAGTTTGTGGGAAATAAATTTAGGTGTACTGGATGTATCAAGCTCATTACTCTAACTTCTAGGCTACACTGCCAGCCTAGTCTGTCTGCTAAAATGCATTATTCACGTAATGTGTACAACCCCCATGCTAGACAGCCAAGAAAGGCAAGCAGAGGGCAACCTTACAGTCTAGCTAAGCTACCAATCCAAAGATTACAATGGGCCCCTCCCCTCAAACCTCCCCAACCATCGTGAGTGATAACCTCAGATTGGAGTTCATTCTGCCCCCGTGTCTCCTCATCTCGAATCTCCTCCCTTAGGAAATGCTCCCCTAATGGTCTTGTTATCCCGAAGACAGAAAGTCCCCCAATATCCACCTTGTTTATACTTTTCAGGTATGTGAAAGTTTCCGTCTGTCTGTCTCTCTCTAGTGAGTACATGCTGAGCTCTCTCAGCCTCTACTCATATGCCCTGTCTCTAAACCATCCTTGCTGCCCTCCACTAAACTGCCTCAAGCTGATGACCTTCCTCAGGTAGAGGCTCAAGTACTGCAAGCCCTACTACAGGTGCAGTCCCACTAAGATCTTTAGAATGGCATTTTAATCTTTCAGCTCATGAATCCTCTAGCAATGTCGCCTAGAATTCTGTTTAGCTAGGCCACCGCCTTCCTACACTGTTTAAAAACAGCAATGCAACGAAACAGGGCAAAAAAAAAAGAGTTTTTTTATTTTTACAATAAAAGATTTTATTCAGTAGTACAATTTTCTAGTTTTACCCAAAATTTGTATTTTGTACATTTTTAATCGTTCTCCCCCTCAAAAAAATAAATAAATAAATGGCCACCACATTAGGCTTAAAAATAACATTTTAGAGCCAGTATTAGGCTCAAGAAAATAAAAAATTATGCGCTGCACTGGAGGCACCTAGAAAAGTAGATCTTCGAGGCAATCTCTTGCAGGTCAGTATGAGTGGGATATCAGCCACTGCCACTGTTTCCTCCGAAGGACTTTTTCAGCAGTCGACCCTGGGACCTCCCCCTATCACCACTACATTGTGTTCACCTGACTGATATAAAAAAGGGGAGGTCCCAGCTATTCCTCAGTTCTTTTCAACTGTGACCTGCGTGCAGCAAGACTTCCTTCGGAGTTCCTGCTTTCCTGTTGTCAACAAAAGGGTTCAACTGACCAAACCCGTTAATTTAACCAATGTCTTTGGATCCCCTATTCAGAAGATGTTCCTGTGGCCACATAATCGCTAAGCAAGACCTCCACAAAGTCAGTGTCCGTTGTCTTGGTCCTAAACACGACCCCAGGAAGTGTGTCTTCTGCAACAGGTTCAACAGAGCCACAACACACCAAAGGCTTCAGCAGTACCACGAGTTCATCATGGAGAAGGTTGCCCTCCCAAAGCAGTGGTAAATGCGCCTCAACCAGAGAATCCTTGGGGTCTCACCATTCTACGGGGAACCCTCCATGTAGACACAGGATCCTGGTAAAAAAACATGCATCTAAAGCCAAGCATGTTTCTACCACTCCCTTACTGTCAGCTAGTATTGAGAAGGTAGCCCCCATCACATTGTCCTCAACACCTTCAACGACGGTGTGCTCCTCAGTCAACAGTGGGTACCGGGGTTCTGTAGCTTCCAAAGCTGCCTCCCCCTTCAGTGTTCTCTAGCCATCGTCCATCGACTTCAGGCTCGTCGATTCTTTTGTCTACCTTGCCTTATGCCCCGCTGACAATACAGCCATTGATGATTCCGGGCACTCAGTCGGCAATTCTGTCATTGACAGCAGGGGCTTCAGGCCTTGCCCCACAAGGCTTAATGCTGGCACCCTCATCAACGATCTTGGGGTCCTATATACACCTCTCGCTGATGGATAAACGTTTGGTACCACTGCCTACTCCCATTCCATCAGCAATCCCCATACACTGTCCAATCTGCCACGGCTACTTCCACTGGACAGATGGCCATGACAGACGTCCAGGCTCTGGTAAATACCATCCTGGACCTTACTCAGACCCTGCACCCTCTCCCCAAAGGGAGGGGTCAGCCCCGGTCTCTACTCCTCCTCGGCCTCCTTTGGCCCAGTGGATGACTAGTGCTTCCCCATCTCCCCAGGTCTGTGCACCCAGGACGTGGACATGGAGGACCTTTTCCTACAGGACTGGGATCTGGTTGACCTGGAGGACGAGGATGGCATGACCCATGAGGAATCCTCTTGGTCCACTTCTGTCATCTCCTCTCTTGAAGGGGAACCTACCCCTGAACTCCCTTGTTATCTGCCATTATGATCCACCTCCAGAAAACATTTGGAATCTGGGGCAGTGAGTAAGATGCTTCTAGGAAGAAAGTGGTGCGGTACATGGGAATGCCCCACTCTGGTCGTGTCTGGCCCCCGGTGGACACCTCTGAAGAGGCTATCATGGCTGCATGGAAGCAACCTTTCAAAATTCCCTCTAATCCGCATAAGGTTGATAGGGGTGATCCACCAAAGCCTGATAAATCCTATTTCATGTCTTTGGCTCAGGTGGACTTGGTGGTGATCAATGCCACATGATAAGTCCTCTAGGCTTCAACATGAGTGCTCAGCCCCTGGATACGAAATCCAAGAAACTGGATGCCCGGGTGTTTTCCTCTGCCACCTTGTCTCTACATAGACTTAATTACATGGGACACTTCCCGAAATACCAGGAGGAAAGCCTAAAAGCCTCCCAAGCAACAGTCCAGTCCCTCCCGGTGGGTTCTGTCCAGAAGCAGATGGTGAGGTGGTCTACTGTGGCGGCAGTATGCCACCACCTGCTGAGGGCCACTTGTGCCACTGATACTACAGTTCATACATCCTCTGCAGGAGTCTGTCTCAGATGACATGCCTGGCTCAGGGTGTCAAGAGTTTTATAGGGCATACAGCAATTTATCCTGAATGCTCCCTTTAAAAGGAGTCTGGCTGTTTGGTCCCCAGACCCAAGACATCTTGAAAGAGTTACAAGACTCCGGTCATACCTTTCAATTGGTGCAGACCCTTTACCGTCCTAAAGCCAAAACACCCTTCAGAGGCTCCTCGAGGGGCCCTCCCTCAGCTCAAAGGTAACCTGCCAGTAAGTCAAGTCTCAATTACAATTGCCAGGTCCTAGAAATGCTCAGAAACCCAGTTACACCAGCCTTCCGCCTGAAGGTCTTTTTCCAGCCGTGGGACTGGAGATCCTACCCATGGCCGTTGGGGGCAGGTTTTCCCTGCACCTGTAAGGGTGGCAAGATGTCTCCTCCGACCAGTGGCTCCTGCAACTGATCAGGACAGGACACACACTGGAGTTAATGGCGATGCCTCTTTTCCAACCCAGGGTCTCATTACCCCCAGACCAGACATTGGTCCTCTGGACAGAGATAGATGCCTTGCTTTTCAAAAAGGCCATCGAACTAGTTCCCCTTCCTCAGAATGTTGCAGGATTTTACTCCCCATTTTGGATTGGAGATGTCTCAACCTCTACATCACTAACAAAAGTTCCACATGGTGTCTTTTCCAACAACACTTCTCCCTTTGCGGAACACTGGAGATTGGCTCCGCTCTCTAGATATTAAGGATGCATACCTCCACATCATGATGCACCTGGCTCACAGGCGATTTCTCCATTTTATGTTCCAAAGCCATCATTACAAATTCAGGGCTCTCCCTTTCGGTCTCTCATCAGCCCAGAGGGTATTTACAAAATGCCTGGCGGTGGTCGCAGTGGCCCTCCGTAGGGAAGGCCTCCGTGTCTTTCCCTACCCAGACAACTAGCTCCCGAAAGCACCCTCCAGCCAACAGCCATCTCAAGCTTTCTCGTACACTAGTTTGCCCTGTGGGGGTTGCGGTAAACTATCCGAAGTCCAAGATGGACCCTACACAATGCCTCAAATATTTCTGAGCCGTGCTAGACACTTCTGTGGGGAAGACATATCTGCCCATCGTTGGGAAGACACCCCGACTGCTTTGGCACGCAGCTTAGAGTCCAGCAGATTAGTCTCCGAATGAGACTACCTCAGCCTCCTGGGAAATTTGGCGGCCATAATACCGATGGTCCCCAATGCCAGGTTAAATAGGAGGGCCCTTCAGTGGTCCCTCAGAGTCCAATGGGACCAGAAAAAGGACAATTTTGAGCTACTGGCAGTTATCTACGACTTACAGGCGTTCGAGACTCTCCTCCCCCCACGTTGCCCGCAAGTGCAATCAGACAATTCTACGCTTGTTCACTACCTAAACAAACAAGAAGCACCCATTCATACCCCCACTGCAGAGAATCGATGAGGGTGTGGTACTGGACAATCCAGAGGAATATTCACCTTCTAGCAGTACACATCCAGGGGTGTCCAACACCCTGGCAGATACCCTGACCAGCTCCACTGTCCAGGCCCACGAGTGGGAAATCTTACCAGATGTTCTAAACAACGTTTTCTGCCTGTGGAGCCGCCTGGAGTTGGACCGATTTGCCTCTCCACAAAACTGCCATTTTACTTTTCTCTTGTGCAAGGTCCTGGAACTGTGTAGCAGGACACATTATATCTTTCCTGGACAGGAAGATTTCTTTATGCCTTCCCGCTCATTGAGAGAACTACTCAAACTGGTCCAGGACGGAACGACTATGATTCTCACAGCACCATTCCGACCACGACAGATTTGGTTCCCTCTACTTCTACAGCTCTCGGAAACCAGAGCCACTCTCTCTGCCAATCTGCCGGGCTTTACTGTCCCAGGCACAAGGCTCCCTGTTGCACCCAGACCATCACTCTCTCCAGCTGCACGCCTGGCTCCCAAGGTCGGGGATGTAGTCCTCTCATGCTTCCGGGTGTCCCAAAGGTGGCAGAAGTTCTCTGGGCTGCTAGGAAGCAGTCTACTCAATCTTTCTATTCCCTGAAGTGGAAACGTTTCTCTATTTGGGCATCTACACTGGACTTGCATCCTTATGTGTGTTCCCCTCAGCGCATCTTAGATTTGCTCTCCTTGTCAGAGAATGGAATGACATATTACTCTGTGAAAGTCCACTTTTCAGCCATTGCCGCATTTCATTCACCTGTGGACAACATTCCTTTGTCCCAGTTACCTCTGATTCAAATCTTTTTAAGAGGTATTCTGCACGTAACATCCCCCTATCCGGGATTTGAATTTTGTGCTCAAAAAATTGACTAAGAGTCCATTTGAGCCCACCGAATACAGTGACCTCCGCCGTCTTTCATGGAACACTGTTTTTAATTGCCATTATGTCTGACAGATGTGTATCAAGAGTTACAGGCACTAATGTGCAAACCTACATATTTACAATTCCATAACGACCGGGTATCTTTACGCACTAACCCGGCGTTCTTGCCAAAAGTGGTTTCTAAATTTACTTTAAAAATCAGATAATTTAATTACCAGTGTACTTTGTGGAGCTTCAGAATCCAGGGGAAGCCCTGTTTCATACTCTTGAAGTGCACAGAATATTGAACATTTACCTTCTCCGCACTTCAAAGTTGCGAAAAACCTGAGCAACTTTTTGTTTCTTTCGCCCCTAGAAACCACAGCATTATTTCAAAGCAGTGCTCGTCCACATGGTTGGCCAACTGCATTACGTTTATGTATGCTAAATATGAAAAAAAACTCATAAGAGTTGTAAAACCATATACTACAAGAGACATGGCCGCCTCTACAGTGCGTTTCCAGGACGTTTCTGCTGTGGACATCTGTGAAGCCGCCACATAGGTCTACTCTACATATCTTCACCAAGCATTACAGTCTAGACAGCGCTTCCAAGAGGTGAACCGTTTTTGGATGGGACGTCCTACAAGGCCTACCGTCCTAAGTCTTCATGATTCGCTTCCTCCTTCCGCTGGGTATAACTACTGCTTGGGAATCTTCCCACATGCAACGACCTGCTGCAAGAGACTGCCTCGAAAAAGATAACACGGTTGCATAAGAACTTTAACAGTAAATCTTCAAAAGCATCTCTTGTAGCAGGTCATGCAGCCCTGCCCTCCTTCCCCCTTGCTGTTGCTTGAGAAGGATTCCTTGCTCCTGCCTCGATTTCCCTCGGAAGTATGAGATATGTTTACACATTCGATCGCCAGGGTGGAAAAGAACTGAGTAGTAGCTGGGACCTCCCCCTTTTATACTTGCCAGATGAACACCACGTGATGGTGGTGGTGGGGGGTGGAATGTCCCAGGGTCGACTGCTGAGAAAGTCATCCAGAGGAAACAACGCATGCATCCGATATCCTACACATAATGACCTGCTGCAAGACATACTTTCGAAGATCTACTGTCACGGTAAGTTCTGACGCAATCATACTATCCATCAGGTATGCCAACATTAACGAACTGAAACTATCTTTTTGCAAAGACATTTTTTGTTGCACTGCTGCTTTAATGTCACTGGTGATGCCCCGCTCTGTAGCGGCTCCTGGTAGAGACCAGGGACCCTACAGGTAGCAGAGCTTGACGCTACTTTGGTTGGACTGGCAGCAGCCAGGCTGCACGTAGGTGCGCTGCCAGCATTGCATGTCCACGCCCAGAGGAGAAACTGCACGGAAAACACTGGCAGCCTAGTGGAGGCAAAGGGGTCCTAGAGACCTGTCCACATCCCAGCGCCAGACCTGCCTCCCTGGGCTCCAGCTATACCAGCTTCTGCAGCTGTCCCTCTAATTCACAGACAGGCTGCCACAAGTGGGCGGGTCCTCCCCTGGGGGGTGATCAAGCCGTGGAGCCAAATGGAGACAGCCCTGTTATTAGCCCAGCAGAGGAGGTTTGAGGCAGGGAGTAGAGGCAGAGCTGAGTGATACCCTGGAGATGCCTTAGGTCCCCAGTGAATTAAAAAAAAAAAAAAAAAGTCATGATGATGTCTATCCTCAAGTACTTGTACTCCCATGTTTCAGTGCCCCCACCCAACCAAGACTGTGCTGCGTTCTTAGATGCTTCCTATGTGCATGACCTTGCACTTCTTTGCACTGAACCCCAGTTGCTGGGTGACTGACGACCTCTCCAGCTTAGCCAGGTCCTCCTTTAGGTTCTGTAAAGTCATCCTAGTCCACCCTCCAACACAGATTGGCGTCATCCACAAAAGGAAAATCTTACTTTTAACTCTGCCCCAATGTCATTCATGAACACTTTTGGATCTAGCACAGACCCCTGTAAAATACCACTTGCAAGTTCCCTTGTGCCCAAGAGTTCCCACCACCACTACCTTCTGGGTCCTAACACTAAGCCAGTTTGCCACACACCTGGTTAATTTGCTCCCTGACTCTAGGTATTCCAACTTTCTGTTTAACTTCTTGTGTGGCACTGAGTCAAAGACCTTGTTAAAATCCAAAACAGAATGCCAACCATCTGACCCTCGTCCGACACTCTCAATACCCAGTCAAAGAAGTTTATCAGGTTGGTTTGACAGAATGTCCCTGACATGAATCCATGTTGTCTCATCCTGCAGCCCTCTGGCTACAAGGAACTCCATCATTCAATCAGAATGGTCTCCATGAGCTTACACACAATGGAGATCAGACTGACGAGCCTGTAGTGTCCTGGGCCCACTCTTTTGAAGCTGCAGTATCACCCCCCATATGCAAAAAGCTGTTGAACAGGTCCGCCAGCAGACCTACCAGCTCTGCTGCTAGTTCCTGCAACATAATTTGGGGTATGCCATCTGAGCCAGGGGACATTTTTTTTACCCTTTGGGGCATGAGCCCTTTCCTACCCTGTCCTCAGCCATGCCCCCAACCCCCTCACAGCACAGGTCCATCCTTTTTTTCTTTAGTAAAGACAAACCAGGAATACTTGTTCAACGCTTCTGCTTTCTCCTTACAGCCATCCACCAACACACTCTTCACACCCCCCAGCTCAACTACACCTGCCAGTCTCTCTCTCTTCTCACCCCCCACTCTCCAATCCCTTCTGCAGCTCCTTCCTAGCCTTGGTCTGCCAGACTACCCTACTGGACTCACTCCTGAACAAGGATCCCATCCTAGACTACATCCTGTAACAACTGGCTCCTGGCACAGGTGGTGCACAGGACACTCCGGCTAAACTGAAGTTCCCCCATCACCACTTTGCCCCTTTCAGCTGCCATCCTGATCATGGTATCCAACTCCATATCCTTTTCCACATCCCGATTAGGTGGCCTGTAAACTACACTTATGCTTAACCTTCTTGCTAGCATTCTGATGTGTACCAATAGTGCCTCTGATTGCCCCATCCCCAATTTCCTCCCTAGTGGCAGTGATGGCCTCCCTAATGCATACTGCCACCACTTCCCCTTCATAACTTTGCGTTTTGCTTCACATTACTTCTCCATTATTATTCTTAAAACAAACACTTACACTTTTTCCAGTACAATTCCCTTTGCGTGGGAAGCACCTCCAAAAGGGTTGGCCTTCAATGCAGTACCCAAATGGGCCTTCTTGTATTGCTTGTCATGCCATTTCTGTTCACGACGGTGGTTACGCAACTTTCTGGCTGTACGAAGACCACGGCACTTGCCTATAAAGGAGCAGATTGGAAAACATTTCAGAACACACATACACACACTGCAGATCAGTTTATACGTTTAGCTCTTCATCCGAAAAGCCTACATTCAAACGAGCAGGATTCAGAGGCAAGGATGGGATTAGCTGTCAGCACACTCCAGAACAGCACTGGAAGGAAAACTGGCAGTTCTGGACCATATCCGCAGGACTCCCAAAACAACACTTTCCCCATACTGCACCACTGCAGTACGCATACCCCCTAGCCCATGGAAATCCAGCAGCAAGTGCATCTACATGAATACCAAGACACTCCGTATCAAGTCTAATGGGATGCCTGCCAGTCATTTCTGCAGGAAAGAAAAGTTTGCCACCGTTGCCCACGACACGAAGAGGTTCGGGGGGGGGGGGTAGGGAGTATTGCCCTCTCATGCAAACATCAGTCTTGTGTGACAGCTGTCATCTTACATGAGCTGGTCCGGTGGCACCAAGGGTTGAGGCTCTGGACGCCACACTGGAGATCAGAGTTCGGGAATGGACCTGGGTGGCTCGGGGGTCAGCAGGGGGTGAGGAATGATTGAGCATCCATAGGCAGCTCTCTCTCTCAGTGGAGGGGGAGATCGCGCGGCGCACAGCAGACAGCCAGCCAGCAGTGGCTGGGTGTCTGTACAGACACGCCGCCAAGAATGGGGAGGGCCCATGTCCAGGGCATTAGGCTACCTCCACGGAGGCCCATACATGATCATGGGCCTGGGGGCAAAACAGCAAAATTGGAAGCCAACAGGGGCTATGATGACCCGTCTATCTGCTCAGAGGACGAGTACTTCGGAGGGAAGGACCAGAGCTCCCTGTCAGCATCCCCCCCAAAAAAAAAAAATAAATAAAACTATCCAGTTCTGAGACATACATTCTGGAAAAAAAATTCATGCATTTAAAAGGAGGAAAAAAGAAAATAGCAAGGTGTACACACCGTCTAATGGATTTATTTTCCCACGATAGGTTAGCCGAGAAGCAATGCCACTTTTTCAGTGCAGTCCAGCTTTTACCAGCTGGCTGGACTGAAGCACAGAGCTTAATCAACTTGCTAAAAATCACAGTATGCAAGTGGTTCTGGTAAGATCTGAACCAGCTCTCCATCCACTAGACCACACTACTTAAAACCAATGCAAATCATCGATACTGGATGATTAAGGACCCCTCATACATGAAATCAAAAACTCACAGCATTACGGTAGTGAGAGCTTTTTCCACGCCATGCACACGCCCCCTCTCACAGAAAAATAGCATACAGTGACACGCCCAACCACGACATGCTACCGAAAGTCTATTTATTGCAAATGATAACACCTTGAACATGTACATAAAATGTGACCTCTTCAACTTGCACAGTATTTGCACCACACCTGGCTTAACTTTACAAATTCATTGAAATAGACTGTTTCCACGTTGTACCACTACACTGTTTTATTTTTCTGTATACCCCCTTATGCATCCAAGTGTCATCATTTGAACAATATTTTTACCGCAGCACTGTGTTTCCGTTATATTTTTAATCTTACTACAGCATAATGCTGGCTTTCCGACTGTACGGCACATTCTCAGCATTGTCCTCTGCCTCAGCTCGTTTCGCCTCCTGATCTGACGCACAATTCAAAATATACTATTTGTTTGTTCTTTCTTCTGTGGGGGCGCCACCCCCCAACCCGGTTCTATTTGGTAATTTGCACAGCTGCATTATTATGACTAATTCTTGTTCTTTCTTCTGTTGGGGCGCTCTGCCCCCCTCACCACCCGGGTTTTATTTGGTACAGCTGCATTTATTATGACTATTAGTTGTTTCTTTACGAGGGCATGTACTTGTAGCCGGCAGTGGGCGGAGCAACAGCCTGCAGCTACGGTGAAACTGCCGTAATTATCCTTCAGCGCAAGAGGGGTATTGGATAACTTCATCAAGAATATGAAAACAAAGGTGCTTAAAAATTAACACTTTGGAAGCATTGCGTGGACAATGGTAAGCTGAGTAACTGCTGTATCCGGATTGCTCACATGCCCAGAGTTCTTTGTTGGTTTCAGTTTTGGGCTGCACAACTACCCCGGTGGGGGAGCACACTACCCTTATGTATTAATTTCCTACTGACAATATGGGAACCAAAAGAAAAGAAAAAAGTATGCAAGTATGAAGGAATTTCTCCTGTTATATCCCTCCTGTGATGGGCAATGCAAAGCATGTCAAGCCGTTACAGAGAATGCAAATGGCATGTCTGTACACTAGTAGTACATGTACTCGGAAGCACTTTTTTTGGAGAATGAGCTTTAATTGAAAATCACTAAAGTCACAGCCTGCACATAACTCTGCTCCTGCTTTTAAAATAGTAAAGAGAGTTAGGTACTGCGAAGCTTTCCTTCAAATGTTAGAGGACAGGAAATTATTTCTGATTTGCAGTTATTTATAACAACCATATTATCAGAAATTATTTTCATACCCCTAAATTATCCATATGTAACTATTCCTGAATAAAAAGTAATGCAAAAAACTGTGTGTATGTGTTAATGGGCAGTGTTCTGTTACAGTATTCTTCACGGAAAAAGTGAGCTTATGTCATGTTTTGCATACAGAACTCTGAGCATGATTCTGATAAGTCAACAACTCATGCTTAGGATTCTGTACACAAATGTACCAGTTAAAATTTAAAATTACTGATGCAGAATGCTGCCTATAAAGACAATAGAAAACCCAATACATTATATTTTATTTAGATGCAGTTAAATATCGATTGTTTAGAGGTAGGAGCATTAATAAGTGCTGCCAATTAACACACATTTCCTGTGCCTCTCTGTTACCATCTCTAACCAGGAGTGGGTGCCTTGAAATAATGCCCTTCTGTAGTTACGTGGCCAAGCAACAGGTCAGAAAGTGTTTAAAAATGCAGAATTTCCATATGGAAATGTATTTTCTATTCTATTGTCAGCAACAGTGAGGGGGTGCATGACGGCATTTACAAACTATAGTGACAGCATTAAATGTCGTTGCCTTTGCTTGCGAGGAAGCTGGACAGCATTCCACCATCAGCCTGCTGTCAAACGGGGGAGAAAAAGTTCCTTGTGCGTGGAAATACACGGTGGTGGTTGTGGCGATCACAGCCAAAGGCACATCATTCCTCAACAGGCTGGGTTTTCTTTAAAGGTCTGGCTGAATTTAATACATTTGGAATGAAGAAATGTTGCAGCAGCCCAGGAAATATCCACGGTGGGACTTATTGCTAGAAACACTGTGCTAGCAAAATAATTATTTCAAGCTGGGAGAACAGTAAAAAGGAAACGCCAAAATGCCCCTTGGATTATACTACAAAACTAACTAAATCCTAATATACCTTAATACTACACTAAAATATAATTTTTGAATGATTCGAATTTTACATGAGGGTTTTGCAGAAAATGTAGCCTCAATTTGGTAATAACTTCATACCAAGTATAGTATATAAAACTATTTCGATTCTGGCGAACTTGTGCTCAGCTAACGATACAATCCAGTGCCAAAACGTAAGTCAGAAAATGGAGCATTCATTTACTTTAGGGAACAGTCTGTGGATTCGAGTTAGAATGCCGAAAATGGGCCTCTAGCTTCGAAAATAAAGCCTATGGTTTTCTTTGGTAGCAAATACATATCAATTAAATAACATCTCAGTACACCAATGTAAAAATGTCAGCAACTATATAAAATCAGAACGAACTCGCTCCCCATAAGGCCTGTGCAAATAGATGGGGTTTAAGCCCCCTTTTAAAGCGTACTGGGCACTACGGCAATAACACACACCAACTGAATACAAGAATCTGGGGATAATCGGCCACACTCGGCACTCGTTCAACTCTCAAAACACCGGATACGGAGTTTAGACCTTTACAACCAGCTTGCAGGCATACAAGTTACTAAAAAATTCATATTAAACGAACAGTTATCTTCCAACTTAACGAGGCATTCAGACTTCTGAATGGTCTACACCAGCAGCGAATGCGGCCCGCAGCTGTAACCACCCGACAGCGCGCTTTCCTCAGCAAGGACCTCCAGCACAGTGTGACCGAGTCGTGTCGCCGAAACCCCGGACATTCCCCATCAAATACACAAAAATCACAACCCACGCCATATCGATAACACAACACCTTCAGAACCTGGCCCACCAAGAAATGGTAAAACAAAAAACGAAGTGTAATACTCAATGTTTCACTCACCCATGGTGCGTGTCTCAAAGATCCAGCAGGAAAGAACGTCTCCCACAATGCACCGCGATTATAGGCATTGCCAAGACCCACGGCCGAAGCTGTCTAGTTAGTGCCGACATAAAACAATTTTACTTTTGAATGGTTTACGCCAGCAGCCAATGCGGCACGCAGCTGTAACCACCCCACAACGCGCTTTCCTCAGCAAGGACCTCCAGCACAGCGTGGCCGAGTCGTGTCGCCGAACCTCCGCACATTCCCCATCAAATACACAAAAATCACAGCCCACGCCATTTCCGCTATATCGATAACACAACACCTTCAGAACCTGGCCCACCCAGAAATTGTAAAACAAAAAAAACAAAGTTTAATACTCAACATTTCACATACCCATCGTGCGTGTCTCAGAGATCCAACAGGAAAGAACGTCTCCCACAATGCACCGCGATCATAAGCATTGTCAAGACCCACGGTTGAGGCTGTCTAGTTAGTGCCCGACATAAAACGATTTTACTGCCACCCCAGGCATACCTCTCAACTGTCCCTGATTTTGGCTCAAAATATTACTCTGTCCCTCTTAAAAATTGTGTTTCCGTGACTAACCAGCAGGGGTTGTAAGCACAAAATAATGTCAAACATTAAAGTTACAGACGAGTTCTTCCTTAGAAAATGCATTTTACACTAAGCCCTATACTCTACCAGATTTCTGAGTGGATAACACCAATTTTGAAAACGTGTTCCTGATTTTGGTCCTTTGTCCCTGATTGTTTTAAGCCTTGTCCCTGATTTACGAGGCAGGAGGTTGAGAGGTATGACACCAGGTAGGGGTACCAGATTTTGGTATGCCAAAAAAGAGGACACTTAATCCCTCCCTTGATGAACCCTTGTGCCAAACCCCAAGTAAATAGGTTTAACGTCTTTACCGCCTTTACAGGGAGGTCTTGGGTAGGAGAGAGTAAAAAAATTATAAAAACAATAATAATACAACAGGATTGAGGAGGTACATGAAGAATATTTGGCAACTGAAAAAGAGCACGTCTTCATAAAAGAGAACATCTGGTAACCCTAACACCAGGAGGCCCTGCTTCGTCTGTCAGCAACTCTATAATGCACACCCAGCCGTGGGTTATTGCTTAATTATACAATGGGCTAAAAAATACTGGCTCCTGAGTGGCTGGCTGGCACAATTTACAACGTGTAAATCCTGCCGTCGCCCAACAGGAAAAAGTGCCAGCTAGCTAATCCCACCACAACCAGGTGCATGTCATTTATTTATGTATTTAGTTTTGTTGACCAGGTAAGTGTACTAGACAAATTCTTACGTATTTTCAGGCAAAACCCTGGGGGGGGGATACAGCAGACCCGCCAATATTTCATTAGTCAAAATAGGTACACTTCTGTGTTTCACTGAATGAGGGGGCATATTAAAGCTGGATGTCTGGGGACTGCCAGGCCACCAGAAGTTCTGGGGGTTTAGATGCTCTGTGGTGAATTTTGGGGCTTTTATTGAAGATAAAATACATATTTGATACTTCTTTCCCAAGACACCACCACCACCACCCATTTAGCAAACCAACCTCAGTTAGTGGCACAAGTTATAAAATACTGCATACTGGCTGCCATCACCACACTTTTGTTTTTTCTGTTTTATGTGTATGTAGTCTTTTCCGCTTCCCTCTTCACATTTCCTAACATTTAGGAATACTTACTAACAATTCCACAAACCAATACAGTCAACTTCTTTGTCAACAGAATGAATGGCTAGCCTACTTACTAGACTAGCAATTCCTTATGTTGTAGGAGACGTTGAGTGTAATAGTGCGTGGAATTGTTATTGCTAGCAGTCATTCCTAAATTATATAAATTTGTATAATGTGTGATGAGGGAACTGGAAAAAAAACTAAATGCAAATAAAACAAGTGTGGTTAGGTCATTCAGCATTTTTAACTTGTACCAGCAGTGGACATTGTCTTTTTTTGTGTGGGAGCCGTGGTGGTGGGGTAATATCAAGAAAGAACGCAGTGGGAGAGTAATGTGGACTGTAAATAAAGAAGGTTTTGCTTTCTCGTGTCATATGGATACATCATACCTACTTCAGGAGCTGCTCTGTGTGTGCCTCACCATCAATAGCCAGGCTCTTAGTGACAGTGCAGCAATTTTATACTCAACAAAGCACCAGTTTCCACCCTGTTCTAATGAGGACTCCATTATCTGAAAAGGTGCCCTGCAGACCCGTACATTCTGTAATATAGGAGAAAGTTCAAGAGGCAAGATTATAAAATGTGACTAGATTATTTTTTTATGATAAAGAAAAATAACACAATGTGGAGGGCTGTGACTGTTCAGAGAAACTCAGTCTACATTAGCTGATTTATTGATGGGACCATGTGACTGTTGTAAAGGCTAGGTGGTCACTTAACTGAAATGGGACTGAGAGCTTCTCAGACCATGGGTCATAATGCCAATGAAAATGCAAGATTACCATTTGATAGATAATACTGTGTACCAAGAGAAGGAATGATTCATTCTGGGTGTAACAATGACTAATCACTTACTTTGCACCCCCCTCCATGGTCAGATCCGCTAGTTAGCAATATGAACAGGTCAGGAAACTAGAGGTATTCTATGGGAAGTGACTCTGACTTGCCAGTGCCAGTGTGGTGTTTAGGGGTGACTGATGATCCTCGCATCTCACTCTCCATCCTGGTCCAGGTTGGTCACTCCTCGACAGTTCATAGCGACGAGAGACTCACAAGGTTTCCAAGGAATGCAGTGGGTTCCAACTCACAGACTAGTCCCGCTGTCCAGATGATCTGAATCCGTCGCAAGCAGCTCGATGTCGTCTGTGCTGGTAAATAAAAGTTGTCACAGAAAAGGTGCTCAAGGCAAGGTACAATCCATCTGATCTGGATCTTCTGACAGACACTGACAATCCCACCAAGAGTGAAGTGTTAGGGGATTGGCTGCAACAAACACTCTCGCTCAGCTGCTTCCGGGAGGAGGGTGTCACATTAGCATCAAACTTAAGACATAGGAGGGAGAAGCCCTCGGGGACCATAGAATGCTCCCCTTTTCAGACTACTATGTGCTGGCATGTGACTCTGACACAGCAGAAGAACCTCTGAGCAGAGCAGCACAGAATAAAGTGGGAAAATTTAAAGCATTTCAGGAGGCGGTCAAAAATTCGGTACACGGTGCAAACTAGGTAGCATCCGGTACCAGTGTTACAAATGTGGTATTGTACCGGCAAAAACGGTACAGTTGGAGGGTCTGATACAGATGAATGCCAACTAACCTTGAACTAGATTAAGCTGTTGGTGGTATTTTTAGTGAATCATTCTGTCAATGGCGTGGCATCAAAGGAACCGTGCGCCATTTTTTCTCACCGCTACACCGCAAAATTCAAATGAGCATAACATAAAGCTACCTGTAACAAAAAAAAACAAAACTGTCATTTGTATTTTCCATCAAAAAAATGTGTACCCCCTCATCCCCTGTCTTAGTGTCTCTTCACTCTTTGATCCGAGAACAGCCAAACGTCATTTATTTTCCCCTGGTATAACCGAGCAACAGAAAGTACAGCCATCGGTCACATGCTTGCCTCCAGTTGTCCCACCACTCCATCACAACTACCAACTAGCAAGTTTAACTCTTTTGTTGTCAGGCGGAAGCAGATCCAGTCCTTTCATGTTGTAGGATCGGGTTGTGAAACAGTAATGGTATCCTTGCCAATTGGGGGTGGGGAGGCGGCCTACGGAACACATTTCATTCTCTAGTTGTACACAGCATGCCCACAATGCAGAGAAAACTGAGCCACTGCTGCATACCACAAAGCACATGCAAACAACTTTAGGAAGCTGTCCCAGCTCCCACAACAAAAACAGAGCCAGCACACAGTGAAGGGGTGACACCAGGTACACTGTTAAAGGTTTCCCCAGCCTCATCAAAACCATTGGAGTCAGAAATCACAAAACACTGCACATATAAAGCAATATCGGAGCCCTAGCAACCCATGATTATTTTTTCTGGTGCAGTAACAAATAACATAAAAATAAAAAAATGTTCTTTATTTGTGCTTAAATCAAAAAATCACTGGCTATTGTGTAATCACAATATCCCACTCCAGGGCGTGGGTGATGGCAGGATTTACCCACGCCTGGTGTGGTTTCCTCACTCGGCCTGTGGCCTCGTGAGCAAACCACCACACCAGGTGTGGGTAAATCCTGCTATTACCTACATCCTCTCATGGTATATTGCTTAACTCATCTACTGATCAGCAAAGAAACAGCATATTACAAAAAAAGGCATAACATGGGCCAAATGCCCCTTACTAAAACACGACCATTCCCTAACAACTACAATCCCTACAATGCACATCTGCAGTGTTGGCATTAAACTTTTGAGCTTTCAGAGCTAGGGGGGCCCATAAAGCATCCACCTTGGGCTCCTTCAAGGTTAAACTTAAGCAACAGCTAGTTGCTGATGCCAGTTGTGACTGCTTCTAATAACTTTCCTTTTTGTGACCAGCACTTATTCTAACCTTACGCTATCCTGACCTTATGCATAACTGTTCTCAGTATGTAAATAACTGTTCTAAGTTGCTAATCATTCTCCTTCACATTTCCTCTTGATCCCTTCCACTCTTTCCCCTCACCCCTCTATGGCTTTCCCCCATCTCCCCCCCCCCCATTATATCTCCTGAGCTCCCTTGCTCCCTTTAAAATGCTTTGTCCCATACCTTCTCACTTCTGATGAGGCCCCTGGGCTGATGCCATCCCTTACCTTGTTGATTATTAGATATTACTGGATTTACTGGATGGAATGGGACAAAAGAAGGTGCAAGGCCCATTGAGATTGTCCCCCTCAACAGAGGATCATTAGTTACTACAGTAATGAGAATTGATCCATAGGTCTAAGTGGGATTTGAATAAATCAAAATTAGCTAAATTAACCAGGTCTTGTAACAAATTCCAATATTTAGCAACTCTAATGGAGAAGAAATGATCACGTTTCTTTGTATTTCCCCACTTAACAGCTAATTGTAGATTGTGACGTCTACCCACTATTCTTTTGTCAGCAAAAGTGAGTCTACAATGATTCATTAGAGTGGGGAATTTAAGTAGTTTGTAGACAAAGAGAATATCCCCCCATACCTGCGCATATCTAGGGGAGAGAGTCCAGTTTCTTTAAGTCGAGATTCATAGGTAAATGACTTTAGTCGTGGTACCATTTTGGTGAACTGTCTCTGGAATTGCTCCAAATGAGTAGTATCACCTTTGAGGTAAGGGTTCCAAAAGGATGATCCATAGTCTAATTGAGGTCTAATATAAGTCCTGTATAGAGGTAGTAAGCAATGCTCAGATTTACTGACAAAAGTTCTTTTAATTTGCTTCATTAAAACATTAGCTGATCTAATCACCTTGTTATAATGATAATTAAGAGATAACTTATTGTCAATTATGATGCCAAGATCTCTTTCTTTAGTGAAGGATTTTAACAAAATGTTATTAAAATAGTAATTAGTTTTGGGGTTTTTGTTACCAAAATGAAGGACCAAACACTTGTTAATGTTAAAGGTCATAGAGTTGTTCATTGCCCAAGATTCAATACAGTGAAGATCATTTACAAGTGATCTAATGGCAGGTATGGTATCAACCCTACCACCCAATTTCATGTCATCAGCAAATTTAGATAAATGACTGTTTGGAGAGACAGGCATGTCACTTACAAAAATGTTAAATAACAAGGGGCCCAACACAGAGCCCTGGGGGACTCCACTTGTAACCTTACTAGTTTGTGAAAAGGAACCATTAATTTTCACTGTTTGGATCCTGTTATGCAACCAGCTTGCAGTCCAGTTTACAAGACACGGTGGAAAACCAAATTTGAGTAATGTATTAATTAGGATAGAATGAGACAGTTTATCAAAAGCCTTGCTGAAGTCTAGTAATATGACATCAGATGGAATTTTGTTGTCTAGGTATTTACTAATAGTATTATAGAAGGAGATTAAGTTAGTGGAACATGAATGGCCTGGTTTAAAGCCATGCTGGGTATTATCCTTAATACCTAAATTGTCTATTTCTATTTCAAACTGATTCTTAATTAGCCTCTCCATTACTTTCCCTAATATAGATGTAAGGCTAATAGGCCTATAATTCTGGACATCGGATTTATTTCCTTTCTTTTAAATAGGGACAACAGTAGCAGAGCACCAGTCATCTGGGACAGCTTTTTCAAGTAAGGACTTATTAAACAACAACACTAATGGAATGGCCAGTGATTCAGCAGTTTCAAATATAAACCTTGGGTAGATATTGTCAGGGCCTGGACTTGAAGTTTTATTAAGCGTTAGTCATGTTCAGAGGATCTCATCATAAGTAAAGGAGGGAATTTGAGACATACCATTAACAATTACAGGACAAACATCTGGTGGATTAAAAACTGAACAAAAATAGTTATTAAAGTGATTAGCTGTTTCAACATCATTTGAAATAGGATTCCCATTATACAATATTGGGCCCATAGTTTTTTTATTGCCTTTCTTACTATTAATGTATGAGAAAAAGGATTTTTTACTAGGCTTTGAATGAGCTAAATTGAATTCAAATTTTAATTTAGCTTGTTTAATGGCTAATTTAAGGGAAGAAACCACGGTTTTATATTGAAGTTTGATATCAGAATTTGAATTCCTTTTAAGTTTTTTGAACAAAATCTCCTTTCTTTTGATTAATTTGTTAATGGATTTATTGAACCAGATAGGGATTTTACCTTTATTATTATATTTTTTATGGTATTGATAAAATTATTTTCCAAAAAATGAATATTGTCCTTTAGTTCAGTCCAGGCACAGTTAACTGTTTTATTCCTAAATTTTTCCTCCCAATCAATTTCAGTGATTTTTATATTAATTAAGTCAACATTTGCATTATTATAGTCCTTACAAGTAGAATTATTAATGGGTTTTGGGATGCTGATGTTAATACTGAAATTAATTGTGTTATGGTCACTGTTTCCGATTGGCGCTAATATTTTCACATCAGGGATCAAGTTCTCAATATTAGTGATAACTAAATCAAGTAAATTTGAGCCCCTATTGGGTGAATCTACCAGTTGTTCAAGACCATGGTCAATGCAGGTAGTGACAAATACTTTTTCTTGTTCTGTAGTACCAAGGGAGGATAACCAGTTGATGCCTGGGAAATTAAAGTCACCCAAGATCAAAGTATCTCCCTTACCAGCCATATCAGAGATAACATTAATTAGGTCGGAGGTATAAGACATGTCTGCAGATGGAGGTCTGTAGCAAACACCCAATATAAACTTAGAGTGACCTTTAAGTTGGATAGTGACCCATAATGATTCTGTGGAGGTGGGAGTAGGAATTTCATATGATAGAACATCTTCTAAATATAAACAAACTCTTCCCCCTAACCAATTTTCTCTGTCCTTGTGATAGAACTTAAAGTTGGGTATTTCTCTGATCCAGCCTGAGTAGGAATCCCACCAAGTTTCAGTAACTGCTGTAATATGAAGTTCTTGTTGAGTACATTTGAGCTCAAGTTCTGACTTCTTTAACTGGTTTAAAGATCTTGCATTAAATGATAAAAAATTGCAGCACTTATTACTAGAATGTTTGTTGGCCCCAGATAGAGAATAGGCAGAGTGACCATTTTCCCCCAAGCTTGTTAGTTTAAATGCTTGTTTATGATGGAGCTTATGGATTTACCCAAAATTGTACTTCCACGTCTGTTGAGATGGAGACCATCCCAGCAGAAAAGTGAGTCCCTTCCATGAAAGCTCTCCCAGTGTATGATACAGTCAATGTTTTGTTTAAGACACCACTTTCTTAACCATTCGTTTATAGATTTAATGTTAGCAGTGACGATATCAGTCGCTCTTGGCACTGGGAGAATTTCACAAAAACAGACTGTGCATCCCTTGTGGACTAGTAAATTGTAAATTGCAACATAATCTTTCTTTATTTGTGAAGGGTGCATACTGTTAATGTCATTTATACCTGCGTGTATTATAACAAGTGGATTGGGTCCTGCATTGGAGATATTAGGTAGCATTTTTGTAATATTAGAAATTTTAGCTCCCCAGAAACTAGAACATGTGCAGTTGGCTTTATCTGGATTGCAAACAGCCCTATCCAAATGTTTGATTATAGAATCACCTAGAACAAAAATTTGACGAGATGGGTTTTCTAGCATTGGTGGATCACGAACACCTGAGAAGGTGTTAGGTTGTGAGAGAATTGTGGGAGTATTAATATCTATCCCTAACGTGTTTAATGATAATAACATGTTTGATGGTAATACTTTGTTGCCCAATTGGGGAGCAGAATGAGTATGGGACTTAATAGGGATAGATAACAAGGGATCTGGGGGTTATGTACTACCATTGTGTTCTCTTGTAGACCACCCCCCGATCCTTGATGGGTGAGCAGAAGCCTGCCGACTCTGCTAATACTGAGAAAGCATTCTGGGTTGGTAAGAAAAACTGTTCAGCTTTACGGCCATTTTTGAATGCTCTAGTTATTGGGACCTGGGACCAGTCAGTATCATAGTCTGGGTCTGCTTCAGTGTCATCAACGACATCTCTTCCCCATTTCCTATGTTGATTTGTTGATGGAGTGCCATCCTGATCAATGTTGACATTATTAATAAGTAAGGGATGAGAGTTAGTAAGAGTTGTATTATAATTAAGGCTCTGAATGGAAGTACCTGGCTGGGAGCCAGTAAACAAACCTTCAAACGGTGGGGAGTTTGGCTGGGGAGCTTTATCCAGCTGAGCGAATCTAAGTAACATATCCTTCTGACTGTTTTCTAATTGGAATAGCTTGGCAGTAAATGTTGCAATCTCTGTGTTAAGTTCCTTATTAGTAATACATTTGTCACAGGTATAGGCTGAATCTGCACAGGGCAAGCATTGAACCAACTGATACATAGAGCACAGATTACATTTAATACCTATATCACCATCTAATGTGATGATGGTAATGGCAGGGGTAGGCATAGCAGTTATACAGGACAGAGTAGGGGTGACTATTAGAGTGCTCATTGTGGTAAATTTACTTCAGAGAAAACAGGACTTAATATAAACTCAGGACAAGGTGACTTACACAGAATAGTACCAGAGATTAATTGAATTGAACATATTAGGCTGAGTCTGTTCTCATTTTCCTGTAAATGGTCATTTCATAAGACCCCGCCCCCCCTCTAATATGACCCTTTGAATTCCAGGTTTTAATCAAATATGTACCATGGCATACATTTTGTACAATGCCACATGTATTGGAACTTCTCTAGGTATACACTCTTGTAATTTCTTGTATAATTCCTTGTTTTGTTTGTTCTCTATCTCATATTTTCCCAATATGTATTGTTCATCTGACGTGGAACCTATGTGCTCTCAGGTCGCTCCTGTAAAAAAGCTTGCAGCTTAGTGTGCTAATCCTGGTTAAACAACTAAAATAAATAAAAAAATAAATAAATGAGCTTGTTCTCAAAGGTGTTATCTGAAATTTCAATAAATAAAAAAAAGAGGTCATGCATTTAAACTGAGCCCCCCCCCCCCCCTTTTATCAGGGCTCACTTCAGAACTAGATGGGCCAAGCCCTGGCAAGCCGTCCTGTAATTCCAACACTGCCCCACAACCCACAGTGGTGTATAAGAAGCCTTCCCACCTGTCATCCATCTTTTGTTTATTTAGTTTTTATTTTATACTGAAAGGCTTGTGAGCAAACAAATGCCTGTCTTCACAAGTGTCCAAGTACATAGAAACACATAAATATATACAAATAATACAACACATTTTTACAAAGAATGCATACAGGGCCCATAAGAGGGTGAAGGAGCCAGGGATAATTCCCAGGGCCCGATGCCAGAGAGGGGCCCGGGCCACCTGGCATGCTACTGTACGCAACTGCATAGGGGCCCCAGAGTCTGAACTTTTCCAGGGGCCTGGAATTCCTCTCACAGGGCCTGAATATGTACTAAGGATAAAATCAATTAAAACACTTACAAACAGATCTGTCAAATTAGTAACTTTTAAGGGACCTTTTAAATGCAGAGATAACTGACAATGAAACTGGTAAAATTGTTATAACATTTTATAGCCATGAATGCAAGGGAATTTTTTCCCAAAGCAGTGCGAAAAAAGGGACCTGGAAGGAATATCTACTGTGTAGCCTTGTTTAAATAGCATTAGACAATTTAGGAAGCAACTTAGTAATACAATTTAGTAAAAGATCCAAGCGTATTGTGTGAAGAAATAAAAATGATCTAAAATTAAATTTGTCATCCAAGGAGAGACAACCAAAAGACCTGTAAAGAACACAATGATGTCCTTCTTGGAAGTCCAGATGCAGAGCGGATAGTATTGTGATACGTGGATTTAAGCTTATTAATCATCCTTTCTGCCGTAAATTGTTAAATTATGGAACTGTAATCGATAAGAGGGAATACAAAATTATGTGTCAATAATATCCTAATATCTGATGTTAAATATTTATTCGAGCGTTATAACATCCCCAGCCTCTGGTGTAATTTACCAATGAGATTAATAATGTGCGGTTCAAAGGACATATGACAATCTAGGATTAAATCAAGATATTTTAAATCTGAAACCTTTTCTATCAAATTTCCATCATTTTCAGTGAGTGTAAAGTTTGTGACAATGGCTTTTCTAGGACTTAAAAAAATCATATAAATTTTGTTTTAAGAGAATTAAGTACTAATCTATGAGTTTAAAACCAGGTGTAGAGTTTACCAAAATCCGTCTGAAAGTTTCTTTCCAAGGTTGAAATTTCATTGCCGGTACAGAACAACACAGCATCCTCGGCATATGAGATTAATTCTGTGCTATGACAATATCAGGAAGGGAATTAATAAAAAGTTAAAATAAAAGGGGACCAAGGCTGGATCCCTGAGGGACTCCACATGTCATTGAACACTTATATGAGTAGAAACCATGAATTATGGTCTTTTGTGTCCTATTCTGTAGATGGTTCTCAAACTATGTAACCACTTCAGTGGAAAAGTTAACCTTTAACAGCATCTTAAGCAACACCTTATGGTTTACCAAGTCAAATGCCTTGGTGAGGTCCATGAAGACTGAGGCAACATATTTTCTCTCGTCTAATGCTTTATAAAGTTGACTAGTGAACCTCACCAAAGCAGTTTCAATGTTATAATTGGTTCTGAAACCATGCTGAGATTCAGACCAGAAATTATATTTTTCAAGGTATTCTGAAATCTAAGCAGAAACAATTTTTTTCTAATATTTTGAAAAGTGGGGCTAAAAGAGATATGGGTTGATAGTTTATATTTCTCCTAGATTCAGATTTGTGTATGGGCCTGACAATTGCACACTTCCATTTAGCAGGAAAAACTTAAAAACACAGCAAATAATTAAATAATTTTATTAAAGGTAGTGCAATTGAGGAACAAACACTTTTTAATTATGCGATAGTCAATATTGTCAGGGCCAATATAGAGTCTGATGTCCACCTTACTAATATAATAAAGACCTCACTGGGGGAAGGAATGTAAATAGAATTTAGGTATACCCAAAAGAGATGATTTTAGATGGAAGCTCCTCAGCTTCAGCAGTACTACAGTATCATTTAAAATCAATTGAGAATTGTTAATAGAGGGTTACCAAAATGAAAATTAAATATGTTAGCAACCTTACAAGGATCATTGATCACAGAACCATCAGTTTCAAGACAGAATGTTTCAGCCTTTTTAGATCTTCCCATTAAAGTGTTCAAGATATTCCACAGTAACCCTTGCTGTGCCACTGACTTGTATACACGTCCTAAAAACCTATGCATTCTGAATCTTCCGGCAGCATAAGGGTTAATTTAGAGTTACCCCTGTCTATATTTAATTTCCTTTAAAAAAATACATTTTTGCTGTTCTTTTAATTTTTTTATTATGCTTTATTCCCCTACCGCCAGCCACCTGGAACCTCAGCCCAGTCACAGACCTCAGGCTTCCACCTCCAAATTGGCTGCGACCCTCCGATACCCCCTGGCTTATCCCTAAGGGTGGGGCTGCGGCACAAACCCCCAACAGTGCCACAAACAATGGGATAGGTTGGAGGGTCGGCCTGGAGGCTAATTGAAGCCGAGGCTTGCTTCATCTAGGCTGGCCAGTAGCTGAGATTTTTCCTTGTTTTTTTTTTTTTTTATGGGGGCAGGGACTTGCAATGACATCCGGCATCTGCCCAACCCCCTGAATGTTCTGGCACTGGTCTCTGTGGTACCCCAAGCCTCCGCCAGGGGTCTGTCAAGCACTGGTCACACTCCCCTCCCTTCCCCAAGAAGGAGTGAAGTCATCAGGACACTCCATCTTTCTCCCCCCGGCCAGCCTTCCAATGTCCTAGGTCCATTCCTGAAACCTGGTTGCCAGTGTTACAAGCGGAAATTCAACCGCTTCACTGACGAGCTGGCGTATTTTCGCTCTTCTAACCGATACCTTGCACATATTACGTAAGCATTTATACTCCTATAGATGAACTGGGGACTCAGTCTTTCTGTATTTAGCCCAGGTTTTGTTTCTGAACCTGATTAATTTAAATAGGTCAGGTGCAACCCATTCATTGCTGTCCCCCAACTCTCATTTTTTTTAAAGGCAAACTCTTATCATAGATAGCAATAAACTGGTTGCAGAAGCATTCAAAGGCCTCATCAATATTATATATTCTATGGAGAAAAGACCAGTCAGTTGATTTGACTTCATCTGAGAATAATTGAACATTTAAGTCTTTTAGGTAATGATACGTAATCAACTTGGGTACCTTTTTACAAACTTTAGATGACCAATTCCCGAAGACCACACAATGGTCACTTAGGGAGTCAGATAATACTCAAGAAGTCACATGAGAGGAATTACTAACAGTCACACAATCAAGGGTGACCTTATAGCTAGTTCTGTAATTGGCATGTGTAGTGTCAGTAATAAGTTGAAAAAGACCTAAACCAAAGATTAATTCTCTGGCTTCAACAGCATCTTTTGAGCTCCAATTTAAATTGAAATCACCCACAATTATCCATTCACAAGTAGGGGGAAGGGAGTAGGGATTTTGTAAGAATGATTTGATGCCCATTTTGGAGTGACCAGGCAGAATGTAAACATTACTAATGATTATATTTTTATTATTGCCCAGAACAGTGTTGATATACAGAGACTCAATAAACAAATTTTCCAAATGGTTAACGAACTCTGAGGCTGTTGATTGCTGTAAGACATAAAAAAAACATTCCCCACCTCTCCTACCTTTTCTGTCCTTCCTAAATAATGAGTACCCATTCAAAAAAAAATATTCTCTAAAATTTTGTTGGAAAGCCAAGTTTCCATTAGTGTAATGATGACAAATTTATTTTCCACCACTCGACATTCAAACTGATTTTTTTGGCTAAGAGACTCTGAATGTTTAAGTGGGCTATCCATAAGGAAGGGAAAACTTCAGCAGCATCAGAGCATGGACCAGGATTTGGGTGGACAGAGCCTGAGAGAAGCAACAGAAGCAAAACAAGCATTTGTCAATGCCGAATGCTGATTGCGTTGGTCCGTTGAGCTCGCTCACTGCCCCCCCTCTCAATCGCTCATTCTGTTTTTCCTGGTACTGCAGGCTGCCCTTTTGTACTGGGCTCTTGCCTCTTTTGGTGGCATTTTCTGCTCACAAAGAAATCTGCAGTAGTCCCGACACAGGTCCGTTGAGCTTGCTCACTCTCCCTCTGTCACTCACTCATTCCGTTTCTGCCAGCGCTGCAGGCTGGCCTTTTGTACTGGGCTCCTGCCTGTGTTGCCATCTTTTTCTGCCCACAAAGAAATCCGCAGCAGTCATGATAGAGCTCTGTTGAGCTTGCTCATTCCCCTCTGTCACTCACTCATTCTGTTTCTCCTGCCGCTGCAGGCTGCCCTTTTGTACTGGGCCCCTGGGTGCATTGTTGCCTTTTTCTGCCCACAAAGAAATCCGCAACAGTCCCAGCAGAGCTCCGTTGAGCTCACTCACTCCTTCTCCCTCACTCAATCTGTATCTTCCGCTGCTGCAGACAGCCCTTTTGTACTGGACTCCTGCCTGTGTTGGCAGCTTTTCTGCCCACAAAGAAGTCTGCAGCAGTCCCGACACAGCTCTGTTGAGCTCGCTCACTCCCCCTCTCTAACTCGCTTGTTCCATTTCTGCTGGCGCTGCTGGCTGGCCTTTTGTACTGGGCTCCTGCCTGCGTTACCGCCTTTTCTGCCCACAAAGAAATCTGCAGCAGTCATGATAGAGCTCCGTTGAGCTTGCTCACTCCCCCGTCTCACTCACTCATTCTGTTTCTCCTGCTGCTGCAGGCTGCCCTTTCGTACTGGGCCCCTGTGTGCATTGCTGCCTTTTTCTGCCCACAAAGAAATCTGCAGCAGTCCCAACACAGCTCCGTTGAGCTCGCTCAGTCCCCCCTCTCACTCGCTCATTTAGTTTCTGACGGCACTGCAGGCTGGCCTTTTGTGGGTTCCTGCCTGTGTTACCTCCTTTTCCTGCCCACAAAGAAATCAGCAGCAGTCATGATAGAGCTCCACTGAGCTCACTCCCTCTCCCTCTCTCACTCGCTTGTTGCGTTTCTCCTGGTGCTGCAGGCTGCCCTTTTGTACTGGGCTCCTACCTGCATTGGCACCTTTTTCTGCCCACAAAAAAATCTGTAGCTGTTCTGACAGAGCTCTGTTGAGGTCTCTCACTCCCCCTGTCTCACGTGCTCATTCTGTTTCTCCTGGCACTGCAGGCTGCCCTTCTGTACTGGGCTCCTGCCTCTGTTGGCACCTTTTTCTGCCCACAAAGAAATCTGCAGTAGTCCCGACAGAGCTCCGTTGACCTCACTCACTCCCCCTCTCTCACTCGCTCATTCCGTTTCTGCTGGAACTGCAGGCTGCCCTTTTATACAGGGATCCTGCCTGCATTGCCACCCTTTTCTGCCCACAAAGAAATCCACAGCACTCACGATTGAGCTCCATTGAGCTCGCTTGCTCCCCCCCTCTCTCAGTCGCTCATTATGTTTCTCCCTCCACTGCAGGCTGCCCTTTTGTACTGTGCCCCTGCGTGCATTGCTGCCTTTTTCTGCCCACAAAGAAATCTGCAGCAGTCCCAACAGAGCTCCGTTGGGCTCACTCACTCCCCTTCCCTCACTTGCTTGTTCTGTGTCTCCCGGTGCTTCAGGCTGCCCTTTTGTACTGGGCTGCTGCCTGTGTTGGTGCCTTTTCCTGCCCACAAAGAAATCTGCAGCAGTTCTGACAGAGCTCAGTTGAGCTTGGTCACTCCCCCACTCACTCAATCCTAATCTGTCCCAAACACTGATTTCTGACAGCGACTGTAGTATTCTGCACTGGAAGCACAAAAACACATTTCAGCCAGGATGTGAAAAATGACAGCTGTACTGTTCATAAGGAGGTGTGGAAAAATGCCAGTGTTGAAAATGTGGCGTGAAAATATTACTAATTTGTGAAGATACAAGGGTGCGTGGAAACTGCACAATGTACACTCGTAACACAGTCATTTTATGGAGTTTCATCACAAAATTTTCAGCATAGGCATTTTAGGACCTCTGCTCATGAACAGTGTCAGTGTGGTTTTCTTAATGTGTCCCAAATACTGATTTCCCACAGCAACCGCCAGAAGAGCTAAAACACATTTTGGCCAGGATGTGAAAAATTACAGCTGTACTGTTCATAAGGAGGTGTGGAAAAATGGCAATTTTGAAAATCTAGAGTGAAAATATTATAAATTCGCGAACTTATGAGCGAGCGAGCATGCAAACTGCACAACGCACGCTCTTAAAACAGTCATTTTTGGGATTTTTTCCACTAAATTTGCAACATAGGCTTTTTGAGAACCTACCTCATGAACATTGGCACTGTAGTTTCGTTAATCAGTCCCGAAAAGTGATTCAATGCAGTGACCGCGAAATCACCTTTTGGGGCTGATTAACACGATGACAGTGCCAGAATTCATGAGGATGTGGTGCCAAAATTCCAAAAAATGCCTGAGATATGCATCAAGTTGAAAAAAAACCCTATTTATTCCATTATACAGCTTACCGGCATTTCCTCAGTTCGCGGTCGGCTTTGAAGAGTGCAGACGTGTTCCCAGTCCACCAAACATCATCGCGCTGGACTCTGGAGGTAAGTATGGGGTGAGGGGTGTGTGGGGAGGCAGGGTGCGCAGTGGGTGGGTGTGGGTTGTGGGAGTGGGGGCAGGGAGACCGCGAGGGACCGTTTCCTTTTTTTGACAGGGTAAAAAAAAAATAACATTGCAGGGGCATGTGACATGCTGGAGTAGGCTCCCAGCGTGCCAATGGACTCTTTTTTTGGGGGGCATCTGTAGCTGATGGGGGATTGGGGCACCCCCATTGGCACACAACTAAAGGAGGGGGGTTACATTATGTCGATGGGGATTGGCACCCCGTCGGCACACAACAAAAGGTGGGGTGACATTATGCCGATGGGGATTAGGCACCCCCATTAGCACACAACAAAGTGAGGGTGTTACATAATGCCAATGGGGAGGCCTCTCGCTAAGGCAACATCACTTAGCCCTGGGGCCGACGGGATTGGGGCCCCTGTCGGCAAACAAACACGGTGGAGGGGCACATGCTGCCGAAGATGATTGGGCACCCCGGGGTGTGCTTAATATTGTTTGTGAACATGGTGGCAATATCACTGTTACAAGGTTCCACCCAGCAATGATGGGTTGCTCTCTCATTGCTGCGAATGGCTGACGCTGCAATGACGAGGCAGCCCCTGATTGCAGCGGCTGAAACCTTACAAGATTGTGGCATGCTGGCTGAACTAGTGTCAGCAGCAGCGTGCCATGGCATTGGGAAAAGTGGGCCAAGCCTTTAAAGGCTGTGGGGGCATTGGCCACAACAGTATCATGCCTCCATAACCTGCTTCTGGCAACCCGCCGCAATATGTTTCTTGTGCATGTGCGCAATCAACATAAAAAATTCATCTGTATCTCACAGCAAAGACAGCATCATGTCTAAAAAAAATGTCATTCAGGGAGTGTTTGGACCTCGGGCCGATGATAACAGTTGACCACCTCACCTCCCTAATTGACCAGGCAGTACAGCAGAGGATTTGTCAAGAATTTCCCATACATAGGGTGAAGATCTGCCAGTTGCTGCAGAAAAGGTCATAGTGGTGCACAACTACAGCTGCATGCAGATAAACAGGACCTGCTCATCAGGTATCCCTCTTGTTCTGGCAGCTGAATCCGCCATGAAGGGTTCCTCCTTTACTAATGCGAATTGGAACTCTTTCATACCGATTCACAAAGTAGTTCAAGAAAGGCGTTTTCAATTTCTGGAGGCCTCTGCCAACTGTGCGGTTGGCTTGATTGACCCTGTGGAGGTGGAAAGGGTAATGCTGGCGATTTGATGTGCAGTGATGGGGTAGATACTAACAAGTCATCACATCCTGGGGGACACAGGGTAATTTTCATCCCTGAACAAGAGGAAGAAAATCCTAGCCAAGAAAGCCCAAAAGAAAATGAAACATTTAGTGAAAAGGGAGGAACCTCCTGCAAAACTGCCTTCTAAAAGGCTCCATCCTCCTGATTGAGACCAGGACTCAGTCTCCCAGTCACATTCCATATCTTCTGATTCTGATGAGATTCAGATAACTTGGAGCCCTGGTCCTGGCAAAAATATAAATGGGGGCACATTGATCCAGATGGGGATCATGAGGAGGACCCCCCCCTTTTGATCCTAATGTGGAAGGGGCCAGCTATTCAGAATGGGCCTCTCTCCCAGATACTAAGGATTATCTGGAGACCAGGCTGTGGAAGGCCCTGGACAACCATGCCAGGTGTCAGATTCTAAGGTATTGCCTCAAACACTGCCTGGCACATAGATTAGCCCTGGTCCCTGAGTTTAACAGACTCTTTCCCACCTACCTTAGTAAACCGGTAAGGATGTTAAAAAAGCATCAGAGTCTTTGGGCTTGCTAGGAGAAGTTACTTAACCTCTTAGAGCCACTGACCCTCATAGGGGACACAGTCAAGGAGGCCCTAAATAAGGAAGTGACCCTTGATCTGTCTTACATGGGTGACCTTTTTGAGAGGGAGGCCTGCCTGTATTGCAATCCTAATGCCATCCTGTTAGGGAAACGCCATAGGTTGGCACTCCTAAACTTCCACCCCCAATCAGTGGAATTAGCCACTTAGGATGGTGAGGGTGAAGCCAAGGGTCTTTTTTTCAGGGCATCTCTATTGAAAGAGCTGGGTAAGTGCCACATGTGTATGCAAGAAACCCAAACTTCTGTCCATATACTATCCCAAAAAGTATTTGGCAGAACCGGCAGAGGCAGGGGCCGCTTTTCTAGCTGGACTACCAACACTTATCAAGAATCATACCTCTACAACAACTTTAGAGGGAGAGGCAAAACAATCATAGGCTTCTATTCCAGAGCCCTCAAGATGAGGGAGCGCCCCCTTCACCTCTGCCAGTCTACCTGGTAAGTATGGCTGCTCTCTCTGCTCTGATAGCCAGCATGTCATACATACCCAGGACCCTGCAATTGGTGGTCAGGCTTGTGACTTATGCTTGCAACTGGGAACTCATCTCCCAAGATCTGTGGGTGCTAGCAATGGTAAAAGGATTCAAGTTGGCATTCAAGGACACGCCTCCCTTCCCAAGGTATACCACTTGTCACTTCTTTTTTCCAGAAGATCATGCCCTAATTACCACAGAGAGCTCCTCCCTGAGGTTCAATGGGTGATTGTCCAATCTCCAGACCCAAGCAGTATGTCATCAGCTCCTCCTTCTTTATCTGCAAGAAGGATGGAGGGTTCCAGCCGGTGCTAAACCTCTAATCTCTGAATGCTTTTGTGGCTTATGATTATTTCAAGGTGGAGGAAATCCACCTTTTCAGGAACACCCTGCTGAAGAGGGTTTTCGCCATTTGTCTAGATCTGAAGGATGCATATTTTACAGTTCCAATCCACCCATCAGACCAGAGCTGGCTAGGGTTCAAGTGTGAAGGGATAGTCCACCAATATACCTGTGTTTCATTTGAACTCTTCTCGGCCTTGTGGTGTTTCACTGAGGTCCTTAAACTGGTGATTGCTTTTCTCATGGTGACTGAGATCAGACTGATTGTTTACTTGGACAACATTTTGGTCAATGGTGCAGGACCTACCCATACTGCAAGGTATAGTAGACTTGGTATTCCAGTTACTGAAACTTCTAAGGTATGTAGTCAACTGTCAAAAGTCAGTTTTGGTACCATCTCAGACTCTAACATTTCTACGATTCAAGATCCTCTTGGTGGATGCCATCCTCAAACTTCCCAAGGGGAAGTTAAAGGAGTTGAAGAAATCCATGTGGAGGATCCAGAAATGCCAGTTTACACCAGTCAGGGAACTGGCTCAGCTTATTTGTCAGATGTTGGCATCGATCCAGGCAGTCTTTCCATACCCCTTCATTATCAAGCCCACCAGAGACTGAAGAGCCAGGCTCCCCACCAGTTGGGCTCATGTGAAGCTCAAGTACCCCTCTCAGAGGAGGTCAGGTCAAGGATAATTTGGTGACTCTGTCAGGTGGATTCCTGGTACAGAACAATGATTTTTGGTGCCCTTCCAGAGATGTTGATAGAGTTAGATGCAAACCAGATGGGGTGGGGGGCTTGGTACATGGGAGTCTCCATGGGAGGCAAGTGGTCCCCGGAGGAGTAAGCACTCCACATCAACTGTCTGAAACTTTAGACAGCTGAGGTTGCCATTTGGAGCTTCAATAAAGGTTGATTAAACTTACATATCCTCCTGTGAAAGGACAGTGTAGCAGCAGAACACTTAATCAACAAGCAAGTGGGAATGAGGTCTTTCCCCCTGACATCATTGTACAGAGATTCTGGTTGTTCTTTCTCCAGAATTTGCTATGAGTCCAGGCCCAAAGCATCACAGGCTTGTCCAGTTCCTCAGTGGATTGGAACTCAACGTTCCTGTCGGACTCCAGCGAGTTCTTCCTTCGCTGGGATTATTTCCTTCAGATCCAGGAGCTGTGGGGTTCCTTCCAGTTGGATCAGTTTGCCTCTTGGCTAACATTCAAAATCCAGCACTTTTTCAACTGGCATCCACACCTTCTTGCCCTAGAGATGGATGCTTTCACACAGGACTGGAGTTCAGTCCTCTCATTTGCCTTTTTCCCCCCTTCTCCTTGATTTGTCATACACTGGCACAAATCAGGAGCTAGGAGGTGACAGTAGTCCTAGTAACACCAGTCTGGCCATCCAAACCTTGGTTTTCATCTCTCCTAGAACTGTTCATAAACCTTCTCCTTCTGATTCCCCATGAAAGGGGCACTGCCATGGACCTTCAAGGAATTCGTCATCAATGATCCTAGATGAGTCATTGACTCTAGTAGCCTAGACCATTTCTGGGATTCATGGGCTACCCCAGACCTTTTATTAGGAGCTCTTGCCCCCTTCAGGAGGCCTGGGCTCCCAGGCCTAGAAAGCCTTACGAATCTGCTTGGGCTACTTGGGCACACTGGTGTGATCCTAGATATATGGATCCCCTTTCAGCTGGATCTGGCCAGGAACATCGTGGGACAAAACATTGCCGCACACAACAAAGCAGGCAAAGCATTGCCGCCTGCAATGTCAGCATGTAATAACATCGCCGACCCAAACCCCGTGGGTAGTTTAATGTATGAATAGCCCTCGTGACTAGTGAGTTCCCCATCCAACCCACTGAATGTTGGCCCCACAAACAGTAACGGCAGTCAGCCCCAGTGTAATGGCTAGTCCCCTCCAACCCGCCACTGCCACTGATCGCTGGCACCTGTGTCCCATGATTGTATTGTAGCTGTACATTAACCTAGTAATTAAGTTAGTAATTTAGTATATTTTTGCTCATTATTAACCTAGTAATCAAGTAGTTATTTAGTGTATGTTTGCTTACTTTTTAGGGTACTTTATTATTAACTTAGTAATTAAGTCAGTAATTTTGTGTGTTTTTGCTTGTTATTCCTGTACTTTATTATTAGGGCATTTAAAGTACAGCTGCATTTAAGCCAGACGATATGGTGGGGACTGTTTAGGAAGATACTGCTGTCAAACATACAATTGCAGATAACTCATTATATTGTAGTGTATAGTGTGGTTAAGGGATTAAGTAATTCCAGAACTAGAGGAGTATTTATAGCCAGAAAAGCAGTGTGTAAAACATGGGGCATTAGGGGACATAACACTAGACAGGGCAACCAGGCAAGGATTGCAGGTTGCAACAATTGTGGGGCAGCTGTGTTTATTGAGATACTGTGGAAGACAGGGGTTGCCCAGTGTGTAGGAGCATAGGAAAACTAAAAATGGAGATACGATGCCTCACTAAGGCACTACAAGAAATGATAGAGGGCAGAATAGATGGGATGCAGGGGCAAACTGGATATGGAGCAGATGTACATGGACTAAAGAACCTCAGCAATGGGGAGAGACAGAAAGAAGACAGGTGAGGGCAAGGGATAGGACAGCAGGAGAAGTAATACCTATATGAAAGGGACAGAGGGGAGAGGTGGAAGACGACAAGAAATGGAGGAAATAAACAGGATGTGGGGACATACTAGACATGGAGTAGATGAACAGAGACTAAAGAAGATCAGTAATGGGGAGAGAAAGGAAGAAGACAGATGAAAGCAAGAGATAAGTCAGCAGGAAAAGCAATACCTATATGATAGGGAAAGAGGGGAGAGGAGGAAGATGACAAGAAAAGGGGGACAAAAACAAGGAATTCAGGGCAGGAACTGGAGAGCACAGGAAATCTCCATCTCGGGGGTGACAACATACAATAGATTTGCAGTACTGACAGAGGGGACCCAAGGGAACAAAGGCAAGGTGGAAATGGAGTGGCAGCAGGATAGCAGGGAGGGGTGGGTGAACAAGGCCAGGAGGCAATTCAAGATGGCCAGAAATCATTTGTCTCAGTGGAAGGAGACAAGGATGACAGAAGCGAAGGAGAGACAGAAAAGGGGAAGAGGGAAAAAAGTATTGCATTGCACTATATTCCTGGTGTCTAGTGCACCCCCATCCCAACAGGTGATCCCCACCACCTGCACCCTCAATCACACCTTGGCAACAGGCGGGCACAGCACAGCCCTCCTAGGAGCTTGGCTGCCATCCGCTGAATGAATGAGCTGATACATATACGCTGCGTATTCATTCAGTTCAGTCATGTCCAGCCATGGCGTTGAGTGGAGGGCTGTGCTGGCTGCCCATCCATTGTCATTGTGTGCTGGTGGGTGTGGGGTGGTGGGGGCTCCACTAGACACCAGGAATATAGTGCAGTGCACCAAGTCATGGGACACAGGTGCCAGCGATCAGCGGTGGGTTGGGGGGGACTGGTCATCACACTGGGGCTGGCTGCCATTACTGTTTGTGGGGCCAATGCGCGGTGGGTTGGATGGGGAACTCATTAGTCACCAGGGCTATTCATACATTGAACTACCCATGAGGTTTGGGTTGGCAATGTTATTACATGCCGACATTGCAGGCGATGATGTTTTGTCTGCTTTGTTGTGTGCCGCAATGTTTTGTCCCTCAACATTCCTGGCTGGATCTGCCAGGTAACACAGGTGACTGAACCTCTTTTTGAGATTTATGAATTTCTTTTTGAGATTCATGAGTCTGGTAAGTCTCACAGGTTTATAAATACACTCAGGTCAGCCATCTCAGCCAACCACTGGCCAGTGGATGGTAAGTACACTGGACAACACCCACTAGTTTGTAAGTTCCTTAAAGCAATTAAATGGTCTAGGCCTCCTCAGCCTAGATATCAGTCCACCTGGAACATAGGCTGCATTTCCCATTTGTTCTGACAGTGGGGAGATAACCCCTTTCTCTCAGCCAGCTGTCTATGAAACGCCTCTTTCCCGTGCCTTGTTTCCATTAAATTAATGTCCGATATCAGGGTTCTTGATGTTTCCAGAATGTCATCCATCCCCAACTGGGTTCACTTTGACATTGTCTGGAAGACTAAACCTTTCTCTCTGAGTTGATTACAACAGGTTTGATGCAGATCAGAATCTTTGTGTTGACTGCTGTCTCTGCTCTTACCTGTCCAGAACACAAACCCTATGGAATCCAACACACAACCAGTTCCTTAATTGTATAGCAGAACCACACAAACTGATGTTCCTGCCATCATTGCAAGATGGGTTAGGTGGACTGTGGCAGAAGTGGGTGTGGACATGTCCTGATCCTGGACACGTTCTATTATGGGAGCTATGGCCAGCCAGCCTCAAAGGTTGGTGTGCGACTGGAAGACATTCTGAGAATGACTGATTGGTCAGAATGGGGGTTCTGATTTCCAACAATTGTATAACAGACCTGTCTCCAAACCTCTAGCAACAGTGGTACCATAGATGGCGTTGAACTAGCCTATGAGTAGAGCCTCCATGTCACGCAGTAAAATTGTGATTTTTTTTGAAAGCGTAGTGCAACAGAAAGACTTAGTTTTAATGAGGGATTCCCTCCAAAAGTGTTACATTGCAGAACTAGATTAAGCATACCCCCAATAAATCTCATACCAAAAATTAGGATTCTACAACACCTTGTTTTAAAGTTATGATCTATTTGGTAACCCTGAATTCACTTCCTATTCAAAAAAGTCAGTTTCAATGAAGAGCCACTGATGTCAACTCCTGAACTCTCACTCTAGTCCTCCCTGTCAGCAACCTTATAGGACCTGCTTCTCTAAATTTTAAGAAACTGTAGCTATAGTAATCCTTTAAACAAACTCTGGTCAGAGCCAACATGGCTGTGGAGAGCTTTTGGGATGCTTTTACTGATTATTTCTAATGAATTTACACAATGCAGATCTGCTGAGAGGCAGTTTCAATGTGGTCTTCCTTTTACTCATTTTCACAATGTGTTTTCATAGAATATGCCTGCTTATTGCTATATGTTTAGCCTGGACAGTTCACAGAAGATATTGTATCTCATTTTCAGTGGGGCTCTGCAACTACACAATATTATGCTACATTGTGTAAAATCAGAATACATTGGAAACAATATTTTACATCTGGAATGGGCAACCCTGAATAAATACATTATAAAATGGTAAAATCATGACCCCACTGAAAACAAGATATTGCATCTAACCTGGGGTATCCTGAGTAAATACGGTGCAAAAATGTGTAAAATGAAGATCATAATGAAAATGAGATGTAGCATCTCCCCAGCGCTATCCAGGATACAAAATATAGGATAAATATTTAAAGAGCTAGTGGAGTCAAAACAGGCAGACGGGAAAATAATATCAATTTTTAAGTAGTGGTCAATTGTAATTTTATTTCTAAAGTATTTTCCTTTTTCCTTTTACTCAGCAGAAAGTATTCTATGTAATAATATTGTGTTGGATGTGTGGAACAGCTCTTAGCCTGGCAGCTGACATAGCTTTTTCTACTGCCCCATACTACATCATCAGCATTGTGATCTCACGGACTGTGACATCACAGGTGAATGACCTGTCAGTCATTCACTTGCTGTTCCTAAGTAGCAGTAATGTCAGAGTCATTGAGGTCACAATGCTGATGATATAGTATGAGGCAGTAGAGTAAGATATGTCAGCTGCCTGGCTAAGAGCTGTTCCACACATCACATCTACTAACATCAGGTAAACAATCTTCTAATTAAACAAAGGGAAAAGATAAAGTACCTCAGATATAACAGGTAATGGTTGGCTGCTTTTAAAATCTAATATTAGTTTTTGTCAGTACACTAGCTCTTTAAAGGAACTTCAGTGTGTTCACTGACATAAACAAATAGTTTCTTTATTGTTTTATAATATATTAGAGTGCAGTATTTATTTTGAATGTTGTGGCCATGAGGATGGTGTGTACTGTGTGTGTGTGTGTGTGTGTGTGTGTGTGTGTTTGCTGTAGCTCAATATGTTTTTCCCCCAGAAAGCATAGTAAACAATGCTTGCTGATTACTATATAATTACTGTAGCTTGGATAGTTCACACAAGATCTGGCATATGTCAGAGACAGTGCTTATTAGATAGTGTCTTAAGAGGCTAAAAAAACAGTGTAAATCTTTGTACATTTGTTTCTGGGAAAAGGTGACATTTATCATAGTATCATAGTAAAAGCCAGCAGAATAGGCCCCATGGCCTATTGTGTCTGCTCGGAAGCTAGCCCCCTACTGGAAGCTTGCTCCTCCACCTCCCCAGCCCCAAGAGGTGGCCCTCCCTGGCCTAATTTAAGAGGTATGAATCTTTCTTGAAAGTCAATAATTGCCAAAATGAAGCTAGTAGCAATAAAATGTTTAAATGCTAAGTATTTAAATGTGCAAGTTGGGGGCACTAATGAGCACTTGAAGAGTACAAATGTGCCTAAACCTCGCTCCGCCTCACCGAGAAAAAAATTGCTCTTGAAATTTAAAAAGTGCCTGTAACGACAGTTTATTTGGTGACAAGACTGTCTGAGGAATTGACATGGAGGAATTTTTTACGTTGGGAGCGGGTAAAAGTCAGAGGGTAGTTAATAAATCTACAAAGACAAAGAACCTCTGTGCATAAACACTGAGGCAAGGGTTACCCCAAAGGGCATTTGGCTGGGAAGCCAAGTTTCAAGAAAATACAAAATCACACATGCCCCCACAATGCAAAGCATCATGGGCTGCATATGTAAATCACCACAGAATGTTACATTCTGGATGAAACACATGTCTATGTCTTCTGTTAGCACCCTTTGCAAACTGTGTGAGAGGCCTTTCGGCACCATGCAATTCTGCTTAAAGTTGGACCAGCATAACATTCTGTGGTGATTTGCATATGCAGCCCATGATGCTTTGCATTGTGGGGGCATGAATAAATCTACGCAGAAGAATGCGGCCTGCTCTCAAGTTGAAAGCCATCAGGTAGTTTCCTTATCTGCCGCGGAAGTGAGCGCATCGGGCCGGGAGCTGACGGGCCAAGTTTTGGCAGCTCTGGAACCTCAACTTTGCAAACTTGAAACTAGAATTGATGATTGGCTGCAGGGGGTGTTGACCCAGCAGACAGCACAGGGATCCAGAATAACAGAGGCATAGGACCGAATCTCACGACTGGAAGATGAGCTGCAGGGGGTGCCAGCTCAGGTCTTAGTGCAGCAATGAGAATTGGAGGACATGAAAGAAGCAGCAGATTATCAAAAGAACTATCATAGGAGATTAAATCTTCATTTGCGAGGTTTGCCTGAGGGGATGGAGGGGGTGATGCCCTGAGTTTCTGTTCAGAGACCCTTCCTAAATTACTAGGCCTAATGCCTAAGAATGGGAAGATAAAGTTGGAACGAGCACACAGGGCGGTCATGCCCAGACCCCCTGCGGGACAACCACCCCGCCAAATCATTATGAGATTTCATCATTTCCAGGACTGAGAGATGGTGTTGTGAGCTTACAGAGAGAAAGGGCAGCTTATACTGGAAGGTCATTGTCTGTATTTGTCTCAGGATTATTCAGCACGACTCCTGAACCGACGTAAGAAATTTAATGAATCGATGTCTAGCCTGCGCTCGCTTAAGATACAGAACTATCTAATATACCCAGCCACACTCAAAGTGAAATACGAGGGAGTCACACATTCATTTTTGGATGCTGAGAAAGCAATGAAGTTTGTGGAGGACTTACGCAAACAGGCAAGATGAACTGTGAGATTTGTCTCTGGGGAAGAGAGGACTGATACTGGATCAGACACTCGATATGGAGGACTTTTGTGGATATAGTTAAATGAGCATTTTGGAATGAGGATGTGTGCACTCAATTTCACCTCAGTGCGAGGATTTAGATGGACTCCCCTCCCACTCTCTTGTATATGGAGGTGCAGGGCGTGCGTGATGGGACTACCAGGAAATATCATCAAGGCCATATAAGGACACCTCTGAAAAACAGTTGTGTAATCTTTCGCCTCCCTGTTGGAGGTGCCTGTTGGTTGCATAATAAATATGAAGGGATAAATGGAGTAAGCTCTGGTGGGGAGGGGGGTTGATGTATCAGAGGGAAAGGGACGGGGATCGAGGGGAGGGGAGAGGCAGGAGGGGTATGGCGGATTATATGGGAGTCCGTTATCTCTCTCCCCTTTATCTCATCTTAGGATGGATCGGGGGGATGATATGGGTAGGAGAGTGTGCTGTCTTAGTAGGGCCGGAACAATATAATATGGGGGAGCTCGCTCTACATATGTCAGATAAAATATCTAGTTAGTGGGGCATGGCTGGAAGGCGCGAACATGCAAGGGAGGTGAATCACTCGGTATCAGGTGAATGGCGGGTCTGGATTGGAGGTGGATGGGCACTTAAGTACATATCTCGGGGGGGGGGGACTGGGCACAGCTGCATAGAGGGAGGGTATTGACACTTATGCAGAGTTGGCAGTTAGTGTCAGCAATAGGGTCATGGGGAATGTCTTTTGACTCGGGGAACTGGAAGCAAAGGAGACAACTTATTTGCAGAAGAAATAAGGGAGTTGGGGATTAGGATATTTTGTTTATGTTTAAAGTTGGGGAGGACATGTTCACCTATATGGTTAGTAGTTGGGCTTTTTTTATAGTCCGGTTAATTCTGTTGTTCCAATATTGTTGCACGCAAATTCATGGATGTTGTTCTGAGGTGCTTAGGTCATTTCTGAGGGGAGACTTCTGTTATCAGAGACCACCAGATTTGTGGGTTACGGAGGGAAGGGGAAACCTGAGGAGTATTCTGGGGAGTTACTTAAACATAACGTATCTCTTTAATAATGGCTAACACACAAGATTTGAATATGTGTTCCTGGAACGTCAGAGGGATAGCGACCCCAGTTAAGTGGACCAGGCTCCTCACCGTGTTGCGGAGACAGGGAATTCATGTAGCTTTGCTACAGGAAACACATCTCACTGTGAAAGAACATAGGAAACTGATAAGGGGATGGGTGGGGAAATGTTTTGCAGCGTCATTTAAGGTGCACAAGAGATGGGTCGCTGTCCTTCTGCATAGACATCTTCCTTTTCAGGTGAAGTGTGTTGTTAAAGACCAGACAGAAGGGTGATATATATTTGTGGTGGGTGAGTTATGGGGAAACTGACGAGGGAGCAAAGAGACTTGCTAAATGCCCCTATAGTCAGGTCAGAGGTTCTTGGGGCGATGCAGAGACTTAAAAATGGGAAAGCTATTGGACCAGATGGATATCCAGTATAATATTATAAATGTTTAGCGGGGCAGCTGGGTGGACCACTGGGTGATGTCTTTCAGCAGAGGGAGGGAGAGCTTTTGAGGCTGCCGGATATGTTTTCTGAGGCAGTGATCTGTTTGATCCCCAAGGCAGAGAAGGATCCACAAGAATGTGAATCTTTCCGCCCCATCTCACTTTTGAATTACAATGCTAAGATATTTGCGAAGGTGTTGGCGGGACGTTTATAGATGGTCCTCCCTTATGTGGTTCACCCAGACCAGATCGGGTTTATCAAAGGGCGTCTCTCCTGTCATAATATGCAGAGACTTCTGAATGTGCTATGGGGGGGCGGAAAGTCGGAAGGAGGATATCTGTATTATTTCAATGGATGCTGAAAAAGCATTTGATAGGGTGGAGTGGGATCACCTATTCGAGGTGTTGACCCGGTTTGGTCTGGGTGATACTTTTGTGGGATGGGTACAGGCGTTATATAGATCTCCATGTGCAAAGGTGTTGGTGAATGGGGTCCTCTCAGGGGGCTTTCAGCTAAGTAGAGGTACACGGCAGGGATGCCCATTATCCCTGCTATTGTTCACATTAGCGGTAGAGCCCTTGGCAATTGCCATTAGGGAAAATGTTGAGATCCAGGGAGTAAAGGGCTCTTCGGGAGAGCAACATAAGCTCGTAATGTATGCAGATGATATGCTGCTGTTTATCACAGAACCCGAGAGATCTATGCCCCCCCTTTTGCAATTGGTAGGGACCTTTGCACTCTTCTCTGGCTACAAATTAAATGTAGATAAGTCTGAGATTATGAAGATTTCCAAATTGGTAGGATCGAATCAGGATTGGGGTTTTAAAAAGGTGGCGGGGTCTTTCACATATTTAGGGATGGGGTAGGAAGGTCCTTGGCATCCTTATACAGCCTAAACTATGATAAAGCTCTGAAGACGATGGAAATGGACCTGAGAAGATGGTCCGCGCACTACCAATCTCGTGGCTGGGAAGAATAAACTTAATTAAAATGAATATACTCCCCAGGTTGGTGTATTTATTACAGATGTTACATGTGGGAATGACTAGGAAGGACATTAAAAGACTGGAAGGAATGTTTTCTACTTTTATTTGGAGGGGGAGTCGACCTAGAGTTGGTCTGCAACAGCTTAAAATGGCCACGGAGAAAGGCGGTTTAAGTTTCCCAGATATTGAGTTGTATTTCCTGGCCGCTCAGTTGAAGTATATAAGTGACTGGGTGCATGAGCCCCCAGCAGCGTGGTGGGTGGCTCTAGAACAGAGGGAATGTGAGGCTAGATTATCAGCCTATCTAGAAAGTAGGGGGAGGGCAGCTTATGGAAGGAGGGAAGCTCGAAATCCATTGGTGGAATCTACTTTGAATAGCTGGAGTAGAATTAAGAAATGTAGGGCTGTGAAGGAAGTAGACACATACTTGGTCCCGGTAGCTAGTAACCCATATTTTCTACCTGGATGGGAGGACCCTGGTTTTAGGAGGTGGGAAGTAGGAGGAATAAGGAGTCTGGAAGATCTCAACAGTGGGAGGGGGCTTTGTACCTTCTCAGACTTACAGAACAGACTAAACTTGGAAAAAGGACATAGATTTAGATATTTCCAGGTAAGAGCATATATAACAAAATTAAAGAGAGAGCGACCGGGGATAGGGGAGTTGAGAAGGATGGAGAAAATAATTCAATCCGCTAGGCGGGACTCTAAGGGCTTTATCGGGAGAATGGTGTGGGATACTAGACAGGGGCTGCCAGACTTGACTATTAAAACCCAGAGACTATGGGAATGGGATATGAATGTGCAGATAGGGGATCAGAATTGGTGCCAACTATTGACTATGCATAGGGGCCTCATCATCTGTAATAGATTCCAGGAAGCATTCTTTACATTTTTACATAGAATAAATAGATCTCCGGCTGTGGTTCATAAATTTCACTCAACTATTTCACCCTGTTGTGGGAGGTGTGGGAGGGAGATTGGCACCTACTTGCATTGTTTTTGGCCACGTAATATATTACAGAAATTCTGGAAATCAGTGGTGCTGGAAATAGGTAGGATGTGGGGTAGGACAGTCACACTCACACATGTGGTATGTCTGTTTGGGGTGAAAATAGATGAAGAGGGTGACTGGCACCCTCTTCCAAGATGGGTCAGAGTCCTATTGATTTTAGCTAGGCATTGTATACAGAATACCTGGGTCTCTTGCCTGGTCCCCACAGTAAGAGAATGGCGAATGCTCGCACTGCACACACTGGGGTTGGAGCGACTCTCCCTCCTGGTGAAAGACAGGTTGGACCTGTTTGTCAGGGAATGGACCCCTTTTTCAGTGGATCTGTCCCATCAAGAAAATATGGCCCTGTGGGGTGGTATAGGTATAGATATATAGATATTTAGGTATATAAAATCTGTGGAATGACTTGAGGGACCTTGGAGCTAGCACCTCTTCTTTGCTGGATAAGGGATTGGTTTAGGAAGTTTTGGATATGCCTGATATATAGCATGGGGGTATATGCTACTATGTATGAGGGTATGGATATAGAATTCAAGACTGTAACTGATTTTGGAAGAATTGTGGGAATGTGGTTGCTGTACCTGATTATAAATGAACCTCTGTATGAAATTGACTATGTGTGCATAAAAGTTGAATAACATTTTTCTTATGCAAAAAAAAAATGTGCAAGTTATTGCATTTCAAAGGGGTTAAAAAAATCTCCAGTTTAACAGGCAACCAATATTTAACAAGCTGTTTCAGTTTCCCTTCAGTTTAACAGGCAACCATTATTTAACAAGCTATTCAGTTTCCTAATGGCCATCTGATAAGCAGCTTTAGTGCTGTCTCCAACATTCTAAACAGAAAGAAAGGGATATTTTATTTCATTTGGTATAGTAATTTATAGTTGTGGAAGGATACATTGAAATGTCCAAAAAAAATTGTTTACATGTTCCTCAATTTTTCCAGCTACAGACAGCAAGATGCCTACAGTCTTAAAAAATGACATAGGATTGGCTGCAATGCTTGCATTTCCAGAATGTTCAGATGCATGGCACTGTACTTTAGAACATGTCAGAAGGTGGTTTTGGAATGCAGCACTGAACCAAGGCATAGAATGTCTAGGTGGTTCACAATTTTAAAATGTGTGGGGGGGGGGGCACACGCAATTTCATAATGTGACAGGGATGTGCCATCTCAAAATGTGGTGGGACAATCAGTCTTGGAATGCGACAGGGACACGCATTGAGGAATTTGGTGGGGACTGACAATTTTGGAATATAGCGGGGATGCACGCTGTTAGAATGTGACAGGACACACTATTTATTCCGAAATTGCTTGCCCATGCCACATTCCAGAATTGTACGCACCCACCATATTTCAAAATTATGCATCACAAACAAACTGTATGTTTCTGTTTATATTTATGTTTTGATACAATAAATAATGTTTGAAAAAAAAATATGCATCACATCCCCACCACATTCCAACATTATGCATCCCAGCCACATTCTAAAATTATGCATCCCCGCTACATTTCGAAATTTTATTTATTTATTTATTGAAATGTTTCACCAGGAAGGCACACTGAGCGACAAGTCACTCATCTGCCGGTGCAACCTGGGGTGAAGGGGTACAACAGGAGTGAAACATTAAACATTCAAGTTACAAGAGCAACATTAACATACAGTTGTAAGGCAGGTGTTACAAGCAGTGGTACAACAGTGTTGCGCATAATAGATAGAAAGAGTGGACAATAATAAGTGCCAAGTTAATAAGTAAACAAGTGCTTACATAAAAGAAAAGAAAAGAGGTGCGGTGAGAGGGGGAAAGGAGAGGGCGGAGTAAGGTGGGTTGAGGGGAAAGAGTGATGTTCAAGTTACATTCAAGTTACAAGATCAACATTAACATACAGTTGTAAGGCAGGTGTTACAAACAGTGTTAAAACAGAGTTGTGCATAATATGTATGAAAAGTGAACAATAATAAGTGCCGGGTTAGTAAGTAAACAAGTGCTTACGTAAAGGAAAAGGAGAAAAGGAGAGGGAGGGGTGAGGTGGAGGGATGTAGGGGAAGGGGAGTAGATGAGGGATACAAGCCCCTGAGAGGGTAGAAGAGGGACCCATGGAGAGCATTTGGCATCCCTTACATTCTGTGAGAGATCAAGGGCACCCAGTAAGGGGGAGCAATTTGGGGGAAGGTGAGGAGAGCTAGAAATTTGGGGGGGTGAGGGTGCATAGGGTAAAATGAATGTGATGGTAGAGGGGTAGAGTTTCTCCAGGGCTTATAGGAGGGAATTAGGGAGGGACATGGCAGGAACAGCTAGGTGCAAGGTAATTTTTGAGGGCAGAGCTGATGGAGTAGGCAGAGGATGAGTGCCGGACTTGAGGCGGGAGTGAATTCCAAATTTTTGGGAGGCAGTGCGAGTAAGCAGATTGGCCGATGAGGGTGGATCTGTGGGAATGCAGAATTTGTGCAAAAGAATGCAAATTGCACAACCCTTCCCCATTCCCAAATTGCGCATACCTACCACATTCTGAAATGGCACATCCCCGCCAAATTCCATAATTGCACATCCCCGCCAAGTTGTGTTTCAGTGCCACATTCTAAAATTGTCACTGCCATGTTCCCAAATTGTGCGTCACGCCACATTCTGAAATTATGTGTTGCTACCACATTCCGAAATTGAGCATCACTGCCACATTTCGAAATTGAGCATCACCGCCACATTCCAAATATATGCGTTATCACCACATCCCGAAACTATGCGTCACTGCCACAATCTGAAACTGTGCATCACCACTACATTCTGAAATTGTCTGTCATCGCCACATTCCAAAATTGTGCGTCACTGCTGCAATCTGAACCTGTGCATCACCGCCACATTCTGAAAATGTGTCACCACCACAATCCGAAACTATTTGTCACTGCCACATTCCGAAACTGTGTGTCACCGCCACACTCCAAAATTGTGCTTCACTGCCACATTCTGAAAATATGCGTCGTCACCACATTCCGAAACTATGCGTCACTGCCACATTCTGAAATTGTATATCACTGCCACATTCTGAAATGGTACATCACCGCCACATTCTGAAATTGTACATCACCGCCACATTCCGAAACTGTGTGTCACCACCGCATTCCAAAATTGTGCGTCACCGCCACATTCCAAAATTGTGCATCACCGCCACATTCTAAAATTGTGCGTCACTGCCACATTTCAAAATTGTGCGTCACTGCCACATTCTGAAACTGTGAGTCACCAGCACATTTCAAAACTGTGTGTCACCACCACATTTCAAAACTGTGTGTCACCACCACATTCCGAAATTGTGTGTCACTGCCACATTCTGAAATTGTACATCATTGCCATATTCAAAATTTGTGCATCACTGCTGCATTCTGAACCTACGAATCACTGCCACATTCCAAATTTATGCATCACCGTCACATTCTGAAACTGTGCCACCACCGCGTTCTGAAACTGCATCACTGCAGCATTCCTAAATTGTGCATCACCACCACATTCCAAATCTGTGTATCACAACCGCGTTCCAAAACTGTGCGTCACCACCGCATTCAAAAATTGTCCGTCACCTCCACATTCTGAAACTATGTGTCACTGCTGCATTCCGAAACTGTGCTTCACTGCTGCATTCCTAAATTGTGAATCACCGCCACATTCTAAACCTGTACGTCACCACCGCATTCCAAAACTGTGCGTCACCACTGCATTCCAAAATTGTGCATGATTGCTGCATTCCAAATCTGTACATCACCACCGCATTCCGAACCTGTACATCACTGCTACATTCCGAACCTGTGCATCACCACCACATTCTGAAATTGTGCATCACTGCAGCATTCCAAAATTGCTCATCACCACCACATTCTGAAATTGTGCATCACTGCCACATTCCAAAAATGTGCGTCACTGCCACATTCCAAAATTGCGCATTACTGCCACATTCTGAAATTATGTGTTCCAGCTACTTTCTGAGACTGTGTCATTGCTGCATTCCACAATTGCAACCTGGTGACATTTCAGAATCTCATACATGCAGTATTTTAAAAATTACACACAACTTTGTAGTCATTCTAAAGCCGTGTTTACCACTGCATTCCATCCCCCTGTCACATTCTGAAGTACTGTACCTTGCATCTACACATTATGGAAGTGCATGTGCTGACCCCCACCGTGCCAGTTTTCCTTTTTCAGATGTTTACTACACCTGCAGTTTTAAGTAATATAGGAGAAATAAGTCATATAAGGTACCTTGCAGGGAGGACTAGGCTGTGAGTTTAGGAGATGACATCAACAGCAGCTCTTCACTGAAACTGGCATTTTTGAACAGGTAGTGAATTAAGGGTTACAAAATGACTTGTAACTTTTAAACGAAGTAACTTACAGATCTGATTTTTGGCATGAGGCTGATTGAGGATATGCTGATCCAAATTCTGAATTTATTGATGAAAATGTTTGCCTCTGTCCCTCTTTAATAAGAGACATGGAGGCAATAGATTACAATCCACCTCACCCACTCTGTGTTTGATCTGTTTCAGCTTCCTGAGAAGTACCTAAGGATTCCACCTCTAGCATGATGTTCAGTTGAATTACAGTTCCAGTTGTGCCGGTTGCACACTCGGGACAAAGAAGAAGGTTGATGGTTAGGGTGGAAGGCTTCTTATACAGCCTCAGGGTTATGGGTACACCTGTGCATTGTAGGGATTGTAGCAGTCAGGACATGGCTGTGTATTAGTAAATTAAGCAATAATGCACGACAGGGTGTGTGTTGTACTGGGATAACATCACGCCTGGGGTGATTAGGCATGAGGCCACAGGCCAAGTGTGATTAATCACCCCAGAAGTGACGTTATCCCAGCACAACACACACCCTGGAGTGCATTATTGCTATTATACAATGGCTCATTTGTATCTGGGGGGAAAAACACATAAAAAGTGTATTTTTTGACAGTTTTTTAGTTTATTTATGACTGTGAGGGAGTATAAAGGAAAAAAATAGTTCAGTTTTGGCCAGTAGGTGGTGCTGTTGGTAAATGAGTGGCTTTGTCTGTTCAAATGGATGCCCCCCACACACACTTTTCTCATTGTATTGCAGGTCTCCTCACAACTTTCATTTTTTGTTTGTGACATCCTCTCACTGACTTCTCAGGTTTTATTTAGTTTTTTTTAACAGAAAGTGCATTAATTTAAACAGTGCCTGTAGTACAGCTGGCAATGAGGAGCACCGTATTGAACTGTACTTGAGCTTTGAGGATCGCGGTTTCAATGAGGAAGTGAAACCGGCTGTCACGTGAAGTCTCTCGCAGGTTCAGGAAGCTGTATGGCTGTTTTTTTCTTTTATTATCCTGTATCCTGGCTACCAGGGAATGTGGCAAATCCAAACATGTAATGACTGAAGCAGGAGATCAGTAAGTGGTACGCGTTCTGGGGGAGCTTTTATGCAAGGTTTGTGGTTTCATTTTAGGGAATTGTCCTGTTGTGTCTCCTATAAACTGATATTTGGACAGAGAAGATTGTGTCACGGTTGGGGGGGGCAGGTATTGAGAAGGCTGCAATGAGAAAACTGTTAAAAGGGAGACTGAAAGCAGTTTGCGAGGGGGAATCAGAAGAAGAAGAATCAGTATTTATATAGCGCTTTTTCATACATCCAAAGCGCTTTACCAGCAATGCTAGACTGGTAGTGAAGTGACTGAATGTGTGGTGGCGGCCATATCGCACATCATCACCCACACACAGCCTGGATAATTGCATGAACCGGTTTGTGGGAAGGGAAATGTTGGCCAGGACACTGGGAATGTTTCTTACTCTTTGCGAAGAGTGCCCTGGGTTCTTTTACTTCCACCTGGACACCCCCCGGACAACACCAGGATGGGTAGAAGGGACCTCGGTTTAATGTCTCATCCGAAGGACAGCACACCCCAGCAGTACAGCACCCCCCAATACTGCAATCGGATGCCAGCAATTTTTAGGTGCAAGTCCAATCCTGGTGTGGGACGAGAACCCACAACCTTCTAGTCCAGAGGTGGATGTGCTACCAACTGAGCCACGCTGACACCCAATGACTTGGGCTGCTGAGCAGGGAGTGATCTCATTACCATTTGATGTGGTCATCTGTGTGCTGGGACTAGATCCTTGATGTTGTACTGGGATAACATAACGGGTTCAGTCCCAGACTGACCAATTAGAGGCAAGCATTTTTTCTTGCCATTGTATAATGGCCCTTAGCCCATGTCATGGATGGTTTAATTTTTTTTTAATGTGCTGTTTCATTGCTGCTGATCAGTAAATGAGGTTGCTTACAGTATGTAATCTATTGCCTCCATGTCTTCTTAAAACCCAGACTTTCTGTCAAGCTATGCTGTAGGAAAATCACAGTTTTCCAGAAGCCAGGAAAACAATTGGAAATAATATTTATATTCCTTGTTCTGGTTCTTTTTTTTTGTATTTATGTCCCCTTATTCTTTATTACCCAATGTATTTATTCCTTTTTTGACTGGGAGAGGCACAGTAATGTAAGTTCCCTCTTATCTCCCACCCCCAATTTTGAGGGCTTACTTTTGGGCTTTTAGGCTCCAGCTGTTTTCCCCAGTCACTGGCCTGGAAATTCTTCACCCATCCCCTGTGGAACTGCAGCTGTGGGACTTTCTGGGCACTTATGTGTGCAGCCAGGAGCCCAGGGTGGGAGTGGAGCTCTAGATGCTTTGGCGCTTCGAGGCTGTTGCCACTTGCCGCCCCACCATACTCCATAGTTGCCAGCTCTGATTCTGCTGCAGGGCTAGTACCAAGAAAAGAAAGTGCAACTGGACACAGGACAGAGGCTCTTGACCCCAAGACAAGCAGTGGGATCAGAAGCGAAGAAGAACAAACCACACAAGGATCATGAGTGAAGAAAGACAAACCACACACGGAGAAGAGTCCTGGACTTCAGGAGAACATATTTTTAAAAAATGGCAAATGCCTCAGAGATGACCTGGGGGGGAGGGAGATTACCTGGGTGGGTTAAGGAACAGTGGGCCAAATTAAGGGATGGCATAGTGAAGGTAACAGATCTCTGCATGAAGGAAATTAGCACAAAAAGGTGGAAAAAAAGACCACTATGGTTCTTGAAGGACATGGCTATGAAGGTAGAGGCTGAAGGGGTAGCATTCAAGAGGTACAAGGAGACACAGAGGGAAAAGGATCTGGGGTGTAGCTAGCAGTTTATAAATTGTACATCAACTGGCCACTCTGTTGCCCCCCCCCAAAAAAAAAACAACATTTTAGAGATTCCCATGTGGATTCTTTGCTGATACTGTGTAGCAGTGCCTGAGTAGTATAATTTGAATATCAAATGTTGCAGTGATATTTAATAAACTGACAAACAGAATTGTTTCTTCTGACTTTTATTTCCACATGTTACAGATACAGACACACACATACATTTTATTTGCACGATACAGATACAGACATAGACAGACACACACACAGACATACGAAAATTAAGCAACGCTGTGGTTTAGACAATGAGCCTTTTCTAAACAAGTCAATCCAAGTTTATTATTTATTTGAAAAGAGTCTGTCCTGGCACGTATCAAAGTATTTGATCACTGGTTACATATCAGTTTTAATGTCTTTGTGTATGGGATCTTTCAGCACTTGCCAGACAGATAACATTGCATTTATATTTGGATACAGATCTGTATTCAGATTTTGTAATGTCATGAGAGTTGAACCTGGTTGATCTGCTAATGGAACACCAAGCCATTTTGTGTTCCATCTGTGCAACTCCATTTTAAGCTCCTTTAAGTTGTTCAAGTCAGTCTTATAGGCATCAAATACGTCTGCTACCTGTTCCTCCTGCAGATGGGATGGTATTCTGAGGGCCTGGGTTCAATTCCCAGTAGGCTGCATTATTTATTTCTCACTACAATTTGTGATTACAGATATGGTGCTATAGTCACCTACAAAACCTGAGGAGAGAAGAGGTTGTCTGACCCCAAAAGGAGATCTGCTTTACTTTTAATGGTGTCCCATAACCCCTAGACCGTGGTGGGGGTAGTCCCAGAAAATTTGCTGCAGGGAGCCTACATCTTCACTGCGAGTGCACAAATCAGATTGCAGGCTCCTCATCTTAGCAAATTTTAGAAGTGTATAATAAACATTGGTGAAACTGCATGAGACATAGCTTGTCATTTTTAATGTAAGCATATAGATCTTGCCATATTTTGTCCCATTTAAAATTGCTGTTAGGAAAGGCTGCAGCTGGGAAATGGTATGAAGTAAGGTGGCCTTTTGGAGAATGCTTTGAAGAATATGACTCTGATTAATATCCCATGGTCATGGCCCTAGGTGCTTGGCAATAGTGTGTGTCTGTTGTAAAAACTTAAAAGACATCACTGTTAGGAAGATGGTTTGTGGTTTGGAACAAGTGGAATGGTAGAAAATGGCATGGAGGCTGATATGGTTCCACGATGCTGCTGATAAAGTGAGACCTGCAATTTTGAAATTAGAATTACCAAAAATAGCCTGGGATACCTCTTTCTGGAGATTTATTTTAAGAAGTCTGCACAATTGTTGATGTACCCATACCGAGGTACTTGTAACTGAATTTCTAATGCTAGCTGGGACAGCCTTAGTATATGCGTATAGGAGAGCCCATTGGTTGAACCAAGCACCTTGTATCTCCCGACTTTCTATAGTTAGCCATTGTGGCGTGTACGTATGATCTTCTTCCTGATGTTCTGCTGTCCCCCAGCTCAGGTACTTAATGGCATGGTATTATATGCCAAATAATAAATGCTAAAGTGTGGGAGTCGGAGGCTTCCTACAATTTAGGGAATTTTTAGCTTATAATAAGCCCTATGAATGGCCTTACTTGCCCATATGAACTTTGAGAATACTGTATGTAATTTATTAAACCACAAAATGGGGAGAAAAATGCTTAGCATCCGGAGGGGATACAGCAATCGAGGGAGGATGTTCATCTTTATCTTTATCACATTGGTTTTACCCCAGAGGGTGAGTGGCAAAGAACTTTATCATTCTAAGTTTAGCTTAACAGTGGTGATTTGGTTGTCCAGGTAAGTTTTTGTAGCTCACTTTTATTTCTGGTGCATTCAATACCCAAATAGTGCAACCTGTTCAGTGACCACACCAGTCCCATGTCTGTTATTTCTGGTTTATGCACCATGATATTCAGGGACATCACAAGGGTCTTACTTCTACTAAGTTGATAGCTAGCACCCTGAATTCAGCTATTGTTTGTGTTGCTGCTGGAATGGATCTCCTGGGGCATGTAACATGCAAGAGAATGTCATCCACGTAAATGGATAGCTGGAAACAATTATCTCTGATACGGATGCCCTTTATCTCCTGGTTGTTCTGAATCTTCCAAATGAGGGGCTCTAGATATAAGTTAAACAATAAGGGAGACAGAGGGCAAACCTGTCTAGTGCCCCTGTGAAGTGAAGATGAGGAGGAAAACACTCCATTGCAATAGATTTTAGCACAGGGTTTTGTGTATAGCACATGAACTCACTGGCTGAACTCCACAGGAGAACCCAATTTAGTGAGTGTCAAAAATAATACTACACAGAACACTCTGTCAAAGGCTTTCTCTATGTCCAGGGATAGCAGGGCTGCAGGGATCCTAGAGTTCCCGGATGCAGAAAAAAGATGGGCCAGTTTTCTAAGGTGATTGAATTTTTGTAGGCATGAAGACCACCTGTTCACTACTGATAAGGCAGGGTTGGACTGGAGTACAGGGGGCCCAACTGGAAAGTGGATACAGAGGCCAGCCTGGAAAATCAACAGTTGAGGGCCCAGGGTGAAACACTCATATCAATATTCCACATAAAGTTAATACACTAGCTCTGTGTTTGCCTCTTACATTTAGTTACAGTAGGCAAATACCTAATTTAATTGAAAAATAGATGATAAATACAAAGATTTTCAGGGTTTAGATGGTGGCCTGGTATCCAACAGAAGGGGGACCGACCAAAAATTTCCCAGTACCCAGGTGGGCCAGTTTGACTCTGTAATAAGGGGGCCCCACACTCCTTTCAGGTCCTTGGCAAGAATCTTGGAAAGGATTTTCATATCTTGATTTGTTTAATGATACAGGCCTGTAATGTGCCACCTTATTAGGCTCCTTACCAGGCTCACGAAGCAAGGTAATCAGTTGTTTCTGTCAGGCATGTATCTGTGATGCCCTCTGTGTGCACATAGGTGAACATGTTAGACAGAAGGGGGAGCAGTTCTGGGGCAAAGGCTTTCTAAAATTTGGCAGTAAAGCCATCAGGTCCTGGTGCCTTGTCTGATGTTAAATTTCTAATGGCACTGTGAATATCCACCAGTGAGAGGTGGGCAGCTAGCTGAGCCTGCTGCCCCTGGGATAGGGTAGGTACAGTAACTAAATAACAAAATGTTCCTATCACAGCATTTGTAGGAGGTTCTGGAGAGGCCTCATAAAGCTTAGCATAAAATTTACAGAGCTCTAGGGAGAGTTTTAATTTTCTAGGTTTGCTGGCCAAGGCACCTAGCTTCACCTGAACTCTTTCCTTCTAGGTTGCTTGAAAGGACAGAGCAAAGAATCTTACCAGAGCAAGGGGAAGGATTAAGACTTCTTTTGGCTAGGCAGATTTAGTGTGTTGTTATTTTTATTTTGTACTCACAGGGATTGCTGCTGTTTGTTGCTAACATTTTATTGCTTTATTTTTCTCTGATTCAAAGTGCTGTTGCTGGGAATACTTTCTGCTGCATTATTACAAGGTGTGCCTACAGATGTGTGCTAACGGATTACTGCTGTAATCTTCTGATTCAAATTGTCTTTTGCAAGGTATATCTTCTGTTACTGCTTTATCTTTCTCTGTAGCAAAGTGTTTCTTATAGGGTATATCTTCTGTGAAATTATTACAGGTGGTGCTTTACAGGTTTTGCAGTTTTATCTATTATTAGGATAAGCTTTCAGGGTTACTGCATTTGTTGCTGACTGATTGTTTTTGCTCTTACCTCCTTGTTTCTTTCATCCGTGGTTCTTCTTTTTTGGCAGGGGAAGGGCCCAGTCACCCACCCCCCATCCCCAACCACCCCACACTACACTCTTTTTATAGGGTAGCACAGTCATGACATTTTCTGTTGCAAAGCAGGAAGGGGCAGATCAGTGGGGTATCCACACGGTGACCTAATTTACAGGGCACTAGTAATTTAACTTGTTATGACAAGTTATACAAAAACAAACAAACAAAACACAAAATCAAACTTTTGCTTTCATTTTCTTCCTTCTAATTACTCTGACCAGGTAATAAACCCAGCAAATGATCTGGAATGGCTATCATTAACTGCAGGCGCTGTGGAACACTTTTCAGAAGAGCAGTTTTACAGGATTTAGGACACTGTCCTACATGCTGGGCCATTGGAGATCTTAGGGCTCAGCTTCAGGCAGCATGGTCAGAGATTGCACAACTCAAATTTCATGTTCAAGAGGAAATATATTATAAGAACTGCCCACCATTTCCCCAACATCCAACAGCAGCACCTTGACCGCAGAGGGTAGTTGGTCTGGGAGGTTGGCAGGGGGTTAGGCGGGGCAAATGAGGTACCCCATCACTTGGTGCTCTCCAACATATTACCTCCATAAACCATATAAAAACTACAAACAGGTATCTGACTCTGTCTCCGAAATCAAACAAAGGGGCAGAGGACATTGCTGAGCAGACAGGAGCTAACACAACAAAACTCATCCAAAACAGGAACCAAAACAAAAAAAAGCAAAAAGGAAATCCAGAAAACTTCTGATCATAGGAGACGCCTATCCCAGCTAGGGGTAATGGTCATATGTCTCCCAGGTACATCAGCATGGAGAGACACTGGCCACATTGCTAAAATTGTTCAGAAAGTAGGGGAAGACATTGACGTCCTGGTACACATAGGGACTAATGATCTCACCAGCCAGTCAGTTGTGGAGACCAAGGAACACTTGATCAGGCTGGCTGACAAACTATCATCCATTTCGTCTGGCATTTCCTTCTCTGAGATCCTGCCAATCTGGGGGGGGGCAGATGGACAGAAGCTCAGAGAAGAGAAGATAGGGGAGCCAAACATGTGGCTCAAGAGCTGGTGCCAGGAAAAAGGACACACATTTGTAGGAAACTGACAACAGTTTTGGAAGTGAAAGTTCTTTAAATTTGATGGACTGCATCTGACTAAGGAGGGAGTCAGTGCATTGGGGCAGAAGTTTGACGTCTTTGCAGAATATTTAAGCTAACAAAAGGGGAGAGGGGTGCAGCACCCCATGTGACACTTGGACAGCTGGTTCTGATTAATCTATGCTTTTTGTAATATAAAAAATGTAGTGCGATTGTCTGTCATAAGAAATGCTGTGCCTGGATAACCAACACCCCCAACCCCCCAGGTTTCAGTTCTAACAGGACAGGATATATGTTAAAGAGCAGATCTCTGTGATGAGATTAACCCCTAAGAACTCACATTTTATAGCCTTATTTAGGATGGGTTGTTTGTAGCTAAGCCCTGAAATATCCATTTTATGGCGTCCTCAGGAAGGTCAGTTAATTGCAGCTGGTGTCAAAAGAATATTACACCTCAGTGGGAACTGGCAGAGAGAGAGAGTGTCATAAAAAGTTCTTTCATGTCTTTGTAAAGAGCAGGATGTTGCTCCTGGATGAAAGAAAGAAACTGGAAAATTACAGACTTGATTGGGAAGTCACATGGGGAAACAAAGTTTTACTGATGTCACCAATTAAATTTACCTTCTGAATGATGAGATATCCTGGGTGTATAATTTTTAATAAACAGAGGAGGAGCTGGGTAACATCATGGAGGAGAAAGGGTCAGAGACAGTTTTTTAACTATGCTGTGACTGACCTTGACACACACATGTTTGGACTCTGAAAAAGCAAGATCAGCACTGGAAGGAGATAAGAATACATTAGATTAGACAAGTCTAAGGGTACTGTGGTAGGGGATTTTTTTTTATTTGAAGCGTTTTTATTTTAAGTGATTGTATGTTTTGTGATACATGGTTCTGCATTTACATTTTACATTTTTATCTATTTTTAAGTAAACATCTCATTTTTAGAAACTACTTGGTGTGCCTTTGAAATTCTTTTTTTGACAAGTGAAGCATATATGGTTAAAATTGACACTGTGCAAAGCTATTGGTAATACCAAACTGGAAAAAGGTAAGGGTTTATTCTGAGGTCTTTCATAGAGTCTCAAGGGTTCATTTTGTACACCTGGTTAGGTGCCCATGGGTGAAAGATATCTGGCCCCCCGAAGAGCAGAATTATCTGAGCCTGTACATTGGGTACGCCAGCAAGAGGTTCAGAGTTTGAATCCCTCCAGAACTTGAGACCAAAGTTTGATTCAAACCCACAAAACAGACAGGAGGATTACCCTGTTCTATTACTGTTCACAAGACTGTGCTCAGAGGTTGGCACTGTGGGAGCAGAGGGCCTGACCTGCTGAGTGGGTTTGTGACAGATTGGTTGGCAGCGGTGCGATAATTTTGGTATTACAAGCTTTAATTGTTCTGTGTGTCAACTGGAGACCGTCAGCTCACTTGCAAAGAAAGAAAAAGGCAGTGATTTAATTTTAAAAACGAGACAGAACTATATCACTTGGCGTACAGTCAAGTTCCTACCCATTTCATTTTTTTCTAAAGTGCAAGTCAGAGTAGCCATAGTTAGGGAAGAAGATGGCTTCCAACTACAGCAGGCACACTGTAGACTACTTAAAGCAGTTGTGCAGGGACAGAGGAGTCCCGTTTGAGGTGAAAGCCACCAAACAGAACCTCATGGATGCCCTGATGGTAGCAGATACCCAGAGCATCGAGTCACAGACAGTGACTGAAAAGGACTGAACCTTGAGTGTGGCAGGGCTAGCAGCCAGTGCAATGTCCAGATCCGATGAGGAGGGCAACAGGGCCAGTGCCAGTGAAGGGCCACAGCAGCAGGGAAAGGTCATCAGTATCCTGGATCCAGAAGTACTCAGGCTGCAGATTGAGTTGCGCCAAATGGAGCTGGAGTTCCAGGAGAAGAGAGAGCAAGAACAGTGAGAGGTGGAACGAGAGACACGAGAGGCAGAGCGGGAACAGCGGGAGGCTGAGCATGAGGAGCATGAGTGCAAGCAAGTTGCAGAGGAGAAGAGGGAGCAAGAACAGCGAGAGGCAGACCGTGAACAGTGACAGGCGAACCGTAAGGAGCGTGAACGCCAGAGGCAACATGAAATGGAGAAGCTACAACTCCAAACAGCGGCACCAGAGCAGGTAAGTGGCTTGGGTTTAACTGGGGCTACAGGACTGGGTTGCAAATTGAATTCCAAATTGATAACCGAATTTAAAGAGGGGGAGGATATGGATGCCTTTTTAAATTCTTTTGAAAAAGTTTGTATTCAGGCTAAAATTCCTAGGGAGTCCTGGAGCTTCCAGCTATCCCCGCTACTTACTGGGAAAGCTTAGGATGCATTGGGTCAAATGGACAATGAGGACAGTGATGATTACAGCAAACTTAAAGCTGCACTGTTAAAAAAATTTGAATTAACTGCTGAATCATACAGAGCAAAATTCTGTAAGCTCAGGAGAAGCCCTGACATGAGCTATGAGGAGCTAGCCACGAAACAACGTCAATTTTTAAAACATTGGTAGGAAGGAATTGAAGCAAACTCTGTTGACAAAATTGAAAATGTGATTCTGTTACAACAGTTTTATTGGGCATGCCCAGCCAAGCTAAAAACCTGGCTGGAGGACTGAGATCCCAAAACAGTGCAAGAGGCTGCTGAACTCTTGGACCGCTATGCCAAGAACAGACCTGCCCTGAGAGTGAATGGGGTGGGGTGGTCATGGCAGCGCAGAAAGGAAAAAGCACACCTTCAGGGCAGCTAAAACCCTCACTGCCTCTACTGAAACCAGCTAGCCCCAGGTTTCAGAAAAAAAGATTTCTCTGAGAAAAGAAATGAATGTTGGTTGTGTAAAGAAACTGGTCATATTGCCAGACAGTGTCCCAAACGGATGAGCAATAATATGCAAGGTGGTGCTAGGAAGGAAATGGGTTGTTTGTGTGTTCCTGGAAGCATGCCTGTGAACATGAGGGAACACATGCACCCAGTCATGGTGAATGGTGTACAGACACAAGGGTTAAGGGACACAGGGGCATCCTTGACCTTGGTAAAGGGGGATCTAGTAGAGCCAGGTCAGCTTATACCCAATAAATACGTCACTGTATAGGACTTTACTGATGAAGAGAAAACATTGCCCCTCACTAGTGTTCTCCTAGACTGGGGTGAAACAGGTGGAACTGTGCAACAGGTGGCTGTGGCCCAAACCTTAGCAGTGGATGTGATCCTGGGCAACAATCTCAAACAGAAGATGGTGTGTGCAGTCACCCATAGCCAAGTGGCAAGGGAAAATTGTCATTCCCTGAACCTCACAGAAGCCATTGTGGAAACCACTGAGAGGCTGGTTCCCCAGCCTGTGTGTACAGATAGGGAGAAAAATGAAAAGGGGGTAGAAATTTCCCCAGTAGCAGCTAACCACAGAGCTATGGAGGGTTACTCCAAAGAAGGAGGGGTGACTTATTGTCAGAGGGTTGGGATTGACAGTGATCCTGAGTGCCCTGATGCTAGTGCTAGGGACCCTAATTTAGTGACTGAAGGGGACCTGTCCCATGCCTTGCGAATGTGTGAGGGGTTTGCAGCTGTTCAGAGAAGTGACCCTAGTCTAGAGAAGCTGAGGGCTTGAGCAGACTCTGATGGGGCACTGGGAGGTAACGGCAAGCATAAGATTTATTGGGAAAATGGACTTATATATATTCAGGCTGTGCAGATAGAGGAAGGGGTGCTAGGCAGGCAGCTTGTCGTTCTCCAGGGGTATTGTGAGCAGTTGCTCAAGATTGCACATGATATTCCCTTGTCTGGTCATCTGGGAATCACATGCACTATGCAGTGGTTGGCCCAGAATATCTATTGGTCTAACTTCACCCAGCAGGTGAAGGAGTATTGCAGGTCTTGTCACCAGTGCCAAGAAATAGGGAAGGTGGGCAAGAAGACCCAAGCTGCCCTGATTCCATTGCCCATAGTGGAGGAGCCATTCCAGAGGGTGCGAATGGATATTGTGGGGCCTTTAAATACCCCCAGCTCCTCAGGGAAGAGATTCATCCTGATTGTGGTGGATTATGCCACCTGGTACCCAGAGTCAGTCGCCCTATCCTCACTGAGGACAGACAAAGTGGCAGATGCCTTACTTGGGATTTTCTCCCCGTGTTGGGTTTCCACAGGAGGTTATCACCAATCAAGGGGGTTCCTTCATGTCGGACCTGATGAAATGTTTATGGGAGAAGTGTGGGGTGGTGCAGAGATGCATGACACTGTGTCACCCACAAGCCAATGGGCTTGTGGAAAGATTCAATGGTACCCCAAAGTCAATTCTCCGGGCATTTGCTGAACAGCATGGGAGGGACTGGGAGAAATACCTTCCCCACCCATTGTTTGCATACAGGGAGGTGCCCCAAGAGTCAACAGGATTTTCCCCCTTCGAACTCTTATATGGACGCCGGGCACATGGGCCCCTAGACTTGATCCGGGAGAACTGGGAAGGCAAGCACGCCACCCAGGAAACTCTCATAGTGGATTACTCCCTTAAGTTTAGGGAAAGGCTGAAGGAGCTTATGGGGACAGCCCATAGCAACCTGGCAGCTGCCCAACAGAAACAAAAAAGCGTGATACGACCACAGAGCCAGAGCTCGCTCGTACATGGTGGGTCAGGAAGTCATGGTCCTTATTCCAGTCCGGAAAGACAAGCTGCACGCTGAGTGGACAGGACCGTACAAAGTGGTTAGGAAGGTAAATGACATGAACTATATTGTACAGTTACATGACTGAAGACAGACAGAAAGGATATACCATGTCAATATGATGAAGCCATATGCGAATAGGGCTGACATGGTGTTTGCAGTGTGTAGTCCTGGGGAGGGGACGGATGAAGGAGACCCCCTTCTGTGATTGCTGGAAGAACGCAAGCAGAAGTCCTCTGTGGAGGCAGTAAAATTGTCTCCCTAGCTGGCCCCAGACCAGATCCAGGAAGTAAGAGAGGTTTTAGCAGACTTTGCCCCATTGTTTAGCACCAAGCCTGGATCAACCCCCTTAGTGACGCACGATGTGGAGACAGGGACACAGACACCCATACGGCGGACAGCATATCAGATGTCAGAGGCTGTCCAAAAGGACATTAGGAGGGAAGTGGAGGAAATGCTGGATTTAGGGGTAATCCAGAGATCCCACAGCCCCTAGGCCTCACTTGTAGTCCTTGTGCCTAAGCCAGATGGCTCTACTCATTTCTGTGTGGACTATCATGGATTGAATGCAGTCACGAAAGTCAGACGCCCACCTTATGCCCCAGATGGATGAACTCCTGGACAAGTTGGGAGGGGCGATCTACCTTACAACAATTGACCTGACCAAGGGGTATTGGCAGGTAGAGTTAACGGACAGAGCTTGGGAGAGGTCGGCCTTCATCACTCTGATGGGCTTATTTGAATTTAAAGTAATGCCTTTTGGAATGAAGAATGCCACAGCCACTTTCCAAAGGTTGGTGACCCAGGTGATAAATGGTGCTGAGGAGTACGCCGTGGCGTACCTGAATGAAATTGCCATCTTTAGTGCCAGCTGGGAGGAACACCTGTCCCACCTTAGGGAAGTGCTGAGCAGGATACAGAGGGCCGGGCTCACTGTCAAAGCAGGGAAGTGCCAGGTGGCCATGGGAGAAGTGGCATACCTTGGGCATGTGGTAGGTTGGGGACAGCTCCATCCTAACCAAATAAAAATAGAGATAATCCAGGCATGGCCCAGACCAGAAATGCAGAAGCAGGTCAGGAGTTTTCTTGGGACAGCAGGGTGCTATAGAAAATTTGTACCCAATTACAGTGCCCTGGCTGCTCCCCCTATTTGACCTGGTAAGGAAAAGAATGCCAAAGAAAATTACCTGGGACCCAGCCTGTGAGAAAGCCTCTACCAGATTGAAGGAGGCACTGTGCAGTGCTCCTGTTTTGACAAGTCCTGACTATAGCAGACCCTTTAAAGTTCAGACTGATGCCTCAGACATGGGTATTGGGTCAGTACTGAGTCAGACATCTAGCCAAGGGAAAGATCATCCTGTAGCGTATCTGAGTAAAAAGTTACTTCCCAGGGAGCAGGCATACTCCACTGTGGAAAAGGAGTGTCTTGCCATAGTGTGGGCCCTAAAGAAGTTAGAACCATACTTATATGGGCAGCATTTTGTGGTACAGACTGACTACAACCCCCTGGTTTGGCTGACACAGATGGGAAAGAACAATGGTAGATTGCTAAGATGGAGTCTTGCTTTACAAGGGTGTGACATGACAACTCTACATTGGGCTGGAGCGAAAAATCAGAACTCAGATGGGTTGTCTCATGTCTATGAGGAGTGACCTGATTTGGGAAGCTCATCCCATACAGGGGATAGAGCCCCCAAATTCAGTCTAGGTGGGGAGGAATTGTGACACTTAGACAGCTGGTTCTGATTAATCTATGCTTTTGGAATATAAAAAAATGTAGTGTGATTGTCTGTCATGAGAAATGCTGTGCTTGGATAACCCCCCCAGGTTTCAGTTCTAACAGGACAGGACAGGATATATGTTAAACAGCAGATCTCTGTGATGAGATTAACTCCTAAGAACTCACGTTTTATAACCTTATTTAGGATGGGTTGTTTGTAGCTAAGCTCTGAAATATCCATTTTATGGTGTCCTCAGGAAGGTCAGTTAATTGCAGCTGGTGTCAAAAGAATATTATACCTCAGTGAGAACTGGCAGAGAGAGATAGAGAAAGAGTCATAAAAAGTTCTTTCATGTCTTTGTAAAGAGCAGGATGTTGCTCATGGATGAAAGAAAGAAATTGGAAAATTATAGACTTGATTGGGAAGTCACATGGGGAAACACAGTTTTGCTGATGTCACCTATTAAATTTACCTTCTGAATGATGAGACATCCTGGGTGTATAATTTTTAATAAACAGAGGAGGAGCTGGGTGAAATCATGGAGGAGGAAGGGTCAGAGACAGTTTTTAACTATGCTATGAATGACCTTGACATACACATGTTTGGACTCTGGAAAAGCAACATCAGCACTGGAAGGAGATAAGAATACATTAGTTTAGACAAGTCTATAGGTACTGTGGTAGGAAATTTTGTTTGCATTTAGAACCTTATTATTTTAAGTGATTGTATGTTTTGTGATATATGATTCTGTATTTACATTTTACATTTTTATCTATTTTTAAGTAAACATTTCATTTTTAGAGACTATTTGGTGTGCCTTTGAAATTCTTTATTTGACAAGTGAAGCATATATAGTTAAAGTTGACACTGTGCAAACCTATTGGTAATACCAAACTGGAAAAAGGTAAGAGTTTATTCTGAGGTCTTTCATAGAGTTTTAATGGTTCATTTTGTACACCTGGTTAGGTGCCCGTAGGCAAAAAATATCTGGCCCCCCCGAAGAGTAGAATTATCTGAGCCTGTACATTGGGTACACTAGCAAGAGGTTCACAGTTTGAATCTCTCCAGAACTTGAGACCAAAGTTTGATTCAAACTCACAAAACAGACAGGAGGGTTACCCTGTTCTGTTCCTGTTCACAAGACTGCACTCAGAGGTTGGCACTGTGGGAGCAGAGGGCCTGACCTGCTGAGTGGGTTTGTGACACCCTATACGACGAATGGGAAGAACACCCCTCCCCCCTCAGCTTGTGGTCAAACAGGAGTTCAGCATGTTTGCAGTTCATTTGCATCACCAGGTAAGGGGAAAGGTCAGGCTCCCCATATGACGCACAGGGGAAACGCCAGACCTCACCCAACAACTAACACACCAGAATCTGGCCAATAGAAAATCATGTACACAAATGCTCGCAGTCTGAGAAACAAGATCCCAGACCTGCAGGCAATAATGACAGAGGCTAAACTGGACATAGTAGCAGTTAGTGAGACATGGTTTACCAGTAACCACACTTGGGAGACTTCAGTACCTGGCTATGTACTGTTCAGAAGAGACCAAGGTGCAAAAAGGGGGGGTGGAGTGGCCCTGTATGTCAATGAAAATATCAAAGCTACAGAAATTCAGAACACACATAAGGAGCCAGAAGAACTGTGGGTCACCCTGGAAACAGGAAATGGAACAGCCATAAGAACTGGGGTTGTCTACAGGCCCCCAGATCAGGGGGAGGACATAGACACATTACTATTAGAAGATATGCAAAACATGACAACTAAAGGGGAGGTTCTGATAATGGGAGACTTCAACATGCCAGATACAGATTGGTCAATACCACCAGGAATATCTGCCAGAACTAGACACATGGTGGATTCCCTGCAGGGGGAAGACCTCAAGCAACTGGTACAACAATCCACAAGAGACATGGATATCCTAGATCTAGTACTGACTAACAAGGAAAGGATCACAGATCTCCAGGTAGAAGGTTACTTGGGGGCCAGTGACCATCACATGGTATGGTTCAGTTTGGCCACTACAACTAAATCATCCCATTCCAAAGCAAAAATATGGGACTTCAGAGAAGCTGACTTTGATAAGATGGCCAACAGAGTTAAGCTAGCCCTGGAAAAAATAAATACAGGTGAGGGGACACAGGCAAAGTGGGCAAGCATTAAGGATGCAGTACTTGATGCAACGTCCAATTGTGTAAGAGAGATAAGGAAGTGGAAAAGAAGAAGGAAACCACTTTGGTTCTCAAAAACAGTAGCAGAAAAGGTCAGAGCCAAAAAGCTGGCCTTCAGGAAATATAAGGGAATGCAGTGGGATGAAGATAGGGAGGCATACCAAACTTCCCTAAGGGAAGCAGGGAAGGCAGTAAGGCAGGCAAAGGCCCAAACAGAGGAAACACTAGCACAAACAGTAAAAGAAGGTGACAAGACTTTCTATAGATACAGTACATTAGTGAATGGATAAAGTTCAGAGGGGGTATTGCTGAGATCAAAGGAGATAAGGGGGCATGTGAGGAGGAGGAGGACCATATAAAAGCATCTATCCTAAATAGATACTTCTGCTCAGTATTTACTGAAGAGAAAGTAGGACAGGGCCTACAGCTCAGCACCATGGACACAGGGGAAGGGAAGTGAGCACTAGTCCCTTCACAAAAGAAAGGGTCCTACAAGAGCTCTATAAGCTCAGGGTGGACAAGGCAATAGGACCTGATGACATACATCCCAGGATACTAAAGGAGCAAAGGGTGGAACTAGCAGAGCCATGATCAGAAATGTTTAGTGAGTCTCAGAGCACAGGAGAGGTCCCAGAAGACTGGAGAAGGGCTCATGTGATCCCGCTGCACAAGAGTGGTAGCAGGGAGGAGACAGGGAACTATAGACCAGTCAGTCTTACCTCAGTAGTGGTCAAGATTATGGAGACACTCCTTAAGGAAAGGATAGGGCAACACCTGGAATCCATAGGAGCACAGGATCCAAGGCAGCATGGGTTTACAAAAGGAACATCCTGTCAAACTAATCTCATAGATTTCTTTGACTGGGTAACCAGAGTGATGGACCAAGGGGGAGCAGTTGATGTCGCCTACCTTGACTTCAGCAAATCTTTCGATACTGTTCCACATAGAAGATTGATTAGTAAGCTGGGTAGGCTCGGGGTGGGTCAGAAGTTGGTCAACTGGGTGGCAAACTGATTGACGGGAAGAAAACAGAAAGTGGTGGTAAACGGTATACAATCAGAAGAGATGCAAGTCACAAGTGGGGTACCTCTGGGATCAGTCCTGGGGCCAGTCCTCTTCAATATCTTCATCAGTGACATTGCAGATGGACTGGAGGGTAAGGTTTGTCCATTTGCAGATGACACCAAGATCTGCAACAGAGTAAATGATCCAGATGGGGTTGGCAGATTGAGAAGAAATCTGGATAAACTAGCAAAATAGTCAGAAGAGTGGCTACTGGGGTTTACTGCAAAGAAGTGCAAGATCATGCACATAGGGAAGAGAAACCCTGAAGCCACCTATAGGCTAGAGAGGAGTTGCTGGCAGTCACAAGGGAAGAAAGAGACTTGGGCATCATCATCACCGATGACCTGAAATCATCCAAGCAGACCATTAAAGCAGTAGGTAAGGCTAGGGGGATGTTAGGGTGTATTAGTAGGGGTATCACAAGTCTGAAGAGGAAGGTAATAATCCCTCTTTGCGAGACCCTGGTTAGGCCCCATCTGGAGTACTGCGTGCAGTACTGGAGGCCACACCTTCACAAGGACATTAACCAAATTGAGGCAGTCCAGAGAAGGGCAACCAAAATGATGCAGGGACTGCATCAGAAAACATATGAGGACAGATTAACGGAGCTCAATATGTATACCTTAGAGCAAAGGAGGGAGAGAGGTGATATGATCAAAACATTCAAACACCTTAATGGCATTAACAAGGTGACAGAGTCTAACATGTTTCAGTATAAGAAAAATAGCAGGACAAGAGGACACACCATGAGATTAGAGGGAGGCCAATTAAGGGGTAATATGAGGAAGTTCTTTTTCACAGAAAGGGTGATAGATGCATGGAACGGCCTACCTCAGGAAGTGGTGGATATGAATACAGTGCAGGGCTTCAAACAGGCATGGGATAGGCATAAGGAAGCAATGCAGATGAGTATGAATAGATCGGCCATTGACAGAGCAAAGGCCGATGGCATATTTATAAGGTAGAAAAAGAAATGGGCAGACTGGATGGGCCATGCGGTCCTTATCTGCTGTCAGCTTCTATGTTTCTATGTTTCCCATCTGGTTCAGACTTAATGTCTTTGATAAGCTGAGTTGCTTCCTGTTTTTTAAGATGCAGAGTCATAAGTTTGCCAGCTTTCTTGCCTTGCTCTACATACTTGGTGTGGGTCTTAAAAACTGCATGCTCTTTGTTGTCCTGCAGTAAGTCTGTGTATTTGTCTCTTAAGGGGTAAAATGTGGTTCTGTCTTCATCTGGGGTATTGGGACCAAGTCTAGGTTCTAGATTCCAGACATCCTCCAATAATTCCTTTGTTGTCTGTTCCTTTTCCTTTTTTCTTTTAGATACCAGCCTGTTGAGCTCCCCCCAATAGTAGCCTTACAGGAACCCATTCCTCTGTCAATAGTGCCAGCCTTGTGAACTGAAAAGGTATTGATGTCCTTACACAGCTGCTCAATAATAAACTCATCTTTTAGCAGTTGACTGTTCAGTTTCCACAGTGTTTTTCTCCATACCCATAGTAAACATATGTTGTAATAATATTGGAAAGTGGTTGAAAAGGACCCTAGAGGAAATTTGACACAACTGGAGACCATGGAGGAAGGGCTGGCTGATAAGAAAGTACTCAACCCTGGATAGTTAGTTGTGGGCCGGAGAAAATAATTTATAGTCATGTAAGGTAGGGTACACGACTCTCCAGGGATCACACAGCCCAGAGGAATCTATTATGACTCTAATGGCTCTCTGTGCCACTGAGAGACCCTCCTTCTCTTCCCAGTTCTATCTAGGTCTGAAGACATGACCAAGTTTCAGTTCCCCCCAAAAGCAAGCAAATAAGCAAGATTTTATTTATTAAGCGCCCTTTCCCTGAGGCTCAGGGCTCTGTACAGAGTACAGGCAGACAAAAAAATACAAAAACACAGAACATAATAAATTACAATGGTAAAATCAATAAATTAATAATATACTAAGATCCAAAGACTTGTCTAAAAAGGTGCACCTTCAGACCCTGTTTGAGGATTTCCACAGAGGGGGCCTCCCTCAAAGATTTGGGGAGCGAGTTCCACAGGACTGGTACCACCACCTCAAAAGCATGATCACCAGGGCCCTGGGAACCATTAGGAGGCTCTTCTTGGCAGAATGGAGAGAGCGCAAGGGGCAGGCAGGAGTCAGGAGGTCTTGCAGATTGCCAGGGCCTGAGCCGTATAAGGCCTTGTAGGGGAGTAAACCCACCTTGAAAGAAATCTTCCACCTTACCGGCAACCAGTGTAGGCTGTGCAGTACCGGGGTCACATGACAGGACCTTTGCAGACCTATCAGCAACCTGGCTTCTGCATTCTGCAACAGCTGCAGGTGGCACAGGACCACTCCACTGACCCAGAGATATAGAGCATTGAAGTAGTCCAGTCTGGACGTCACAAAGGCATGCACTAGTGATGGCAGCTCACCAGGAGGTATTAAGACTTTAATCTGGGCAATATTACTAAGATGGTAAAAATCAATCTGGGCAACAAATGACACCTGAGCCTCAAGTGTCAGTTTGCTGTCTAGCACCACGTCCAGGTATTTTTACCTTCGCGAACACCAGGAGAGGAACCAGAAAAGGAGCCTGCACGTGTGGAGCTAAGAAACTGGATAAGATCATAAAAAGGGATGGACAGTCATTATTAGGGCCATGTACACTGCCTAGGATACAATCAGTATTCTCCAGACACCCCCTCAGAAACAAGTATTGGCCTTCTGGGTCTGCCATCATTTACGTAACTTGGAATCAGGTACTGTGCCCTATTAAGATGGCAACCCCCTGTAATGGTTACAGTTGCCTGCCCCGTATTGCTGACAAACTCCCTCCAGAACAAATTGCTTTCAGAGGCTAATACTGTGTGCCTCCTGCAGAAATACAATATCAGCAACTAGGTGCTTTGCGTGTTTAAGGGTTTGGTATCATGTCTATGAGATCTTACTCCCTTAACATTCTATGACAGAAATTTGATGGTACTACCATGATATCCTGTATCTAATGTATTCCCTGTGCACTGGACAAATGCATTAAGGTACCACACATTGGCTATATAGTGAAAAGATATCATACATTCCCTTCCCATTCCCCCTTCCCATAAATTAACAGTTAACAGTAAGAGAAAAACAAGTAACAAATAACTTTACTTCAGCTATAATTCAAGTGCAGTATTTGCGAGACCTCTTCTGGTCCCTGGACTGTATTCCAGATACTCTGGTACGCAGTGGATCCAATGGAGAATGCTGAACAACCACTCCTTGAGTGCAATATGTATTTAGTCCTAGTGTGGCCCGTTCTGCCCTATTATGTGTGATAGGTAGGTTTGCTAGAGCAAAATGCCATCCCTCTCTGAATGTGCAGTGGCTGGTAAGTGGGGTTCCACAGTATGACAGCTGCGCTGGGAAGCACAGAAAGTCAGACTGAAGTATGAGCGCTTCACAGAGGACCACAGTGCTCTGAGACCAAAAAGCAGCAAACAGCGTGTCTGCTACCCCTAACAAGACACCAAGGCAATAGGACCTTGTGGCTGTTTAAAGTTCCGGTGTGTGCCCCCCCCCAACTATTTACCTAAGATGTTCCTTCAACTTCCCAGACATAAGTGAGTCAGTGAGACAATATTTGACTCATTCCATGAGAGCTGAAAGTTAAATGGTAAAAACCACTTGATCCAGGGCTGAGAAACTGTGGTTGAAAACACCATAGAAGGACATCACCAGATTCATCGCCTCTCCCCTCATTGACACTCATGTTGCTCTGCAAGCCATTCGTTTACTGATGCAAACACAATGAAATAAAGGATAACAGAATGGAGGGTAATGGAATAAGCCATACTCAAGTCCCAATAGTTCTTAGTTTTATAACAGCCTACATCCCTCAAGGGATTGCTTCAGTGCTCCCGCACAGCGCTGTAGCTGAATAGGTCATTCAGCTGACAGAGAAGGAGATCAGCATTTATAAAGGGGACCGATTCTTCCCAGGTCTAGTGATCCAGTCTGTTTAGCAGCATGTCCAGGGATGCCAAGGTTGGTAAACTGTTCAAACCACATGGTGGGAGAGGCCTAGACATTAAATGGCAGTTCTTAGTTCTAATTGCGCCAGTAGGTCTGCGATTAGAGGAGGAAGGGAGGAAATCTGTCTCTCCTCGCTGCAGTACCACATGATTTGGTAGCATCTGCATGTCAGCAACAGTTCAGTGCTCAGTTCAACATTACTGAAACATAAGTCCAACTTAATATAGAAAGATTGAAGCCTCATAACTGTAGAATGAAGTGCCACAGAACTCTAGGCAAAATGTCACTGGTTCTCCTCTCAGTCCCAAAACATGCCATGCTGACAGTCTGCCTCAGTGGGGGAGGGGGATGTTGTGCGGGAAACAGGTTTGGAAAATACTTAGGCAGATGTTTCTTAGCATCTCCCACAGATAGGAACTGTAATTTTCTGAGAGCATAGCTAGAAAGAAAGTTATGGTTTAATAAACACACGGAGGTGCAGGATTACAGTCATCACATTGTTCTTTACTGAGACCAGCAGCAAAAACTTTACAAACTCTGCCATCCAGCCTTACTAACATGGATTACTGCCTTCAACACCTAGAGTCCTTTGCCCCTTCTGTAGTCCTTCAGGTCCCCTTAAAAAGCAAAGGTGCCAAATGTTGTCCTCTTCTCTGCGCAGCTTTAATGCCAGAAATCTCCAACCAAACCTGAAACAGGAACCATCTGAAATGACAACTTGAAACTGGAACACTGTAAACAGGTCTCCACTGGCTCCAACCTCAACCTTTTCAGGTCACTCTAGGTGTTAACTGCAACAAAAAATACCAGGGAGGGTGAGAAGGGATTGTAATCCTGCACCTCTGTGTGTTTATTAAAACTAGGCATAGGCAGGTAGCAAAATACCCTACCCTAAACACTACCCATGGGTACCTCCAAACTGCTCTAAATTACCCTAAAGATACCCTAATGCAAAATGGGTAGTTGGTTACAGTCAGTAGTTGCTACCCTAAACATTCTACTACCCTATTAACCCACCCTGACTATAACAAAATATGAAAGACTTGGTTTTTTGACTGCCCTAAACAGAGAAAACTGCTCAAAAAGATCTGTCTTGAGTCAGGCAAGACAGGCACAGCTCCTCTGAGCAAGCCTGTTACTGTTTCCAAAATACAGTCTTTAGTATTATGGCTGTATAAAGCATTCTTCTATAGAACCACTGTGATATGCCTTGGCCTTTCTTTATTAATGTGACATTGCCAGCCAGATTGTCTGCAGTAGTTAGTGAAACAGAGAGCCGTTTAATGGTTAAATAGGTAATTTGTCTATCGGACCATTGGGCTAGAAAGGCAATTACAAGAGGTGCAGCTGCAGCCAGCCCAGTGGCGCTGAGGGTTGAGGCACTGGACACCATACCACGCACCACGCCGGTGACCCGGGTTCGGGAGTGAGCCTGGGTTGTCGGGCGTCGGCAGAGGAGGGAAGAGATTGTCTGGAGGACTGCTCTCTCTTCCCGGGGAGGGTCTGGGGAGCATTCATTCATGGAGCGACCTCTGGCAGCGGCTGGAGGTAGCCAAACATAGCGTTGCAGGTGTATGCCTGGGGGTGGAACCACGGCAGTATGATGCCTTGTCGGCCGGGCTCCACAAGTGTTCAAGGCTCCTACTGATAGGCAATGGCACCTCCCACCCATGGTCCACACTCCTGGAGTCGGATTCGGCCCTCTCTGCTGGCCCCCCTGGCCTAGTGCTCAATACTATAAGAAAGAGTGCCCTGGGCAGGGGAGACCCTTCCCCGGAGGGCAGACCTGGGGGATGCTCAGTGCCAGAGAGGACCAAACAGGTAATCAGATCACACAAGGAGGTAGAGGCTGTGGCTAAAGGAGGACTTCAGAGAGAGTTCAGTGGAGTAGGTAGTGAAGCAAAACTAGTGTTTGAAAAAAAAAGGGCAGCTGCTCTGAGTGGGCCTGCTTCTGTTTCCAAAAATGTATACCCATGGCAGGCATTGCTGAGACAGGTACAAGAGGTACATCTACTCTGATTGAACCTGCAGCTATTTCAAAAAATTATACCCATGGCGGGCATCACTGAGGCAGGTATGAGAAATGCAGTTGCTCTAGCAAGCCTAGGCTGCTTTTTCTAAAAATTAGACCCATGGAGGGCATTGTTGAGGCAAGTATGAGAGGCACAGTTGGTGTGAGTGAGTCTGCTGCTGTTTCAAAAAAGTATACCCATGGCGGGCATCACTGAGGCAGGTATGAGAGGCACAGCTGCTCTGATTGAGCCTGCTGTTGTTTTCAAAAATTATACCCATGGCAGGCATTGATGAGGCAGGTGTGAGAGGTGCAGCTGCTCTGAATGAGCCTGATGCTGTTTCCAAAAATTATACCCATGCTGGGCACTGGTGAGTTACATATGAGAAGCACAGCTGCTCTGAATGAGCCTGCTGCTGTTTCCAAAAATTATACCCATGGCAGGCATTGATGAGGCAGGTGTGAGAGGTGCAGCTGCTCTGATTGAGCCTGCTGCTGTTTCCAAAAATTATACCCATGCTGGGCACTGGTGAGTTACGTACGAGAAGCACAGTTGCTCTGAGTGAGGCTGCTGCTGTTTCCAAAAACTATGCCCATGGCACGCATCAAACATAATAAATTGATGACTGACAAAATTAAGAGTAGTGTGGCACATGTGGCTGACGTGGCATGGTGATGGCATATTTTGTCAGTAGTACTTGTCTAAGGAGAATGACAGTAAAACTGAGGGAAAGTGATGCCAATGGAAGAAACTACAGTAACGACTATGATATAAGGTCTGTAAGTTATTAGCAACAGTCCTTCCACAATTTGTGTAGTGCTCACATAGAGCAGGACAGGAACAGTATGTGACATGTCAAAGAACACGGTTGACAAGAAAATGTAAAAATTAAAAAAAGTAAGTGAATTCAAAATACAGTGGCATCCACAGACATTGCCAGCTGTTTCCCGAAATTTCTGTGATATTTCTGGAGAAATCTCCTGCTTTCTGCATTTCCACAGTAGGGGCAGCAGAGAGAAACTCTTCAGAAATGTTGTGAAATATCTGGAAATAGCTGGCAATATCTGTGACTACTACTGTAATGGTGCCAACATTGTCTGAAAAATGACAAACATGCCTGTTTGTCCATGAACTGTCTGTGTCCATGGCAGGATTTATTTTAGAGGGACAGTTGCAACTGCTGAGAGAGAGAGAGAGAGAGAGAGAGGTGTGTTAGCAATGTTAAGTTACCAAATTTGGCAATACACCACTCCATATAGGATTTTCTATTCGTTTTGTACACAACTTAGTCACCATATTCAGTATCACTGTTTGTAGGCTATTGTTCATGTTCAGGGTCAGAATTGCATAATTCAGTGTTTGGGACAATTGGCAAACTGTCATCATTCATTTTGAGAAATGTAAGTCATTCCTTATTTACAGGACTTAGCAGCGTTCTTCAGTCAGTGACTATTCCTCCAACTACACTAAATATACGTTCGGAATATACGCTTGATGGTGGATAACTGAGGTACATTACTGCAAGATTTGCTAGATCTGGCCATATTGTTCTCTGTTGTTTCCAATAAGAGTAATGGATTTTTTTTTCAGTTGTTTAACCAGAAGTAGCACACTAAACTGAAAGCTTGTTTACAGGTGCGACCTGGGAGCACAGGGAAGTTAAGTGACTTGCTCAGGGTCACACAGTATTCAAGTGGGAGCTGTGGGATTCAAACCCAGGTCTCCAGATTTGCAGCTTAGAGCCTTAAACCACTGTGCTATACTGCTTCCCCATTTTCTTTGAGATCAATCACAGTATGGTCTGCACAATACTCCTGGATCATTGTGCCATGTGAGACAGTTACCAGTCTGGCAGATGAACTAGCTACTCTTTCTTTACAGGATACTAGTCCATGTTGTTGCAGGTGACTTGAGATTGATTTGCCTCTCTGACCCTGAACATATGATGCATGAGAAGTAGCTGTAGATGTCCGTTCCACTCGCTGATGACACTGGTGATTGTGAAGAATTTATAGATGTGCTATTGTCTGTGCCAGAGGCACACTCTGATGATTTGGTAGAGATTGACTGTTGTACATCAGTTAGTGGTGTTGGCGGGGCAATATCACATTTGACTAGCAGATCTCTTCAGTACTCAGTTGTCTTCCCCTGCAGGAAGGATGGCTTCAATGTTCCCCTTAAATTGGGGATCTAGTAATGTAGCCAACATATAGATGTCATTCTTAAACATGGCATCTATTCTCTGATCATTCGTCAGTCAAAGACTTAAGTCATCTGCCATCATAACAGCGGTGGTGTCTTCTTTTGACTGAAACTCTTTCTTTATGTCATCAAGAAAAATGTGAAGAAATCTTATTTGCACCGCACTGACATCACGTGTGGCAGCTTCAACTGGCTTCAAATAAGGTGGCCAAAGAGTCGAGTAGAGTCCAACTGCTGGAACTGAGTGTGATGTCTACTTTACCCATTTGATTCTGCATGGTGTAGTCATGTATAGTTTTTGGCTGTTCAAAAAGCCTTTCCAGCTTGTGAAATGTTGAATTCCAGTGGGTTGGAACTTCCTGCTTTAATGCATGCGGTGGTAAGTTGTTTGACCTCTGCAGCCCCTTCAGGATTTTTTGTACTTTCACAGAGTGGCTGAAATGCCCACATATTTTCCTAGCAAGACTTAACAGGTTTTCAACATTTTTGTTTCCACTTTAAGAAATTATGGATGAGAAGATTTAAACATTGTGCAAAACAAGGTATGTGTTCATAGTTGCAATCTCTAACAGCTTTGACTATGTTGGCATCATTATCGTACACTATGAACCCTGGAGATGAGAAACACAGAGCAAGCCATTTCTGGAATTGTTTTTCCAGCTCCTGCAAAATATTCACAGCAGTGCGGTTTTCCTCACAAGTGGTTGACACATAATACAGCCTGCTTCCTACTGCTTACGGTAGAGCAGGTTTATTACTTTCTGACTGAAAACTTGCCCAATGAGCTGCAACAGTCATGCAGTCAATTGTTTGGTTGCTGGTCCATATATCTGTAGTTATGTGAACCTGCTTCACCTCAGAGAGTTTCAACTGCTTAATGACTTCAGTACACACCAAGTCACACAACTATGGAACAGCCTTTTTCAAGAAATATGTTCGACAGTGAACGGTGTATCATAGTTCAGTCCAGTTCATGAACTTGAGGAAATCTTTTTGGGCAGCAAAAGCAAAAGGGAGTTGTCAATCAGCCAACAGCTCTGCAATTGCTCTATGTGCAAGGCTATGCCTGTAGTTCAATGGGCAGAGCAACTCCACACCCCCAATCAGGCCTTACAAGGCCACTCCTCCTGGCTAGTCCAGGATTGTTTCTTGTTGCCCCACCATCCTCTCCTCCTCTTCCAGTGACATTTCTCTCTTCCCCTGGGCTTCTTCCTAAGCTACCTTTAGCCATGGAATCATTCCCACAGCACTTATAGGGGTGGAACCCTTCTCTAGGGTTCCTCGCTGTCTACTCCTACAGTGGATAAAGAGGCGAATAGCCACAATGTATCTAAGTCACATAAGCATACATCATATAAAGTTATGTAACCACACTGAATTAACAGTGCTTGCAGGTAAATTTTGATGTCCTTGCAACACTTTCTTCTAATATTAGTTGATAAATATTTTAAATTTTTGGGGGGAATTTATTTTTTACGCTTTTTTTCACATGGTCTAACAAATAGTGTAATACAGCCGTAAAAGGCTTTCACTAACTGCTGCAGACTCCCAGACAAACATAAATTGTTTTCTGACATCATCAAGTACTAGAAAATCCCAAAATAGTACTCTGATCTGCAGCCGGCTGTGGTGGTGAGCAGAAGGCTGTGCCAGTCACTGGCTCTCGGGATTGGAACAGGGGCAGGGGGTGGTGGGACAGTACCTGCTGGGGTGGGGTGTCTACTAGACCACCAGGGCAGAGATATGTATGATATGGGCAGGTCTGGGTTAGGGACAGATGACCGATAGACCACCAGGGATGCATTTTGGGTCTTCTAAGAGGGAATTGGGGCTAGAAAGGGACCACTAGACCACCAGGAAATCCTTTTATTCTAAGAGGGGATCGGGGCTAGGGAGGGACCACTAGACCACCAGGACATCAGTTTATTTATGATAATAGGGGATCGGGGCTGAGAGGGGTTGACCTGGCCTGGCCCACTCGGCTGATGCGCAGCATGCAGATGAGCCCATAATGGCCATGCATGTCCAATGGGCTCATCTGTATATTTGGGCTAAATATCACCCATAATGGTCACAGCACTAACCAGTGTGTGCTGTGCTGTGCTGTACCCCTATGGGTGGTCTTTGGCCCAGTGCACTGGTAGTGCGGCACACAGCTTTGTGGCTGCCTGCTGTGCGATCTGCTACCATGGCCCAATATTCATACAGATAGCGCGATCAATTCAGATCATGCTATCTGTTTAAATATTGCGCCAGAGCCATCCAGCCCTATTTTCTCATCTGGCGCACCTGTGTGCATGCGCAGACAGCTGGCTCTGAGTATGGAGCCTTAAGTGACCTGCTAGCCACTACCCATTATCTGTTTCAAACTACCATACTCAACAATTACACTGTTGTGTTGGTTAGGGTAGTGCATTAGCCAAACTACCCTACCCAGCCAAAAATAGGCTATACACACACTACCCAACTCAGCTACCCATCAGGTAGCCCATGCCTAATTAAAACCATAACTTTCTTTTGAGCTATGCTGTCAGAAAATTACATGTATAGAGGCTTGAATTACAGGCATGTTCTAAGTTCCGTTCAGAACTACAGCCACCACCCCGTCGGTCACAGGCCTATGGTAGAAAGTTTTGAAGACCATATCCCTAGACCAGCTAAGAGTCAAAAGGATAGCCTCCAAATGGACACAACTCCTGAATCCCTTGCTGGCCACCACTCCTCTAGATGAGTGGGCCCTGAACTTGGTCAAAGCAATCCCTGCCTCTGCCATGGTCCATCGGATCCACCTTGCAATGAAGACAGCCACCACTGGTTTATGATGTTTAGACAGAGAGATCAGAACCTGATCCACATCCCCACAGAGGAGGGCTATCCAATGAAAATATTCCAGATGGCAGGATACTATGCACAGCTTGGGTTCTGGCTCAAAACATAGATCGGATACCCCTTGAGCTGCTATTTTCATCCATCTGGTGAAGCAGAAATAAACCCTTTCTGGGAGGTGAGACATTCTAGAAATATCTGAAACTCTAATGTCTGACACCCTCTTGATGGATGTCAGACAGAGCCGAGAGGCCAGCTTCATGGAAAGTTGTTTAAGTGTTAAATCCTCATTTGAGGATGAACTCCTGAAGAGTTGCAGAACCTTGTCCACATCCCAGGTGCATCTGTACCTGGGTTGTGGGGGTCTAGACCATCTGATAGCCTTGAGAAATCTACAAATAAGTGGATGTTGACCTATAAACTTACGATCCACAGTGAAATGTGCAGTGGAGATGGCAGACCTCATAACATTGATAAACCTGTACACTTTACCTGAAACATAAATTTGGAATAAAAACTCTACCACCTCCATCACAAGTGATGAAAAGAGATCCATGTCCCTTCCACCACACCAGCCAGTCCTTCAAAACCAGGCTGCCAAATAAGCTGTTTTGGTTCCTTTGACCCAGGACTCTTGGAGAGGGTTAGCTGCTCAATCCAAAAGTCCCATGGTCAACCAGGTATCCCTGAAAGAAGCCATGCCACCAGCTGGAGCTTTTTTCCCAGCAATAGAGGGTGCAGGTTGCCACCCACATCCACAAGAAGGTCGTGCTCTGAGGAAGGAGGGAAAGCTGAATAGAAAGTTCCATCAGAGCCCAGAACCAAGGATGGTCTTACCAGAATAGTGATCCACAAGATTTTTGCTTGTTGCCTCCTGATCTGAGTCACTGTTCTGCAGATCATGGAAAATGGAGAAAAGGTGTAGTCCTTCAGATTGCTCCAGTCCTGGAGAAAGGCATCCATAGCACTGGCTTCTGGAGCCAGTCTCCAGCTGCACAAGACTGGGAGCTGAGCCGAGAGGCACAAGGTGAACAGATTCACCTCCAACGGTCCTCGCCGAGAGTGTAACAGGAGAAACATATCCCTCCTGAACCAGAACTCGCTGAAGTCCACCGGGTAGCAGGAGTTCCAGTTCACTGCCAAGTTGTAGAGACCTAGGATATACCGAGCCTGGATCTACCAACAGTGTTTCAGACAATAATGCCAGAACCTTTGGGTTGCTGCATTGATCTGGTGGGACTTTGTCCCTCCCCAACTTGTTGATGTAGTGCACCACCACCACACTGTCCATCTTTAGGAGAATTACCAGGTCATCTCTGCCCTTGGCAAAACTCTAGATCATGAAGAGCACTGCCAGGAGTTTGAGCACACTGATATGGAGGAAGAACTCCTCCTCCTCTGACCACCTGCCACCCGTGAAGGTTCCTTGGCACCAGACTCCCCAGCCATACAGACTGGCATCTGACTTTATCAAGAGTTCTGGTACAGTCTGGAAAATGGCTCTCCCATTCCAAATGTCCATCTGGCAAATCCACCAGAGAATATTGTTGCGGGTTGCTTGGGAGAGACGCACTGGGGAATCAAAGGAACCTGAGTGTCTGAAAGCCTCTATCCCATATCACTGTAAAGAGTGGTAATGGACGGAGGCTGGGAAGGCAGCTTGGATGAATAAGGAGAGGCGAGCAATAACTTTAGTTAGGTCCTGAACAGTGGCATGTTCCCTCCTGAGGAGGTTGCATAATGCCTTCTTTATGCCCTTGGCCTTGGTTACAGGCAGTCTGAGGCAGGCATCTACTGAATCCACCTCAAACCCCAAGAAAGAGATCATCTGGCTGGGGGACAGTACTGACTTATCCTGATTGATGGCAAAGTCAAGGTGTTCCAGCAGGAAGTTGGTTAGGTGGAAATGCTTCACTAGTGACACAGCAACCTGATTCATGATCAAGATGCTGTCCAGGTGAATAATAAGCCTGACACCCGTGGCCCTGAGCCGGGTCACCACTGGGCACAGAAGCTTTGTGAAACACCATGGGGCTGAGGAGAGGCTGAAAGGAAGGCAAGTAAACTGCCAAGTCACCCCTTCCCACCTGAGCCACCTCTAGTTGTTAGAATGGATGGGAACTGTTAGGTAAGCATCCTTCAGGTCCAGATGAACCAGCCAATCTCCTTTGAGGAGAGTGTCTCATAGAAGATGGACAGAAACATAGAATTTGATGGCAGATAAGGACTGCTTGGCCCACCTAGTCAGCCCATTTTCCTACCTAACAGATAATCTGCAGATCCTAGTTAACCAACAGCTTACTTCCTCCTACCCCTCACCTAGGACTACCTTATGTCTGTCCCATGCATTCTTGAATTCCGCCACTGTTCTTGACTCCACGACCTCCTCAGGGAGGCTGTTCCATCATCCACAACCCTCTCTGTGAAAAAATACTTCCTCACATTACCTCTGAGCCGTCCCCGCTGTATCTTCAAATTGTGCCCCCTTGTTCTTGCATATCTCTTTTTCTGAAAGATGCTACCCTCTTGGACTTTGTTGATTCCCTTGAGGTACTTGAAAGTTTCTATAATGTCCCTCTCCCTTCTTTCCTCAAGGGTATACATATTAAGCTCCTTTAGTCTTTCTTCATATGTCTTCTGGTGCAGACCCTGCACCATTTTGGTTGCCCTCCTCTGGACAGCCTCCACTCTGTCTATGCCTTTGCGGAGATGGGGTCTCCAGAACTGCACACAGTACTCCAGATGGGGTCTCACCAACTGTCTGCACAGAGGGATAACAACTTCCTGTTTTCTACTATTGATGCCTCTCCCTATGCATCCCAGTATCACCCCAGCCTTCCTTACTGCCTTCTCACATTGCTTGCCCACCTTTAGGTCATCTGATATAATTAACCCCAGGTCCCTTTCTATTTTTACTGTTGTCAGTATCTTACCCCCATTGTGTACTCTTCCCCTGTGTTTTTGTTTCCCAGGTGCATTACCTTGCACTTCTTTGCATTGAATCTGAGCTGCCATATATTTGACCATTCCTCCAACCTTGCCAAGTCCCTTCTCATCCTTTCCACTCCATCTTGTGTATCAACCCTGTTGCAGATATTTGTGTCAACTGCAAAGAGATATACTTTTCCTTCCAGTTCCTCTGCAATGTCACTTATAAAGACATTAAAAAGGACCGGTCCCAGTATTGAACCCTGCGGTACCCCGCTAGTAACCCTTCTTTCTTCACTGTGGACTCCATTTACTACTACCCTTTGCATCCTGTTGTTTAGCCAGTTTTTTATCCAGGCTACCACCTCGGGACCCACTCCAAGGCTGGCTAACTTGTATATTAATCTTTTGTGTGGGACTGTATCAAATGCCTTGCTAAAATCTAGGTAGACCATGTCCACAGCCCCTCCCTGGTCTACTACTTTGGTCACCCAGTCAAAGAAATCTATTAGAGTCATCTGACACGACCTTACCATCGTGAATCCATGCTGCCTTGGGTCCTGTGCCCCACTGGCCTCTAGGTACTCAACAATTCCTTCCTTCAGAAGTGATCCCATCATTTTCCCTACCATTGAGGTCAAACTAACTGCCTTCCATCTTGCAATGTTTGTAGACAATATAATGACTGAGGTCTCATAGGTTGATGGCCACTGATTGATGACCTCTTTCTTTGGGAACCAGGAAAATTGAACTGGTCCAGCATTGGCACTCCAGTGAGGCACAAACTATGACACCTTTGGAATAAAGGGAGTCCAATTCTTGGGAAATCAGTGCCTTTTCTTCTTTAGAGAAAGAAGGGGAGTGACCTGAAGGGGGGATGGGTGGGTTTCAAACTCAATCAGGTAGCCCCGTACCATGTTCAGAACACGTGTCCTGTGTGATGCGATCCCAATTGTGGGGGAACACGTGCAGTCTGCTCATCACTTGAAATAGGCCCTGGACAAAGAGGAATTGATTGAGAGAGAGATCAGGGGGTTCCCCCAAAGGTTGACCTGCTTGATTGCAGGGTGGAGATGGGAGTGGTTGAGCCTCTGCCCCCATGAAAGAGATCTTTAGATCTAAATTCCTGGTCTCCTCTTGATTGGGATTCATAGCCAAAGGAGTCACTGGAAAAGGAGCACTGGCGAAAGCCGTGGGTCTGAACCCGACCAAAAGAGCGGCCCCTGCCTCTTCTGGCCCGTGCAAAAAGGGGGCACCCCAATACCCTAAAGGAAGACTGAGTCTTCTTTATCCCAGAAAATTCTTTGCCCAATTTCTTAAAGGAGAACTGCACTGAATGTGTAAATCATGTTTCTCAGCCAAAGCTGTCTTTTAATACTGGTTTAAATTCTGTTATTAATTTAGCTATCTAGGCTTTGTAGTTATCGTTGGGAGTGTTTCTGATTTACATGCTGCTGGTAAGAACCATTTTAGAACTGCATGATGTAGTTTATGTCCCTGTTCTAAGCTTCTGTTATTGATACCCTGTATTTATGTTCTACTATGGAACTCTGAGGTTGTTTGGGACATAAACTACATCATACAGTTCTAAAATGGTACTTACCACCAGACTGTAAAACAGAAACACTCACTGAGGTACTAAAAGGCCTTTACAGATGTAACAATAACAGAATTTGAACCAGTACTTCAAAAACAGCTTCTATTAGGAAATATGACTTGGAGGTTCAGTGCAGTTCTACTTTAAGCTCCTTGAGCAAGGGTTCACTGAATAGTAAGCCAACTGCCTCCAGGCCTGCGTCTTTGGAAGCCATTTCTGAGGAGTCAGGGTGAAACTTCAAAAGGACAGTCTTTCTTCTTTCAGCCAAGAGAGCCACATTTGCATTACCCAAAAAACAAATCATGGAAATGCGGATCAATCTGACTGTGATTAGTACCTGTCTTTCCAGCCGCATCACTAAGTAATGCCGGGGATCCCACTAGGTCCAGCTGTTTGTCTAGGACTGCCTTGAGACTTTTATCCAAGTCTTTCTTTGGGTCTTTGCTTACTTTGCCAGATAGGTGGAGAATCTCATATTGAACTTAGGTACAGGGTGACCTTGAAAGGGAGGACAGGTCTACAACAGTCCCAAGGAAGCAGTATAGCATAGTGGTTAAAAGCACTGAGCTGCAAACCTGAAGACCTGGGTTGCAGTCCCATCAGCCCCCACCTGCATACTGTGTGACCCTGAGCAAGTCACTTAACTTCCTTGTGCTCTCAGGTCGCACCTGGAAACAAGCTCCAGCTTAGCATGCCTTTCCTGGTTAAATAATGTACCTTTTCTGTGAAACTTTTTGTCCAGAGCCTTGGGCAGGCAGCTGACCAGGTAGTCTGTGACCTAAGGAAGAGGGCTGCACTCAAATGGAGAGTCCTCAGAGGCATCTGGATCAAAAGGTGACTTAGTAGACTCCTGGGGGTCCCCTGTAGTGGGCTCACAGATAGTCTCCTGAGTAGTTTAATGGGATGGCTCTCACACCAAGATAAAGGGGGAGAGTGGTCATAATGATCATCTGACTCTGACTTCCATGCTGAGGAGCCCGAGGTGTTCCTCCTATAACCACCCCCTGATTGAGAACCCAGAAAGAGGGGCCTGTGGGAGCAGTCAGGAGGATGAAAGACATGCTTTCATTTTTGTGTGACCTTCCCGACCTTAGGGTTGTCTGAGGACTGTGGCTGCCCTTCTAGCCTTCTGAGTTCAGCATTTGTTAACCCACTGGATGCAGGATCAGTACCACTCTTGATGATACTGGTGGGTCTTGACCTTCCTAGAGCACATGCAACCTTATTTAGGCTGTTGGTCACAGATTCATTTTGGAGGGGGAGTCCTTCCCCTGGAGGGTAGGCTCTGTGGAAAAGGCTCTTCTGGGAAGGTCAAGGGCAGAACCAGAAAGGGACTATCTGCTCCTATGGTTATCTGAAGTCCCCTCTTCAGCAGTGGGAGGAGTAACCCTAACCTGGGGAGAATGCAGAGATCATGACCTTCTCCCACAGGTTTGCCCTAAAATAGGAGATTTTTGTCTCACCTGAGAATGGCACACATAGTTGTGTGCCAATAGAGCCTCTCCTTGTTCAACTGCCAGTCAGTCCTCACCCCATACATGCCCTTGTGCCAGGATTTCTTCATGGTCCACCAAGTAATGATCATTTCTGAGACTGAGTTCCTCCTGAAGTTTTTGGGAAATGGCTTCATCAGTGAGTGTTGCCAGATGTTCAGCAGCAATTGCAGGGCCCTCATCAGCTTCAGCGAGAAGGGGAATGATATGCATCATAGAAAAAACAGGCGGATTGCAAACTGACACAAATGGCCACACCATCTTCAGCTAGTCAGCAGCAAAGAAATGGACAACATTTCATGCCTTTGCTTTTTATGGATGTCTGAAGGACTATGGGAGGGGCAAAGGGCTCTGAGTGTTGTAGGCAGTAGTTTGTGTTAGCTAGGGCTGGATAGCTGAATGGCCGAATTTGGTGCTGTATATTCGTAAAGTTTTTGCTACTCGTCTCAGTAAAGAACAGTGCCATGCCTGTGATTCCAGCCTCCATGTGTTAGCATAAAATTGTTGTTTCCCCCTAATTTCTGGTCACCTATAGCCAGGCAGGATAAAGCATTCTAAACTTTATTCCTGTAACATAAAGTTTATTCTTAATGTCCTGATATTCGGCTTGCTTTCCATGCACCTGCGGGTTGAAGTCATTAAAGATATACAGCTGGCTACCTTCCCACCAAATCTCTTTTGTTTCCTGTACCTTGGTTTGTATGTGTCTTGTCCAGAAAGCTAAGAAGCCTTAAGATTATGGGGTGAGGCTTGTCCCTGGAATTTGACATGGGCCTCAGTGCTCTGTGCACTTGCTCTATCATGTATGATAGGCCATGTGGGGAGGGACCAGCCACCTTCTCTAGTAGCTTTTGCAAAAGTTGGATAGTATTTGGCCCTCTGCTTATTCTGGGAGGCTGAAACCACAAGGTTGTTGCATTAGCTGCAGCCTTTCTGGTCCTCCAAACTATCCTCCTGCTTCTGTATTTCCTCTGTAATCTGACTACGCCTGGCTCCGTGTGTTCAGCGAAGTCTTCCAAAGAGATGATGTGGATCTCAGTGCCCAAGAGCCATCTGGGAAGTTCTTCAAGCACTGGTCAGAATGATTTGAAGAAACCCTGACGGTCTAGCAGTGTTTCTTTCAAGTGGCCAAGTTTTTTCTTTTATGGGGGGGCCTGGCCTTTCCCTTTCCCCATTCCGCGCTGAGGCTCAGTCCCTCCCCAGCACACCACCCAACCATGCCCAGGATTACCCCTCTGGGCGGGGCAGTCAGACGGGCACCCCTTTCCAAGGTCAATGGTATCTTGCCCTGGCTTACCCCCCAGGGTGGGGCCATGGGAGCAGGACCCCTCCGGTGGACACTGGTGGCAGCGGGAATGGTGGCTGGGCAGGCTTCATACATGGAGAGGCTGGATTTTTGAAATGCTGAGTATTCCCCCAGAGGCAGGATATGCAATGACATCCAGCATCTGTCCTGCCTCCAGCGACATTTTGGCGCTAATCGTTTTGTGTCCTCCGGCCTATGCCAGGGGCCACTAACATGCTGGATGCTCACCCCTTCCCCCTGGAGAAGGAGAGTCGCTCCTCAGGTGCTCAATCCTTCTCCACCCAGCCGGCCCTACAACTGTCGGATCCATTCCCAAACCCAGGATGTCAGCATCACACGCAGATTCCTTGCCACTGTGCCAGTGGGCCGGTGGCCAAGTTCTTTTAAAAATTTGTCCATGACATCTGGGTTGGCTGCTTGAGCTGGGGATGGCAGCAGGGAGTCATTTGACTTGTGGCACTTCAGTGGCTGTGCTGTTGCAAGTAGAGGAGGTGGTGTGCTGGTTACCTTCATAAGCTCTGATTCTGCAGCCATTTAGTTGGTAAGCCAGATATCAGTTGATAGCGCAGGGTTAGCTGCATTGAATTCATCAGGAGTGGAGAGAGAAAATATCAACTTAGGAAATAAAATAAATCTTGAGGAGCTGGCTGAGAAGCTGCTTCTCCCTAGCACACCATCAGATGACTCCCCAGAAGGTCTCTATCATATTGCCCCCCTGCCACCTGATTACAGATGAGTCCATGTTTAATGCCTTGAGCCACTTCTCATAAGATCTGTCCTGCTGGCCCTGTATCATCTTAGTCACCCTTCATTGTATTGCTTCTAGCCTGTCCTATCCTTCCTGAGGTGAGGATTCCAGAACTGGGTACAGTACTCCAGATGTGTGTTAGCTTCCACCCCCTGTGTGGCTTTAAGAGGACTTGTTCGGCTAAAAAGACTTCCTTCCGGCCCGTTTTTAATTCTGGTGATGGGGTCCAGGGGGAGCATAAACAAAGGCAGACATCGCTCCTGCAGCAGGAAGGAAGAAGAGGAAAAAAAACTGCAAGATTGTTTTTTGCTTGGGAAGAGCTAAGTCAATCAGCAGGGAGCCTGGGGAAGACTATAAATAGCCCCAGGAGCCCAACAAAAATCCAGTCCCCAAGGAGAAGAGAGACCAGGAGAGACTGCACCAAGGGCTGGAGACCTAGGCTGTGATGGCTGGTCTAGACTCCTGCAGGCAGTAAGCTACAGTGCTGGGACTGAAGAATCAAAAGAGAAAATGAAACTGTTTGCAAAAGAGCCTAAGGGGATTGCTGCTAGTGCAGGCTGTGTTTTTCAAAATGTGTGCTACAAAAGCTGCTTAAGTCCACCAGAAGGTGGTGAAGGTTCCTGATAAGACATTTTAGAGTCTGGAGCTCATCTTTAGCTGAGAAGATCTCACTTTTGGATTTACAAAAGACTTTTGCCTAATTGCTGTTCATGGAAATTGCACCCCAGGGTGTTCTGAATGAGACCCCAGACAGGGATCGGGGTCTGCATTGAACTGTTTCTGCCAGAACAATGGAGCTGCAGTTCATCTTTATCCAAGAAGCTCCTGCCCTAGGTGCTGCCAACCAAGCGTTCCAGAGGATTATACCAGAGTGATCAGAAGCCAAGGACATCCTTCGTGCCTGCACCGTATCAAGTACAATTTTGCCACTGGGGGATTACAAATGGTTGTTGTTCCAAGTTCCTTTGCCTTGTGTTATTTCTTCATCTAGGGCCCCAACACTGGCTAAGCAAGCCTGCCACTGTAGTGGGGTACCCCCAAAATACATTGGGACAGGTCTGGTACAAGATGAGTGGGAGCTTGGGGAAGTTGCATTGGGTGTTATTGATGGCATTACTGGTATAGTTACTGATGTTGGAAAGTGCTGTATAAATGTCTAACCTAACCTTATTTTTTTGTAGCCAAAGTTGCCAGTCCTACACCCTACAATAATAAATACTTGCTGTGCTTATGGTAATTGCTGTCTCCACAACTGTTTTTGGATATTGTGTATTGGGGAGTGTCTGGAAGGGTTGGGGAGGTGGAAGTATTGTTCCTGGGGAACAGGGAAAGGTAACTGGTTATTCTGCCTGAGTCCTCAGATGGAGGCACTACACCACCGAAGGGTGAGTGATCATGATCCTGTCTCACAAGGACCCAGGCTGGCCCCCTCTAGCTGTCACGAGGGCCCCAGAGTTGGTACTCAGGACCGGCCGACAACCTACCCTACATATTGGAGGCTCAGCACTGGAATCCTCCCGTGCCCGGAAAGATAGCCACGGGTTCTGTGTGGAGTCAGGGAGTGGTGTTGGGGCAGACCCCAACCAACCTGCAAGAAATAATGGCACTTCAAGAATTGGAAGATTGGTGCCGGGGAGAAGAGCTAGATTGGAAAAAAGTGATTCTATTAAAGGGAATACAGTATGTGCCATTTGTTACGGACATGGGTGTAGTGGATGTTTGGTAATAACGGACAAAATCGCAATGTCAAAAGCCAATTTATACATGCTGCTGTATTACAATCGCCTGATTAGGCAGACCTGTAATTCTGCATTTAGCAGCTGCCAGAATCACTCAGTTCACATATCCTGCCTGATATGTCACACATTCCTGAGATGGTGATTAACGATGATAAGCAATTAGCGGTTTGTACAGTTGCTGCTAATTCCCGCGTTAAGTTAAGTAGTGAACCAGTCTCTCCAGGTTTTAACAATGTGCAGTACTTAAAGTCCCCTCTACCCCACCTTTATTTTCATATTATTCTTTTACCTTTACTTTGGCTGACCTGTGCAGCTATACTGCTGTTTCTGTGCTGTGTTGTACTTTACTTGCTTCTATGATGTCTTCAGGTAAGCATATGTCTTACCTTTGCCAGAAAAGTTGAGATAATTAATGAAATGGACAAGCTGCCAAAAATGAGCATCCATGATCTGAGTGCTCATTTTGGCATAGCCAAGTCCATTATTTCTGATCTGCAGAAACATAGGGAAGCATTGCTTTGCAACTGGTATTCCAATCAGAACCCTGAAGAAATAAATACAGAAGGTTGCCATGCAGATCATCACAAAAGAAGCTGTGATCACTGAGTGTACTGTACTTGTACAGTACTGTACGTTGCGCCGTGCATCTGTATTGCTGTTCCAGTCGGACATCCTATAAACATTGGGCAAAAGAATAATTGATGTATTGGTCACCGCTTGTAACGGACTATATACGCAATGTCAAACTAGTCTGTTACAAGCAGCGCATACTGTACCAGAAAGTGTTGACAGCGCAAATGTGATTGATATGTTATATGAATGGGAATGTTGTGACAATTTAAAAATGCAAGGCTGGAGGTGTGACCACTCTAGTGATAGTCTGAGCGCCCTGGTAAAGAGCGGGTCTGTGATTGATTTCACCAAGGCACCTCCAGTCTTCACCCCCAGGGGCTCCTGGGTCTCATGGAGAGTGGTCACACACACGAGTGCCCCAGAGCCTGTGGGACTGGGAGTGGACACTAGTGATTTTAGGACCAAAGTAGATTTATGCTTACAATCTGAAGGTAAAATGTATAATAACTTGGAAAAGCATGTATGAGGCTAACAGTGTAGAGTTAAATGAATAGCTCCCTGCTTGGGTCACTGCATGGACCTTGGGCTGTGGGAAGGGATCCCACCCCTGATTAAAACCATTTTTGGGGTGAGCACCCGTACCTCTGGGTGAGGATGAGTTCGACACGTGGGTGGATCAAGTGACCCCAATGGTCCAAGACCCTAACTTCCCTGAGGCTGAAAAGAAGAGAAGGGTATGGGAAAGTCTGAGGGGTCCTGATATGGATGGCATTGCTGCTTTGCAGGCCATCCACCCAGAGGCTGATGCCCAAATGTTCCTGAACACTTTGGAAGGGATATTCAGGAGTACTGATAGTGGGGCTAAGATAATGAGAAAATTACAAACCATAGTACAGAATAAGGGAGAGAAACTATCTGAGTATTTCATGAGGCTGGAGCAGTCAATTCAAAAAGTGTATAAGAAAGGGGCTATTTTGGCCACAGACATGAATACGATCCGAAGTGAGCAGATCTTGGAGGGGCAGGTCAGTCTGAAATGTTATTGTTGAAGCTAAGATTAGAGGACAGACTCCAGACCCCTCCCTCCTATGGGGACGTGATGTTGGAGGTCCGGGAAAAGGAGCACCGGGCTTCTGAACCCACTTGAATAATTGTCCCAGCTCACATGATAGAGACTGCCATAGGCTGCCCCTGTGGGGACCAAGAACCAAGTGAGGCTGAGTTGTTGCACTAGTAGGTGCAGATATTGATGAACAGGTGTCTAAACTGCAAACCTCTTGAGCTAGTGGTCCTGAACAAGGGCAAGCACCCTGCATGTGGAGGGACAAGCCCCCTGTTCAAACTGAGGCCAGAATTAACTTCTTTGGCCACCACTGTGGTGAGGAAGGGCACATAAAGAGATACTGCAGAGCCCCTGAGAACCTACACCCTGTGGTACAGAAACTTATGAAAAGACAAAATGTGTCGGGACATGCCAGTTGAGACCCAGTGAAGGAGTGAACTGGGACCCTGAAGCAGACATGCTCCACAAAGTCCACAACTGCCTCTACCCATGGGTCCCCTGAGATTCCCACTGGCCTGGTGGGCCCCTCAGCTAAAGTCTGGGCTGAAGTTGAGGGGGTGGCCTGTGTGATGTTGCTTGACAGTGGCTCCCAAGTGACTGTGATATTTGATTCCTGTTACAGGCAACACCTCAAGCATCTCCCTGTGCAGCCACTTGAAGGGCTGGCTGTGTGGGGGTGAGTAATCAGCCGTATCCTTATTTGGGGTATGTAGGTGTACGTATTGAGTTCCCCCAAAAGGCAGCAGGAGTTCAAACCCCACCGGATACCCTGGCTGTAGTATGCCCAGATACGGGAACAGAGGGGGAGACCCTGCTGGTGGTGGGCATGAATGCTCACATATTCCGAAGATTAGCCAAACTATGTCAAGAGTTGGGGGACCTCAATGCACTGACCAGATTCTGATGCACCCCATGGTTAGAACTGCCTACTTAAAGAAACTCTTAATTCAGCCCTCAAAGAGGGAAGAAGACCCAGTTGACATTATTAAACATGCAGAGATGAAGCCCCTCACAGTTCCCCTGGGGGCTGAGGTCACGGTCACTGGAGTTTTAGAGTTACACAGAACCCCAGAGAGCCTGGCCTTGCTGATTGATAGTCCTCGGAGCAATGAACTGTCTTACCCCTTACTGATCCAGGCAGGGGTGATCCAGACCCAGAGCACTTTGGTGAAGACCCAAAGGATTACAGTACTGGTAAAGAATGAGAGTAACAAATGAGTGGTGATCAGGAAAGGGAGGACCCTGACCCACATGTACACTACAGGGACGGTCCAAAGCTTGTCCTCCAGAAGCCCACCTACCACCCAGCTGGACCCCAGTGTGTTCCAGTTTGGTGAGTTCCCACTGCCTGAGAAGTACCAGCAACAACTACATCAGAAACTGGCACAATGCACAATGGTTTTCTCCCTAAGCGAACTCAGTGTAGGGTGTGTGAAGGGGACTGAGCATTACATAAGGATGACAGATGAGAGGCCCTTCCAAGAAAGATCGAGATGCCTGGCACCTGCTGACATAGAAGATATACAGATCACCTTCAAGAGCTCTTGGCTGCCAGCATTATCTCTGAGTCCAGGAGTCCATACGTCTCACCCGTTGTGGTAGTACAGAAGAAGAATGGGGTGGTGAGGCTGTGCATCGACTACCAGATGCTCAACAAGAGAACAGTGGCAGATCAATATACCATGCCATGTGTAGAAGACGCTGTGGTTTGCCTAACTGGGAGCAGATGGTTCTCAGTCCTGGAACTCAGAAGTGTGTATTATCAAATACCGATGGCGGAGAAAGACAAAGAAAAAAATCATTTTCATCTGCCCAGTGAGGTTCTATCAGTTTGAGAGGATGCCCCATGGAGTCACAGGGGCTCCTGCCAATTTTCAATGTTTAATAGAGTGGGTGGTCGCAGATATGCACCTTCTGCAATTATTGGTTTGCCTCGACGACCTCATAGTGTTTGGCCACACCATTGAAGAGCATGAAGAGAGGCTGATGAAGGTTCTAGACCGACAGGAGAAAGGTGGTCTGAAAGTGTCAGCGGACAAACAGTTCTGCCAACCATCCATTAGATATGTGGGACATATTGTATCAGTGGAGGGAGTGAGCATGGGTCCTGCCAAAGTGCAAGCCCTGACAACCTGGCTGAGGCAACACAACTTAAAGACTCTCTAATCCTTCTTAGGGTTCTGTGGTTACTATCGGAGGTTTATTCAAGATTTTTCTAAGGTCTTTCACCCATTGACTAACCTGCTGCAGGGCTACCCTCCCACAAACTACAAGCAGAAATGCAAGAACCTATAAATGACTCCCAAGTCTTACTACAGAGTGAATTAACCCTTCAGAGCCAGGTGATCACCAGAGTGAGAGGAGGCCTTCAGAGACATCATCTGCTGCCTTATGGAAGCACCTGTACTGGCTTTAGCGGATCCCACCCAGCCCTATTTTGTCCACACTGATGCCAGCATGGATGGATTGGGTGCGGTGCTATATCAAAAATACCTGGGGGGGGTCTGCATCCCGTGGTCTTCACCAATTGGAGTCTCACTGCAGCTAAAAGAAACTGTCTTGTACACAAATTGGAGTTTCTGGCCCTAAAATGGGCTGCGGTAGACCAATTTCATGACTACTTATATGGGGCAAAATTCACCATAAGAACAGATAACAAAACCTCACTTACATCAACACCACGGCAAAGCTGAATGCGGCTGGACATCAATGGCTCTCCGCCCTCTCCACATACAACTATAAACTGGAATACAGGCAAGGACTGAGCAACATTGATGCTGATGCATTGTCCTGCAGACCACATCTGGAGCCCCCACCGCCGGTACCCAAGAACTGCTATCAGAGGCGGTGCAAGCAGTGTGCAGTAAGATTTTGCTTGGGAACTCAGAGACAGTAGTGCTACCCTGTAGAATCATTGATTCCTTAGGGACCCCGTCCAGATGCCATACCGGATGCTTATTACAATCATATTGGCATTGATTTTAAGTATTTACCACAGCCAAATAAGAGAAAATAGAAATATTTACAGAGGCAGAACGACAGTCTTAAGGGGGTAATAGCTGTATTGGGGAAGGGGGACAGCCCAGCCCAAGTGCCAAAAACCCTCCCTGATGTGCCTATCCTACTGCAAGAGAGTGGGATAAACTGGAATTACAGAATGGCCTGTTATATCCCATTGTCAGAGACCCAAAGACCCAAAAAACCTTCAGGCAATTGATGCTCCTGTGGAAGCACTGCAGGGTGGCAATGAGGTTGTTAAACGATGACATGGGCCATTTAGGACTTGAGAACTGTAAAAGGCAGATTTTACTGGGCCAGAATGGTGAGAGACATTGAAGCCTTCTGTAAAAAATGTGCAAGATGTGTCCAAAGAAAGACCCTTCCAAAAAGAATTGCTCCATTGCTAAATATAAAATCCACTGACCCCATGGAGCTAGTCTGCATGGACGTTTTATCCTTGAAGTCTGATAGCAAAGGTTTTAACAGTGTATTAGTCATTACCGACCATTGTACCAGATATGTTCAGGCCTATCCTACCAAGGACCAGAAAACCAGTACAGTTGTGAAAACGTTGTCTGAATTTATCACCTATTACAGCATACCATAATGCATTCATTTTGATCAAGGTCCTGATTTCAAGAGCAAACTAGTTTCTAGCAGCACATGGAATTCAACAAGCAAAAAACATCCCATATCACCCTCAAGGGGACCTGCAGCCTGAGAGATTTAATTGGACACTCATGGACATGCTGGGCACTCTGAACCATAAGCAGAAGAAGGCCTGGAGCCAGCATGTACCCCAGTTGGTGCATGCTTACAACTGTAGTAAGAATTGTGCCACAGACATCTCCCCCTACTTGCTGATGTTTGGAAGAGAGGCTCGGCTGCTCATTGACCTGGCTTTTGGTCTGTCACCTGAAGGAACCAGCAAGGAGTCATACCAACAGTATACCAAGTGCCTCAAAAGTCAGCTTCAGAAGGCATACAAGCTAGCAGCAGAATGTGCTAGGAAGATGAATGCAGGAAACAAGGCCAGATATGACCAGAGACGAAGACCTCAACAGCTCACTGTGGGAGATAGAGTACTATTTTTGAACTTTGGAGAGTGTGGAAAGCACAAAGTGGCAGACAGATGGTCATCTGAACCCTGTGTCATCCTGGATAAGTTGGTTAACTTACCTGTTTATAAAGTCAGACAAGAAAGGGGGCCTCACACCATCAGAACCATTCATCAAAACCATCTATTACCAATAGGACACCTAGAGCCAGTCATCCAAGAAAAGGAGCCTTTTACCCTAAGGGCCCCCAGAACTAGGAGCAACACCCAACAGGGCAACCAAATCCAGCATACTCCAACTGCCGAAGTATATGTTCCTTTGGTCCCTTCTCCACAATTTTCCGGGGACCCAAAGGATGAATATGAAGACTATCAAGGAGACCCTGAGGTCTTGTGGTACCAACCCTTCACCAGTTCAAATGCCCCAGCTGCCCAGAGTGTAGAGTGGGCTGGAGAGGACTGAACCTCAGAAACTACATCTTTCAACTGGAATGTTGATGCTGAACCTTTTGTTCCATGGTATGTGCCCAGGACAGTGACACTGTTACAGCAAAAATATAGATGCTGACAATATCTATGTTTTCACTGTAATAGACCACCCGAGACCCCGGTACTCTCACTCCCGGTCCTGCACCCCTTCCCTGATCCAACTCTGACTCTGAGTTAGAATCGCATGGGGGATTCGGGGGCAAAGCCCCCCGATGAAAAAATATCTGGGGTCTCAAGTTGGATTTATGTCGACCACAAGTTGCAGTCCACATAAATCTGTCACTGTGATGTCGGTCAACAACTTACTTGTAGAACCAGCATCGTAGAGCCTTGTTCCACAAATCAACCTGGACACCACTACTGATAACCCCTTTGTGGATATAAATGTTACTGGCTTGCTGGAGGACTCTACAAATCCTGAGGATGTCCAACAAGAAGGCCCTGTGGACACTAATACCTCAGAAATGAACACTGAACAGGACAGTGTCCCCATGGATCCCCCAGAAATCTCACAGGTGCATAGAAGATCAGAAAGAGCCCACAAACCCCCACTAAAACTTACGATCAGCCTGGAGAGTCATCTGACATGCCTTTCGATGTGGTACACAAAAAAATGGTGCCTATAGTACATGCTGTGTCCCTACCCCAAAGGTTTAAATCTGAGGTGAAAACAGACGTTAGTAAACAGGGGCAACTTAATGTGTTCAATGTGTTACCTGTTATTGACTAATTAACATCTTTCTTTTTAATTAACATCTTTCTTTAACTTGTTTGTTCATTAACCCTTTTTTCCTTCCACAGCACACTGCCCTAAAATAGACTATGGGACTCATGAACTGTGGGCAGTGTCTTTTTAGAGGATGACAAGTTCTAAAGAGGGGGGAGTATGTGAGCCCTCTCCCCCTGTGTGGCTTTAAGAGAACTGGTCTGGCTAAAAAGGCTTTCCCCCAGCCTTTTTTAATTCTGGTGGCGGGGTCCGGTGGAGCATAAATAAAGGTGGACATCGCTGCTGCAACAGGAAGGAAGAAGAGAAAAAAAAGGCAAGACTGTTTTTGCCTGGGAAGAGCTGAGCCAATCAGCAGGGAGCCTGGGGAAGGCTATAAATAGCCCCAGAAGCCCACCAAAAATCCAGCCCCCAAGGAGAAGAGAGACCAGGAGAGACTGCACCAAGGGCTGGAGCTCCAGGCTGTGATGGCTGGTCTAGACTCCTGCAGGCACTAAGCTACAGTGCTGGGACTGAAGAAACAAAAGAGAAACTGGAACTGTTTGCAAAAGAGCCTAAGGGGATTTCTACTGATTCAGGCTATGTTTTTCAAACTGTTTGCTACAAAAGCTGCTTATGTCCACCAGAGGGTGGTGAAGGCTCCTGATAAGACATTGGGACAGGTCTGGTTCCAGACAGGTGGGAGCTTGGGGAAGTTGCATTGGGTGGTATTGATGGCATTACTGGTATAGTTACTGGTGTTATAAAGTGGTGTATAAGTGCCTAACCGAACCGTATTTTCTTGCAGCCAAAGTTGCCAGTCCTACGGTAATAAATACTTGTTGTGCTTATGGTAATTGCTGTCTCCATGACTGTTTTGGAGTATTGTGTATTGGGGAGTGTGTGAAAGGCTCCAGAAGGTGAAAGTATTGTACCCAGGGAACAGGGAAAGGTCATTGGTTATTCTGCCCGAGTCTTCAGGTGGAGGCGCCACACCACCAAAGTGTAAGTAATCACAGTCCTGTCTCACAAGGACCCAGGCTGGCCACCTCTAGCTGTCATGAGGGCTCTGGAGTCGGTACTCAGGACCGGCCGATAACCTACCCTACATGTGGCCTTAGCATTAATCTATAAAGATGTAATATTACCTCTTATACTGTCAGTACCCCTCTGATACAGCCTAACATCCTATTTGTCTTATTAAAGGCCTTACTGCTTTGGCTTGATTGTTTGAGGTTGTCACTAATGATGGCTCCTAGTTCCTTTTCCTCAGTTGTAGTGCTCAGCTTAACCCCCATCCAGTACTCTGTCCTGGGTTTCTTGCTCCCTAGGTGCATCACCTTGCACTTTCTGACATTGAATTTCAACTGCCAGACCTTAAACCATTCCTCCAGGCTATGCATCTCCCTAATTCCATCATTGCTGTCCACCCTCCCAAAGAGCTTTGTGTCATCTGTGAAGAGAAACGACCTGCCCTGAATTCCTTCTCCAGTGTCACTGATGAACATACTGAAGAGGACCAAACCCAGGACAGATCCTTGCAGCACCCTACTTGTTACCTCCCGCTCTTCTGATTTGACCCCATTTACCATGATCCTCTGTTGCCTCCTCTTCAGCCAATTTCCTACCCCTGTTACTATGTCCCTTGCCCCCCACAATCCTCCATCTTTTCAGCAGTTGCCTGTGAGGCAGTGAATTGAAGGCCTTCCTGAAAACAAAATAGAGTAAATCCATAGTGAGGCCCCCATCCAATGTTCTGGTTACCCAGTCAAAAACAACTGTTAGGTTATTCTGACAAGACCATTCTGCCATGAACCCATGCTGTTTACTATCCTGGAGGCCACTACTCTCCAGGTAGTCCACTAGGTCCTCCTTGACTAGTGAGTCGATCAGTTTCCCTACAACTGAGGTAAGACTGATAGGTCTGTAGTTCACCACTTGCACCTTCCCCCCCTTTGTGGAGCGGAACCTTGTCTGCTACCCTCCAGTCCTTTGGAACTACCTCTGTGTGTAACAAGCTACTGAACAGCCCTACAAGGGTTCAGCTAGTTCCACTGCCAGCTCCAAGAAGACCCTCAGGATGTATCTCATCTGGTCCGGGGGCCTTATCTATCTTAAGGGCTGCTAACCCTCTTCCAACCCTTTCATTGTTAAATACTAGCTGCCTCATCTTCGCAACCTGCATAGTGGCCATCTTGATGCCACTCTCTGGCAAGGGCTCACTGTCTTTCCTGATGAAGACAGGGCAAAAGTAGTCATTAAGGATAGCTGCCTTTTGCCTATCCTCCTCTATTACCCTACCTCCCTCTGATAGCCTAACAATTCCCCCTCCTTTTCTCCTTTTTTCCCCTAATATATCTGAACTATTTCTTTTATCTACTCTAGGTTCCCTTCAGCAATATGCAGCTCAGTGTCTGCTTTAGCCTCCCAAACTGCCCCCCTTGCTTTCCTAGTTCTAAGTTGGTATTCTCACAATTCTTCCTTTCCTCGCTTTTCTTTCACCTAATGAAGGCTTTTTTTTACTTTTTTTACCTCACTGCTTCCCTGACCCTTTCTGAGAACCCCATTGGTCGCTTGTACCTGTTACTTTTGGTTACTGTCCTCAGGCATATCTCTGATGCCTTGAGAATTGCCCCCTTTATTGCCTCCCATCTCTCCTCTACCCCTCCTATGCTGTCTACCCTGACTAACTTGTTTAGAACCAACTCTTTCATCCTGTCAAAGTCCACCCTTCTGAAATCGATGACCTCAGCTTTTGAGTGGGGTTTACTGGTCCCCAGGGCCAGCTCAAATTAGACAGAGTTATGGTTGTTGTCCCCTAGTGGCTTCCCTACCTACACTGCTCCTACCATCTGAGTTGATGAGCACCACATCAAGGTTGGCAGCCTTCCTGGTGGGTTCTCTAATTAGCTATTCCAGCAGACAGCCCTGGACAGTATCCAACAGGACCTGATTTCTGGTGCTTCTGGCAGGTTCAGGACACCCACCACTACCTCCCACTTTGCCACTCCCCTGACTAGTCCTTCCCTGAGCTCCCTATCCCTTTCCTTCACCAGTCCTGATGGTCTATAGATCACCCCCACCCATATTTTCTTGTCTGAGGCCACTGTGAGCTGCACCCACAGTGACTCTGTCTCCCCATTACTTCCCCTGATGTGTCCATCCTCCACAGCCTCAGCGCCACCCCTGACATAGAGAGCTACACCTCCCCTTTAACTTTTCCTCTGCCCCTCCTAAACATGATGTAGCCTTAGACTGTCAAGTCCCAGAAGTTATTTTCTGATTCCCAAGTCCTCTGATGGCTATGAGATCCACCTCATTGTGTCTGCTATCATCATCTGAAGCTCGCTGATTTTATTAGCTAGACTCCTGACATTGAGGCAGACCCCCTTCCATCTAACTCTTGATCCCCTTTGGCTATTTACTTGCTCTTTTTCTTTATTCTCCCCGGTCTCCTTCCTTTCATGATGATTTCAAGCTCTGTGATCCCCTTCTCCCTGGTCTCTTCCCCTAGTCCAATTTAGACCTCAGCCCTATTTTTGTCCACCATGTTTCTACAAGCCCCAAGACTAGGAGAAGTACTAGCTAGGTTCCCTTCTTCTTTTTTACCACCTTGGTTCCCCTAGACTCTGAGGTCCCTTTCCTGTTTGGTGACTGTCAACATCTCTTCCCCCATTTTATACTCTGCTTCTGAGTTTCTGTGCCGAAGTGCATAATTTTACACTTTTTTGCATTGAAACTCAGGTGCTATACCCTTAAGAACTCCAGGACTAGCAAGCACCAAAACAGCCATTGGGTAGTGTGCAAAGCAGCCGTGGGACAATGGACTGACTGCAGGTTTAATTGCAGGTGAACACGGTTCAGGAAAAGAGGAGTCTTGGCATGCTTTACAAAAGCTCTAAAAGTGCCAGCTGACAGTTACGAGGTGGGGACCCAAGGGCACTGAAATCCCAGGGGCAGTGTACTGTATAAAATGGGGGAGAGGTATTGACATCACTATACAGGAAAAAGACCTTGGGGTTATCATATCTGATGACCTGAACATGGTGGGTCAGTGCAACAAGGCAGTGTGCAGGGCCAGAGGGATGCTGGGCTACATAGGGAGGGGAATTGTCATCAGAAGGAGAGAGGTGGTGTTACCGTTGCATAGATTGTTGGTGAGAACCCACCTGGAGTACTGTGCCCAGTTCTGGAGATAATCTCTCAGGAAGGACATAGGCAGGTTAGAGGCTGTCCAGAGGAGGGCAACTAGAATGGTGCAGGGGCTGCATCATAATCCGTATGAGGAGAGACTGAGGGATTGCAATATGTACACCCTAGAAGAGAAGAGGGAGAAGCAGACATGATAGAGACCTATAAATACCTCATGGAAGTGAATAAGTACAGGAGGGGAGTATTTCAGAAGAGAAGGTGCACATAAACAAGAGGGCTTGTGATTAAGCTGGAAGGGGGAAATTTATGAGAGATGTGAGGAAGTACTTCACTGAGGTGGTGGTGGAGAAGACAGTGGTGGGCTTCAAGCATGCGTGGGATAGGCTCAAAGGAATCTTGGTAGAAAAGCAGAAGGGGGAGTAGCTGAAGATCAGGTAGGGTCTGTGGCAACAATATAGGCAGGGTCAAAATGGGCAGAATAGGTGGGCCAAGTGGCCCTTATCCACCAACAGATACCATGTTTCTGTGCAAGCCAGTTCTCACAATCAGTCTGACCTTCCCCAGATTAAGGCCTACCATGAAAGGGGGTTGGGAGCCATGGCCTCCGCAGCATGACTGCATCCATCTTGAGAGTATGACAAAAGGCTTGAGAGGAGAAGCAGTCACAGTCTGGTGAGATGGAGCTTGGCAGAAAGGTATGACTGAACCAGCCCCACCAAACCCTAGTCCAGACTGATGAGAGATGGAGATGCAGCCCATGTAAGAACTGCTGAATTTTTGTATTCTCTGCAGTCACAGTGGAGTTGTCTGCAGGGGACTACCAGGCTCATTCCTGTAGGATTACAAATAAACATAGAAACAGAGATATTGATGGCAGAAAAAAGCCAGTGGTGCATCCAGTCTGCCTGAGTTGCCTATTTAACCCTGGGACCTACTGTCCCACCAGAATCCTAGCTCTCCCCCTCCTTCCCCTGTTCTCTTCCTTGATTCTGCCACCCTAAGCAACCACTATACCCGTCATTCTTCCCAACTATGCTTGAAACCACCAACGGTTTTCATACCCACTACTCCCAGCTGGCAGACTGTTCTGTGGCTCCACCACCCTTCTATAAAACAGTACTTCCTCATATGCCTCCTGAACCTCCCTCCTGTTAGTTTCCACTCATGTCCATGTGACTGCGAGCTAGTATTCAAGCTAACTAGTTCCCTGTAGTTCACCTTATTAATTCATTTTATGGGGAATTTCTTTTACATTCCTTTTAAATAGAGGCCCTTTTGCTGTTTGAACGTGTTTAACTTTTGTTTGTATGCCAATTATCTACTGTGCTTGCCAGCATATGCCAACTTCATGCTGATCACCACCTTCACAAAGAGGCACCTGCTGCAGCCACTGGAAAGCTCTCACATAAGGCCTTTGTAAGGAAAAGCTGGGTGAACCTTCTTGTAAAAGGGTTACAGGACAGGCAGGGGAGAGCCTGTGGGTTTGTTACTGTGCTAGTGTTTCAATGCTTGATTCCATTTTCCCCCGATAACACCTTTTTTCTTCCGTCCACACCCCTCTAAATCACATTCTGGTTTATTGCATTTTAATCTGGGAAAATTGCTTTTACACTTTATTTTTTCCTTTTCAAAGTAAGTATATACACAGAAATCACCCTTGGTTCAGAGAACGGAAATAGGCTTACAGTAGAATCAAATAACTTGGATTAATAACTCATCATCCATTGGTACAGATAGGAGAGGTGACTTCTCATATCAGAAAAAAAAATAATACCTAAAAATCACCTTGCAGTAAGAAATATGGACAATTTTACATAAAAGAAGTCTTAAGCTTGAGCCCGTGTGCATTATGCTGCACAGAAAAATGCTGTATTATATAGCGTTATAGTCCATGTAACTCTACAACTGTTCTTTTGAGCTCAAATATTCCCAATAGATGCTCACAATTGAGCTTCCCCCTCACCTCCAGACAAAGCAATATATACCCCATTTGTAATACAACTCCTTATAGCATCTATCAAGGCAACTTGTGCAGCTATTAATAAAGACATTTAAACAGGGAACATTTATAACAGCATCTTCAGCGATTAAACAAACTTTGCCAACTATAATAATGTTTAGAAAAGTGGAAACAACAAAATACACGTAAGCAATATTAACTGTCAGCTTAAAACATTCAGTTATGGCTGTAGCATTGACGCTAAAGGCTATGTAGAGGTTTGCCATCATCGAAGCAGAAGGTTTGCTCGGCTCGAAGAGCAGCCATGCAGAGATCATTGACTATTCGAAACCCCCTAAATGCTGCTCTAGAGCCCACCACATACTGTATAAGTTTGAGAACCTATAAACCCCCATCCAAAGGTTAATGATGAACGAACAGGGAAAATAACTCTGTCAGGCCCTGTGAACCTATAGTGCTGTTTAAAACTACAAAGCACAGGCAATATACATCCAATAAATGTTTTTAAACATTAAAGTCGTAGATTCATTCCCCTTCCCCCACAGCTGGATCAGTAGATTGTTGAGCAAAGTCTTTCTTTATAGTGTCCAGTCTTTTCCCAGCCTTAACAGAATCAGAGTAAAGAAAAATTTTACCTGCATAAGAGATGCGAAGTCGGGCCAGGAATTGGAGAGCATGAACAACCCCCAAGGTACGGAGGCCAGAGTAGAAGGCATTGAACGCTTTGCACCATTGGCGGATACAACAACTTATGTCTGGGAAGCAATGGATCCGTGACCCATTCTCCTGAGTGACTGGATCCTTTTCCTTAGCTGCAGAAAGGACTCTGTCATGAAGATGTAGTCCACTTGTAACTGCCAGCACCATGCATGGTTGATCCCCAGAGGTTGGGTGTCATCAAGGAGTGATCCAATAGGCCTTCAGAATGTGTCCTGTGATGTCAAAGTCCCAAATGTTTTTAATTAAAGTTTCCAGGTAGGCGATGAGATCTTAACATTCCGATTGTTCTGAAATGCCTAGGAGCCGCAAGTTAGAGGAGCGCACTGTATTTTCTAACTGCTCCATATGCATATGTAACAACTTGTTGTTGGCCAGCACCACTGTTACCACTGTAGCTGTATTATTTGCCTTTTCTGCTGCAGTATTGGCTGTCACAGTGGCTTTTGCAATTTTAGTGCCCATGGTGGATATTCTGTCCACCAGATTGTCGACTTTTTTGACCAGGTCTCGTATGGCCTGTAGCAGAGCACCATTCAATGGCTCCATAGTCCCCTCTGCCACGTGGAGGGAGGCCACTGCTCCTCTGTGTTCTGTGGGCTTACCTGCTTTAGTACTGCTGCTGTCTTGTGGAGTCTTTTTTGTGGTGTTTCCCATAATGGATAGCACATAAAAAATGTATCTGCTGCTCCTCTATAACAGCTGCTTACACTGAAGCTATAAATCACTACTCTTGAAAGAAAGAAAAGTAAGTTGTAGTTTGATTTGTCTAGAGATCATAGGAGCCTCCTGAGAAGCATCTGTTCCCTTCAGCTGAAGGCTCCACCCCCCAATCTGGATTAATTTTCACATTTCTTTTCAGAGTCACAGTTACTGTTTGGGGATTGTATTACTGTTTTGGAGAGGGAACTGCATTACTTTCTGGGAGAGGTATTCGGTACAGTATCTAGGTACACCTAGAGGCACCCCATCATCTTACAAACTTCTCTAGGTTCTCCATCACCAAAAGAACCCATGACACCCCCCCTCAGAGGGTTAAAGGTTAAGGAGAGGTGGGACTTCTTATGGCCCTGGGCTTACACTGAGCAGAAGCTCTTGTAACCAAGCCCCTGGTGGTCAGGTGCTGTAAAGCCCTCCAGCATGAGTTGCGAGCTAGGGTTTTAAACAGTTTGTGGTGTGGAAACATGGCTGGGGATGTCATAAACAGTAGTTTGACTGTAAAGAATTTAAATGACCACTGCAGGGGCATACAGTAAAGCAATATTCAAGTACATTAATTCAAAAATCATGTCAATGAGTAATTAATTTAACTACACACCTAATATGTCAAAATCAGTTAATTCAAACAGCAATATTATTAATCCTAATGCAAGTAAAGCTATACATATGTATAGTTTCTACAAATCTTCATCCTTTCTCTTCCTTTTAGCTCACCTTGAGGCAGATGGTGATAGCTTCATTGGGGGAACTCAGTCAAACTAAAACAGCTGGAGGGATCATCAGTGTTTACGGAAACTGCAGCCTTAGCTGGGCATGGGTACCTTTTGGCACACACTTTAAATATCACTCAAAAGCATTCTAAAATGTTTCAGTTTCCCCTTCTACTTAAGGAAAATACTGAATCACATACTTTATGGGCTTCATCATGGCATAAACTGGGCACCACTTGGCACACATTAACATCTTCCATCACGACAGGTACATCTATGGCATCTCCCAGAATTACAGTCTTTGAGGTGTACTCACAGAACCTTTACATAACTTAGCCATGGAAGTCAATTCCCAGTGGTGGGGAATCTACATAATGGCTGCTGCCACTTCACGTGCTTACCAACAGTCATTACTTCCAGCAGAGAAAAGTCTGACAGGACAGAGAGAGAGATCAGGTACTTCGTCTCTCTCTGTTGGCTCTCCACAGACTCCATGGGAATCCCCACAGCAGCAGCATTGCATTGTGGCTTGTGCTGCTGCAGAAAGCTCCCACCACCTGATAGTGGTGCTCGTTGGGCACGCCAACCAGGGGAAGCTTGCAGATGCTTAACCCCTTGGATGTCAGGTGGAATCCAGCACACAGTTAGTACAGTAACTCCAAAAGGGGGTTATCAGGATTATGTACTCACTTACAGATCCTTGCTGCCCTCAGCAAGGGCTTCAAACAACATGTAATAGCTCTCCCAGAGTCCCTTATATTGCAGGGAGTGCTATCCTTCCCTACCTATGTCCAGCACAGGCATGAACCCTAAGGCACCCACATAGCTACAGATGTGGAAGCTTATAAAGGGGTGGCTTAGTGCTGCTACAGAGTGTATTGGCAGCCATGTATTGTAGCCTTTGCTTTCTACTGTGGACTCTGGTCATGCATCCCTCTCCAGGGGCCACTAAGAGCTGCTACCCCTCATTTCAATATATTGCAAATATATTCTTAACACATAACATAAAGTACCTGTATAAACTATTATATAGTTCATTTACTCTCTTTGGCTGGCATACCTGGGGCTGTGCTCCTGTAAAGTAAACCATACATATCCCCATACCAATGGATGACAATCAAAGCACCCACAGTCCCCAGTGGGCCTCCCTCTCTCTCTCTCTCTCTGGCCTTTACCACTGAGACCATCTAGACTAGAATACCCACTGTCAAGGTCCCCTCTTTAGCAAGACTGCAGACCCTGCTGCTCTGACAAATCTTTTCTGCCTTTTAGACTCCCCATAGTGAGGGTCTCTGCTCTGGGTAGGACACTCTCTATTCTCTTGGAGACTCTGTACTATGCTCGCCTTATCCAATTACATTTCCCTCAGAGATGCAGTCACAAACAAGCAGTTGCTCCAGACTTAATTAATTTATTACAAAACTGTGGCTGTCCAAATACAGCAGTAGTATTCAGGTAGATATACTACTTACACACAGTTAAATAACAGTACAACCACATACAGGATTACAAAATGAGGCTTGCACTCTTGTGCAGGTAAATACCTCTTCCTTCTCTACAGTTAACAACATTTCCTCTTAGCTCACTACCATGCAGTACGTTTGTACTTTCAGAACAGGGATCTGGCTCCCTCTCAGATATACAATCAGCATTCCCACAGCCAAACGAGGAAAAGAAGAGTTGTATTGAAGAATGCCCTGTCTCTCTTTCTGTCCTTAGTGCCATGGTCAAATGAGGCAATGACATACAGTAATTTCCCAGTACCAAGATTCATCCAATTGTCTGGAGCTGACATGGACCTGGAATTTGAATGACGTCTACCTTGCAATATCATCTGACAAACCTCTGTCCAAGGTGACTACTTCCTCCCAAAGATTATTAGCATAGCAAAGACCTTCGCAGGGTCAGGTCCAGACAGGATGCCTCCAACCTATTTGTTAATACCAACCATCCCCCTTTGGGAGGCTCTCTCACAATAGGGTTTCAAGCACCAGTTAAAACTTTGCTGAGTTGCTCACATTTCCCTAAAATAGATGGCTCTTGTTACAGGTATAATGCAGCCACATGATGTCAAAACTCTGGCCCCCACACTTATACAGACAATAAATCAGAAATTAAATAACAAATAATTCAGGCAATACAATGACAACTTGGAGGCCAGACAGTATCTGTTTTGGGAAAGGCTGTGACTAAGTGCTTTGAAATAAATACTAGACTCTTCTAGTGCTATCAGTCTGTCTACTACAAAATCCTCTCAAAAAGTGTGCCTCCTCTCTCTCACTAGAATCTCTCCTCTGGTTGTGCAGTGGCTGCTGGGACTGTGGCGGACTAGGCAGAGGTCGAAGTGTTGTTGGAGAAGATCTGGGGCCAAAGAGGACAAACTGGCTTCGAATGTTCACTATGATGAATATCAAAAGGCAATCTCCCATAAGAAAGCAGAGTTCCGGTCCAGGGAGATTGCAGCTGGAAGGAACTGACCTGTGCAGCTTTTTTGGGCAGTGGACAGGCTTCTTCATCTTTCCTGTCTGGAGCCCATGAAGGCTGTTTCAGTTGCTAAGTGTGAGAAGTTTGCTCAGTTCTTTTCAGACAGAGTGTCTTGCATTAGGTTCTCAGTCACACCAAGTGGACTGTTGCTGCCCCACAGTGTCGAGCCAGGGTGTCGCACTAGCAGTCAGTGATACTGGGAAGACTTTTGGCCAGTGACGACAGAAAACTTGTAGGGGTGATCTTGGAGCTGCGACCAACATATCGTGAACTGGATCCAGGCCTGATCTGGCTATTAGTGAGCTGTGTCGAGCAGCTGGGCCCCGTGTTCATCAAGATTGTCAAGTGTTTCCTTTTAGGGGGGATTTTCACAACGGCATTAAAAATGCATTGGTGAAAACCCTCTTGAAAAAACATCACTGAACCTGGCGGTATCCAGTGATAATAGCGACCAAATATGGGCGACTGTCAAAACGATGACTCCATATTCGGCACTATTGAGATAGGCCACCCACAAGGGTAGCGACTACTGCTACCGCGAGGGAAGGGAAGGCGACCGGAAAGAGGGAATGGCGAGGGAAAGAGGAGGGATAGGGAAGAGGGTTATCAGGAGGAACTGTGCCTGCTGCTGCTGAGCCAGCTGCATGGTGTGGTGGTGAGGGAGGCTGGCTCGAGCACAACAAGTACTGGGTTTGGGGCTGGGGCTGGGGATGGGACGGTCTGAATTTTGCCACTGCCTGCGGCTCGCGGACTTTTTTTTGCAGCCGGATTTGTGCCCCCTCTCCAACATGCACCTCCCTGGAATTAAGAATCCTAATTCAAGGGGGTGCATGGGGCAAATCCCCCCCTGCAAAAACATTTTAGGTTGCTGGGTGTCAGTATGCCAGTGAGTGTACATCGCCGATTTGCTTTTCGGTGATATACACTCACCATAATTGCGATTGCCGTTCTGTGTTCACTATTATGACATAGAACCGAACCTGGATATCTTTTTTGAATTACTGATCTGTCTGTAACCCGCCATTTTTAGACAAGGTTATTGAGAGGTTGGATGTGTTGCAGCTTGAGGCACACCTTGTGACCTTTGACATCTCCAGTCTGGGTTTAAGTCAAAGCACAGCACAGAGACCATGTTGGTCAGGGTGCACACTGACCTGCTCAGGGCCAGAGATAGAGGAGAGTAGTCAGTTGTTATCCTCCTCGATCTCTCCTCAGAATTTGATACCGTGGACCATGGGCTTTTATTGGATCAACTCAGGGAGGATATGGGACTCACCAGCAAAATCATCTGCTGGTTTGAGTCCTAACTCATGTGCAGGACACAGAGGGTAGTGATGGGAAGTTTATCCTTGTGTCTAGTGGACCTGTACCATGGTGTTCCTCAGGGGTCAGTCCTTTCACCCATGTTGTTTGCGGTACATATGCTACCCCTGGGTAGGATCATTAGACAGTATGGTGTTGGGTTTCACTGTTATGCAGATGATACCCAACTCTATCTGTCCTTTGTACCTGAGACAAGGGGCATGGTGGATGTGCTTAATCTGTGCTTGACTGAAATCCGGGACTAAATGTCATTGAGCTGGCTAAGACTTAACCTGGACAAAACTGAAGTACTGGTGATTGAATCAGGTTGTATGGGGTGAGCGTCAGCAGTCAGGAGATAGATGGGGCTTTGTCTTGGTACTTCCAGACTTACAACTGCTGAGAAGTTTAAGAATCTGGGTGCCATTCTGGACGAAGGGCTGACATTAGAGGCTCAGGTGTTGGCAGTAGTCTGGAATGCCTTTTACCATTTTAGTGTAACCCCCCTACAAATGGGGGTTCCTATAAGCTTTCCCGGAGCTTGCCTAAATGCTCCATGCCTGACTGGTGTTCGGCGTAAGGCCGCTAAATGTGGGCATTGTGAGTGCTTTTAAAGCCTCCAGTACTGCCTCTTTAAGAGCTGCCTGCTCGCAGGCTTTAGTGGTACAAATAGGGGGGACTGGGGTTCCCCTGCTCGAATCCCGCCCTGGACTGCTGTCTGATCACTCTGTTTCTGCAGTTGCTAGGAGCGCTGAGGGAGCCCATCTGAAAGATGTAGTTGTTCCATTGAGAAGAGTATAGTATTGGTAAAATTGTAGTTTGTCTAACTCTTTTTCATTGCAGCTGGGACTTTGAGCTGTGCCCCTCCATTTTGGACCCGGACTGTGATAAAGGGGGCCAATAGTAGCTAGGGGGCATCTAAAATGGTGTGGAAGTGACCAACCAGAAACCAGGACTCTAGATGGAACCGGCTGACCAATGGGGACACAGCTTGTAATTCTGAGAAGTGGTATTCTGGGCCATGGCGCCTTTTTTGCATGAATGAGGGCAATAATGAGTGACTGGCATCTGCAGCCCTCCAATGGGATTGGGTGGTGCCCGAATAGAGAGACTTGCCCCAACTGCCAAAGGGCAGAGACGCTGTGGCTGTGAGCGAGGAAGGAACCCTGGGCTTCTGCGCCGTTAAGTCTTCGCTCGGGAAGCGCATGTGTGTGGTGAAGGCCAATTTCGGGTGGCTCGGTCGCTGGTAGAATCAGACTAACTTGTTCACTTGGGCCCACCGTTCACTTGGGAACATAAGCAGGAGGCTGGTAAGGACAGAGGTCTGGGTTTATATTCTGTTTTAACTCAAATATTTGAATAGTTTTGTACGTGAAATTAGTTCTGTGTGTTAAAAATTACTACTTTGAGTTAGACCTGTTACTTGGGCTGTGATATTGTAACTTTTGGGGCTTGGGAACACTTGTTTGGCAGTGATAATTAGAGTGAAATTTAAATGTGATGTTTGCCTGGTGTTGGTAAGAGCCCTCCCACCCACCATGTTTTGCAGGCTTTCTTAAATACTGAAAAGCCACTGGGGGTTGGGATTGAAGGGCTGTGTATTTCTGTTTGGGACCGAAATTTGAAGCAACAGGAACTGGTGGGTCTGTGACATCATACGGTACCTGATGTCTGCATACACACACTGGACTGTATGTGTTTGTGAGACTTGGGAACTTTATTGGTGGGATTGAAATTGGGTTTGTAAATAACTGCAGTCAGTATAGAGAGTAACTGTATTCCAGGGGGAAGGGTCTGAGAAAAGGGGTGTGTGCCATTATAAACAAAGGGGGACAAACAGGGTGGCCATATTCCACCATGGCAGGCATCTTCGGAAGGGTTGTAGGCTGCACAGGCTGTGGGATGGCAATAATTCTCAATTGGGCCTGGAGAGAGGGAGGCTGCCCACTCTGTAGATAGCTATCTTGTATCAGGAGTGAAGTATATTGGTTAAGGAGTAAGCTGGGGGAGTTGGGGGTTGTGTCCAAGGATAAGGGGGTGTGGATATGGGCAGCAGAAGGGTGGGGCTGAGGGGAGGCTGGGCAACGCCTCTGAAATTACAGGACGCTATGGTACAGCAAGCAGGAGGGGATATTAGGACAGAGGACCCTTAGATAGGGATGTTGATGCTAAGGGGAAAGCGTACGGGGTGAACATTCTGAATACAAAGAGAGTGGAGGGGGAAGAGTCAGGAGGGGCTATTGTGGGGAAGCCTAGTAGAGCAGACATTGAGAAGGGAGAGGCTGTAGTGGGGAAGCCTAAAACAGCAGACTGTGGGAAGGGAGCTCCTAAGGAGAACAGAGCAAGAGGGGAGGAAGAGGGGCAGTTTAGAGGTTCAGTCAGGGGAAACTCGGGTTACTTGATGGAGGCTGACATAGAGTGTCACAATAAATTTGAGCTACTAAGCCACCTAGAGGGGGGAGGAAAGGGTTGGTGGAAATGAGGAAACTGATACAGAGGCCGGGGGGAGGGAGTCGGATACCCATAGGGCATCACAGACCGGCAATGGAAAGGATAGCAATAGTCCCAGAGGGAGAAGGGGAAACATAAATGTTAAGCAGATGGGGGAGATGCAACATATTGCAGACATGATGGAGGAGAGCATGACTGGAGAGAAACTGGGAGACAAGGAGGTGGGGAGGAGCCCCCCTTCAGCAGGGGGATCAGTACCAAGGATGGGGCCCTAGCTAAAGGGGACCCACAGAGAGCCTCTGGAGGTAGGGGTACTATTACAAGGGGGGGATGGCGGTGTGGGGGAAGGGGAAACCATCAGGGCCAGGATAAATGGTTCGGATAAGAGAGGGTTAAAGGGGACACCTATTCAGAGGGGGTCTGAGTTAAGTGGGCAAAATAACGAGGGAGGCAGAAAGGGAGGTGACAAGGGGGTCTCTAATAAGGCAGGAAGACTCCCATGAAATTGAGATCACGAATAAAGGGGGGATGGGGGGCTGAGAGGGCATAGTGGAGGTAACCATAAGGATGATGGTGGTGTTAAGGTTCTGTTATTGGGAGACTCAATGATTAGGGGTATCCAGTGGGAGGGACAGGGGGATGGATGCCATAGCCAGGTAAAGGTAGTGAGTATTTCTGGGCTGACAGTGCACAGAGCAAAGTTCATGGTGTATGAACCGGTTAGGGATTGTGGAGGGAAACCAGATTTCCTGGTGCATTTGGGAACTAACGATCTAGAGGGAAATAGCGTTTTGGAAATCCAAGCAAGGTTCCAAGAACTTGCCAGAGTCTGTCGGGATAATGGATGCAACGTTTCCTTTTCGGAGATATTGCCAGTACCAAAGGCCTCAGTGGAGAAAAAAATGAAGATCACAGAGGTTAATGACTGGCTTAGGAAGTGGGGTGAAGAGAGTGGGTTGGGGTGTTAGGGAACTGGAAAGGAGTTTGGGAGGATAAGGGACTGTATGCCAAGGACAGGCTTCATCTTGCCCCATTAGGGAAGGAAGTCCTTAAACAGGGGATGGCTGACTACATTCAAGAAAGGTGGGGTTTAAACTTGTGAGGGGGAAGGGATAAGGGAGGGGCTGACCAGAAGCCCTCTCCTCCAGATGAGGGGAGTAGCCTTCAAACCCAAGGGAGGAGTGGGGAAACAGACTGGGGGTGGAGGTTTCAGGAGGAGCAGAGGGAGGATGGAAGTATAAGGAACCTGGGTGGGGTTCGACAAAGGGGATCAGGGATAAGGGTTGGGGGTTGGTGTTAGTAAATGCCAGGAGCTTGGGAAACAAGTTGGCAGAGTTCCAGGCCATGCTGTTCGAGGGGGGAGGGGTGGATGTGGCGGCGGTCACGGAGACGTGGGCCAACAAAAACCATGACTGGGACCTAAACGTGTAGGGGTACACTATGCTTAGCAAGGCTAGAAAGGAGGGCAGAGGAGGTGGAGTGGCTATGTTCATTAGAGATGACATAGGGCTCTGTGCATAAAAAGGGGTTAACAATGGATCCTAAAGTTTGTAATGCAGTACATATGCAGGATTTTGAGTATAATACAGTCATTGATATGGGCTTTTTAAGTAGCCTATGTGGGGAGATACATAAGATAACATTAATGGAATCAGATGATTCCATATTTAAAAAATGCACTTTCATTGGTTAAAATGCATGCAAATTTGTGTACTAATTTGTGACATGGCTACCCATGTGTGTGAAATAGTCTCTCAGTGTCATTTAACTCGACTTTTCTGGCAATAAAAATATTTTTGTAACTAATTCAGTGTCCTGCTCTCATTTATCACACTTCCTTATTGTGCTACCTTGATTCCCACCCACCTCCAGGGGCCTTAAAATGTGGTCTTACGTGTAACCATTAATGTCCCCTTGTGTTACTTCTGAATTTTTGTAATAATCTGCACTTTGATGCTATTTGTGTTGTAATTTTGTCCCCGGGTCACTTGCTGTATGTGTTTAGGGTGCTACAGTGCATTGCCCTGTTTCTTTAAGTACACAGCATGATCACAAGCTGCCCCCTTTGTTCACCTGATCCTTTCCTGTCCCCCACCACTGGATGTTCACGTGTGACAGCAGGGGTCCAGGGGAGCCACTTGTGAAAACATTTGGGCACTTATATCAGCGTGAGATTGGGCAGGCCATGGGGGGATTTAAAAGACAATTCCTTGAAATTTCTAGCCCTTTCCTGTGATTGACTGTCTTGTCCTGAAGAGCTCTTGTCCTCCTGTATGACCCTCGTTACATCACTATACTCACTGCAGCAGTTAAATACCGATCATGCCTGCTACCAAAAATACTGCTTTTTTTTTTTTACTAGTTTTGATATTTTAATAATGTAAGTGAGCCATATTTTCTGTATTTACCTGTATTGGAAGTGGGGTTCATTAATAGTGCAGATGGACCCACACCCTGAATCCCTTTTTGCCTTCGTGATTTGGTGTAAGGGGTGACATTTGAATTAAACTGTCAGTCTGGGACCTTAAACTTCTTTATGTCCCTGTTCACCATGAGGTCTTCTTGAAGGAGTTGATAAGAAGGTTGCATAGATCAACTTTCTAAGTTGCTATGCTTTATTTTAAATGCTCTTTTTGTGTTGGGACTGTATTTCACATGCTGCTGTTACGGTCAGTTTTGGGGAGGGATGGGTTTGGGATTGGGGAGTGTCAGGGATTAGCACACTGCACTATTTGGTTATTGGGGAGGGTTTGGTACCTGTATCTAATCCTTGGCTCTTTATTTTTGGGATACTGATATTTATTTTGGTTTTTGGTTTCAATGCTCTGTTTTAAGTGTGCTTTTCATATGTTGGGATGGTATTTTACATACTGCTGTTACAATGATTGTTTTTCTTGGGGGCTGTTAAAAAGATTGAGTGCGATGTCTGATATTTATTGTGGTTTTTAGTATTTAAAAAATATATATTTTCTGTATTTACCTGGGCACTGCAGTACAACCCACCAACACTCCTGAATGTGTGCTTCTTCCTACCAAAGAGTTGTATGAGCACTCAGTACATCCCCAAATGTGAAACACTGCCCCTTAGAATGTGAAACCCTTCATCAAATCTATTACTCAGAAGCTCAGACCAGTGTTGAAATGTGTACCTCTGTGTTCACAAAGTTTGCAGTTAAATAAATAATACAGTTTTCATATGAACCGCTATGCATTTTTGCTTTATAATGTTGTTGTTGAACATTGGACAAACCCTCTCAATATGCAACAAGGGGCTTTTGTGAATGAAATGAGGAACTGTTCCTCATGATGCGGTACAGCTGAGAAGTGTGGCTTGAGCAGATGTGCATGTTAGTTTGGTGTGGCCTAATTAGGCAACCACAAATGTTATTCTTTTTACCTTATTTGATTCTACTTTGGGTCCCCACCTGTTGCCATCTATCTTTCAGCCTTGCACCCAGTCTCACACCCCAACATCAGGCAGCTAACTTCTTCTTCCCCCATAATTTACTCTCTGTAGCAGGGTGGTGAGGAGCCCCCCCTTTGCTTAAACTCACCTTGATTAGGATTCAGATTCTGTGGGGTGCCATTCAGAGTCAGGCCTGCGGCGGGTGGCTGTCATCATTCTGCTTGATCTGGGACCTCATTTTTCCTTGTCCTGTGTTTCCCTCTGGGTAGAGCATGCAGTGTTGGCAATGGCCCTTCAGTGCACGCTTCCACCTATGGCACGCTGATTGGTTGCCGGCGTGGTAGTAGGTAAAGCACAGATGCCTCAGCCCTCCACGCCACTGGGCTGGTGGCAACCACAAATTTAGGTGAAGTGGTAGGTTTGCCTGGCACAGTCTTGACATTGGTTGTGATGGGCTATTGCACTGTGTAATGTGTTTGTTACTGGCGTCTTTATTATTGGGATGCACCACTTCTGTTTTGTCATTGTGCATCACAGGGCACCTACAGCATTTTTGTCAATCTGGTTGCCAAAATCATGTGGTCACCAATTATTTATTTTGCTGGGGGGGGGAGGTTGGTGCACTATTTGGTCTGTGTGTATCAGGTCTGATGACCGTTTTTGACTGGGTCCCTGTGGTATGTTTTGTGGTGTGTGTCTGTTTTTGGTTGGCAGACGTCTAGTAGCATGCTTCCATTTTGTTTGCAGATGGCTAGATGCATACCTTCATTTTGCTTGCAGGTGGGTGTATGCTTCCTTTCATTTTGTTTTTAGAGGGGTGGATGTGTGCCTTCATTTTGTTTTTAGATTTGTGTATGATTGCCTCCATTTTGATTTGCAGAATGGTGGATGCATGCCCCAGTTTTGTTTGCTTATTTGTGTGTAATTGCCTCCATTTTGATTTTCAGATGGGTGGATGCATGCCTCCATTTTGTTTGTAGATTTGTGTATGATTGCCACCATTTTGATTTGCAGAGGGGTGGATGCATGCCTCCATTTTGTTTACAGACAGATGGCTGCATACCTTCATTTTGTCAGCAGCTGTGTGCATGCATGGCTTCCTTTTGTTACCAGATGGGTGTATGCTTGCTGGCATTTTGTTGGCAGACCTGTGGATGCCTGGGTTCAGTAGTTTACTTTTTTTTTCTTTTTGGGATGATGCATGGCTTGTATTGCATTTATTATGTTTTCTCCTTTTTTATCTTGGCTTAAGAAACTATTTAGTAATTTGAACAGCTTTGTTAGTAAATTTGTGATTGTTTGAACATTGTATTAGGATTTTGGTATTTGAAAACAAAAACATGAACAAAATTAATTTGCTTATTTTGTTTTTTTAGCTTGAACACCACCCTACCTGCCATTTTGGTTTAAATTCAAAATCACCAAACAACCCCCAGATATGCACTTTTTGTATTCAAACAGGTAGATTGTACTGGGCTGGTGATCTTGGCAAAACCCATTTTATGTGTGACTATGTCCACAACTCCCACCCCCAAAAAAACAAAGAGTTATGCACATTACACATGTATTTGCTACACCATTACACAATTACCTGTTCATGCACAACTGAGTTGTACGCCTAAGTAGGCATCAGCTAATGTTGGTGGGGTGGCTGGTTTGTGTGCCGTGATTCAGGTGGTGTTTGAGTGATGCTGCTGCATTAGCTAACTTGTCTGGCGCCGCCTGCAGTATTCTATTTTTTGCACATTTAAAGTGTTTATTATTGTGCCTGTGTGGATTTTCTGGTTGCATCGCAGGGCAACCACAGCCTATTGTTAATCATAGCACAAAACCATATGGTCACAGTTTTGGAGGGGAGGAGCTTAATGTTAAAAAGTACTCTCCCCCTGCTGCTTGTTGTGGTGCCCTAATTAGGATACATTATTCTCTGGGCCATATTGGTCAGCCATAGCATACGTGTGTGGTGGGTTTACACAACTTTGCCTAGCAAAAAAACAAAACAAAAACAACTTACTGTGAAAACCAACTATGCTGTTTTCTGTGGGTGTTGTCTGTGTTCAGTTTACATGGACAGTCCATTATTCAGGTGATATGGACTGATGATGCCCTGATTAGAATGCATACTTTAATGATGAACTTCATTAAAAGATTCTACCAGGTATATAGCTGCATGCCTCTATACTGTCTGCAGATGGGTGGTGACATGCCTCCATGTTGTCTACAGATGGGTGGTGGCATGCCTCCATGTTGTGTGCAGACAGGTAGTGGTGTGCCTGTGGTGCTTTAATGTCCAACCCTGCTTTAATGTCCCCAGTTACATGCACATCCCTGCTTTTATGTCCCCTGTTACACGTGCAGCCCTGCTTTTATGTCCCCTGTTACATGTGCAACTTTGTGGAGGCTTCTTCTCAGACCCAGAAATTGGAGTTATTCCACACCACACTACATTTTTATAAGGTGAGTCAAAGCATTAAGAAATGCTTATAATAATATTAAATTATAGAGTTTAAAAAATGACACTAATGTCACACTTTGGTAGCCCGTTTTCATGCATAGACCCATAGAAATTGCTAGGGTAGAAGAGGCAGAGGGGAATGTGGAGGCCTTATGGGTCACCTTACGATTCCCAGCAGGAGATAAGGTCAAGCTGGGTGTAGTATATAGGTCCCCCGGGATGGGTGATGTTCTGGAGGATGGTTTGCTTGACAACATCATTGCCCAGTGTGGACTAAAAGGGGAAAGAGTGGTGTTGATGGGGGACCTTAATATGCCAGGTACAAACTGGGGAACCATGTCCTCTAAGGTGGCCAAGGAGCAGAGGCTGCTGAACGGCTTCCAGGATGTGTTCTTAACACAGCATGTGATGGAGCCCACAAGGGAGGGGCATGTCCTGGACGTGGTTCTGGCAGATGAGAATCTGGTAAGGGACCTGGTTGTAGAGGATCCCCTGACTGGGAGCGACCACAATACTGTCTGGTTTCAAATAAGCATGGGGGGGTGAGATCTAGGACACTGGCAGTGGACTTCAGGGGGGCAGACTTTGTGGGCATGGGAAATATTCTCAAGGATCACTTGAAGGGGATTACATCAATGACAAATGTGGAAAGGAGATGGGAGGTCGTAAAATGGGGACTTCATGAGGCAGTCAGGACCTGCGGTAAGGTGAAACGTAAGGGAGCAAGGTCACATAAACCATGCTGGTGGTCCAGTGAGGTTCAAGTAGCAGTCAGAGAAAAGAAGACGGCCTACAAAAAATATAAAACAACAAGAGGGGATAGGGATAAGGAAATGTACCATCTTGCATCTAGAAAAGTCACCTGGATGGTGAGGGGGGTAAAGTCCAGTAAAGAGCAGCGGCTGGCACAGGGATACATGGAGGGAAAAGGGTTCTGGTACATTGGGGAGTGGAGAAAACTAAGGGTCATCTCAGCAGATTGAGATCAGAAGGAGGGTGGTGGAAGAGGCGAGGGACCAGGCAGAGGTATTTAACGAGTACTTTGCCTCTGTGTCTACTAGGGGAGAGGATGGATATCTACAAAGCAAGGCACGATGGGGATAGAAGCGCAGTGAGTGGGATCAGGGAGCAACAGAAATGGAGCAAGAGGAAGGAGAGGTACCCAGGGGTGTCACATCAGGATAAGGATAAAAGGCCAGTAAGGTGGAGGGGACGGATGATGCTATCTCCACCAAAAGGGTGTGGTTAGCCCTCAAGGCCCTAAAGAAAGGCAAATCTCCTAGCCGGATGGCATTCATCCGAGAGTACTATGGGAATTGACGGACATACTGGCTGCACCCCTGGCAGAGCTCTTCAACAGGTCACTTGAGACAGAGAGGGTACCTAGGGATTGGCGAGAGGCACATGTGGTGCCAATCCATAAAGGGGGGTCAAGGGAAGTACCAGGCAACTATAGACCCATCAGTTTGACCTCGGTGGTGGGAAAATTAATGGAGAGTATACTAAAGGAACGATTGGGGGTGTACTTGGAGGAAGTGGGAGGTCTGGATAGTCAGCAACATGGGTTTGTGCCAGGTAGATCATGTCAAACCAGTCTTGTGAAGTTCTACGAATGGGTAACATCAGAACTGGACAGGGGAAAGCCTGTGGATGTATTATTCTTGGACTTCAGCAAGGCATTTGACTCTGTCCCCCACAATGGTCTGGTGGAGAAACTGATGGGGTTAGGAGTAGGCCCTTTGATGGTCAGATGGATTGAAAACTGGCTAGCTGGATGCACCCAGAGAGTAGTGGTCTGTGGGGAGCTCTCGAACCCTAGAGAGGTTGGAAGTGGGTACCGCAGGGCTCGGTCCTGGGTCCGATTCTGTTTAATGCATACATATCGGACATCAGGGAGGGTATAGGGTGTGAAATGAGTCTCTTCGCTGATGACTCCAAGATAGGAGCAGTAGCTGAGGGAGAAGAGGGGAGGTTGGCCCTGCAAGGGGACCTGGACACCCTGGAAAGCTGGGCTCACACATGGAAATTAAATTTCAATATCACCAAGTGCAAGGTGTTACATCTTGGGCGGGGAAACCCTAAACACAGGTACACCCTGGGAGGGGAGGTGCTGAAGGCCTCAATAGGGGAAAAAGACCTAGGGGTCATGGTGGATGCATGTATGAATAACTCTGAGCAGTGCAGGAGAGTGGCTAGCAAGGCAAACAGGATGTTGGGATGCATCGTAAGGGGGATCACCTCTAGGAGCAAGGAAGTGATTCTGCCGCTGTACAATGGACTGGTTAGACCACACCTTGAGTACTGTGTACAGTACTGGAGACCACACTTGAAGAGGGACATACAGCTCCTGGAGAGGGTACAGAGGAGGGCAACTAAGATGATACGAGGGCTAGGGGATTTGACGTATGAGGACAGACTTGAGGAGCTCTGCCTGTTTTCATTGGAGGAGAGGAGAGACAGGGGACATGATTGAGGTCTTCAAGTACCTCAAGGGAATAAATAGGGTAAACATGGAGGGGATCTTTAGACTAAAGCAGGGAGGTATCACCAGAAAGCATAGTTTGAAGTTGGAAGGTGGAAGGGTGAGGGGGGAAAAGAGGTGGAGGAGGTTTTTCACTGAGAGGGTGGTGGACCCTTGGAATGCACTGCCTGGTGAGCTGGTTCAGAGATCCACAATGGAGGGCTTCAAGAGAGGGTGGGACAGACACAGAAAGTGGATGTATCAGATGATGGCCTGTCCCAGGGGGTGGGGATGGATGATAGGGGTTTCTGGAACACAAGGGGGGGAGGGCCTCGGCACCCAACTAGGGATCTGAGGTTCAAGCAGACTCGATAGACCATAAGGCCTAATCTGCTGGCAAATAGTATGTTAGTATGTAAATCCGCGGGGCAGCGGTCAGAGGAGGCTGTGCAGGAGTGCAGCTACCTACCAGGCTCACCCTGTAGAGGACTGGAGAATCTGCTAAATCGCACTTGTTCTGTCAGGACAGTGAAGCTGCAGTGAGACGCCAGGATAGCTGTGAGTTCAGTCAGGTCCTAGGAGCAGCTGCCTGGTATGGTACCCCTCTGTTGTTTTCCATATAAATGTGTGAGGAGGCCTTTGAAGCTCAGGCTCAGCCCTGCGAGTGGTGAAAGAGTGGTTCTCTGCTGGAGTTGTGAGTACTGAATCAGGGTAGCTCCCTGGTAAAGGTTACAAACAAAGGCAAAATCATCTTGTTGTATTGCTGACTGTACTAATTGAGCTTTCTGGCTCCATCTGATCTGCTCAGGAAATAAATGCTTGTTTGTGTCAGGGCCCCAACCAGCTGCATCGAGGAACTAGCCATTAGGGCTTGGGTACCCATAGACAGTAATTAATAGGTTAGGCCTGTGCACAGAGCCCTAGATAGTCAAATATATATTATAGTGGTAAGCCAATCACCCTGATTTCCCCCGGTCCTTGTTGTCTCCCCTTGAATAAATCAGATTGCTTGTTTTGCAAAAGTATACTGGCTAGTTTGTGTATTAATGGGGAAATATTGCACAGTAAATGTGGTGTAACTGTACCTTGCTTTTCAGGGGATCCCCAGAGTGAGCTGATTGGTTCAAGCCGGGGGGTAAGTGTATATGGTAAGGACACTGAAATTGAACGGTGTGGGCCACTAGTGGGAAGAAAGGGGGGTTGCAGCAACCCAGAGGGCTGTGACCGAGTCAATCTCGACTGTTCTAACCCCGACCTCTGGGTGGAGGCACCCGCCAACAGATCTAGGCCCCTCAACCGGTCACAGTTAGGGCAGGCAGGGGAAATAGCCCTTAGGATAGCAACCCCTAGGGGTTACATTAGGAATATCATCTGGATTCAATCTCTTATCCCCTTAGAGGACTTGCTGTCACTGGAGCATGCTTTTATGACCTCGAGGCTCGATTACTGTAATGCTGTTTACCTCAGGGTCAGTGGAGGTAAGTTACATAGAAACATAGAAGTTGACAGCAGATAAGGACTGCAAGACCCATCCAGTTTGCCCATTTTTTCTACCTTATGAATGTGCCATAGGCTTTACTCTGTCAATGGCCTATTTATTCATACTTATCAGTACTTATGCCTATCTCATGCCTGTTTGAAGTCCTGCACTGTATTCATATCTACCATTTCCTGAGGTAGGCCGTTCCATGCATCCACCACCCTTTCTGTGAAAAAGAACTTTCTCACATTACCCCTTAATCGGCCTCCCTCTAATCTCATGATGTGTCCGCTTGTCCTGCTATTTTTCTTATATTGAAACATGTTGGACTCTTTCACCTTGTTAATGCCCTTACGGTGTTTGAATGTTTCGATCATATCACCTCTCTCCCTCCTTTGCTCTAGGGTATACATATTGAGTTCAGTTAATCTGTCCTTATATGTTTTCTGATGCAGTCCCTGCACCATTTTGGTTGCCCTTCTCTGGACTGCCTCCATTTTGTTAATGTCCTTGTGCAGGTGCGGCCTCCAGTACTGCACGCAGTACTCCAGATGGGGCCTAACCAGTGTCTTGTAAAGAAGGATTATTAACTCCCTTTTACGGCTTGTGATACCCCTACTAATACACCCCAACATCCTTCTAGCCTTACCTACTGCTTTATTGGTCTGCTTGGATGATTTCAGGTCATCTGTGATGATGAAGCCCAAGTTTCTTTCTTCTTGTGATTGCCAGCAACTCCCCTCCCAACCTATAGGTAGCTTCATGGTTTCTCTTCCCTGTGTGCATGATCCTGCACTTCTTTGCGTTAAACCCCAGTTGCCACTCTTCAGACCATTTTGCCAGTTTATCCAGATCTCGTCTCATTCTGCCCACCCCATCTGGATCATCTACTCTGTTGCAAATCTTGGTGTCATCTGCAAACTGGCAAACCTTACCTTCCAGTTCATCTGCAATGTCACTGATGAAGATATTGAAGAGGACTGGCCCCAGGGGAGGAACGCCACAGGCCATGATATGAGACTGGAGGGAGAAAGGTTCAGGAGGGAGATGAGGAGACACTTTTTTACAGAGAGGGTGGTAGCTGGGTGGAATGCGTTGCCTGCAGAAGTGGTATCCAGTAGGAGAGTGGACTGCTTCAAAAGGGGATGGGACAGGACAAGGGGGAGGGTCAATGGAGGGGAAAGGAGGAAGGAAGGGGCAGCTGCAGAATAAGGGGTGCTAGCTGCACATTTGAGCAGACTTGATAGACTTCTAGGCCTTTATCTGCTGGCAAATTTCATATGTTCTTATGTTCGTAGGACTGATCCCTGAGGTACCCCACTTGTGACATGCATCTCTTCTGACTGTACACCGTTTACCACCACTCTCTGTTTTCTTATCATATCTGGGGTAGGGGAATCCTCCTGGCTGTATAACTTTTGTAGTAAGTGGCCAGAGAGTTCCTAATTTTCTGGGGGTGGGTGGGTGTAAGAAGTTGTTTAGTATCTGGGTCATACAGGCTATTAACCCAGGCCTTCGCCTTATGCTCTCTTAATCATCTCACCAGCCTGTGCGCCCCTTTGGGCCCTCCCTCATAGTAATAATGTTTTAAGTAAAGCAGTTGTTGTTCAATCTGCTGATCTATACTTGTTTTCAGTTTCTGTTTCACCTGTTGAATTTGAGGTTTAACTGAATAATCTCCCTGATCCCACACCCTCTGGAGGAAATCCAGTTTCCCCTGTAATGTTTTATAGGTTTTTTCCCTCTGTTTTTTCTTAAATGCCACATATTTCATTATGATGCCTCACAAGTCCACTTTTAGGGTGTCCCAGAGGATGGTGAGACTGACCTCCTGGCTCCTATTTCTGATATAATTTGGGGGATAGCATCCCAAACTTCTTGTTTAAATTCTGGGTCTTTAAAGTGAGCCAGATTTAATCTCCAGTGTGTAACCTTCTGAGACCTACGTAGTTATAATTTCAGGTAAACAGGGGCATGATCTGGCAAAATAGTTGTGCCATGCCATATGTCACATACCGTATCTGTGTGTTCTATGGTGGTAAAGATGTAATCCAACCTAGCAGCAACTCCATTTGAGGCTGAAATATGTGTGTAACTCTGAGTGGTGGGAAAGGTATGTCTCCAGGTGTCTACAAACCCCAGGGTTACCAGATTTTGTTTAATATACTTCTGCAATGGGTTTACTCTGTGAGACAGTATCTTTGACACGTCCAAATGTGTGTCCAGAATGATATTCAAGTCTTCCTCCATAATGAGTTGGCCTCTTAAAACTGAAAGCAAATCTGCTAGAAACCTTTGTGCCACCTGTCTACCTAACCTCGGGGGTATATACAGTGAAACCAGTGTCACCTCCCGAGAATACAGATGCCCCACAGCAATAGTGTATCACCCCTCTGGATCTTCTGTTTTTGTTATGGGCTCCCACTGGGATCCACTGGATAGCAAAATTGCAACCCCCTCCTCCGCCCTGTTCTATGCGATGAGTCCACTACCAAGAGATACCTATTAGTCTGGAGTTATAGGTGTTCATTATGGGGCAAGTGGGTTTCCTGGAGCAACATAAGCTCTGGTTTTTCCCTTCTAATTAGCTGCTGAAGACTGGCTCTCTTAACTGGGGAGTGGATACCATTGATGTTGAAAGACAAAATTAAGGATTACGTAGTCATTTTTGAGAGTTTCTGGAATTTGGACCCCTGATTGCTCATACGTTTGGACTAATCACATGGTTTCTATACCTTGGAGTAATCAATGGAGAGACTGTCTGCCAATTGCTATCGTCTAGGTTCTGTTTCTCTGTATGCAGGAGAATACAATATTTTTGTAAAATCCAAGTACTAGATACAATGACCTGCCGTTTCATAACAAGTATCAAAAACTTGACATTTTGAAACATTATTAACTGGGCCCAGCTATCTGGGTTTAGAAAAAACAGTGTGTGGGGGGGTACCAACTGGGCCACCCCTCTAACTATTGTTACATCACTTTGCCTCAGGTTATGAAAAATAAAATTGACTTCCAGGTAGGGAGGATAGCTGCCATTCTCCTTTGCCCTTAGTGATTCTCCTAATCTCCTCTAGGTGGGGAGGTAGTCCAGCTAAAACCTTTAACTGGGCCACCCAGGGGTCTTTCTCGCCCCTTAAATAGGGAGAACTAAAAAGTATTACTTCAAAACAAGTCTGGATGATAAAGTAAATCAGTAACCAAATGTAGGTATAAAAAAGCATCATTGTCCCCAATTCTCTGCACCAAGACCCTACAATATTTGGCTTACCGGGGCAAGAGAATTCTACCACCTTGGTTTTTAATTCACTGGGATCATTAGATTGGCTTTAGCGCACTGGGGGGGCTAAGTACGCCAAAATTATAGGGCAATCTTAGAAGCCTTCGATATGCGCCCACCGCATACATAAAGTCCCTGGGTCTGAATGCCTAGTATAGAATAGATCTACTAGTATATCCTGAGTCAGCAAGGCTGTTCAGTGCTAATTAAGCTTGGCAGAGCTTGCTGTAAAGATGCCCCCCGCCTCCATATTAAGCCATTCGGGGTCCTATAGTAATGAATTGCTCAAGCTACCCCTTATGCATCCAAAAGATGTATCTACTGTACAATATTAAATAAGTAGTAATCTTTCAACTATTGATTAGAAATTCCAGTCAGTGAAATTAAGTTCTCAGCCAGTTTGAAGGCTGTATCTGGGTCAAAGTACTTAACTCGATTATGCCTCTCCCAGGGCATCACAGGATACCAGTTGGTGCTTTCCAACAAGGGAGCTGTATGAACCACCGCTTTGGCCCGATGGGCGGCAAGAGGAGACAAATAATGTTCAAAATGGTACGAGCAAATCGCGTTAATGCCAGGCGGGTCCACACCAAATTAAAATGTCCGTTTAATTGGCAAAATCATAGTCCCTTACCCGAAGGTGATGCAATAAGTCAGGATTTCGGGTTAGCTGCCTCTCCCCTAAAGGTTGCCAGAGTTTGGGCCACTTCTGTTGGAAGAGAACGCATGGCCTTTAATTCACCTTGGTTCTGTCGTACTTCCTGCCATCTTGGGGAATTCTGACTTCTTTTACCTCCCGCTTGCATCTCAGAGATTTGAAAACCTCTGGACAACAGTTCTTGTTTGACTGCTGCTGCCGACTCAAACTCCTTCTGTCCATCCTGGAAGTGTATGACCATTCGAGCAGGGTAAGGGGTGTTACACTTAATCCCCTTTTCCTTAAGCGGCGCAGTATGGCTGATACTTCCATTTGGCTTTAAGGGTACTAGGAGCATAGTCATTGTCCAGGTAAATTTGTGATTGACCATAAAAAACTTTTTGTTTCCTCCAGGCTGTGGCTAAAATTTGCTCTTTCACTGTGTATTTGAGGAATAGCGCAATGATCAAGCACGGTCGAACATCCGCTGCAGGCTTAGGGCCAAGAGCCCTGTGTATGCACTCAAATTCCATTTTCAGTTCTGAAGGTAATTCCAGGTCAGATTTCAACACAGTGTCAAGAAAATCAGCAAGGGATCCATACTAAATCCCAACATCCGAATGGCCATCAAAAACGTTCCCGACACTGAAATCCCAACTACATTGTATGCCCGAATAAAAATTCCCGCTTGCCGAAAAACCGACAAATCATTTCCTGACTGTGCGCTTACAGTTTACATACTTGCTAATTAAATGATTAACTGATTCATACCAAACTGAGGCCGCTTTTTACAGTTAGCATTGCAGAATGGCAGAAGCTCAACTCACATATGGCTTTCAGTGGAACTCCATTGAATCCTGCCTATGAAATGAATATAGTATTTCAAACCTCACGGGAAGAAACAGCAGATACAATGATGGACTTTGCAACCAAAGAAAGAACTGTTAAACTGACTGTTGATGAAATGCAAAGCTATTTTTAAACTCAAGTTGACATTCAAAGGAGATTCAAGCAGGAAAAATGTGGCAGTAGTGGTCTTAGAAAAAGTCCAGGCTGAGATAGAAAAATTATATAAAAAGAGGTGCCCACCCCATTATCTGAATGTTACATCAGCCAAGAGGAAAGCTATTAATGGAATAAAAGCTTGGTCAGATGTCACTGTAAAAAAACTGACAGAGGGAAACATAGTGTTACTTAAAAGGGAAATTAATTTGATGGAAATAAGAAAGTTGCATTTATTAACTAGTAATACGGCGGTGCCTGACAAACCCCGACATAACAGAACAGTTCATGTCGGGATTCTTTTGTTCGGTATTATCTGTTCGTCAGTATTTTGAATTCCGGGGAAAAAAAAAACGGGTATTTGACAGTCTGGAGTTTAACAGTCGGGATTTAGACCCTAACCCAATCAGCAATGTCCCGACCTTCTTCTTTTTCCTGAATGCCATATATACGGATGTTTTTCCATCTGGCACGGTTTTCAGTGTCCTCTTGCTGATGTTGAATTTGTAGCTGTTGGTCTTGTAGATTCTGCAGGGCCATTTCAAGATTATCAACTCTATTCTCTACTGTCATTATCTGCCGTTCAGAGTCGTCGACCCGTTGTTCAAGGATCTCGACGTCTCTCTGGAGCTCTCCCTACAATTGTTTCATCTCAGCTGTAAAACTAAGAAGCTCCGAGTATATGGTATCCAGCTTAATTCTTTTCTTAGGGAGTGTAGCAGATGATTCCCGCCCCACTGGGCCCGCTTCTGTGGAGGCCTGGGACCATTCCGAGTTGGAGGCTTCGGATCTCAATCCTTTCCCCTCAGGCGCCATCTCAAGGGTTTTTCAGTGAAATTAGATCCTTTATGTTTATTCCCCTTCGACATTTTTTTTTTGTCGTTTTATGCTGCTTAACGTCTTCTGTATGGGGATATCTCTTGGGTCTGGTGCAGAGCTAGTTATTCAGGCTGCCATTAGATGCGGTGATGTAGCCGGAAGTCCCACTCTCTGTTTTCTGCCTGTCAACCAGTTTGCCACCCAGTTGACCAATGTCTGACCCACCCCGAGCCTACCCAGTTTATTAATCAATCTTCTATGTGGAACAGTATCGAAAGCTTTGCTGACGCCAAGGTAGGCAACATTAACTGCATCCCCTTGGTCCACCACTCTGGTTACCCAGTCAAAGAAATCTATGAGATTAGTTTGACAGGACCTTCCTGTTGTAAACCTATGCTGTCTTAGATCCTGTGCTCCTATGGATTCCAGGTGTTGCACTATCCTTTCCTTAAGGAGTGCCTCCATAATCTTGTCCACTACTGAGGTAAGACTGACTGGTCTGTAGTTGCCTTCCTCCTCCCTGCTGCCACACTTGTGGAGCGGGATCACATGAACCCTTCTCCAGTCTTCTGGGACCTCTCCTGTGCTCAGAGACTTACTAAACAGTTCTTCTAATCGCTCTGCTAGTTCCACTCTTAGCTCCATTAGTACCCTGGGATGTATGCCATCAGATCCTATTGCCTTGTCCACCCGAGCCTAGTGAGTTCTTGTAGGACCCTTTCTTTTGTGAAGGGACTTGTGCACACATCCCTCCCCCCTGTGTCCATGGTGCTGAGCTGTGGGTCCTGCCCTACCTTCTCCTCAGTAAATACTGAGCAGAAGTATCTATCTAGGATAGATGCTTTTCCTTGGTCCTCCTCCACACACTGCCCCTTATCCACTTTGATATTAGCAATATCCCCGCTGGACTTTCTCCTTTCACTAATGTATCTATAACAAGTCTTGTCTCCCTTCTATTACTGTTCATGCTAGTGTTTCCTCAGTTTTGGCCTTTGCCTGCCTTACTGTCTTCCCTGTTTTTTTTTCTTACCTTTGTCTTACCAGGAGAGACAAACTAGGCTGAAAGCTTGTTTACAGGTGCAACTTGGGAGCACAAGGAAGTTAAGTGACTTGCTCAGGGTCACACAGTATGCAAGTGGGGGCTGTGGGATTCAAGCCAAGGCATCTAGGTTTGCAGCTGAGAGCCTTCCCTTTGAGAAGTTTGGTATAGAAACATAGAAACATAGAATTTGATGGCAGATAAGGACCGCTTGGCCCACCCAGTCTGCCCATTTCCCTACCTAATGGATAAGCTGCAGATCCTAGTTAACCAACAGCCTACTTTTTCTTACCCCCACCCACTAGACTTGCCTTATGACTGTCTCATGCATTCTTGAAATCCACCACTGTTTTTGACTCCATAACCTCCTCAGGAAGGCTGTTCCATGCATCCACAACCCTCTCCATGAAAAAATACTTCCTCATATTACCTCTGAGCCATCCCCCCTTAATCTTCAAATTGTGCCCCCTTGTTCTTGCACACTTCTTTTTCTGAAAGATGTTACCCTCTTGGACTTTGTTGATTCCCTTGAGGTACTTAAAAGTTTCTATCTTTGTCCCACTGCATTTCCTTATGTTTCCTGAAGACCAACCTTTTGGCTCTGACCTTTTCTGCTACTGTTTTTGAGAACTAAAATGGTTTCCTCCTTCTTTTGCTATTGCTTTTCTCCCTAACACAATGGGATATAACTTCAGGTATTGCATCCTTAATGCTTGCCCACTTTGCCTGTGCCCCCTCACCTGTATTTCTTCTTCCCAGGGCTAACTTAACTCTGTTGGGGCCTTGGAAGACCTACAGCAAAACTTCATCTCCCTCCAGCATAACCTTATTAAATATAAGCTCCTATTCAATGCAAAAAAAAAACAAAGCCATGATCCTCTCACTCAAGGCAGCACCGGAACCAACACAAAAACATATGATTCTAACGTTATTGGATGAACCCCTTGAAATAGTAGATACATTCAAATACCTAGGGTTCTGGCTGGATAACAAGCTCAACTTCCTGTGCCACCTAAATGAGGTTTCAAAAAAATTAAGGCAGCGACTAGGCGTGTTTTACCCTATTAAGCATCTACTTACCTTAGAAGCTAGAAAGAGATTAGTGCAATCTACATTTCTACCCTTATTGGACTATGCTGACCTTCGCTACATCCATTGCCCTTCTGCTGCGCTCAGCAAACTTGACACGCTCTACCACTGGGCCATAAGGTTTATACTAAACTTGCCCGCTCACACCCGCCATTGTTTACTGTACCAAGAGCTGGGCTGGTCATCCCTCTCTACAAGGAGGAAAAGGAACGCTCTCCTCTGGTTCTCCAGGGCCTTGTCCGACAAACTCCCTGCTTACATTTCGAACTTCTTTGAGCGTGCCAAGGGATCTTACAGATTGAGACATTTTTCCTTGCTCTGCTATCAGATACCTAGAGTAAAAACAATCCATGGCGTGGCTGCAATCAATTTTTTCCTCCCGTCCTTATGGAACACCATGCAAAGTACAATTAAACTCTCAACCCTCCCCGGTCCATTCACTCTCAAAGCTCTTTTAGCAAAATACCTTAAAGAAACCTGTAACTGTTTTAAGTGACCGGGTACCTGTAGCCCCTTGTATCGCTCCCGCAGCTGGTACAACTGCTATCACCCCGTTCTTTCTCCAAGAAGGGGGTGTATTGAACTTCTTAATCTCTCTCTCCCCTTCCTCTGCCCCTTCCCTCCCCCACCAACTGCTCTATATACATGTTCTTACTTTACCACCAGAATCGACTACAACTCCATTATCACTGCAACCCACCCTAGGTCATCTCCCCACAAGGGAGCATCTAGCACTTATTATTCTCTCTTCCCTTTCCCCTGTCCCTTCTCTGCCCTCTTACACTATTCCCTTCTCCCCCACTTGCATACCTGTTTCCTATTGTTATAATTGATTGTTACTTAAGACTACCTATGTACTATATGTTGCCTGTGGAACTCTAATTAAGACTTGACATCAATGTTAGTTATGTATGGATTGGTATACTAGTTATGACCTCGCATTTATGTATTCTATGTGTGTTATTTTTGTATAGTCCTGTATATTCCTCCAACTGTATTATGTATGTACTGGCATTCCAGTTACAACCTCACTTTTATATATCATATGTGAGTTACATATGTATAGGCCTGATTATCCGACCTAATGTACTATGTCATCTCCCTGTCTCCCCTACGCTGTTACCCCTGTTTTGTATTATGTCCAGGACCACCTTGAAAACAAGCTTGCTCAATGGTGTCCACGCCTGGTTAAATAAAGTTTGATTGATTGATTGATTGTTGGCCATCTTATCAAAGTCACAGCACCTGCAGTTGGTGCAGAATGCAGCTGCTAGGGGTGTTGACCGGCCTTTCAAGGTCAAGCCACATCTCCCTGGTGCTACGGGACTTGACTGGCTGGTGGTAGAGTGGTGTAGCTCCTATAAAGTTGGATTACTAACTTACAAAGCCCTATATGGGCTGGGTCCATGTTACTTGCATGATCTCCTGCATCCCTCCAGTCATGCGCACCCCCTCCAATTCACTGAGGAAGGTCCCCTAGTGATACTTAGGTCAAGGTTAAACACCTCAGAGGACCAAGCTTTTGAAGTAACAGGTCCTATATTATGGAATTCTCTCTTGAGGGTTTTAAGGGAGACCTCTTTGGTGGAGATCTTTAAAAGGAGTCTTAAAACTTTTTTATTTTCCCAGGCTTTTGGGGATTAATATTCCCTTCTGGTAACCAAGGGTGGCCATTTAAGTTATGTGCACTGTGATTTAATTATTTATTAGTTAATTAGAAAATGGGAAAGACAATGCTCTCTTCTGATTGGCTGCGACACTTATTTAGGTGTGCATCTATCAGACAATAGATGCCCCACCAAATAAAAAGCCCCAGTCCAAACCTGCCTCATGCCCAACAAAGTATCCTTGTGCCCAGCCTGCTTCATCATTGGCTAAAGCACTGGGCACACAATTTAAAGCTGCCGACATTTTTTTTACTGCTTAGCGAGAGAAACCGAGTGATGCAAATCACACACACACACACACACACACACACGTGAAGCGACTGTACACTGCAGTGGCAAAACATTTTCTTTCTTTCTTTATTTACCAGCATTGTTCGTTACACTCTGACTGCTCGCTCCTGTTCAAAGCCGCCTAATCCATGGCGGTAGAGTCTCCAGACACCCTCCCCCCTCAGCCACTCACTTCCTGGATTTGGTTAGCCAGATTCTGAATTTTGAAAGCAGCTTAGATCTCTGAGTCAGAAAAAAAAAAAAATACTGGTTCCATTCTGCATCCTTGGCACTCTGCTCTCAACTCCCACCCCGTCCTTCTGTCGGTTCCTGAATGTGTGCTTGGCTTCCCTGAGAAAATAATAACGCAGTACTCACAGTCAACTGAAGGCAAATTACTCCAGATGGCAGCACGTCCCAAATGTTTGTTTTTTTTTTGAAATCTCGAACGGCGCTGGTCGTGGACTACAGTTCCTGCTTTGACATCGCAGGGTCAAGCGTCGCCCGGACTACAGTACAGTTCCTGCTTTTACGTCGCAGGGTCCACCATCGCGCGCATAACAGCCACAAGCTCCGAATAAAAAAAAAAAATCTAGCAGAAACATCAGAAAGCTTTTTTTTACTGCTGGATGGCAAGAGACTACGGGAGGGGGGGACTGCACAAGACACCCATGTCATGTTCTGCAGTTGTTCATGTCGTGCAGTTGGTGGTGGGGGGTACGTTGAACAGAATGGCAGGGGGACAGCACAAGGTGGAACAGCAAAAAACTGACTACTTTACAGAAAAAAGATGAAAATTAATTTTTATTTTATTTTTTAAATTGTTTTATTAATTTTCTTAAATAGCTCACTTAGCCCATTTTCTAAGCGCAATAATACCCTCTAGAGTGGGTGGTATTGGGAAATACTGGACCTTCCAGGGGTATATAGGCCTCCTACCATGCATCGGGCCTCATTATGCCCTGGGCGTGTCTGGTATTTCCAATACCACCCACCCTGAAGAGTATTATTGCTTACAAGTTGGTTTGTTAGGGGTTGGTTTTATTGTAATGTTATTTGGTGTTATGTTTTTATGTTGGGTGTTATTATTTTATCTGCGATCTCTATTTTGTACTGCTGCCCTGAGCCTCTGGGGAAGGGTGCCATAAATAATTATAAAGTCTAATTAATCATTCATGAGGCAAATGTGTGCTCTGATTGGCTGGTGTACTGGGCGTTAATCCTTTACAAATGCCCAGTTCAGATCAGAGTGGTGCGCACGTTTAATAAACTGTCTTAAAAAAAGAGTTTTTTCCCTCTGTGTAAGGCGGTTAGACTTATAATCACAGTAATGACCTCACAGCTGGTCATTTCCTTGTGATTAATGACCGACTAGATGGGTGTGACCCTCATCTGCACTTTGGGCCACCCTTTCCCCAGCTGGTCATTAATCACCAGGAAATTACCAGCTAATCCTGCCCCCCCAGCTGGTCACTAATTGCCAGGAAATGACCAGCTGTTCGGTCATTATTGCTTAAATAAAATCTACTACTACTATGACTACTACTACTACACTTGTGCATAGGCACTGGCCAAAAGCTCTTCTAGGGGCATTTCTGGGAACTCTAGGCTTTGTGCACAATATTTAGGGGCAGGCACTCTTTGCAGAGTGCCTTTTAAATCTTTTAATCTTAAACTCTGATGCTCACCAGAAAAGAAGTGCTCCTTAACATCAGAATGTGGCCAGGACACACAATTTCAGAATGTGGTAGATATATGCAATTTCAGAATGAGGCGGTGACGCAAAATTTTGGAATGTGAAAGGAATGCAGAATTTCAGAATGTGGTGGTGATAGAATTTTGGAATGTGCCAGTGACACAGTTTCAGAATGTGGCATAGATACACAGCTTCAGAATGTGGCATGGACATGCAGTTCTGGCTCAGAGTGTGAAAGGCCCAATGACTCCAGTGGTATTTCTGAGTATGCGAACAGCAAGTGGGGGTAGGAATTGATCCCAATCCCTACTGTGCTGTTCTGTGAATGTGCAAAGGGTGTTTTCTGAACTTGAATTGAACATCTCAACCAAGACATTCATTTGTGTGTGTTGTGGGTTGTATGCAGTAGTTCTACCCCATAGTTCTTCCACAACTCAGTCATAAGGTCAGACATAAAGTTAATTCCCTGACATGACAAAATCTCCCTGGAAAATTCAACTCTGCTGAAAATCACAAGAAGCTCATCTGCTATCTCTTTCTGCTTCTATGGAGGACATTGCTAGAGCATCCAGGTGTAGAGTGGCCTAGTCCACTACGGCCAGAATGTACTTCTTTCCCTTAATCTAAATAGAGCCAGTGGGCCCACACTGTCCACCATGACCCAGTAAAATGGTTCCTTAATAACTGGGAGTGGAATCAGGAGGCCTTTGCTTGATCCCCTTTCTTCCTCACATGTTGACACTCCAGTCATGAGCAAAAGTACTCAGCCACATCTTTGTACAGCATCTGCCAGTAAAAGTTCTGGAGCAAATGAATGTTATTCTGTTTAATCTTTTGGGTCCAGGTAGTGGAATACAGTATGCTAAATCCGGAAGAGCTGCTCAGTATTCCCGAGGAACCACAAGCTACTTACACACATTCCACTCCTCAGGTATGCTCTTTGGAACCCAATTGCTTCACAAAGGATCTCATTCCCAAAATACTTTCTGCTGCTCCTTCCTTGTAGAGTTACTGCTTATGCTGCTTGAAAACAACTTCCATGCAGCTAGAGATGGATCTGCGAGCTGAGCATTGTTTATTTATTTATTTCAGTTTCAGATTAATACTTTCGAGCCGAGGGTCTCCCTTACAAAGGTTCCAAGTCAAAAAATACAAAGCAATGCATTTGTTACAGATAGTTACAGGCATACAAACAGTAAATACAGACCAAGTTACATGGAAATTTCAGTTACAGAAATGCTGGAGAAAATAACATCAGCACTCCAGGAGTGCGGCACAGTGTTTAAGCAGGTTCAGGATACAGCTTAAGGCCAGAACATTCCTGGGTTACCAAAGTACATGGCGTTGAAGATATTAGCAGCCAGAGGAGGCTTTGTCAAGGGTTCAGCAGAGAGACATAGTAATTGTGGGAAGGGGGGAGTAGGATTGAAAGGAGTTAGGGGATGAAAGGACAGAGGAGGGGAGTGGGTAGTGACACTACACGGGAAAAAAAGTAGTGATCTCCAGTATTGTACTAGAGTATTCAGAGTCTAAACGGGGCAACAGCAGTCATTTTAGCAAGCTAGGTAGGCGTGGAGTCCAATTTTAAATGGGCCAAGCTTGTTGCATTCGATAAGGGAGGCAGAGAGGTCATTTATCCACTTTGGACCCCGGTATGACAGGGATCTCTGAGCGAATGTAGTGCTTAAAGGGCACCAATAGCCCCCCGACTGCACTTCTGGTATTTTAGTTGCTTTGGAGTACTTGAACAAATTTGCGGTGGCCTCAGGTGTCAGTCCAAGGAGTGATTTTTTCCCCACCAGGCAGGCCTGGTATTTCACTCTGAGATGGAGTGAGACCCATCCAGTCTCTTTATATAGTGCACAGGTGTGGGTCAGGTAATCTGCCTCAAGGACCAACCTACAGGCCTTATTAAGGAGAGTTTTGACTCTTTTCAGTACGGTATCAGAACCAGCCCCATAGATCACCAGCCCATAGTTGATAGTGAACAAGACGGAGCTGCCCGTGGCCACCTCAACTCATCAGGTGTCATAGCATGCCTGTGATGGTAGAGTACTCCTAGCTTTGTATTTACTGATTTTACGACTTGGTCAATATGTGTGGAGAAGGTGAGGCTGCCATCTAGGTGAACACCCAGGTATTTAAATGTGCTTACTTGCCCTAGTGTTTCCCCTTTTTGGCTTTGGATTAACAGTGGACTGTACTTTTTCCTTGTTATTAGGCATTGTGAAGAGCATGTCTTTGTTTTTTTTGTAGTTGAGCAAGAATCTGTTCTACGCAAACCACGTTTCCAGCAAATGGAATTTGGCTTGTAGTTCAGTTGTAATTATGGACAATTCCCTGTCAGATACTGAGATGACATCATTGTCAGCATTGAGCACCATATGAGCCTGGCAAACAGAGGGTAGGGAGTTAATGAATAGGTTGAATAGCAGGGGGAAGAGTATTGAACCTTGGGGGACTCCCAGGCTCACTTCCCTTGGTTCAGAGAGTTCACCGCTAATTCGCATGCATTGTGATCTGCGGGAAAGGTATCTGTCAAACCAGGCAACTGTGTCAGAGGACAGGCCAATGGTTAGTAGGCTGTTTAGTAGGAGTTGATGGTTTACTGTATCAAACACTTTAGTGAGGTCTATGAAGATAAACCCCACTGCCATACCAGAGTCCAATGCATCACATAGTTGTGCAGTGTAGTCAACCAGTGCAGTTAGGGTGCTATGATTTTTTTCAGAACCCATGCTGTTTTGTGCAAAGAAGGTTGTATTTATCCAGATAGTCTGTCATTTGATTGGATACAATCCTTTCCAGGGCTTTAGATGGGGGGTGGGGGGTAAAATGGATATTGGCCTGTAATTTGATAGATTGGTTCTATCACCGCTTTTAAAAACAGGGGTGATGAGTGCTGACTTCCAATTGTCAGGAAATACTCCCATTCTTAGAGCTGTATTAGAGATTTCAATGTGTGGTGCAGCCAGCTCATCTAGGGTGGGAGCTACCATCTTCATATCTATTAAGTCGCTCCCCATCCTTGTCTTACCTAGGACCCGCTTGACATATTTTAAGGTTTCAGCTCTGGAAATTTGTCTGAAGTAAAATGGTGGAATACCATAGTGGTGGGGAGGGGGTGGACCCACAAAAGAAGGTCGTCCAGGTGGTTGAGAGGTAAGGTAGTTGCTAGGTAGCACAGCACTTAGGTCTGTGAAGGCTATATTGATGGTGTTAGCAATATCTCTGGGCTCCTGTATTGTCCCTGACACTGTGGCAGTCAGGTCAGGGGCGCTTTGGAAACCCTACCTGTAAGGGATTTTACAGAGTTGCAGATGTCCCTTCCACAACCCCAAGTCCTGCCCAGAAGATCTTTAAAGTATGTGGCTTTGGCATTCCTAATGAGTTTTGTGCATTTATTTCTGACTGCCTTGTAGGCAATGAGGTCAGCTTGTTTCCCAGTGGCTTTAGCTTTATGCCATGGATTGTCTCCGTGGTGCATGAGATCGATCAGAGAGCCAGAGAGCCATGAGTTTGCTGTCCCCTTTACTTTTTTGAACTTGTAAGGGGCAAAGATGTTGCACACATTTGTGAAAATAGAGCAACAGTATTATAGAGCTTGGTTTCTATCCTGGGCTCTATCTAGTGGAGTCCAGTCGGCCAATCTCAGGAACCGTTTGAAAGGCTCCAACTGTCCCTTTCTTAGTGAGTGGTTCCTAGTATGCTGGGGAGTGCACTTTGTAAACTTATTGGACCAAATGCACATCACAGAGGAATAGTCACTGACAGAGTCTGGTAAGACTGATACCTCAGTAATATGTTCTGGGCAGGTGGAGAGTAACCAGTCTATGAGGGTGTTTGTGCCCGTTCAGTAGTTTAGTCTGGTGGCTTGGGTTACCAACTGGGTGAGATAGAGGCCTGATATTTGATCCCTTATGGTTGACACATCTTGGGATTGCCAGTTTGTGTTGAAGTCACCTACTACAACCTGTTCCCAGTTTTGCTTGAGCTGCTTTTGGTTATTAATGAACTGCTCGATACCTACAGTATGCTTTCCCGGGGGAATGTATGCCATGGAGAGCACTAGTACCTTGTTTTCTTTGCCTAGGGTGAGTTTGATGTTACGTATTTGTGCCTTTCTTGTGCGTAGGCTGTTTGGTAACAACTGGCCTTTGATATCGTTCAGGTAAACCAGGCAGCCACCTCCGTGCCTAGATAATCTATCCTGATGGAAGGTGGTGTAGCCATCTAGGGACACAGTGGCATCAGGGATGTTAGGGGAGAGCCAGGTTTCCATTAGTACAGTTATATCAGGTTTGAGTTGAGCTGCCCATGCTTGGAATTGCGGTAGCTTGGGTAGTAGGCTCCCTATATTCAATGAGACAATTCTGAGGTGTCCAAGCCCCGTGGTGTTGCCTGTTCCTGGTGGACCAGGGTTAGGGTGCATGTTCCCAGATAGTAGAAGCAGGATCACAATCAGTTTCCTGAGGTAACAAATCCAGTACACCCAGGTTGCACATGCGTGCTTGTTCTTGGTGTGCTATGAACGTTAGAGGAGGCATCAGGGGTACAGTATTGCAGCAGGGCAGCTATGGGTTTATTTGGAAGTGTATGAGGCTTGTATTGCTGAGGTGGGAGTTTATGGGAGTGTGTCATGGGGAGGTTGTGCAACTCATCTTGTGAATTTCCACCCAACCTTGTTTTAATTGTAGCTAGCTGCAGCTGTTTCTTGTTAGTTGGGATTCCCTCTACTGACTCCTGTGTCAGTGAACTGCTGCCCCCTGCAAAGCACTCTGGCATAGCCTCTCCCCTTGCCTCAGCAGTGACAGGACTTTTCTTTGGCTGCTATGATCCATTGGGATTAGTGGCCACACAGTCCGGTACAGCCCCAATGTTATGAATAGGGTCAGGTCTTGTCTTCTTCCCAGTCTGCCCATTTACCACTGCCTGTCCCAGTTGTTGAGCTTGACTGCCAGGCACAGCACAAGTCATTCTCCAGCAGGACATCTGCGGAAACCTAGAAGCAACCACTCTTCCATTTCAACTTCACTACCTTCCTACCTGAGAAGTAATCTGGCTTCTGGAACTGTGACCCAAGGAGTAAGGGCCAAATTTAATGGAAGCACCCCTTCCAGGCTGGACCTGATCTGCCTGTACCAGTTCCTACTGGACAACTATAATACTGGCCCCGGTGTCCCTCAATTCTTGTGTCAAGGTGCTGTTTACCCACACTGGCCTCAAGTACTGCTGAATATTTCTTGTAATGGTACTTGAGACACAGTTTACCATGTGCTGTTCTTCTATGGAGGTATGACTCTCACCCTCCTCCGCAGACATGAGATTGACTATATTATTTCCCATTTTGGGATGGTGTCCTCCCCCTTGCTGTGATTTAGTCCCTGTTGCCATAAGACAATTGCCCAAAATTGTGGCACACACAACACCACAGGTTTTCGTTCTTATTACTTTTAGGCTCTGTTGGGTATTCCTTCTAGGCTCAAAGGGCTGCTGGATTTTAGGGACCCCATGTGTCCATCCAACCCCTTTTTTGAACCGAACTCCTGCCCCATGTATCTTTCTGTATGTTTCAGGTCCGCTTGCTACATACTGATTGGCGCATACAGCAGCCTCTGCCACAGTACTAGGATTCTGTTCTGTTAACATATTTAAAGATCATTGTGCACACATTTTAAAAACTGTTCGACAATCATCACTTCACAAATTTCTTTAGCACCTACAGCTTTCTTCTCCTTTAACCATCTCCCCAACAAAGTACCAGATTGCACACTTAGTTCTTTATAATTCTCACCAAGCTGCTTTCTTGATGTCTAAATTTGGGTCTATAAGTCTCAGAGTTAACTCATAATGCTATAAAATAGCAGTGTGACACCAATGCATTTATTTTTATTTTTCTGTAAAATATTTTAGCAGATGTGGGAAATATAAACTGCATTCTGTCTGCTGTCCATTGTTCTCATAAGAAGGAAAGCAAGCTGGGCAAGGATAAGGAGAGCTCAATTCATCTTGTAAAGAGGGCTTCCATCTAAAATTATTCTGACCCCCTTTTTAATCTAATGTAAATTGTTATATTCATACTTAGCATTATTATTGTATTATTTATTTATGCTTTTTTTATTATGTGTTGTGTTAACTACTGTTAGGCGCCCAGAGTCTCCGGGATTGGGTGCCCTACAAATAAAATTGCCTTGCCTTGCCTAAAAGGGGCTATTTGTTTATGTACGACTGCAGACCAGATGGACTCTTGCTGTGTGGTAGGTCTGAGGAATAAAGAGAAGGTAGATCTATACTGCATAACCAGATCAGACTGGTTCTGTCTTGGAGGTGGGCATACAGATCAAGGAAATGTCCATCTTGCGAAGTTAGAGGGGCACTTCAGATGATGCAATCAGAAGCAGGGATATTTCTTTGTGGAATCTCCTTGCAAAAGTTAGGCATATTTTGTGAACTGAACCTGCAAAATCTTTGGTCATTGTCTGCTATTACTCAAGAGATCCCAGTTGGAGGTAAGTTTAGCTATCTAGTTAGAATCTAGTTTAGGCTTGGTGAGGTTATTCTGCCTGCATTCCGTCTGTGTAAGACTTTTGTTTTAATTTCTGTAGTGTTACTGTATACTTCAAAGACATTACTGTGTATAATCCTGTACCATATGTAAATATCGTTGTGTAATAAATATTATTTTTAAAAACTGCATGGTCTCTGTGACTGTACTTTTAAGGGTATGATAACCTGGCACAATTGGCAAGTCTGTGATCCATCTCTGAAGAGGCAGGCTACTAAACCATCCAAAGCACACCCGAGCCTAATTCACGGCAGATGAAAGAGTGTTCCAGCTGTGACTATAGAGGTGAGTTGTTTGTCCTTGGAAAAGGCCACTGTACTGTGTAGGTAGTGGCTAGTGGTGGGATTCAAACCTAAAGATACCCCTAGTAAAAGTCACACTGAGTGGTAGCAACATACTGAGGTGACCAGCTGGCTGAAGGGTTGTGAAAAGCTAGTAGCACAGTGCAGACTGAGTTCAAGGAGGACCAGTCGCTGACAAGCAGCCATGATATTTATATAGTCCCAGTTACCATAAGGGCCCAAACATAAAAATACTTGCTATGCCTTCCCAGAAAGCAGCAGAGTCAGATGGGTTGGCCATTGCTCTTGTGTTACTTATATTGCAAACACAATTTCTCAAACAAAATAAAATCATCAATATCCATATACTCTGTTAGTTCTGGAAACAATTTGGACCCAGATTTTTAGACTTGACTAACTCCATCTACCCCATTTCTCTCCTTGTTTGGCATATGCCTCTGATGATATGTTGCCATCCAGAGTTCATGGTCTCTTCAAAGGTGACAGTCTTCACCTGACAAGGGAGGAGATCAGTGCACTGGGGCAGAAGTTTGATGTCTACACTGTACAGTTAAACTGATTGTGGAGGACACTGAGGCTAGGGGAACCATGTTACAGGGAGTGAGGAAGGGGAACTTAGCTAGTGTTCCACCTGTACAGGGGACTGGTACAGTGAGTGAGGATGGGGAACTTAGCTAGTGCTTCACCTATACAGGGGAATGGTAAAGGGAGTAAGGAAGGGGAACTTAGCTAGTGTTCCACCTGCACAGGGGACTGGTACAGCGAGTGAGGAAGGGGAACTTAGCTAGTGCTTCACCTATACAGGGGATTAGTAAAGGCAGTGAGGAAGGGAAACTTAGCTAGTGCTCCACCTATACAGGGGAATGGTAAAGGGAGTGAGGAAGGGGAACTTAGCTAGCGTTCCACCTGCACAGGGGACTGGTACAGTGAGTGAGGAAGGGAAACTTAGCTAGTGCTCCACCTATACAGGGGACTGGTAAAGGGAGTGAGGAAGGGGAACTTAACTAGTGCTCCACCTATACAGGGGACTGGTAGCAGTATGGTGGGTAAAAATAAACTTGAGGTTGAAACAGGAGTAATAGAAGAGGCTAAAGAGGAAGGCTTTCAAGGTCTGCAAGAGACAGGATAAATAAGAAGTTAAGGGGAATGGTAAAGAATACAGGAATAGGATCACAAACCAGCAAAAGGGGATCTGGAGCTAGTTGGAAGGGGGTCTGCCTTGATGCCAGGAGTCTGGGTAACAAAATTGGTGAGCTCCAGGCATTGGTGGCAGACATTAAGGTAGACTTAGTAGTCATCACAGAAACTTGAGCCACAGAGAATAATGACTGGGGCTTGTCAGTCTCAGGTTACACAATGTTTATACAGGATAGGGGGAAGGAAAAGGAAAGGCAGAGCCTTGAATGTCAGAGAGGGCATAGCAGATGCAGAGGATGGACACATCAGGGAACAAAAGAAGAAACTGAATTGCTCTTGGTTCACCTCATAGCACCATCAGGCAAGAAAATACAGGTGGGATGATCTATAGACCATCAGGACAAGGGGAAAAGAGAAAAGGCAAAGGGAGTGAAGAAGGGGGAAGTGGTGGTGTGGGTGATCTGAACCTGCCAGATATTGACTGAGACTTTCCGGCAGCCAGATGCACCAGAAATCAGACCCTGCTGGGTACATTGTAGGACTGCCAGCAAGTGCAGCTGGTTAAGGAACCCACGAGACAGGTGGTCATTCTTGATTTGGTGCTCACCAACTCAGACAGGTTAGGTGGTGTGAGAGTAGGGGAGACACTGGGGACAAGCATCCATACCTTCATTTGGTTTTGGCTGGCGCCCGGGACCAGAATATCCCTATCAAAAACTGAAGCCCTAGATTTCAGAAGAGCAGACTTCAACCAGATGAGGGAGCTGGCCCAAGACAAACTGATCAGAGCGGACAGCATAGGAGGTGTAGAGGAAAGATGGGGGGCAATCAAGGGGACCATTCTTGAGAAAACAAAGTCATGCAAGATCATTGTTAAAAACAAAACAAATACAAGAGACCAATGTGGTTCTCAGAAAGGGTCAGGGAAGCAGTGAGGGTCAAGAAAATAACTTTTACTGGGTATAAGGAAAAGCAGGGAGAAGAAGAATGGGGTGAGTACCAAATGAGAACTAAGGATGCTAAGAGGATGGTCAGAGAGGCAAAGGCAGACACTGAGCTGTGTATTGCAGAGAGGATTAAGGGTGGAAAAAAAAATCTTCAGATATATTAAGGGAAAAAGGAAGCAGGGAATGAGCTAGTCAATAGCTCAATTCAGGCAGGGGTAGTTTCGAAAGACTTTAGGGTAGTGGATGTATTTCTGTTACACAAGGGGTGGCAAAGAACAACTGGGTAATTACAGACCTGTCAGTGCTACCTTTGCAGTGGGTAAACTGATCAAGTCACTGGTCAAGAAGACCTTGTGGACTACCAAGAGAGCAATGGTCTGGAGGATAGTAAACAGCAAGGGTTTCTGGCAGAGGTCTTGTCAAACCAACCTGATAATTTTCTTTGACTGCAAAACAAAGGTATAGATAAGGGCCATGTTGTGGATTTACCCTACTTAGATTTCTGCAAGGCTTTCAATTCAGTCCCACGCTGAAGACTGCTGAGGAAGCTGGAGAACCTGGGTGCAGATAGGAACATAGATTGGTGGGAAACTGGTTGAAGAAGAGACAGCAGAGGGTGATGGTAAACAGGGTCAAATTGAAGGAGATGGAGGTCATGTGTGGGGTGCCATAGGGACTATTCTAGGTCCTGTCCTCTTCAATATTTTTATCAGTGACATTGGAGAGTGCATTTGGGGCAAGTTGCATCTCTTCACACATGACATGAAGTTCTGTGGTAGGATAGTTAGCGATGAAGGGATCAGGGAGATGCAGAGGGATCTACAAAGGCAAGCGAGGTGGTCTAAGGTTTGACAGATGAAATTTAATGCCAAAAAGTGCGAGGTTATGCACCTACGAAACAACCCCCCAAGGAAAACGTACTGAACAGCAGGGATAAAACTGAGAACAAATGGAGAAGAAAAGCACCTGGGAGTTATCATGAGTGACTCCCTCAAACAATCAAGCCCATGTAACAAGGCCTATAGTAAGCCTAATAGGATTCTGGGGTGTATTGGAAGGGGTACTGACACCAGGAAAAGGAGATATTACTGCCTCTATATAGATCACTGGTCAGGCTGCACATGGAATACTGAGCTCAGTTCTGGAGTCCTTACCTAAGGAAGGACAGGGACAGGCTGGAGACATGCAATGCAGGGTGACCAAAATAATTCAGGTCCAACAGGGCAGCTCTTATGAGGATCTTCTCAAGGCACTGAACATGTACTCAGTGGAGACCAGACAAGAGAGGGGGATATGACAGAGACCTTCAAGTTCCATAATGGAATAAACAAGGTGAACTGTCGGGAACTATTTAGGAGGAGTAAAAATTCAAGAACCCGAGGTCATTGGTGGAAACTGGTGGAGGAAAGTTTAATAGGAATATAAGGAGGTTCTATTTTATGAAAAGGGTGGAGGAGCCTTGGAACAGTCTGCCGGCAGATGTGGTGGGCACCAAGACCATAAATGGTTTCAGCCATGGCTGGGATACAGTAAGGGATTTGGTGGTTGCTCAGGTCAGTAACAGTAGGGAGTGGCGCGGTGGGGGTAGACAGGGAGGGATAGAACCTTGCATGGAAAATATATCCCAGGGCAGTTAGGGAACTACAGGCAGACTAGATGGACCAATGATCTTTCTTTGCCATTGTTGTCTATGTTTGTATGTCTCTCATCTTGAGCTGATATTGAGTTTCAGTTTATTGATCAACTACAGTATATAGTCATTACAAAATTAAACACAGTATACAAAATATTAAAATAACATACATAATTTCCAGAAGAGACAGTACAATAATCAAATTTCATGACAGACTTAATTATGAGAGCATTGTTTTCTCGATCTTTCTTTAAACACCGTGCGTCATTTGTTGACAAAAAAAATTATAACACATTATTTACGAGAGTAACAATGAACATTTAAGAACATAAATAACATGATTTCTCATTTCAGATGGGCTATTAGTTGCAATAGATGTATTGGATTCTTACTCTAGATAATTCTAAATATCATTTAGAATGTAAATAAGGCGCCAAAGGGTTTGGATCTGTTTTACCTACATTCCCTCATTGGTGTAATGTTGCCTTTATCCACAAATTTCTTAATTGAAACTGATAGGCTATAAGGCTCTAAAACATTGCGGATCATTTAGTTCATTCGTATCAATCAGTTACTGTGGATAAGAAGGGTTGGCTGCCGGCACAGCCAGTTGGATTTTTTCGTTGTGGCCATTGCAAGTTTTGCAATGTTATGTATCAGACCAAATCGTTTTCCACAAATAATGTGACTAAACAGTTCTTTATTAGACAGTTTATTAATTGTTCTTCAGTGGGGTTGTATATTTGGCAACATGCACCTGTGGGGCATTTATGTGGGGAAAACTACACAATGTTGAGACTCAGGGTTTGTGAGCACTTGAGTGATATTCGTGTCATAATATCAAGAATGCCCTGGTGCAACATTTACAACAATGTTCAGATGCACGATACATGTTTTTTCTTTTGTGGTATGGAAAAGTTACTGTTGCCACGAGAGGGATGTCAAAACAAAAATTTTACAGAGAGAAGCGTTTTGGATCCATGCTTTGAATGCATTGTGCCAGCCGGGGCTTAATGATTCGTTTGATTTGGGGCCTTTTTTGAAATAGATGAAGATTTTCTAAGTCTGCTATTGTATGGTTTATACATGTATTCCTTGTTTTATACCCCTCTCCCCCTCCTCCCTTTTTTCCCCCTTTCCTTCCCTTTTCCCCCTTTCCCCACTTCCCCTTCTTTCCCTCCCTTCCCCGAACCCACCCTTTTCCTTCCTCCCTTTCCCTTCTCCCCCTCCTTCTTCCTCTTACGCCCTTGTTTGATTATTGTTATTTTCAGTATCAGGTTTATGCTTTTCACAAATATAAATTATGGCTATAGATGCCTGGGTTAAAATAATGTTTTATTTTAACTCCTGAAGATGAAGTGATGCTATATATCTATTTTATAGATATATTTTATATTTCTTACACATTTTTGTATTGGTGCATTGTCACTTTAATTGATTTAGTTTTATAGTGAATTATGGGCATCAGGTATGTGTGTCCCTGAGGAGGCGCTGTTTCTGGCTGAACCGGTCGGACCTTTGTTTGTTTGAACTGTCCTGTTGCAGTATGCATGCTTCTGCATTGTGATGTTATTAGTTAAACGACAATACAGCATATGTTTTGGAAGTGTTGGTGCTGTGTTTTGTTCTTTGGTGCTCAGCTTTTACACAGGCACAACTTAGGATTGGAGCAGCCTTTTTTTGTGTTTTTGTATATGCAGTTGTTTTTGGCTAGCTCATTCCTGCTTCCATGTTAACGCTTGAGTGAGTTTTGAGAGACCTATTACGTTTTTGGGTCTTTTTGGGCATCTGTGACTTTTATCATTGCACAACCGCCTTTTTATTCAATATGTCCTCTAAATTAGAAGATGTACATGCTGGTCACGATGGTTTTTCGACATTCAGCAGTTTTCTATTTTCGGGAGTTGGAGGTTCGAATCCATTCATCTCTACTGAATCTAATTCGGCGGGTCCTGTGGATGTTACTATGCGACCTGTGGATGTTTCTAACTGTGAACCTGTGGCAAGTATTTTTACTGCTTATTATGAGTTGGAAAAATTAATATTGAAGGCGAGAAGAATATATTGGAACCTGACTAGTCTTGAGGCATATGTTAAAGTTAATCGAGTTCCGAGGGGTTTGCGTATTGTAAAGTGGCCAGGATATGGGATGGAGCGTCCTGAATTTAAAACGGACTGGCTTAATCAATTGCAATGTGCCTCCATGATGCTTCAGGAGTGCATCATTAGAGACTATCAAAATCAGAAGGCAGCAATTGAGCCTCTGAGAAACAAAAGAAGCTGTGTTTGTAGGCTACTGTAATGAGCCTGAATTTAAAGAACTGGAAAATAAATTAAAATAGCTATTGTGAAGCAGGACAATGATTAAAAGCAGTGAAGATGAGAAAATTTGAACGTGACAGACTTGACTATGCCCTGGACCGTGTGTTCACCTGGAAAGGGTCTGAAATGAGTGGGAGAAATAAACGTGGCAATTACAAAAATAAAATGGATGGTAATAGATCTAAATCCATCCTACGAAATAGTATTAATGTGGAAACTAGTTTCTTTTCTACCTCTGAGTCTTTGGATGACCCTTTAGAGGACATCAGTGGTGTGAACGACAGTCAGCCTCGCCGTTCAGAGAGATTAGTCAGGTTCGAGTCAGATCTAGGACCCGCCGGCGGGGCAGAAGGAGGCGAGGTGGCAACAAAATCCACAAGCAGCAAAAGACAAATCTTTCAACAAAAGAGCATACAGAAAAACAGGGGGAGATTGTAGAAACGAATGTCATCAATCTTTCAGATGTTACCCTCACAGAAGCTCAATTATCTGTTTTACAAAAAGGACTTAAATTTGTGCCAACATGTACTATATCACGCTTTGATATTTTTCTGGATATAAAGAGGTTTACCCGTAAATTAAGTTTAAAATCTTTCTTTAATAAACAACGTGGTAAGTACATTGAGGCTCCGGTTACTGATGTTGATATGGTTCCAATTATGTCCTCAGAAGGAGATGGCAATTTGCTACGGTTTAGAGGAGTATCCAAGTTCAACCCACCACCGTCAGCAGCTATTCTGACTTTTGAAACTGCATGCCTTAACGATATTGATACTTTATTTGAGGAGGGGCAGCATTTATCATACAATAATATGACTCGAAATGAAAAGTTAGCACTGGCCGAGTTGGAAAGTAACCAACTTATTACAATCAAACCGGCAGACAAGGGAGGTGCTGTTGTGGTTATGAATACTCCTGATTATGTGCATGAGGTTCAGCGTCAGTTAAAAAATGAAATTTTCTATGCTGCATTGGAGAGAGATCTTACCTTGGAATTCAAAAAGAATATTGATAATTTTTTGTTACAGGCTTTCAGAACTGGATTATTAACTAATGATTCATTGAAATTTTTAACTGTTGATTATCCAGTGAGACCTACCTTTTATATACTACCTAAAGTTCATAAGAGATTGCAGTGCCCCCCGGGAAGACCTATTGTGGCTAGCATTGGTTCCTTTGACTGAACCACTATCGAAATTTGTGGATGCACATATAAGGGATGTGGTCTTTACATTACCTTCTTATTTGAAGGACACAACTCAGACCTTGGGTCTCCTGGGCGACATGCAATTGGAACAACAATGGTTGTTAGTCTCTATGGATATCGAATCACTATATACAAATATACCACATCAGGGGGGCTACAGGCTCTACATTTTTGGTTGATTCATAAAACAGTGTTGGAAGTAGATTTTTTAGTCCAGTTATCAGAGTTTGTGTTAACAGGCAATATTTTTGTCTTCCAGGGTAAATATTACCATCAAATTAAGGGCACTGCGATGGGGGCAACTTTTGCTCCCAATTATGCGAACTTATATCTGGGACTTTGGGAACAAGAGTATATTTATAATTCTGATAAAATCCTTTCTATGATAAAATAGATTTTTGGAGACGCTTTATTGACGACATATTGATGGTATGGCGGGGAACATTAAGTGAATTAGATGATTTTGTGTCATACTTACATTCTTCGAATGAAAATTTAAAATTTTCAGTAAAGGCAGATATGAAACATATTGAATTTCTTGATTTAGATATTGTCAAGTTATCGGATGGGACTTTAGGTACATCCATTTATCGTAAGACTACTGATAGAAATTCATTTTTATTTGCTTCTAGCTGCCATCCCCGCCACACCATCAATAATATACCTAAGTCCCAGTTTATGAGAGTTAGACAGAATTGCAGTGATAATGATGATTTCGAACGTAATCTTTGCAGTATGGCTGATAGATTTTCGGAAAAAGGTTATGCGGTTGGTGGGTTGCAACATAGCATGGATCAGGTAAGACACATGCCTAGAGTGGATTTGCTTCAGTATCGAACTAAAGCCCAGAATCAGAATACAGGTGACTTACCTATGAGTTTTGTAACCACATTTGGTCACAATGCATCCCCCGTTAGGTCCATTATTAATAAGCATTGGGGGATTTTAAATACTGATCCTGCACTGATAGATGTAACAAAGTCTAGCCCCAGATTTGTTTATAGAAGGGGGAAAAACATTGTGGATCATTTAGTTCATTCGTATCAATCATTTACTGTGGATAAGAAGGGTTGGCTGCCGGCACAGCCAGTTGGATTTTTTCGTTGTGGCCATTGCAAGTTTTGCAATGTTATGTATCAGACCAAATCGTTTTCCACAAATAATGTGACTAAACAGTTCTTTATTAGACAGTTTATTAATTGTTCTTCAGTGGGGGTTGTATATTTGGCAACATGCACCTGTGGGGCATTTTATGTGGGAAAACTACACGAATGTTGAGGCTCAGGGTTTGTGAGCACTTGAGTGATATTCGTGTCATAATATCAAGAATGCCCTGGTGCAACATTTACAACAATGTTCAGATGCACGATACATGTTTTTTTTTTGTGGTATGGAAAAGTTACTGTTGGGCCACGGGAAGGGGATGTCAAAACAAAAATTTTACAGAGAGAAGCGTTTTGGATCCATGCTTTGAATGCATTGTGCCAGCCGGGGCTTAATGATTCGTTTGATTTGGGGCCTTTTTTGAAATAGATGAAGATTTTCTAAGTCTGCTATTGTATGGTTTATACATGTATTCCTTGTTTTATACCCCTCTCCCCCTCCTCCCTTTTCCCCTTTCCTTCCCTTTTCCCCTTTCCCACTTCCCCTTCTTTCCTCCCTTCCCCAACCCACCTTTTCCTTCCTCCCTTTCCCTTCTTCCCCTCCTCCCCTTCTTCCTCTTACGCTCCCTTGTTTGATTATTGTTATTTTCAGTATCAGGTTTATGCTTTTCACAAATATAAATTATGGCTATAGATGCCTGGGTTAAAATAATGTTTTATTTTTAACTCCCGAAGATGAAGTGATGCTATATATCTATTTTATAGATATATTTTTATATTTCTTACACATTTTTTGTATTGGTGCACTGTCACTTTAATTGATTTAGTTTTATAGTGAATTATGGGTATCAGGTATGTGTGTCCCTGAGGAGGCGCTGTTTCTGGCGCGAAACCGGTCGGACCTTTTGTTTGTTTGAACTGTCCTGTCCTGCATGGCGTTTCTGCATTGTGATGTTATTAGTTAAATGCACAATACAGCATATGTTTTTGGAAGTGTTGGTGCTGTGTTTTTTGTTCTTTGGTGCTCAGCTTTTTACACAGGCACAACTTAGGATTGGAGCAGCCTTTTTTTGTGTTTTTGTATCTAAAAAGATTTTCCCATAATTCTTAACTAAGTACAAGTGATTTTTATAGACAACCATTAGGATTAAACAATGTGATACAGTATATAGATATACAGTATATCCTTTGCAAAAAATACTGTGTTAATGCACCAGTTAGGGTTCAGATTAAAGCAGCAAAACTTGGGAAGTGTGGTGTTAGGGTTTCCAACTCTAACTCCCCACCCAACCCCCCAAGCAGCAAAAGGAAAAAACATTATGGTTTTGCCTGTCCTGAGCTTGGTGACTCAGTGGTGGGATCTTCCTTGGGGTTCTGAACCCTAATGCTTACTCCATTCCTGAGCAAACAAGATCAGATGTGATCTGTTTTCTTTAGGCAGGGAAGACTGTATGAGAATGAAGTGAGCATTAAGGTTGAGAACCCCAAGGAAGACCCCAAAACTGATTTGCCAAGACTCAGGACAGGCACAACTATAATGTTTTTTTTTTCCTTTTGCTGCTTGGGGGTGAGGGTGGGGAATTAGGGTTGGAAACCTAACACCATATTTCTCTACTTTTGTCACTTTAATCTGAACCTTAACTGGTGCATTAATGCAGCTTTTTGCACAGAATTTCCTTTCTTTTTGAGATAGTAGAATCATAGCCTCATTCTCGCAGATCCATCTGTCTACAGAAACAGAGTGCCCACTGGGTCTGCGCTTCTGAATTTCTCAAGGCGTATTGTGTGTCAGTGTTGTTGAACTCATTGAGACCTTTTTTTGTAATATATATATATATATCGTGTTCATTAACTCTAAGGATTGGTGGCATAATGGTTTGTTAAAGTTGCAGTATTATCCTATGGGAACTTTTATTTTTGAAATTTTTTTTCCACGGAGATTTTTATCCTCCAGTTGCCCTTGGCATGCCTTGTTTGCCCGGTCCCCCCAGCCCCATAACCCGGCTGCCCTGAGACTTACTGTCTCACTGAAATCCTGGCTATCTGGACTGTGGTGGGTGCCTGGTCACTGATACAGAGCCTGGGGGACCAGACATCATCCTGCAGCCAGAGGATTTTTTTCCACCTTAGGTTTTCCCCGACCCTCCTCCATGCCATGGCATAGCAATGACCTCCACCTCCACCTCCATGGAGTATCCTCAGTTGCCTGGGTCAGTCCATTGCATGATGTGCCCAGACCTGCACTGCTAGCTGGATTTGTCCAAGTGGCAATCAACAGAGGGTCAAGTAAACTCCCTTCCCCGAGGAAGGAGTTCTTTCCTCTGGATGCCCAATCCTCCCTCCTCCAGTCAGCCCCTGAGCAACCCACGTCTGTTTCCAAACTCGGGTCACCAGTATGGCAGGAGATAAGGTGCTAGATACCTCAGCACACCATGATACTGGGCTGGCTTTATTTTGAATTTGTATGTTTTTGTAATGGAATTTTGGCAATATGAAAAACAATTTATATACGTTGTTGTAAGTTTCTTTTGTCAGTCTCACTTCAAATAAAAAATATATATTAAGTGTCCTTCTTAAGTCCCAGTTGTTCATTATATAGAGCAAAAATGTGTTTTGCATGTCTTAGCCATAACTTGGTCAGTTTTTGTTGGTTTATTATGAACCTTGCTATGGTTGTACTCCAAGAGGAGATACAGCTTTAGTGCATTTTTGATGATTATCAGACTTTTTTTTTATACACTTTTTCCATGCCTGTTCCTCTGGTGGGGGGATGTACCTATGGTTCCCCCCACCCATCCAGCTATCTCTATGGCCACTGCCCCCATCACAGCCAGGACCTCTGAAACCCCTATGCCCCACCCCTGCCTACCCACATTGCGGTGGGTACGAGCCCCTCACTCCGTGGAAGACCAGGGGGCAGGCACACCAGGGGAGCTGCTTTTTGGAGTGACTGATGTGGCAGCACCAGATCCTTCTTTCATCACACTCAGGGAACTGGCATTGATTTTTCTTGTATTTTTCCCTTCCATGGTGCAGGCATGCAAGGATGCCAAGGACTCTCCATGCGTGTGTCCGCACCCAGCGAGTCTGGCATCAGCCTGTGTCAACCCACACAGCAGACCGTGCCTTGTACCAGCCCCCAGCCACTGCCAGAAGCCAGTACTGCCGTGGTCATTCCCTCCCACCCTCCCCAGAGAAGGAGAGCAGTCCCTGGGATGCTCGATCCTCCTACTCCCCAGCTGACCCCCAGCACCAGAGATTGCTCCTGACCCCAGGTCACTGGCATGGTGTGAGGTGTGGTGTCCAGTGCCTCAATCCTCAGCACCACCAGGCTGGCTAAATAATTGTCAAACTTTAATTGTGGGTTTGACACCATAGTGAAGTTGGGAGATATTTTTGGGGTGCTGTGTGTATCCCACAAATTTCTGGGGGTATTATGTGTTAATGTTTGGTGGTCATTGCAACCTTCCTTTTGATAAATAAATTGTCCCTTAACTCCAAAGACTGGTGGAGTTATGACTTTTTAAAGTTCCAATGTGGGGGAAAAAAACGTAGTCCAAATTCTTCTTTCATGGGAAATCATTCTTCATGAGATTTTCATGTGCTCATGAAAGGGGCTTGCTTCTCATGAATGAAGAATGTGAAAAAAACAATGATCACCTCATTCCCTGAATAAACAAGGTCAGATGTGACCTGCTTTCTTCAAGCAGGGAAGACTTTATGAGAATGAGGTGACCATTAGGGTTGAGAACCCCAAGGAAGACCCCACAACTGATTCACCAAGACTCAGGACAAGCAAAATAGTATATATTTTTCCTTTTGCTGCTTGGGGGGTAGAGGTGAGGAGTTAGGATTGGAAACCCTAACACCAAATTTTTCTACTTTTGTCACTTTAATCGAAACCCTTACTGGTGCATTAATGTTGTTTTTTTTGCAAAGAATTTATTTTTGAGATAGTAGAAACATATCCTCAATCACGAAGGTCCCTTTGGGACCTGCTTGAACACATCATCAGGCTACAGAAGCGCAGGGCCCTCTGGGCCCTGCTATTCCATGCCTCAATTTAATCAGAAACAGTTCAAAAGCACCTGGCACAATAAGCAGAAGCAGAACTCTGAATTAAGCAGATTAGTGATGTATATAAGGGAGAAAATGAACAAGCATTAAGCTGTGACACATTTAGCAAATATAAGAGAAGAATGTTGAAACATAGCAATGTCATTATATGCGATATCAGGACACTCTAGCTGTTTTGAAAAGCTGAGGTAAAGAAATACAGAGACATTAACAAAAGAAGCCATGCACAATAAAAGCTTATACAGTATGTGTATAACAGAGAACACTTATTACGGAAAATTTATGGCATTTAACATTTTTTTCCAGTAAAGATTTTATTGAAATAAAAAAAAAAAGAAAACATTACAGGAACATGAACATAAAAGTTTTCCATTATGCAAACATTAAAACACAGATAGTAAAGTCATCTTCTATCTACATACAAATGGGCTGTAATTAATTACCTCAATCTAATCACTTCCATAACCTTCATATAAACCACTTACAGATGACAAGAGAGATCTATTACACATAGATGAAAACCCTTTTACTGCCTATGCCTCTTGAAACCACACACCAATAGTGTTATCCCTTAGGCTGGATCACAAAAGGGGTTTATTTGATTTGATAATAATGTGAGCTGCATATTATCACTTTCCTTCAAGCTTGGCCAATTACATTAACCAAGTGCTCTCAAAGAGATGGAGTTTGCCTGCAATAACATGGGCTATATGCCCATTGTTGATGATCTCACTTAGTTTCTTGGAGAGAAGGGGCACAGTTCAGCTTCCAATTGGAAAGCAGCACTCTTTTGAATACTAGAGTAGTGGCCCAAATTCCTGCCTTCTGCTGTATATTGAGAGCTGTGTCTCCCGAGTCTATGCCCAATACCAGAAATTTCAGGGCAAATGGTATTGTGACCCCAAAAGCAGATGTACAAAATGTATGCACCATCTTCCATAAGGGAAATATGTGCATACAGTCCCAAAGCATGTGCAATAGATTGGCATGTTTTTGATTACATTTCCAGCAAGGCCTTCCTGGAAGGTAACCCACTGATTGCAGTCTCAGTGGGGAATAATAGTAATAATGCAAAATCTTATATTGAATAGTTTTCCCAATAACCTTTTTGCTGGCTATACATGCACTTTTCCAAGCAGAGGACCATTCTAGTTCAGAAATGCTTAAACCCATATCACCTTCCCATTTCTGCTTTGCAGACCTTGTTAACATTGAATGATCTGTAGCTTCATTTCCTTGTTTGTATCCTAAGCTTATCCCTTTTCTGAGGTTTGTCAGAGTCAAGATGGTTCCCCATTGTTTATTTTCTGAAGGGGTAAGACTTGTGTCTAGAACTGATTCAGTCAGAGCTTTCCTAAGTTGTAAATGAATGACAAAGTGAAATTTATGTAACCTGAATTTCTGTTTCAATTCCTCGAAGGACAGCAGTGTGCCTGAATGATCTAACAGATCACTTGAGATTTGTAATACCCAATATCCCCCAACATGGATCCTTTAAAGTGTTTCCATTGTAGAGTAATTTGGGGTTATTCCAAATTGTAGTTAATCCCAAAGGAACTTGCTCAATTTTCAAAATGCTTTTGAGTTCCTTAATGCTAGACAGGGAATCAGCAAAACAAGTATTACCCTTTAGCTTCTCAGGTCTTGTCAGAAACAGAAGGTCAGAAGGTTTGTGAGAAAGAACTATCTGTTTCTCTACTCTAAACCATAGGGGCCCTTTAGAACCTTTATCTGGAGTGATGTACAGTGCTGCCTGTTTGAATCTGAAGGCCACTAAATATTTTTCCCTGTGAGGGAGTCCAAAACCTCCCACTGATTTGTCTAACCTCAACTTACTTAATGGCAACCTTGGCGGAGCATCTCCCCATAAGAACCTCCTGTCCATAGCATGCATTTTCTTTAAAAATTGTTTGAAGTTTATGAAAGGGATATTCTGGAATAGAAAAAACAATTTCAGAGCTACTAACAACTTAATAGAATGGATTTTCCCCCATAAAGAGAGATTCAACTTTGTCCACTTTTTAAAATTTCTGTCAACCTCATTTAACAATGGCGTAAGTTTCAGATCTAAGATTTTTTTAATGTCCCTTGGTATTTTAATTCATAAATAAGTCAAATACTCAGAACACTATGCTTCTTTTTTAAGTTTGCCCAATGTTGTGCCCGGTTCCATAACATTATTAAGTGACAAATCCTGTGTTTTCTTCCAGTTTATCTCTAGCCCTGCTATTTTAGCAAACAATTCTAAAGCATCTTCTATTGGTTTTATAGTTGATAGAGGATTTGAGATGGTGAGCAGGATATCGTCAGCAAAAGTGAACACCTTATTAGTTATTGTGCCTGCCTTTATACCTTTTATTAATTTGTTGTCCATAAGTTTCCATATGAGGGGTTCAAGAGCTAAAATAAAAAGGTATGGCGATAGTGGGCAACCCTGCCTTGTCCCCGAAACATATTAATAGGATTGGATATAAAACCATTAGTAATCACTCATGCTGAAAGATTGGTATAAAGAGTTCTAATACCTGAAATAAACCCCTTACCTATATTAAAATTGTCCAATGTTGCAAAGAGATATTCCCATTCCAAGGAATCAAAGGCCTTGAAAAAGTCTAGGGCTAATGCTAAAGCTGTGTCTTTAAGGTTGTTTGCTAAAAAAAGACAACTTAAGAATCTTCTAACATTCTCATATCCGTTCCTATTTGGAACAAACCTGACCTGTTCTTCCCCCAATAATTTGACTGCTAGACCTTTGAGCCTGTTAGCCATGATCTTTGCCAGGATCTTGTAGTCAACATTTAGTAGGGAAATGGGGACAATAGCTTTCACAATTTTGTGGAACTTTATCTTTCTTTGGAATGAGTGAGATGTAAGCTTGCTTCATCGAATCAGGTATAAACCCCATGGAGAAAGTAGTTTTAAGAGTTAGTAGAAGGTAGTTCTGATTATTAGGGCCTAAGGGCTTGTAGAATTCCCCAGTTAAGCCATCTGGACCCGAAGTTTTATTCATTGGCAATCCCTGAATAACCTTCTGGAACTTCTCTGTAGATATGGGTCTATCTAAAAACTCCTTGTCTAGATCAGACAATTTGGGTAAATCTACAGAAGACAGAAATGCTTCAGTTCCTTCCACTCTGCCTTCCTGTCTACTTTGATAAAGCTCTTTATAAAAAAGTTCAAATTCCTTCGATATTTTATTATTGGCCACTACTACATTACCCTGCGCATTTTTAATGCTAGCAATGCTATTGTGTGCGATCTTCTTTTTAAGTCTATAGGCCAACAATTTACCAGCTTTTTCACCTGATTCCCAAAATGACTGCCTGACTCTGAATATGGCATATTCGGCCTTAGCTGAAAGAATTTTGTTTATCACATATTTAAGTTTAGTAATTTGACATAGGAGATGTTTTTTTATCTGTGGACCGCCTTTAAATTTTTGTTCCAGGAATGATGACTGAGTTTCCTTTTCCAAAAGATCTTTTACTATTTTCTTTTTTTCCCCCACAGAAAAACTGATAATCCTACCACCTCATAAAAGCTTTAAATGTATCCCATAAACATCCAAAGTCCACGTCTCCATTATCATTTATTTAAAAAAAAAACCCGTAGCCTCTTGATTAATCCATTTGATAAATTCCAGATCTTGTAAAAGTGAGACATTAAGTCTCCACTTAGAAGTTTTGCTCTGCTCGCTCCCAAGAAAAAGAACTGTTTTTGAAATTGCATGGTCTGAAAGGACTATATTGCCAATTTGCGATGATAACAAATCTGGAGCCAGCATTTTAGAGACAAAAATCATGTCTAACCTACTATATGAAAAGTGCCTATGTGAGTAAAATGTGTAATCCCTACCTTGAGGGTTAAGCAGGCACCAAGAGTCTACCATATCCAGATCTTCTAACAAAGTCCTTAGGGCTCTTTGTGACCCTGAAAGCTTAATGGTGGATGGGACCCCGCTTCTATCCAGGACAGGGTCAAGAGTTTCATTAAAGTCACCCCCCAGAATGATATCTTTATGCTTAATCATGCTCAATCTGTAGTTGATATTTTTAAAAAATTCTGTTTGACGAAAGTTGGGTGCACAGATGTTACATATTGCCACTTCCCTTCCCTCTAGTGTTCTAGTTAAAATCTGGAACCTACCTTCTGAATCTCTGAAATGTGAGGTCTTTTTGAAGTTTATCCCTTTCCTGATTAAAATTGCAGTCCCCCTCTTTTTAGTATTAAACACGCTAAACTCTACTTGAGCTACCCATGCCCTAGCTAACTTCTCAGATTCCTCTTTTGAGAGATGTGTTTCCTGCAGTAGAGCTGTATCTACTTTTTCTCTATGCAGAGAAGAAAGTATTTTCTTTCCTCTTAACTGGGGAACCTAAACTTTTAACATTCCATGTTCCTATAATGAGATTGGTTTTACCCATTTTATTTATTTATTTATTTATTATTCTACAGTTACTACTGATTCACTCAAGTAATGGTTTTGAGACAGCAAATAGTATTTAGTTGAGGTAAGAAAGGTGGAAAAAAAAGTAAACATTATATAACTAACTTATCCCCAACAATGTAAATTTAAAGGAAAGAAGATGAGAAAAAAAGGGAATAAATAAAACAAAAACAAAGAAAGCTAACACCAAAAAATAGCCTAAAGGCTAAAAGCTGCTTGACACCGAAGAAAAACTTCAAGGTGACCGCAGACTTGAGTAATTTAATTCTAACAGACTTAGCTAATTTGACTACTGCTTTCACATTCAAACTAGTAACAACAGCAGTTGGTCTATAACTCTAATTGTAAGCAATAAGTGGTATATATAATTCTGTATGCAATGAACTTTCTTAGATATAGTCTTGTTTAACCGAAGTAGTAAATTATGCAATTCTTAGACTACTATTAGTGGTATTGTTAAATTTCAATTGAAACACTCCCCTTTGAGTGCTCACAGATCAAAACTACCCTTTTGTTTTCCCAAGTCTCGCATTATTGTGTCAACACTACACAGAACATACAAAACTACTTACTCAGGCCAATCTGTGATCTGAAAATACTAAAAATGGGAAGGAATTTGCACTGATAACCCTCCCACGGACTATCTGGCTACTTTGTGCAAAAGCTTAGTAATAAAATCTTATTCCAAGATATGGAATTACAGTAGTTTCAAAAAGAGACTGGGAACATCCCAAAACCTCTTTATTCATAATTCTGCTCCCTCCTAGTCTTCAGGACTCAAACCCCCTCACATGACCAATTATATGGGTATGTGATAAAGTGTAGCTTACTTAACATTGACTCTGTCCTATGTAGGACATGACAACTTACCTCCAAGAGGCAATATGAGTTTCTGGCTCTACTTAAGTCTGGGGCCCCTCTTGCAAATAGGCCCAATGTATCACCTCATGGTAGCCAACTCATGTGGAAACTAATTAAATAAAAGATAAGTAAATAATTTCTGTGCTGCAGAGCCACTATCACTCTTACAACAGCCTGCCACTATGTGGCCACCAAATAAGATGAGCCTTCTTTTCCTGTATCTACAAGCCAAGAGCTGCTGAATGTCTCCCACACACTACACTAAGTCCACATCACCATTTAAAAAGTGTTTAGAAATGGTGGAAGGTAGTTCCACCCGAATGACTAGAAGTCAATTTTGATATGATATGCCATAGAGGTAGGAATCAACCTGTTGAATAAATTCCACATTTGACATCTCTGGAATCCCTTAGTATAACCATTTCACAAACCGTGAACAAAATAAGAAATAGGTATAGGGGCCAGTAAAATCGATAAATGACTACCAGGTGTCCCTTCCATCCCATGACTTAGTTGCCAACCAGTGCTGAACTGAATTCTAATGTAACAGACAGGTGGAATCACTTAGTTATATATTTGATGGAATCAGTTAGTTATATAACTAATATAACACCTATATATGATAATTTTATATGCTTTGTGAGTTTATCCAATAAACTAAGCCTTCCACTATGTTAAGAAAATGTAACTTTCATTTTCACACTACTCACATCCTGCAATTGTCATAGACTGACCATATAACCTAATACGTGTCTCTGTGACAGGAAGGACAAGTATTCTAAGTGCTTCTACTTACCAGTCCCCACTGAATCCTCATACCTTGAATTACAAGGCCTCCATGAATTGAGGGAGCAGTGTAACTGTCAGAAAAAGCAAGTACAGCACACTTTTTAGAAAAAAAGGAAAAAAAGGGGTGAAAACTATGTTAGTATAACCCATGAGCTGTCTAAAACCCTGCACAGGAATATATGTATCAAACAAGCAACTATTCTATATATAACTTCTTATTCCTTAATTTTAAATATTAAACCTACCTTTGTTAAGCACAAAATCCTATGTTGTCCCCCCCCAATAGATAGTCCTACATACAATTTTTTAACCTTAGTCCAAGTTGCAGGAACAGAGTCTGAAAATGGCAAGATTGAGTAAAATGGGATATTGCATTGCTCAATAACCTTTTTGATGAAAGTCAGGCATATTCGAAATCCTAAAATGATATATGTAAAACACAGTAAAGGTCAAAGTCCAGGTCCGGATCATCCAGTAATTCCACATGATACCTAGGTATCTTTATTCTGATATCATTTCCTCTTCCTGGTGACATTCTTCCTGTCACGGCATTGGTGATTGGTTAGGGGACAAGAGTGAACTCAGAGATTCTCTGCGATTTCTGCTTCTGCTTCTTGTCTGCCTTCTTGTTCCAGTACTGCCTTTAGAATCTGTTTTGGCTGACCCTTTATTCTGTGATCGGCTCCTCCGTTCAATGTGTGGGGAAATTCTCCCAACGGGTAAGCGACTGAAGGTTCTGGATAACATGGAAGAAGGGCTGTCTAATCCAATACAACTTGCATTGTGTGAGACAGGAAGAGCTTGATTACCTTTTTGACTGTGTGCAGACCTTGGCACTGCACAAGCAGGGCTTTCAGAGTTGTTGCCATGCAACATGGATTCCAAGATCGTTGACTACCTCTGATTACTTTTTTTTGAAAGCCTGTCTTGTTTTAATTCCACAAGCTGGTGTTTAGTACCCACTTGAGGACTCCTGGTTTCATTCCTTTTAATAAAGTCCCATGCCATTTCTGGGGTAGCACAACTAATGTTAGGACCCAAAGCAGTTTGAGTTATTAGTGTCGAAGGGTACTTCATGAAATAGCTTAAACCTTTCTTCTGTAGCATCCTTTTTACCTCATCAAACTTTTTTCTCCTCTGAACAACCTCTGTAGAGAAGTCCTGATAAAGAAATATTTTCGCCCCTTTCCACTGCAAATTATGACTTTCCCTTGCCATCCTAAGCAGCTCTCCTTTAGCAGAAAATCTCGAAAAATATGCTGTAATTGGTCTTGGAAAGGCACCTTTCTGCTGTTTGGGAACAAGTGAATGGTGTGCCCTTTCTGTTTCTAATGGCCAATCCCATTTTTTCTGAAAAATGTCAGCAAAAAAGACTTGCAGGGATTGTACCATGTTTCTCCACTCCACTCCCTCTGGAACCCCAGTAATTCTTAAATTGTTTCTCCTTCCCCTATTTTCAAGGTCGTCCAGTTTGTCTAAAACATAAACCAGCTTTTTAACATAGTATACAGAACTGTCTTGTAGCATAGTGATTTCCTCTTGCAATTTGTCTGTTTTCCCCTCAGATGTCTCAAACCTCTGTCAGAATTTGTCGAAGTCATTTTGGATTTGAGCCATAGAAGTTTTCATATCTACTATGTCTATTTTAGGACCTTCAAACATCCCTCTTATTTCAATAAATTCAGCACTGGACCTTGAGTTTGGGGATGCCGCCCGACTCGCTGATGCTGCTGTATTAATTCCGTACCTCCTGTTTGCGGCAGACATTACGGTAGATCACCAAGCAGAATTCTCCCAGAAAAACACTTAAAAATCAAATAAAACTGTCCCATTTTACAGATTCACTAGTTTGAGCTTCAGTCTATTAAACGGTCACTTTTGTGAACTGCTGCTGTTGATTTAATTATAATTTTCCTGCTTTAAGTGAGAGCCTCATCAGGAGCTATACTTCAGCCATCTATTACTGACCAAGCTGTGCACGCGACTCCCGGCATTTAACATTAAAGAAAAAAGGGGTAACGTTAAATGATTAGTTCACTGTTTGAAAAAACTTATCAAAACCATGTTATGTTTTACAGTGCAAAACGAAAGTGCCCGCAACAAAAAGTATGTATGCAACAGACTTTTATGTAATATATGAACAAAGTATGCATTACTATGGGTTATCAAAGCATTTTTATATAATTTAACCTTAGGTCACTAATGGCTGGGAAATCAGGTGCACAAAGATTTTCAGCACTGGAATTTAATTACATTTGAAAAGGTATAAAAGATTTGTTGATATCTAGAAATATGCATCTAAAGCCATATACACATATGATTAAATAAAGCATAAAAGTTGAACGTATGTTGTTGTCTTACAAGGCTGCTAAAAAATAACAGAAAGTGATAGATGGCTGAAGCAAACCAAAGGGAACTAGAAGGCCAGTAAAGTGCCAGTCAGTATTTTTATACAAAAATAAGAACAGGAGGCTATTTAAAAGTATGTTGAACATGATTTATATCCATATTAATAACAGGATTGCAATGTATGTACTAATGAAGGTTAAAAACGAAAAAAAAACATTAAGGATTTTTGCACATATTAGTGGGAAATTGAGGACATTGATAGAAAATATAATATAAAATGAAAAATATTTTGTCATAAAAAAGTTTCCTGAAAATGTTTTTTTTTATAAAATTATATGCATGAATGGATTGTAAAAGCTATGTTTTTGATTTTCATTTATAGCCCCCCGCCAAAGAAGCCAGTAGGTGAAACATTGGGGCTAGTTACAAACAAATCAAAGAGTAAAAACTTTTAAAGAAAGAAATTGGTGTACAGAATGATTCGTTTCAGAATCAGAGCGACTGCACACATCTTTTGTGTTCACAAAGTATTCCAGACATTGGTACGCTCCACCACAAGATAGGACTGAAACACAAAGCAGCAATTCCCCTCAGAACCCCCTTTGCATCAGTTTAATCTGAACTCTAACTAGTGCATTAACACAGTTTCTGCAAAGAATTTCCTTTCTTTCAAGATAACACAGATCCCTTCAGGACCAGTGTGAACACATCCATTTGGCTGTGAAATAGTAGGACCCTCTGGGTCCTGCACTTCCATGCCTCAGTTTGGCAAATATGATGACATTATGAGGTAAATTAAGGGTCCTGTGCATACCCCATGAATTTCTCGGGGGGGGGGGTATAGTGTGTCAGTGTTGTTGAACTCATTGAGACCTTTCATTTTGATATGTAAATTGTCCATTAACTTCAAAGATTCATGGTGTAATGACTTGTTAAAGCTGAAGTGTTATCCTATGGGAAGTTTCATTTTTGAATTTGTACATTTTTATTTAAAATTTTGGTAACCAGGTAGGCCCACTGAGACCATAATGGTCCCTTTTTCAGGGGCGACTCGAAATTAATTATAGGCAATAGTAAAATAAGAGTAGGAACAATTCAAGAGACAATTTGAGCAATACAGACATTACAATCAAGGCATATTGTACGATCACAGACAGGTTAGGTACAATAGAGGATGAACATAAGGGTAAAAAAGTTTCACAAGGAAGACAGATTACATAATGATTCATTGAACGTGACTTTTTGACATTATTTACACAAATTACAGTTACAAGTGTCTCTATCAGCAATAGAGGTCCAATAGTGGTAGTAAAGGCATGCCAATATGAACATACAAAGAAGCCAGCAGCAGAAGAAGGCCATTTGGTCTATCAAGTCTGCTCATATTGCATTGTGAATAGCTTGAGCTAATGTCCCTGCCCTCCCTACCCATGACCCTTACCCTACCCCCTTTGCCTGTCCCAGCTGCTCTTAAAGCTGCCCTAAAACTTCAATGAGATTACTTCTTCTGGCAGTGCATTCCAAGTGTCCTCCACCCTCTTTGTGAAGAAGTGCTTCCTGACCTCCCTCCTAAACCTCCCTCCCTCCAGCTTAAGACTGCCCCCTAGTGTTATGGTTGCCACTCAGCTTAAAGAGGTTCTCCTTATCAATCTTATTTATCCCTTTCAAGTACTCGAAGGTCCCAATCATGTCCCCTCTCTTTCTTCTGTCTTCCAGGGAGTACATGTTCAGTGCCCTCAACCTCTCCTCATATGCCTTACCCTGCTGACTGGCTATTATCTTTGTAGCCCTCCTCTGGACCTTCTCCAGCAGGTTAGTGCCCTTTCTGAGATGTGGGCACCAGTACTGAACTTCATACTCTAGATGCAGCCTTACTAGTAACCTGTACAAGGGCAGTATCACCTCCTCTTTCCTACTACTGATCCCCTAGATATGCATCCCAGCATCTTGTTTACCTTTGCTGTTGCTTTCTTGCACTGCGTGGAGTGCTTCAGGTCACTAGTGATCATCACTCCCAGGTCCTTCTCCTCCTCTGATGCTGATACTCTAACTCCATCCAGGTAGTACTTATTCCCAGGACTCTTGGCTCCAATATGCATAACTTTGCATTTCTTGGCATGGTAGCCAAGCTGCCATATCCTGGACCACCAGATCTTCCTGTTTTATCCTGTATGTTTTTGTAAGGGAATTCTGACAATGTGGGAATCAATTTATGTACTTCGCTGTAATCTTCTTTTGTCAGGCACACTTCAAAGAAAAAAAATATATTAAGTGTTCCTCTTATTTCCCGGTGGTTCATTATATATGAGCAGAAATGTAATTTTGCACGTTTTAGCTGTAACTTGGTACATCTTTGTTGGTTTAGTATGAAACTTGTTATGGTTGTACTCCAAGAGGAGATACGTCATTACCACATTTGTGATGATTATTGGGCTATAATTGTGGATTTGGCACAATGGTTAAATTGGAAAGTAATTTTGGGGTGCTGTGACTTACTAGGGGGGCTATTATGTGTTAGTCTTGTAGTACTCGTTGTGGCCTTTCATTTGAAACCTAGATTGTCTGTTAACTCCAAAGATTGATGGAGTTATGGCTTTTTAAAGTTTCAATGTGGAAACAAACTAAGTCCAAATTCTTCATTCATGAGATTTTCATGAGCTTGTGAAAGAGGATTGCTTCTCATGAAAGAAGAATGTGAAAAAAAATGCTCACCACATTCCCTGAGCAAACAAAATCAGATATCTGTTTTCTTCAGGCAAGTAAGACTATATGAGAATGAGGTGAGCATTAGGGTTAAGAAACCCAAGGAAGACCCAACCTCTGATTTACGATGACTCAGGACAGGCAAGACTGTCTTTTTTTTACTTTTGCTGCTTGGTGGATGGGGTTGGGGAGTTAAGGTAGGAAACCCTAACACCTCAATTCCCTACTTTTGCTGCTTTAATCTGAACCTTACCTGCTGCAATAATGCAGTTTTTTTTTGCAAAGAATTTCTTTTTGAGATAGTAGAATTGTATCCTAAGGGACCTGCATGAACACATCCATCTGGCTGGGTCCTGGGCTTCTGTGTCTCAGTTTGGCAGCATGGTGAAGTTACGTGGTAATATTAGGATCCTGTGCATTCCCCATGAATTTCTTGGGGGTATTGAGTGTCATTGTTGTTGAACTCATTGAGACTTTTTTTTTGTTGTATAGATTGTCCATGAATGCCAAAGATTGATGGCATAAGGGTTTGTTAAAGTTGCAATGTTATCCTATGAGAAGTTTCATTTTTGAATTTGTATATTTTTTGAATGGAAATTTTGGCAACGTGGGAAGCAATTTATCTACTTCGTTGCAATTTTCTTTTGGCAGGCTTGCTTCAAAGAAAAAATATATTAAGTGTTCCTCTTAAGTCCTGGTGGTTCATTATATATGAACAAAAATGTGTTTTTGCGTGTTTAGTCATAACTTGGTCAGTTTTTGCCGGTTTGGTATGAAACGTGTTATAGCTGTACTCCAAGAGTAGATACACATTCAGTGCATTTTTGATATTTATTGAACTTTAGTTGTGGCTTGGTACCATGGTGAAACTGTATGGAAATTTTGGGTGTTTTGTGTACCGCACAAATTTCTGGGGGGGGGGGGAAGTATTATGTGTTAGTCTTATAGCACTCATTGCAGCCTTTCTTTTGATTTATAGATTGTCCCTTAACTCCAAAGATTGAGCGAGTTATGGCTTTTTAAAGATCTAATGTGGAAAAAACTAAGTCCAAATTCTTTTTTCATGGGAAATCATCTTATTTCATGAGATTTTCATGAGCTCATGAAAAAGGATTCCTTCTCATGAGAGAAGAATGTGAAAAAAACTAAGTCCAAATTCTTCTTTTGTATGGCCCCATTCTTCTATCGTATGGTCTTATTCTTCTTTTGTGAGCTATACAAAAGAAGAAAATCACCTCACAAAAGAAGATTTTTTTTTAAATGCTCCAAAAACACATTGTGGGGTAATTTTTCAAAAAACTAAGTGCAGAATCTAACTAAATATGTCTCATTTAGCTGGATTTATGGCTTGGTGTTTCTGCAAGTCATCCTTTTTATGAGTTTTCAAAAAACATTTATTTTTTTTTTTTTTGGAAAAAAATGGAAACAAGATGGCTGCCATACAAAGAAGAATTTTCTTTCACAAAAGAGAATAATCCTGTCATGAAAAAGAAATCCTCTTTCTAATGGCCAAGTTCCTCTTTCGTATCAAACATCTATCCAAAAGACCCTATGGAGCATGCTCAGAATCAAAATTTCAAACCCCTATAACTCTAGAATGGAATAATATTTTTTCACCAAACCAACAAAAGGAACCCTTCTGCAGCAATCCCTTTATACCCTGGACAGTTTAGAACAAAATTCTAAATCATCTGGGCTGTAGGCAATGACAAAAAAAACAGCAAACCCCCACTCCAGATTTTTCCTAAAAATGCACTATCCAGATCTCCAAATCCGCACATCTGACTGGAACAAAACTTGCCACATCAAGAGATCTTGCTCCCCACTGCTCCTGCACATTGCAAAATTGTGTGCAATTCCATTGAACAGGCACAAGGATATTAAGGTGCAAAGTTAGGGGTTTCACATATACAGCCTACTCACCCTAACCATTGGGGTGCTACCGTGCCCCTTTAATATAATGACAGATCCCAACAACTATAAATATTTAATCAGACATTCTTCCTTAATATAACTTAATATTCTTAAGGAAGGATATCAATCAATCCAAAACTGTAGTATCAGAGGAGCCGACTAACGTTTCAAGAATTTGCAATGATGTTCCAGGAATATCCTTCAAGTTATTGCACAACCAAGTTCTTCTTTAATTTCAATAAAATGGTCAAAAAATAATAATATGCTCCAAATCATCTAAGTCTACACTTCTACGATTACAAAAGGAGGACAATATTTTTTTTCACAATGTTCTTATATAACTGATTACTTGAAAACAACTCTAAGCAATATCTTGTAAGAAGAATGTTTATCAAAAAGGTGTGATAAATATAATTTTTTTGAAACATTTTTTAATAAAAATATATGCTGTTTGAGTCTTTGAGCACTATATTTTTTTCTAGATCTTGTTGAGCTGCTGTATCTCTACATCTAAGTTGTATACTATATACCAGTTGTTGTCATGGGAGCCTAGACATATCGGTTAGTACATTTCCTAATCCCATAGGATAGAGATTTTGTTTTATAAAATCTGTGGTGTCTATGCACTAATAGGCAGATTGCCTACACACTGTAAATCTGCAGTGCGTAGGCAACCATACATTAGAATGCTGCACCTGGCAGATCCCTGGCAGCATTCACAGAAGGGACACATGCCCCTTTCACACCAGATCCCTCAACTGAACATGCAGCTATGCACATGGACTGTGCAGGGGCATGTCTAGGGAGCATGCCTGTACCTCGCACCATTCATGAAAGCACAGAGTGCCAGGTGAGGGGCACACAGGATACACAGGAAGGGACCCTGCCATATCTGCTGCACCCCCCTGAACTGTGACCTCCAGCTTTGGTGAGAACAACCAACCCCCCCATTCCATGCTGTCCTACCCCTCTGGGCAGACAGGGAGGGCTAGGTAAACTTCCTTTTTTCCCCTCCAGTACCTTCCCAAAATCCCCTGCTCACAAGGAGCAGGGGATCCACTTTGGTACCCAGGATGGGCATTTGATTGGATGCCTATCTGTATCCTCCGATTAGCCCCCATGCAGCTGTGTACCAGGGGCAGGGGCAGGGCTGCGGAGAGGCACATGGTGGTGGACAGCATTCAAGCATGCCAGCCTCAGTATGCCTGTCCGGGGGTGTGCAGCTATATGGGTGAGTTACACAGGAATCATGTACTCAGTCCAGCACTGATGCATAGTACCCTATATGCTGAAATTTAAACCCCTCTTATAGCTCTTCAAAACAAAGTCTTGGGAGTCTCGTATCACATATTGTTTGTAAATCCATAATTAATATTATGATCCTAGATTTAGCTAATAATTCCAGATAGTACTAACCTAATTCACAGCAAAGAATATACACTGGTGTACACTCCAGTAACCTAAGTAGATAGCGATAAAGTTTATTTAGTATAATCTCAATCTGATTTAAATTTGTAATTTTCCCATACTTCCACTGCATCTGATATTGCTGTACTTGTTTACATAGATTGCCAATAAGCATCCTTGTACTGAGTAGCCTCCATAATCGCTCATGAATCCCCTGATCCATTTATTGGTCCCTGTAATTTTTGTTAAATGAATGCCATATGGGCATTCCGTCTAAGATTCATTGCATAGTGCACCCCTAGATAATAAGTGGGGATAGTTTCCAAAGTTTTGCTCTTATAACGTAAACATGTATTTGTTTTTACAGTCCCAAATACAATCACTTGTGTCTTTTTTTATTTATTTTTAGATATTTTTCATCACACAGCTTTGAGAATGTATCTTGTTTTCCTTGTAGTCCAAGAAGAGAAACCAAAATTAACACTATGTCATCTGCATATGAAAATGCAAACATGCAAAAATAGCCAGCAGAAAAAGACCTTATGGTCTAGTCTGCTCAAGTTTGCAGACCCCCGTACCTACTGAGGGATTCACCCCCTCCCTACAATCTACATCTCCCCTTTAATGCCCCTCCTCTGTCTTTCCCCTATTCCATTCAATTTTCCCTTTTCCCACCCCAGCCTCTCTTGAAGCTGCCTACAGTCTTCAGGGAGACAACTTCTTCTGACAACTCATTCCACCGTGTTACATGAAAAAGTGCCTCCTCATTTCGCTCTTGAAGTGTCCTCCTGTTTTTTTTTTTTTTTTGTGGGATGCCGACAGGGAGCTCCGGTCCCTCCCTCGGAGGGACTCGTCCTCCGACCTGCTAGTCGGCTCATCATAGACCCTGTCAGCTCCCGATTTTGCTGTTTTGCCCCTGGGCCCACAACTATGCAATAGGCGGAGTGGCTGGCTCCGCCTCTGTGGAGGCAGCCTAATGCTCTGGATGTGGGCCCTACCCGTTCTTGGCGATGCACCTGTGCTGACACCCAGCCATCACTGTGTGTCAGTCTACAAAGCGCCACACGATCCCCCTTCCCCCAAGGAAGGAGAGCTGTCTACAGATGCTAAATCCTTCCTCTCCCGTGCCAACCCCTGAGCAACCCTAGTCTGTTCCTGAACTCCAGTTGCTGGTCTGGTGTGAGGTGTGGCATCCAGCGCCTTAACCCTCAGTGCCACCAGGCCAGCTTTTGAAGTGTCCTCCCACCAGTTTGAGGCAATTCCCCCTAGTGGTCTTGTTTCCACTAAGGTTGAAGAGACACTCAGAGTTCACTTTGTTAAAACACTTGAGGTATTTAAAGGTTTCAATCATGTCACCCCCCCCTCTATCTTCTAGAGAGTACATGTTAATGTCTCTGAGTCTTTCATTGTACAGCCTGCTTTGTTGTCCTTGGATCATCTTGGTTGCCCTTATTTGCACCATCTCCAGCAAGCTGATAGCCTTCTGTAGGTAAGGGCTCCAATACTGCACACTGTACTCTTGAGGCAGCCTAACCAGTGACCTGTACAATGGCAGGATGACCTTAGTCTTCCTACTGTTTATACCCCTGGTTATACATCCCAGCACAGCATGAAGAAGGCTTTCTCTCCTATCTTCACCTCCTTAGCCAGCTGCAGTTCCTTCTTGGCCTTAACCAATCATACTGCCTTGCTCACCTCCTTTGCTTTGTTGCTGTATTCTTCTCTGTCCCTCTGGGTACTTTTATGGCTTTTGAAGGCCACCCTTCTGCTCTTTACTGCCTGAGCAACCTCCCTGTCAAACCATCTGGGCTTCTTGGCTGTGGCTTGTTAGCCCTTCAATTTGGCACACTCATTAGTGGCCGCAAATAGCTCATCCTTGATGATGGCCCATTTCTGGTCCACCCCTATTTCTTTGCTGATTCTAGTGAGGTGCCCTTACAGAATTCCCCCATCTTTCCATAGTCTGACCTCCTGAAGTCCAACATCCTTGTTTTGGTTCTAATCCTCTCTTGGTCCAGAGGTGGAACCATATAGTTCTGTGGTCACTTCCTTCCAGTGATGCTTCTACCCTCACTTCCTGGACATGCACACCACTTATCAGAACCAGGTCTAATATAACCCTCTCCCTGGTGGGTTCCAGCACATGTTGTGTCAGAAACCCACTCTAGATGGCCTCCAGCAGCACCTGAGTCCTGTTACAGGTTGTAATAGGGATCCTCCATTCCACACCAGGTAGACTGAAGTCCCCCATGATCACTACCTCCCCCCTACTGGCCATCTCCACAATTTTGGAACCCAGCTCCCTGTCCAAATCTTCATCCTGGTTCAGTGGCATGTGTATTACACCTATCCTTAGCTTCTTGCATTTCAGTGACTGCATCTGTAACGACAGCAATTCTGTCCTTCCTGCTGTCTCCTCCTCTCTGGTACAGGTGATACCTTCCCTCATGTACAGAGCCACTCCCCCCCTCTGCCTACACCCCTACTCCTTCTATACAACTTGTATACTGAGACTGAGAGAGAGTCCAGTCATGGTTAGGTGTGGCCCACGTCTCTGTAATGGTAGCAATGTCCGCATCCACCTGCGTCATCATTGACTGCAACTCATGCATTTTGTTCTCCAAGCTGCTTGCATTCAGAGACACCACCTTCCAACTTTACTCGAGACCCTCTCTGCCCCTTGACTGTCTGCCACTTCCCCTGAACCTGGACCTACCTCTGCCCTCCCTAACTTGCCTCCCATCAGTTCCTTTGTCCTTCTGTCCTGATTGGGGGGGGAGGCCTGATGGCTTTCTCTTCCAGGTAATAAAGGGTATTTTTGACCCTGCTGCTCCCCCTATCACTTTAAATTCAGTTCCCTGCTAATATACCTATTGAATCCAACCTTTAGCACTCTCACAACCTCCATGTTGAGGTTTAACCTGTCTGGTACAGAAATGTCTTTTGTTTCCCCACGTGTTAACCCAGCCACCTGTTATTCCATTTCCCTCCTCTTTACACCACACTCAGGGTGACCCATTAAATTCCTCTATCCTAGTTTTCCTTGCTATGCTGGCCCTCACTACTGGTAGAATTTCTGAGAAGGCTACTGACCTCCCCCACCCTCCTGCAGATCTGTCCCACATCTTTGAACCTGTCCTGGATCACCCCTCACCTCACTGTCAGCCAGATCATTCATACCTATGTGAATGAAGAGGTGCAGTCCTTGGCCCATAATCTTAGCTATTCTTGGCCCCACACTCCCTGTGGTCATCCCCAGCATACAGTGCACTCTTCTATGATTCTCTTTATCACTTACGTCTCCCCATCTCACTCCCTTAACTATGGTGTCTTCTAAAATCAGAACCTTCCCTTCCCCACCTGCCGCCTGAGTTCCCCCTGCTCCTGCCTGTCCTTCTTTTGCTGACCCTTGCCGCTTCCTCCTATTTGCCTCCCCGACCCCCTGCACCCCTCATGCATCACCTTCCCATTTTTCCATTCTGCCCTCCTCCACTGGGCCCTTTTCCTGCTTGACCCCATCCCCTCTATGCCCTACCTTCTCTGCTCACTCCCCCACTCAACCCCTTATCCACTACCCTATGTACACCTCCCATAGCTTTCATATCTGGCTCCTGTTGCTGCTTCCCTTCCCCCTCCAGTCCCATACCTTCCCTGGTCAGTGGGAGAAATCTATTTCACATCAGCGCCTCTGAAGGTGCTCCCTACAGTCTCCCTTCCTCATGTGCCTTCCCTGTTCCTCTAATTAATGTCCATCCCTCTGCTCTACACCCCCTTTTCTTCTGGGGAAGAGGGACCCAGGAAGTTTGCCTTAGCTCTTCCTCAGTTCTTCTCCCTGCCTGTCCTCCCATTCAGTCTGAGTTCCATCCCTTGACCCCTCCCCTGCCAGCCACTCCTCCTTTCTCCACCCCTTACCATTTAGTTTTACACTTACTAGTAGTGCTCTTAACTCCCTTCTAAGGTACCATATCTTCACCCTCAGCTGATTAAGATGCTTGCAGACTAGATGCCCCCCCAACCTCCCAGAGAGTTCCTAGGAAAACTGCTACCTCACATCCCCTGCAACACACTACCCTACCTGCCCCCCATCCCACTGGCAAGCCCCCTCTCCACATTATATTATTTACTCCTCCCCTGACAGTGTATCTGTCCTGTTCTTGCATGCCCTGTGGGCTTACCCTATATTGGGTTTTGCTGCTATCCCCAATTAAACCTTCAGTTAGATCCTAACTTTATCCCAGGTGGGGTTAGCGGAACACCAAACTAAGAACCCTATCCTAGGTGGGGATGGCTGAAAAGCTGCATTCCCTGCGAGATCGCCACTGGCCATTGAACCTATATGGGAATGGCTGAAAAGCTGCAATCCCAAAACTAGGTTGTTCCCTGACCCTAGATAGGGACCAGCTGCACTCCTTATAAAATCACCTTCCACCAATCCCTCCGTAGGTTGACCCCATATAGAGTCAGCTGCAACCCCTTGACATGACCTACCTGCTACCAAGTGCTCTTGCATTACCTGGCCTCAGTTGGGTAGTGTGACCTGTGACCTATGGTCCTCCCTGCAGATGCCCTACCAACATCCCCAGATGCCCCTGAGTCAGACACCACACTCCTGCTTCATGGCACTTATGCTTCAGGGTCACTAGGGATTGTGGGTTTTATATAGTCACTACAGAGCCCCTATTGGGCTCTCCCTGCCATGTGCTATGGCATACTCACCAATGGTGTGAGCTCTCCATCCCTCTCGGTGCTCCCTCTCCAGCTGGCCACCCTTCTCCCAAAGCCCCAGCCCCCTGCACAGAAAACTATGTATAGTTATCCTTCCACGTCGCCAAAATATGCTGATCATTTTCCCTGGCCCCAGACACAAGAACACACAGTACTTATCTTGCAGATCAGGTCCCCACTCCCCTCCGATCGTTTGGCAACAATAACACAAGCAGCAAGATGAACTTATCCATGATTTTTGTGGAATGAGAATTCAAGTCATATGATTGTTCTATGATAATATGAATATTCATACAGTATTAAACAAAACAGGTGCTATTATGCAGCCTTGATGATCACCCAGATTTGTTTTAATGGGTTTTGTAAGACCTCCCTGGATGTTATGCTGACCTTTTTTTTTTTTTGTAACTCTATTTATCCTTCTGCGGTGGGTCACCCTCATTGTCCACCAACCCTACTGGTCTCGGGGTCTTTCTGGGTCTTAAGGCTCCATGCGCACCCCGGGAGATCCCCTGAGCCAGTCCAGAGGCATCATCCTCGGTGGCCGCCGCTGTTTCATCCATTTTTGCCCCACGGTCCTACACCCGAGACCCCGGAAGTGGTGGCGCATGCACATGGAGGTGCACATGTGCACCACAGCTCCAGTGCCAGTCTCTTCAATCTCCCTCGGCCTAACGCCGGCAGTCCTTGGAGCAGTGCTGCTACTCCGGCCTCCACCAGGGGGGTGGCCAAGCTCCGAGGACACCTGTTCCACCCTCCCTCCTGAGGCAGAGGGCTGCCAGCCGGTAACCGCTCATATCCTCTCCCTCCCCCCGATGACTTCCGATGACCCAGGCTCATTCTTGAACCTGGGTCACCAGCGTGACACGAGGTGTGGCATCCAGCTCCTCAACTCTCTGCACCACTGGGCCAGCTATAAAGTATGTTGAGCTTTTGACTAAGTATTTTCATGAAGTTTTATTAGCAGGTCCAGGAGGGATTTGTCTATCCCATAATTTATTTATTTATTTTATGATCATGCCCCTTTTCTCAGCAGTCCTCCTCTCCTCAGGGAGTCCCATGGTAGGGGTCAACCTAAGCCATGGACTTGGTCTTCAGCATCCATCCTGCTGCAGATCACCCCCGGGCTGGGAAGCAGGTGGTCCAGCTGCCTCTCCACTTATTCTATATGTGTCAGGCCTCCGACTGACCTGGGACTATACCACACCCCCACCAGGGCCCATTGCCAGGAGGAATTGCAGGGCCATTTTCTGTTGTCTTCCCGGTACCCCTGAGGATGTCGGCAGCCAAGAAGGTCCGTGGAGGCATGTGCATGCTTAGACATGACACCGCTCTGGACACCAGCTGACGTCCTCCCCTACCACTTGGTGCTCTCCACTGCACATTCACCCGTGTGCACCCAGGTGGTGGCATAGCAGTGGCATCAACATCCCTCCCTCCCTCCCTGGAGGAGGAGAGAGCCCCATTGGGGGGCCCTCAGTTGGGATAATGTCGGTGCTTGAGCAGCATCAAAGTGAGTGGCCACAGGTTCTTGTAGCATGTGTGTGTACTTCCAAGTGCACATGCTTACGTATCACCATGGCAGGGGCCTAGGGAGAAAACAGAAAAATGGTGGAGCAGGCTCCATGAAGCCCTGCCAGCCTACTCTCATCCTGTGCCACTACCTGGACCACCAGCCCACTTCTGTATATGAGGCTTTGGGTGGGGGGAGGACAGCCCTCCCCTTCCTGGCCCCACCATGGGGGGGGTAATCCATGGGGGAATTGGGGCATGGTGAATCCAGAGGAGGTGGGTGCCAGGCTGGGAGGCAGGGACAGGGCTGAAAGCCCACCTGCATTGGCTGCCTGGGTGAAAGGCTTCACCCTCTATTGTCTATCCCTTAACCAATTTGTTATCCACTTTACCACCTTTTGACCCACCCCTAAGCTGTCGAATTTCCTTATCAGCTTCCTATGTGGAACAGTGTTAAAAGCCTTACTGAAATCTTAGTAGGTCATGTCCACTGCCCCATCCTGATCAATTTCCCTGGTCAGCAACTCAAAGAAAGCTATCAGACGTATCTGACATGACCACCAACCCTCTCTTTTGTTTTTTTTTACTATTTTATTTAGCTCCTTACTTCCTCCAGTGGCCCCCTTCAAACTGCCCCCCAGCCCTGTCACCTGGCTCCCCAGGACTTACCATTACTGCAGTCCTCTGCCACAGGACCAGTGGTTGTGCCCGGCCACTGGTGCAGTGCTTATGAGGGGTTTGCCTCTCATCCTGCCGCATGGAGGGTTTTTCCCTTCACTTTTTTCCCTGAGCCCATGGACATGCAATGGGTGCAACATCTGAGCTCTGCCTCCATGGAGACAGCTCCAGTACCCTGTACATGGGATCCCCCCAGCATTGTGGCGTGCAAGTGCTACCACCCAGCCACCACTGGGCAGCTGGCAAGCAGTGCACTGCAACATCCCCCTTCCCCGAGGAAGGAAAGCTGTCCTAGGATGCTCCATCCTTCCTCTCCCCACCGGCCCCGAGTGACCCAAGTACGTTCCCAACCCCTGGTCACTGGTGTGCATGAGGTGTGGCATCCAGCATCTCAACCCTCAGTGCCACTGGGCTGGCTTCACCAACCCCCTTTTGAATCCATATTGCCTCCGGTCTTGTAACCCATTGGCTTCAAGATACTCCATCTGCTTCACAATCCTTTCTTTTAGCAGCGACTCCATTAGCTTCCCCACCACCATTGTCAGCATCCTTTCAGCTACCCATTTTTGCGAAGCAAAACTACATCTGCCCCCCTCCAGTCCTCTGGAACTACTCCTGTTTCTAGTGAGTTGTTAAAATGGACTGTCAGAGGTGCAACCAGTACCTTCCTGAGCTCTCTCAGTACCCTTGGGTGTACACTGTCACCATAGCTTTATCCACTTTCAGATTTGTGAGTCCCTTCAGGATTCTCTCCTCTGTAAAGGGACTTGTGTCTACCTCCTCTCCTCCAGTGTACCAATTACTTTTATGTGGCCACCTCCTTCCCGTTCCTCTGTGAAGACTAAACAAAAGTATTTTTTCAGAGTATCTTCTTTTTCCTTATCCTCCTCTATATAGCCTCCATCTGTTCCTCTTAACCTCACACTCCATCCCCTAGTCTTGCTGTTTTCAATTATATACCTAAAAAATGTGTTGTCCCCTTTAGTTACCCCTTTGGCTATTCTTTTCTCAGTTTGTGCTCTTGACCCCTTCTGTTTCTCTAGATACAGCTCCCTGTCTTCTTCCTGCTACATCTATTTATACCTCCTGAAGGCTGCCTTTTATCCACTTACTTTGAGAACTGTAGCAGTCCCTTTTTCCTCTTGTTTTTGCTCACTTCCTTTGCACAAAGGTTTATTGCCTTCACTATACCCTCCCTTAGCTTAGCCCACTGTCCCTCCACCCCACTTAGGTCACCCCCCCCCCCAGGTCATTTCTGAGGTATTCACTCATTTTTTTAAATCTGCCCTCCTGAATTCCTTGACGCTTCTCCTTGTGTGGTTCACATTCACCACTGTCCTTATACTAAACCCCACTTTATGGTGGTCACTGGTCCCCAGGTGTTTGTGAGCTCCAAGTCCAGTATTACCACATCAAGAGTGAGCTCCCTGACTAGTTGCCTGAGAAACACCCCTTGCAGGGAGTCCAGGATGTCCCTGTTTCTAGCCGAAACTGCTGCTTGGAGGCTCCAATCTACATCCAGCAGATTGAAGTCCCCCACCAGTAACACCACCCCCTTTTCTTGCCATTGTGCCAGTGGCTTCCACCAGTGCCTCATCTAAATTTTCCCCCTGTGTTGGATGTCTGTAAATCATGCTAGTGTGAATAGTGGCTCCATTTACCATCTCCAGGGTGACCCATAGTGCCTCCAATCCACCCATTCCCACCTGGATTCCTTGTATCTCTGTTGATTTGCCACCCTACCCTATCTTTCCTGAACAGAGTATATCCTGGTATGGCCGTGTCTCATTTGTGGTTTCCTGTGCACCTCCATCATGATGGCCTCTAAGTCCAAAATTATATTTCCAAGACTTCTTATATTTGCACACATGGCCTTCCACATTTTGTTACCACTCTGTCTGCTACCCCCCTCTGTCTTCTTTTTTTCCCCTTCCTGCTTTTCCTCTTTCTTTTTACAGCTTGTGTTCCCATCCCCCTTTCATTTCAACCACTCTGCTTTTTTTCTTTATATATCACCCTGGGGATTTGCCTCCCCTCTACTCATCCCTTCTCTTCTTTACAGTCTGTGGGAAGGGGGCAGTTTATGCCTCCCTGATTTCTTCAGCCACCCCCCTTATCTAGTTTAAATGTTTCTCAAAGTAACATTTAATCTGTCCACTGAAGACTGTGATCCCCCCACTAGATGGATACAGGCCATCACCCCTGTTTAGGCCCTCATCCCTCCAGGTGGGTCCCCAGTCCCCAGTGTAGCCAAATACTTCCTCTCTACAGCATTCTTTCAACCACAGGTTGAAGTTCCTGGTGCGGAGATCCACCATTTCTCACTTGGATTCCCTAACCCTCCCTCCTCCGCCATAGACAGGCAGCTCTTCTGTGAAAGCCATTGAGCATGCTGCCTGCCTAAGATCCCTCCCCAGCTCCCTAAAATCCACCTGCACAATCCCAATCCCAGCCCTATCACCAGCCAGATCATTTGTCCCCAAAAACGTAGATGATGATGTCAGTAAAAGACTAATGGTCCATCCAGTCTGCGCATGTTATTCTATCATATCCTGGGACCTGTTGTTCCTGTGGGGTCTTCACTTACCCTATTCTCCAAATTGTTCTCCAAGTTTCTACTTCCTGCATCCATCTGAGTAGCAGCAATACCCTTGACTCTGTCCCAGCTGTGTCTGAAGCTGTTTGTGGTTTTTGCATTCACCATCTCTGCCACCAGACTATTCCAAGGCTCAAACACTCTTTTCATAAAATAATACTTCTTTACTTCATTAAAACAACAAAACACTTCATTGAATGTTTGCACAAATACCGTTACCATAGTTTCAGGCATCAGATGCAGTAGCCATAATATTACAATAAGTAGTAATAGCACTTGCGCATTAATTATAACACTAAACACAAAGACAGAACAGACCTTAAAAACACAGCACAAAACAGTCACAGACACTAACAGAAAGATATAAACTCTTGTCCCCTACAACACACTAAGATAGAAAGACATCATGATGTTTGCATTCTTCTTGCTCAGCTAGAGAAACTGATTGCCTTCATGCAAAGAGAAGGCTATAATCCTTAAGATGGCCATCTTTTCAATACCTCTGATTTAAGGTGTGTTGCCAGAATTCCAAATTGGATGATTCATAAGGGTCCGCACCTTATCAAAGAGAGAGAACTTATCTTTTAAGCTATATACTATTTTTTTCCAAGAACATATTCTTCAACATCATTCTCAACCAATAATTAAATGTCGGAGAGGAGTCTACCTTCCAGTTGATGAGAATACCAAGTTTAGCCACTGAAATTGCTGCCGAGATTAATCTTCAGTTTGTGGCTGGAATGGCTTCAGATCCCACTAAGTTACCTAATTGTACCATTCTTGGTGTTAGTGTAACTTCTATGGCCAGCATTTCAGAAAGGAGAATTTCCATCTTCTGCCAATAAGAGGCTAGCTGGGGCAACCATATATCATATGTATAAGATCTGCGTCAGTATGGGTACAACATGGGCAATGGTCGTCATAGTGAGGAGCAATTTTCACCAGGATTGCTGGTGTATAATATGCCCTGTTTACAGTTGTGAAATGGATTACTTTAAATTTCATCTGCATGGGAGAGCACAAACCCATCTCTAAAAGTTCTTACCAGTCATCTGGCTCAATCTTAATATCTAATTCCATTTGCCACCTTAATCTAAGTTGCTCTCCCATCTCCACCAGAAAATGTATCAGATTTTGATAAAGTTGAGTAGCCAGCCCTTTAGTGTTTGCCAGTATATACAAAATACTTGCTACACAAGAGGGGTCTTGAGGATTATAAATGGGTCCTAAAATCTATCCCCAAAAATGGCGAATTTGCAAATATCTAAAAAAAGTGTCTTAGGGATGTTATAGAGCAGGGAGAAGTCAGTGAATGATCTCAGTATGTTCACCAAATATAAGTGTCCCAAAAAACTGAATGCCCTGCTGCACCCAGAGTTGGTATGCCAAATATTTAAGGAAATCCGAGTGAAGTGGATTATCCCAAAGTAGGGCCAACATTGTGTATTGTGGTCCCTGTTGCATAAACCTGTGTGCTTTGTGCCAGATCCTCAATAAATGTTCCATAATAAAGTTGCCTTTAGCTTTATGGAGATGAAAGAGTGTGGTACAGTATGATAAATCTGTCAGCCTAGTTACATTTGCCCAGCCTTCTCTATAAGAACACACTTACTCCTACAATGTTCATCATGCCATGGATATAAGCCCACCAACTGTGCTGCCCAGTAATATAACTTGAAGTGAAGATTACTTAACCCACCTTCTTTCGGAGGCTTCACCAAATGGTCAGACCTGACCCTTAGTGTTTTTTGGTGCCACAGCCAGGTCGTGGCATGCACCCTTAATTTTTTAAAAAAGGAATCTGATATTGGAATGGGCAAAACCTGGAACATATACAGTAGTTTAGGTAAGATGGGCATTTTTAATACACTGGATCTACCCACCAATGAGAGTGGTAACCTTTGCCATTTTTTGAATTGTTACACAATATTAGTTAGGACTGGTGGATAATTGTCCGCATACAAACTCCTGAGCCTTCATATAATCTGCACTCCCAGATATTTAAATCCAACACATGACCACTGTATGGGATACTGATGCTGCAAGTCCTCATGTAGACAGTCGCATAATGGTAAAATAACCATTTTATTAAGGTCCTTCCACTTTTTTAAACGTTCCCCTCATCAATCTCCATGTGAGACCCTGTGTTCTAACTTCTCTGTTCCTGCTACATAGAAAAATAGGGAGAGGTGGGAGGTTTAGATGCAGGCAGAGGAATGAGAGGTATGGTCATGGAGAAGGGCTTTTAGGGCAACGAGGAAGATGGGATTAAAGGGACCTTGCCCTATACAGTATTTGTGGGGCTAGGTATATATATATATATATATATATATATACACACACATATATATATATATATATTTTAAATATATTATAGGGCGCAGTCATGCCCCTATAGTTAGGATGAGTAAGCAGTTTAATATTAAACCCCAACTTTTGCAAGTTAATAACTTTGCAACCGTTGAACAGATTTGCACAGAATGTGGAATGTGCAGTCTCAGATGGTAGATCTCTTGATATGCAAAGTTACATTAAGATTGGATTTGCAGTTTTCATGTAGTGAAGTGCCAAATAAAGAGTTTTTTGCTTTTTGTGTCCATTTTTGCTGATTTTTGCCCATTGCACAGTGAAAAAATATTAATCCATTCCAAAGTTATTTAATTTTGAATTCCGGGTTCTGAGCATGCTCGGTTCAGTCTTTGGAATACATGTATGTTTTGCGAAAGAGGATTTGCCTCATGATCGAGGATTTTGTCACCTTGTGAATGGGAATTTATAAAATCCCCGTTTGTGAGGAAAAATTCTCCTTTTGTGAGCTGCCATCTTGTTTTGATTCTTGCCATAAATAAAACCTTATAACTTGCCCCACGGATGTGTTGTGAGGTGATTGAATAGTGGGGGTTGTTCAGGGCGATGCCCTGTACAAACCCATGGCTTTGGTTTACTTTGCTTTTGTGGAAAAATGACCATTTTTAATTTTTAAAATTCTTCATCATCACTCGCTTCCAATCCTTGTTCATGAGGTGACAAAATCCTTGTTCGCGAGCTGATCCTTGTTTGCGAGCTGTCAAAATCCTTGATCATAATTTCTGGACCAGATGGCCCTATCTCATGAACAAGGATTGGGTCACAAACAGGGATTTTGTTACCTTACAAAAGGGGATTGGCTCATGAAAGGGGATTTGTGGCTTCGCGAAGGGGATTGTTTTTTAAATCCTCTTTTTCACGACTGTCAGTTCTTGATTGTCAGCTGATCCCTGTTCATGAGGTATCAAATCCCCATTTGTGAGATGAAGACCAGATGGCCAGATAAGACCATCTGGTACTCATCCCACCTCACAAACGGGGATCGGATCACGAACAGGGATCAGCTGACAAATGGGGATTTTGACAGCTCTCGAAAGGGGATTCTGACAGCTGGCGAAAGAGGATTTAAAAAAACAAGGTTGTTAAACTGATGTTCTAATAAATAAATAAATAAAAATAAACAATGGTGGATTTCCCCAATCGAAAAAACTACCCCAACACTTATTCTTTAAATGCTGACATTGGGGTGCCCAATGTCCAATCCCCATGTTGGCATGCATCTCCCCTCCCACTAATATGGCACACTGGGGCCCACCCCAGTGTGCAAATATATATATATATATATATATATATATATTTTTTTTAATTTAATTTTAATACTTTGACACTGGGATGCCCACTTCTGGTGTTGGATGATGCTCCCCCAAAGCTCCCTATTGGACCTTATGCTTGTCAGCAAGTGACACAATATCTCACATGCAGGGGTCTTCCACAATGATCTGAGTGATCACTGCACAGTTGCCTGTGTCAGGTGCTCCCCACACCTCCCTTCCACCTCTACCTTCAAGTTTAAGCACAGCCTAAAATACTTTTGTCTCCCTGCCTTCATGACAGATCTTGGGAATATTAAGTGGCAGGACTTTTATCTTGCACCCTCTGTGTCTGAAGCGTTCTGTATCTTCCAGAATATGTTATTAAAGGTTATCAACAAACATGCACCCTTAAGAAAAGTCAAATCTAGGGAACATACACCTGATTGGTTCAGCCCAGAACTAAAGAGGATCTTGCGGTATAGAGACATCCTTTCGTAAAAGGCTAGAAAGTCGCAGTCTGACTCAGACTCTCTCTCTTTCCGGGTAACCGGGAATGCCTGTACCAAATTGGTCAGGCTGGAAAAATCATGGTTCTTCCAGTCCGCCCTCGAGGTAAACAAAAGCTGCTCTGCCAAATTTTGGCAGATCCTGAGAGAGGTCAAAGGATATTCTCCTGCCACCCCACTCCCAGCCAAAATTGTGGCAAATAACACCTCCTACACAGACAGGTCTGAGATCCTTGATCAGCCCAATAACCACTTCGCTACTGCAGGCTTCGCATTCGATGCATCACCTGTTAGTAATCTGAGTACCACAAGTAACACTGGCATAGTTACTAGCCCTACTTCTGCCCCCTGTACCGGCCATCCCCTCTTCAAGTTCTAGCCTGTATCCTTTAAACAAGTGGAGGACCTTCTCCTCTCGTTGGATACCAAAAAGAGCGCTGGTGCCAATTCATTAGAACCCTTCTTCCTAAAAGCAGGCTAATATTATCTGACAGCACCAATTGCCCATCTATTTAATAGTTCACTAATCAAAGGGGAATTGCTGCCTAGCTGGAAAACTGTGCATATTATCCCTCTGTTCAAATCAGGAGACCCACAGACTTGAATAACTGTAGGCCAATCTAGCTGCTTCCTGTTTTATCCAAGTTACTTGAAAAAATTGTCAACTTTCAACTCTGGGAGTATCTGGATCGTGAAAACATCCCGAACCCAGTCTAATCGGGCTTCAGACCTAAGCACAGCACTGTGTTGGCCCTAGCCAAAGTGTTGAATAACTGGCTAAAAGCCCTGGACAATAAACAGCACATTTACTCACTCTTCCTTGACCTCAGCAAAGCATTTGACACAGTTGAACGTTCCATACTACTTGGCTCTGGGTAGCATCGGTCTAACCTCTGCTGCAATAAAGTGGTTCCACTGCTACCTCACAAATCACAAACAACAAATTAAAGCTCAAGGTGAACTCTCCCCACTAAAAATATTGCCCTGAGGTGTCCCGCAAGGTTCTATCTTGGGACCTATCCTCTTCGCTTTTTATATCAACTGTCACAAACCCACTCAGCAGGTCAGGCCCTCTACTTCCAAAGTGCCAACCTCTGAGTGCAGGCTTGTGAACAGTTTAACAGAACAAGGTAACCCTCTTGTCTGTTTTGTGAGTTCGGATCAACCTTTGGTCTCAAGTCTTGGAGGGATTCAAACTGTGAACCTCTTGCTAGCATACCCAATGCACAGGCTCAGATATTTCTGTCTTCGGGGGGCCAGATATCTTTGCCCACGGGCACCTAACCAGGTTTACAGAGATGAACCCTTAAAAACTTTAATAAAGACCTCAGATTTAAAATGCTTCTCTTTCCAGTTTGGTACCACCATTCAAGCTGATGCCTCGTGTCTGCTATAACCATATATACTTTTCTTACAAATGGAAGAAAATTCAAAGACAGACCAAGTATGCTCTAAAAAGATTTTACTAGACTAGATAAAAATATGTAAAACACAAAATACAGAACTGTTATACCACAAGACATACAAATCTTTTAAAAGAACAGGGTTTAAACAGTGCAATTCCTACTTACAGCACTTAGATTTGACTCTCTTTCTAAATACCTGTTTACAAGTGCTCCAAAGATGTTTTCTTTGTCAGAGTCTAGAAAAAAGTGTGTCTGAAGTAAAACAGAATATTCCTTAAGCAGACTGTATTTGCCAACCCCTTTTTGTGTGGTGTCACCTAGCTCCTCCTCTGTCAGAATATATAAAAAAAAATATATATTTATACAAAAACAGGATGTCTTTTCAACAATTTAATTTTGCAACCCTCAGCATGATTCATGTCCTTCAAATGACACTACTTTGATCTTAATCAGTATTTTCCCTCACACAGGCATCAGGAACATTTACATCCTTGCACCAGTTTGCTAAACCTGGTTTCCCCTTCTAACGTCATAAACTTTTTTTTATGATTTCCCTCTTAACAACAACATCTATAATTAACTTAGAAAAGTCTGTAAATAGCTTCTGGCCTGCCATGTAACACCTGGTATCTAAAACCGGTGTGTGTGTGATCTCACGTGCTGTTTTCAGCATTTTCTCATGGCTTTCATCTTTCAGCTGAAACCTGTGGTGGGGGGGGGAGCGAGGTCACTCCTAGAGTATCACATTTTCAGCAGAGACAGTCAGTAATACATTTTATATTAAAAAAAATTATACAGCACTCAGAACTGGCTGTCCATGTCACATCAACCACATTGACTCTGGCCTGCTTGCAGGAAACATTCACCTCTTCGCAGATGACACAGTCCTCTACACAACCAACCCCTCTCTGGATCTTGCTTACAAGGAGCTACAGCAGGATTTCATCATCCTCCACCATAACCTGCTGAATCTGAAGCTCTTGTTAAATGCCAAAAAAACAAAAGCCATGATTATCTCTCCATCTTCTTCCCACAATACGGGGACACCTGGTAACCCACAGATTATCACCCTCCTTGGTGAACCGTTAGAGTTAGTGGATAAATTAAAATATCTGGGAGGCTGGTTGGATAACAACCTCAACTTTGGTGCTCACCTAAATGAGTTAATGAAAAAGCTAAGACAGGGCCCTGGTATATTCTACCACATAAGACACCTACTCACCCTGGAAGCTAGAAAGCGGCAGGTTCAAACAACCTTTCTTCCCTTGATTGACTATGCTGACTTCCTATACAGTCACTGCCCCCAATATGCGCTCCAAAAGCTTGATACACTCTATCATTATGCATTGAGATTTGTTCTTGGCTTTCCTTTGCAGACTCACCACTGCTTGTTGTACCAAGTATTAGACTGGCTGTCCCTCTCCATGAGGAGGCAAATAAACACCCTCATGTGGCTCTAGCGGGCTATGTCTAACAAACTACCACCCTATATCTGTGACCTGTTTGAATGTTCAAAAGGTGCCTATGGACTAAGGAACTCCTCCCTTGTCCTCCTTAAGCTACCACAGACAAGGACACGTCTTGGTTCAACTGCCATTAGCTCCTTTTTACCAGTGCTCTGGAATAACATGCAAAAAGCACTTAAACTCTCCCTTCTGCCCAGCCCCTATATATTCAGACAGCTGCTCTACAGATGCCTGAAAACAGCATGTGACTGCTTCAGGTAAGCATTACCCATCTCGACTAGGCAGCTCCCTAACTCCAGATCTCCTTGGCCTTCTTATTCCCCCCAATCAGCCGGCATCCCTCTAGGGTAACCCCCCCAACTTCCTCCCTCCTTCCCTGAGGTAACTCCCTTGGGGGCTTTCACCAAGTAGGCTGCCCCCTTCCCTCTCCCTTATGTGTCTGTCACCCTCTTTTCTCACTGCCCTCCTCTGTGTCCTTGTCAACCTCTTTTCCCACTGCCCTTCTCTGTGTCCTTCCTTCCTCCCCGCTTTGTACCCCACACACTTCTACCAACATACGCTGCATTTAAATGTTGTATTTTGCACTTGCCATACATGTTTTGCTACAGCTTATACTGTTTTTCTTTTTTTTTTATTATATAACCATCTGTATTAATGTCTGCTGTACTATGAATTGTTGTGTACTGTACACAATTTTTGTCCTATGTGTCCAGGACCATCTTGAAAATGAGCTTGCTCAATGATGTAACTGCCTGGTTAAATAAAGTTTGATTGATTGATTGAATTGCCAACAAGGGTTGCCCAATCCCTGTGTTGGCATGTATCCCCCCCCCATACTAATATGGCACACTGGAAGCCCACCCCAGTGTGCCCAAATATGTAATATTTTTAAATAGCTGTAAATAAAGAAAACCGTTCCCCAATGTCTTTTTATTAAACCTGCAAAAAATAAAACAGTCCCTCGTTCTCTCCCCAGTCCCTCTCCTCCATCCCCACTGAGCACCCACCTCCCCTTACCACTCCCACCCCATTCTTACTTCCGGAGGTCAGGAGCAGCGATCTTCTCTGGACCGGGACACGTCTGCACTCTTTAAAGCCAAACCGCAAACTGAAGAATCAAAGGTATGTGCCGCATAATGGCAGTCAATGGGGGTTTCAACTTAGGTTGATATCTCAGCCATTTGTAGGAATTTTGGTCCCAATTTTTCAACATGGGGTTCTTGGGACCCCACCTCGTGAACACTGGCACTGTCATTTCGTTACTCAGTCCGGAAAGGTGATTTCACAGTCACAGTGTTGAATCACCTTTCAGGGCCAATTAATGAAATGACGGTGGCACTGTTCATGAGATGGGGTCCCAAAAAGACCATGTTGCAAATCTGGTGAAAAATTCAAAAAAATGACTGCTTTACAGGCGTGCATTGTGCAGTTTCTGTGCACGCTCGTAACTTTGCCAATTTTCAATATTTTCACCCCAGATTTTCAGTATTACCATTTTTTCACATCTCCTTATAAGCAGTATAGCTGTCATTTTTCACATCCTGCCTGAAATGTGTTTTCACACCTGTGGGCCAGAATGGCAGCGTCACTGTGCAAAATCAACTTTCAGGATGAATTAACAAAATCACAGTGCCACTGTTCATGAGGGGAGGTCCCAAAAAGTCCATGTTGAAAATTAGGTGTAAAAATATTAACAAATGACTATGTTACAAGCGTGCGTTGCACAGTTTCTACACACGCTTGTAACTTCACCAATTTTTCATGTTTTCACTCCAGATTTTCAACATTACCATTTGTTCATACCACCTCATGAATAGTATAGCTGTGAGTTTTAAAATACTGCCAAAAATGTTTTTCCACACCTATGACGCCAAATGGCATTACAGTTGTGCAGAATTACATTTTGACAGGAATTTGAAAGTTTTCTGTACTGGGTACATGTGGTGAGGTGATAAGAAGGTTCTGTTGAACATTCAGGGTGAAACTTATTTAAGATGGCACAGTTATGACTATTTGTTGCAATTTCACTATGCCTGCTTGTAACTTAATGTGTGCAAGCACAGGAGCCAGAGATCCCCTGTGTTTCCATAGCTACATACATACAAAAATGGTCAGCTTGAAGGGAGCATGGGGTCTGGGGCCCATGCTCCCGTCAACACATACCAGTTACCAGCTACATTACACTTTCTCAAAAAGTAATGAAATTCATTGCAAAGAACTTTGTTAATGCATCAGTTAGGTTGTGCGGACAAAAGTAGGAAATGAGAATTAGGGTTGACACCTAACACCCCCACCTACCACCCATCACTCCACCACAGACCAACAGGTTATGGGGTGTGCCTTGGGGTCATCTGACCTAACTCTCACCCCATTCCCCTATACTATATCATGTAAGCTTTGTTACACATGGAATGGGGTGAGAGTTAGGGCCAATGACCTCAAAGCACACCTCATCACCTGTTGGTCTGTGGTGGGTGGGAGTGAGGGGGGGTGTTAGGGTGTCAACCCTAACACCTTATTTCCCTACTTTTTTCGCTTCCACCCTAACTAATTCATTAACAAAGTTTTTTGCAATGAATATATATATATATGTGTGTATTTTATACCCGCACGATAGTGCAAGTATAGTTAGGGTTGGTGGGCCACTTTAATGTTAAACCCCAAAGTTTTCACTTTAATAACTTTGCAACTGTTTGTCCGATTTGCCTGAAATTTTGCATGTGCAGCATCCCACCACAGATCTCTGGATCTGCAAAGCTTCATTCTGGTCAGATATACGGTTGTAGAACTATGGAGTGTCAAAGATGTGAAAAATCCTCAACTTTGTGCATTTCTTTGTCACGCTCCACAGACTGAACTATGTATCTGTCTGGCTTCAAATGTGCATTTGTATATGTGGCCTGGGTCAAGGAGGTGCCTTTTGAAGATTTGATGAAAAAATATTAATCCATTCAAAAGTTATGCAGGTTTTTCATGTCCCATTTTAGCCTATGGGAAAATTTATATGTGCACTGTGAAATCTTTTGCAACAACATTTTTGTTTTCATGCTCTGGATTTTTGTTTTCATTCTGCTACCATCTTGTTTACAGTTAGCGAGACACAAAAATCATTGTAAATTGAAAAATAATGCCCTTTGGTAAACACCAACAGTTGTGTTTACCTAATCAGGCTCTTAGGAACATGATCCTGGCATTAGTTTTTCTGCAGGTAGTCTGGAAATATGTTTTTCAAAAATGTTCCACCATTTTGCTGTTTTGTTGCCGTGACAACATTTTTTGTTTTTGCAGCAATGACCTCGATCAAAAAAAAAAAGTACCTCGCCAACATTTTTTTGTGCATGAAAGCATTTCATTATAAGGTATAGAGTGTCGTGAAAACATTTTTGTTTTCGTGAAAACAATGCTCAAAAACGTTGTCCCATGTGTTATTTTCTTTGTCACTTCCTTGTGCCAAGGTGGATTGTGCTTTTGGGCTAAAATTTGCAGGGTGGCAAGCCCTGGTTCCACAGATGTCCCTTTTGGTGGTTTGGTCCCAAAACATTAAACGGGCCCATAGTTACAGCATTCTGAAGTTGAGAAATTTCTCATAGGATAACACTGCAGCAACTGTGTCGCATTTCGGTGCCCATATCTCAAAAATTATTTGAGATACAGATTTTTCGCTACTCGCAGCTTAGTCCACTTTTAGGTGAACTGAGCCTGCAATGATGTTTTGAAGTCATAGATTATAACTGCAGTGTAATTTTTTTCATAGTTGCTATGGTTACTGAGATATTGCCAAATAAGTGTTACGAGGGTTCCTTTTCAGTACTATGGGGCTGCTGTGTGGCTCCGTATTTATATGTAAGTGGGAGTGCAGGGCCCAGAGGGCCTGCACTCCCACATACACATACCATCATGCAAAGAATGGGCACTGTGAAGGGAGCACAGGGCCTGGAGGGCCCACGCTCCCACAAACACATGCCAGTTACCTGTTACATTACACTTTCTCAAAAGGAAGAGAACTTCATTGCAAAAAACTTCATTAATGCATCAGTTAGGGTTGATGTCACAGTGACAAAAGTTTGGAAATTTGATGTTAGGGTTATCACCCAACCCCCACCCCTACCCTACAGGTACCAACAGGCATTGGGGCATACCATGGGGTCGTCAGATCTAACTCTCACCCCATTCTCCTATACTGTAGAGTATCAACTTGTTTATATATGGAATGGATTGAGAGTTGGGCCTGATGACCCCATGGTATGCCCCAATGCCTGTTGGTACCTGTACGATGTGGGGGGGTGGTAGGGGTGGTAACCCTAACATCAAATTTCCAAACTTTGTCACTATGACATCAACCCTAACCAATGCATTAATGACTTTTTTTGCAGTATATATATATATATATATATATATATATATATATATATATAATTATTTTCACCCTTAAATTAAATAAATGCAAGCAAAATTACTACCTGAAGACAATGTTGGATCCAGGATTTTAAAAAGGGCCCTGCAGCAATAATGAAAGGGGACAGAGCTAAGGGAGTTGCACTGTCAGCAAGCAGGCAGAATGCTTCCATATGTAATATACTGAACATGATTTCTGTAGATAGTGAGCCATGACCAAGTAAGTTATTTTTTTTTTGTGAGGTTGAAAATATAGTATGCTGGATTGTTTTTAATGTCATTTAAATTTTGAAGTAGGATCCTGCTGTTGTGGGATCATTAGTAACACTGGATATGCTTCTGTCTGAAGATTACAAAAAGCACCCTGAATACTGGAAAATTGCTTTAGCTCAAGCTGGAGATGGTCAGAATCAACAGGACAGCAACTCTTTCATTAGATACTATTCTTTCAGTACATCTGATGATAAAACATTTCAGAGGACCACCTTCATTGTTGTCAAATATCACCTGATCATAACCTTTGAGTACCCTGGATAATAAAAATAAGAAACAAATATGTGTGCTTCCACTCTAGGAAGTGGCAAGGCTCCCAGATTTATAGGGATTCCTGTATTTCACAGGAAAATAAAACAGCCACCTTGTGAAGATGATTTACTGTTCTTTCTCAGAACTCATGAAGTTTCTTAGGATGCATATACTACTGTAAAAAGAATCAAGTAAGACTGGGTTGTCACTGTTACCATCCAAGCAGAGTACATATTGACCTGCTAGTGTTCTTGCATGAGCAGGCAGTCCTCTTTTCAGGTACAGATAGTTTGTCAGACTGCACAGCAAAGCTGGGTGGCAAAAACGCTTCCTTTAATTTGCTCCAGAAACTCAACCATAACTAATATCCTAATATGATGTCTGAATATGAGTGAAATTGAGCAGGAACCTACGGGAACTCAGTACACCCTTTTCTTACAAAACTATGAGTTCCTACACCTCTGTCATCCATCTCCGCAGAAAGCTGTAGGAGAGTTCCACTGCTTAGAGAGGATAGTACCCCCACCTCCTAAAAATCTAGTTGTTAGAGTTTTCCGACACAGATATTTTTAATTTTTACCAGTATGTTTCAACTAGTGTATCTGATACACAGTATATACAGGGAGGAACAGGGTGCAGGAATACACTATTTTTAAGCGAAAAAGATGTTCCAGGACTAGAGAGCAAGGGATGAAGTTGGAGGGAGGATGATTCAGAAGAAACAAGAATTTCTTCACAGAATGGGTGGTGGACAAGTAGAACACCCTGCCAGAGGAAGTGGTGGGAGCTGAAACAATCATGGGATTTAAGAATGCATGGGATAGACATAAAGGAATTCTGGAGTTCAGGGGTAAAGGGCAACAGACTTCTAGGAAAACATAAACTGAACTTACAAGCTCAAATGGGCAGACTGGATGGGCCATAGGTCCTTATCTGCTGACACTGTCTATGTGTCTATGTATCTATATAGCATAATTACATTTTCAAGTGGTAATATGTGTTTGTGTCCACTGCCTGGCAGCCTTGCCCTATTCTGCTTGTTATTGTACTGGGGAGAAGTTTGTTAGACTTCTGTCATACCGAAGAAGCTTGACTCTGTTCTGTTTGTAATCCAATACTGTTGATAGAAGCAACATTAAGCGCCTTCTATTTTTGTATAATTGGGTCAATTTGTTTAATGTAGCTCTCTATTGGCTGGCTATGCCATCCATCACATTGAGCAACAGCTTACCCAGGGTTGTGCTAAGTATCAAAAAAACAGATTAACAGATGGGCTTGCAGCTGAGGGAATCTGGTGCAAGCTTTCTGATGGAGCAGCACACAGCTTTCATCTTTTTCTTAATATTAGGTTTATTTTCAAGATTTTATGCATCTTTGGACCAAATACCTGACAGCACAACTTCCAGGTCAGTAGACTCTAGCATGAAATGACTGGTGAGTGAGTATAGGGTAAGAGAGTACCAAAAAAGCATTGCAGTTGAAGAACCAGACTCAAAGATTGCTTATACAATAAAAATGGAAATACAGTCAAGTTTTTCATATAGGTTAACACTTTTTGAATTGTGCTGTATATTACTTTGAGGATTGTATTTTTTTTTAACAGTACAGACTTTCTGAAATTGCTCTAAATTCATAGAAGTATGCTTGGGTTGTTTTGCAGGCAAAGACAAGAGCCCTCCTTAATAGATTTGTTTTACTCCTTTGAGTTTTTTTTTTAAACTTTATTTTTATTCCTGTTTTATAAGGAACATAAAACATAAGTTTACTCTCCTCTGAGGTTTTAAAAGCAAGCTCTTTTACTTAAAATATCTAATACAACCACCTTATTAGCTATAGTTCTACTAGTATTATGTTGTTTATTCTTAAATTTTGTGTGAAAGCAACTATCAAGCAATTACTCGGCACTCTCAAACGTACAATGAAGGAAAAGGGGGACCGAAATAAAAGCAGTGAAAATGACAATGTAAACAGACATCTTTCAGTGCTCAAGATACAGACAGATATGCCTTTATGTGAACAGCAGATTTCTGCCAAAGTGTACTTGTTAGGCATTTACCTTTCGTAAAACATTTTTCTTTTTATTTAAACTGTTAAAATTGGAATTTTTTAATATCCTTAGAAGAAATGGCATGTTAATGACCTCTTTGAGGATCACCCCTATTGAACACATAAAATCAAAAGACATTCATGCATCATACTGCCACAGTCATTTATTAAGCATCCCTTTTGTTGCACAGAACCTTATAAACATATAAGTACCAATCTTGCCGACATGCACAGATGGAACGACCCCTGCATATAGGACACTAAGAATGTGCTTTGTTTAATCTTGTATTAAGAGATCTCTACAGCTGGATGTTGATGAATAGCATAATATACTTAATCTGCAGTTTACAGAGCAAAATGATGCAAGTGATATGTTCCAAAAGGCTGCTGAAAGCAAGCTAAGCAGAACTGACTACTGTGACTAGGCTCATGTTTAAATATACACTCTTCCCTTTTTAAACACAATTCATTGTCCAAACCAGATATTATATAAGGGGACTCAGATATCAATGTTTGATAGTCTATAATGCTTAGACAATGCTTTTAGAAAGCAAAATTACCATTCAAAGTTTATAGTGTTCCTGCTTCTAGGAAACATGAATGAAAATTCAGCTCAGTTTTGGTTGATTTAATATAGGGTCTTCCATACTTTGTGTATCAAAGCACTGTACAGTAAAGTAATGAGCAGGGAAAATAATCAATATTGAAGTCAGCAGTTGCACAATACAAGTACAGTAATTCAGTTTACACTCACCTGATTTCCCAGTGGAAAGATATGGTGGATGTTGAATAGTTTGCCATCTGAATTGATCTGTTCATAAATGACTAATTGGATACACACATCTGTCAAATAATTATTGTTCTATGCAGACAAAAAGGAACTTTAAAGTATTTCTCATATGGCCAATTCTAGTCTAACTATGTTGTGAAGCATTCCACTGCTGGGTGCTTCAAAGTGATAGGAAACATTTTTATACATTTAGATGCCCTTGTTTCCCTTTTAGCATGTAGCCTATATTCTGATATGTTTACTTTTTTGTTAAAACTATTATTCATTTTTATTGCCTTTGTAAACACTTTGATGTCTCCCCAGCAGGTATACCCCCCATGACAGTGACACTCATATAGCGATCTACATCGCTGCTGACAAAATCAATGGATTTCTCTTTTTAGACAGCCCAAAAATTCTCTAACATCATTTACACCATCCCAGACCATTCAGATGAACAGCATGGAATGGTGTAACTGATGTCATGGATTGTCTTGGAAATATAAAAAGAAGGCAGTAGCTGCCAAGGAGACGTGAGCACAAAATAGATTTATAAGCATTACAAAGCAAACATATAAATTTATAAAAAATAATCTAAGCATATTGGAATACATGGATGACCTGGAAAGGAAAAGGAGAGGCATTCGGCATTGTAAGAATGTTTATTATCAGTATAAATTCAATTCCACTAACTGGAAATGTGACCAAGATAAAGCTTGGCTTTATTTTCTGTTTCCAAAAATACTGACAGAGACTTCAGAAAGAAGCATCATGGTGTACATCTCATTGTTATCAACATTTTACATTTAATTTTTCTTAAGTCTTTATGATTCAGGTGAGCTTCATTTAAGTGTAACAATGGCCCCCATGTATTTGAGCAAATTTTCTCATAGTTATCCTCTTCAAGGATAATTCAGTAAAATAGGCAGGTATTTAGACGTCTGTTCAAATTTAAGCTAATTTACTTGGGTATTACTTAGCTGATTAGTTGTTCTGACACTCTGTCTTATGGTAATCCAATTTCACAGAGGTCTAGGATATTCTAATGTAAAGGAAGAATCCAATATATCACCTGGTTAGTCATGCAAACATGAACAATCGTGTCACATATGGTAACTATCAATGCAGAACAAAGCATTTTTGAATTCCGGGAAAACTAAAAGTATTTACAGAGTGGTTTAAAACAGTATATGTTGACTTCATTTAGGAAAGAAATGCATCCAAACTAAAAACAAATAATGTTGTTACTGTATATAATTCTCCAAATGCATTTTCTGATTATGTTTGCAAATATGTATAATTTTGCAAGGTATTTCTTGTTCCTGGCATGCATTATAAATGCTGCAGACTGATGTTTAAAGATACTTGCTGCTTCTTAGTATTTTTCTTTATTTTACAATTTATTTACCTTGAATTGCACAGCTCTGATATAGTATCTTGTTTTCTGTGGGACCCTGCTTCTACCCACGTTGACAGTGGATTGGGGTGGGTAGAGTACTGAAACAGAGGAGAGGGGTGACTTGCTCAAAGTTACACACTTGAATCAAGATTCAAGATTTTTATTTAAAAACAGGAAAAGGTGTAACAAGACCAGTACTCATTTACAATGGCTCCCTGGAATAATTAATACAAAAAAGTGTTTCCATTTACTTAATAATACCATAATAGACATAAATAAATATGAATATTTACAAACAAGAAAAATGTATGAGTTAAGAATAATAAGCAGGCATTTAAGACATCAGTGGCTATGGTGTGATTTAAATCTCTTATCTGCTCATTCAAAGGACTGTGCTATAACTACTAGACTGCTTCCCCATTCAACTAAATGACTAAATATCTCCTCATTCAAAGGACTGTGCTGTAACTACTAGACTGCTTCCCCATCAACTAAATAACTGCTTCAAAGATAGCCCATAACACAAACAAATCTTGTCTTCTTTGCCTTTTAGTCACCAAAAAATTAACTTACTACATATTCTCACATCCAAGTCTAGTTTTTTTTGTACTAAATATAGGCTCCCCCAAGACAGGGGACTTGACATATGTGAGGTTCAGCTAGCTGTGGGGCTTATAAGGGTTAATTAATTTTGCCACTACAAAACCTGATTTTTGTGGTCAGTTCTGGGTACAAAAACAAATGTTGGCACCCTGAAAATTCTGACTCTATTTATTCTAAAATGGGTTAACTTACATATGGAACTGACTCAGTATGTTAACACTGTAATAAATGCATTTTGCCATCGTACTTGCCCAATGATCCTTTTATAAAAAAGATTTTCTGAGCTTATGTTGACTTTCCTAGCTAAACTTTTTAATAAACTAAATGTATATACAGTAAACTTAGATATGGATAATAAATGAAATGTATGCATATTAGATATGGGGTGCTGAAATTTAACATTTGAGTGAGGAGTTCAAAGACTATGTTATTAAAAAAATGCACTGCTTAATCCTGCCTGGAAAGCTCAGTAACCTGTTGCTTACAGAGTAGACTGTATCCTGTTTCCTACATATGTGTTACCAAGTGTTGCAGTTTGTAATTGCAATAAAAATCAATTCTCTGTTTATGACAGGGCACTACTATGCCACCATATCATCTTGGTACCACCATCACATATCTCATTAACAAATGATAAGAGGCAGTAGACATGTGTGCCACATCTGTAATTGCTTTGATGCACACAGATTGACAACAGAAAAACACATTCTTAAAACACTTTCTGGTTCAACTTTTTTTTTTTCATTCTGTTTATGCCCCGTCTGTCTCTTGCACCTGGGCCACCCACATTGCCACTTACCTTGGCTTCCTCCATGTGGACCTACATTTTCCAGTGGATAGCCCTCTAGGCAAGGTCAAGGGTAGGTGACCCCTCGACAAGATTCCTTGTGGTCCTTCCACAAGGTTGCCAGATTGAGGTTGCAGGGCTGGATGTGCCCAAGCTGCTTGCCCCAGGACCTGTTTTTACCATTTTTCAGCCCCACCAGTCCCAAGATGGCACATAGAAGTAACAGCATAACATGTGCATGCTGAACATGTCAGCATGTCACATCCACCTGCATCTCCTCCCAAGTTGGTACCTCAAGCCACACTACCACCTGTGGTCACCCAGGTGGCAGTGTTGTGGCAAAAGAGACAACCCATCCTTCCCAGTGAAGGAGAACATCAAACATCCTCTGGGATGCTCAATCTTCCTCTCCCAGCCAGCCTCTAATGCTGGAAGATTGCCCCCAATCCTGGATTGCAGGCATCACAAGCAGCAGTGTTACCACTGCACCAATGAATCGGACTGGTTCAACATTAAAATGAAGCTGATACCTACCTAAGTCACATGCTATGGCAGATTTGCATTTAGAATCAAATCAAGTCTCACAAACTAACTCCATTTCCAATAGAATAAAATCAATACAATTTGGGGGGAGGGGGGACCATACCAATGCATGACATTGGTTCTGTCCAGTATTTTGTGTTTGATTCAGTTTCTAGTTCTGCTGGTCAGATCAGGTATAAAATTGACATGTTTTGGTAGGTATTCAGATCTAGGCATGCCAGGAAGACTAGAAAGTTGCTCCTTGTTTTGGGGTATAGGGTTAAAAGAGAAGAGCACAAATCTCAGTCCAGTTGATCTTGCTCATATCACAGAGGTAATTATTAACAACGCTGGCTGAACCCTGCACTGAGAAAGATTACAAGGGTATAGCAATCCTGCTGCTACAACAGGAATCACCAAGAGCATCACAATCTGCAGCAATAGGAAATACAGCACAAACTGGTGATGAAAAATAAAACACAATGGTTCCTCAAAAGATTTCATAGGTTTCATAGGTGTTTCAGAGCATTTCTTAGACCAAAGTCCATATACTCGCCACAATTTAGACATATCCAAAAATGTTATTACTAATCAAATGCTTATCAAGCTTAGCCTTAAATTCATTCATTGTTTTACTGGTCACAGTTTCAATTGGGAGCTTATTCCAAATGTTTGTTACCCTTACTGTCAACCAATATTTTCTCCTAACTGTATTAAACCTCTCCCTACTCATCTGTAGTGGGTGGGCTCTTGTCTTATATGTGTGCTCTCTCAAAACCAGATTTAACTGTTCCCACAGTTGTGCATCATTTAGTGCCCTGTAAATCAAACACATATCGCCATGCAGTCTTCTAAATTCTAGGGAGTATAAACCCAGGTTCTGAAGCCATTGTTCATAGTCCTGATCCTGGACCTCCTTTATCCTGTGAGTTGCTCTTTTTTGTACTCTTTCCAAGGATTTAATGTCACCCTTTCCCCCAGGCGCCCAGAACTGCACACAGTATTCCATATGTGGTCGCACCAATGATGTGTACAATGGGAGGAGTACCACTTTATTCCTACTTTTAATATGTTTATGGATACAAAATTGGATACTGCTGGCTTTTTTGATAACCTGGTTGTGATGTGGCCTAAAACTAAGCTCATTGCTGATTTTTATATCTATGTCACTTTCTTCATTTACTATCTTTAGTAGCTTACTCCCCAAATTATATTGATAGTGCTTATTTTCCCCCCATATGCATCACAGTGCATTTATCGATGTTGAATGCTGTTTCATGTTCCTGGGCCCAGGCTTCCAAGTTTTCTAGGGCAGTTTGCAGAGTATCGGCATCATCACTATTTTCTACTACATGTCCAATGCAGGTATCATCAGCAAATTTTGAAAGCCATATATTCGATGGGTGGCTCATAGACCCAATATACAAATTAAAAAGACATGGACCCAAAACTGAGCCCTGCAGAACCCCGCTCGTCACATTCACCCAATTTGAATATTCCCCCTTAATGCAGACCCTTTGCTTTCTATTAGTCAGCCAGGACTCAATCCAATGGGTAATATTTCCGGGTATACCCAACTTGGTCAGGGCGTCAACCAATTTGTCATGCGGGACTTTTTCAGACACTTTGGCAAAAGTCCAAAAAGATAACATCCACAGATCTACCCTCGTCCAAAGCTTTGTTAACCTTCCCATAACATTCTAAAAGGTTTGTTTGGTATGACCTCCCCTTTCTGAACCCGTGTTGTGTTATGTCAATATTACCTGACATGTATTGGAACTTAATAATATAATCTTTTAAAATACCCTCTAAGATTTTCCCCAGGATTGATGTCAGACTAATCAGTCTATAATTCCCAACTTCCTGCCTTGAACCCTTTTTATATATGGGGATGACTACAGCCTGTTTCCATACGTCTGGGACTTTTCCTTCATTTATTGATTTCTGGAAAAGGCATGTTACAGGACCTGCCAATTGTTTTGCCAGTTCCTTGATCACCGTTGGGTGCAGGTTATCAGGGCCCTGTGCCTTGTTTTGGTCTAAATGATTAAATTTTTTTTCCACTTCAACTTTATCTAGAATGATGCTGGAATCATATGTGAAGTCCCTATGCTGGGAAGTGGCATTAACTGTGCCCTGGCCAAAAACAGTGGCGAAGTAGTTGTTACATTGTTCCACCATTTCCAGGTTTTCAGATATTAGTTTCCCATCCTGGCCCAGTAAGGGACCTATTGTTCTATTAGTTCCCTTCTTGTTATTAATATATGAGTAGAAGGACTTATAGTTGTCCTTAACCTTAGTTGCTAGTTTGAGCTCGTAGTTTCTTTTGGCTTGCTCGATCCTCTTTTTTGTGGCTCTTAGACAGTTTTCATAAATATCCCCGCTTTGTTCATCACCACTTAGTTTGGCCATTCTATAAATCTGTTCTTATTTTTAATAGCCTTCTTGACCGACAAAGTCATCCATGGGGGGAAAGATTTTTTTGCCACATTGTATTTACTAATCGTGGGCACATACATTTGAACCAAGCTATTTAATTTGGTGGTTAATTTTTCCCACATACTTAGTAAAGATGCATTACTAAATTCCAATTCCCATTTCCAGTTGGATAAGTCTCTTCTCGTTCCCTCAAAATCCACCATGTCAAACTTGTATATTAATGTTTTACCCTTGGTTTTATTACTTAATCCCATGTAATTAAAACTAACCATTTGGTGGTCACTTGCTCCTAGAGGAGGCAAAGCTGCACAATTCTGGATCAAGTGTCCCATGTTACTTAAGACTAAGTCCAGGATATGGTTGTTCCTGGTGTTTCCTAATACAAACTGATCCAACCCAGCTAAGTTAAAAACTTATAAGTATTCCAACTCAGTGGCAGTGTTTGCTTGTAGTTTTTCCCAATTTATTCAAGGGAGATTTAAGTCACCTAGGAGTAAAACATTTTTCCTTTGTGCCAACTGATTAATAAAATCTATCAGCATGGAATCCTCCAGTGGGGCAATTGCGGGTGGTCTGTATACTAAACCTATATTGATTTTAGTAGTGTGTGCTGGGGAGATTGCTACCCACAGTACTTTACAATTTTCCCATTTAGAGGTGTCTATATTTTCTGATATGATGTCATCAGCGATATATAATGCCACCCCCCCCCCCAGACTGTGTCCTATCATTATTATAAAGGGTGTACCCGGGAATATTTTTGTCCCACAAGACTTCTTGTTTCCACCAGGTTTCAGTTATGGCACAAATATGAATGTCCAAATCATGCAGGACTAGCCGGAGTTCATCCATTTTATTGGTCAGACTTCTAGCATTTAGGGACAGGAAATTTATTTTAGGTTGCTTGGACTGATCTTTATGATACCCCCCCCCCATTTATCAGTTTAAATGGGAGTCGATTATGCGCTTTAATTTGAATGCAAAAATACGTTTGTCCTGTTTGTTTAAGTGCAGTCCATCTTGTGAAAACAAGTGATGACCTTGGAAGCCCTGCCAATGGTCTACATATTTATACCCTTCCCTTAAGCACCAGCGTATTAACCACCCATTGAGTCTTTGTATCTCTCTGGATAGTCTTAAATTGGCACTGGGTGCCGGTAGAATTCCTGAGATAACAAGGTCACATCCCTGTGATTTGAGGGCCTATCCCACCTGTTCAAAATCCCTTTGAATGTCAGTAAGATTTCTCCTACTGACATCATTCACTCCAATATGTAGGAGTGTAACTGGTTTCGTGGTGTTTTCTGTCAGGCCTGGAAGTAATTTCCCAATATCCCCAATTCCTGCTCCGGTAAAGCACTAACTGTAGTGTATTCTTTCCTGTTTTTACACAAAACATGGTCAATATGCCTTAGCATTGAATCACCTATAAGTAAAACATCCTAAGGGGTGTCACAAATTAACCCTGTGTGTATGCTTGCGCACCTATGATCGACAACAGTACCCTGGCAACCTGCTGCAGGTTCAGGGCCTTCTTGGGTATTAGGTACTTCCTCATTATTTGGATAAACATCTGGTGAAAGAGCACTGTATCTGTTTGATGTTAATATATTTGTTGAGCCCCCTATGTTTCTTCTACCTTTTTTGTTAGTTGTTCTGCGTACCAGACACCAGTCTTCAGTACTATCATCCCCTTCCAAGTCCTTCAACTCTGGTTGTGTAGGTACCAGTATCTCGGGTTGTATTACCTTGGTGATACTGTCAGCCATGGTGTCAATAAACTGTTCCAGTGTGGTTATGTCAGCTTGCACCTGCATCCTTAGCCTCAGTTGTTCTATCTCAGCAATCAGGGCCTCTATCGTAGTGCATTTATTACAGACATAGCACTCTGTTTTCTCCCCCTCAACATACATACTACACTTCCCACAGAGCTTCATAGTTGTACAGTACCTTATTTTATAATGGTGGATTAATCCCAGTCTCCCAGCTGACTGGCCGACCTTAGCCAGCATACGTGTCTCTGAGCTATCTCCGCACATGGAAACGCGTGCCCTGCTTGCAGCAGGGCTGAGCTATAAGGCTGAGATAACCCAGAAGTGAGTGTGGGGTCACAGGAATGCTCGCAACTAAGTTGCGATTTAAAACCTTATATTTGTGCAAGGACCCTGGCACAGTATATTTAAAGCTACATATGTATAATCCCCTGCACAAATGGATAAAATAATGCTCAGTAGCACAGTAGTAGTTTTATCCTACCACAGTGGGACTACAGCTACTCTCTTCCTCCTTTCTGTCTGGAAGGTAGGGCTCCAGGAATACAAACAGGTGTATTTAAAAATAAATCAGTAAATAACAGCACCCCACACCCATTCCCACACAGCTTTGCGTGTTAAGGTTTCAATTTGCTACTTTAAATTGCTACTCAATGTAGCTGTGATTTTTTTATTATTGAACTCTCTTTCTGTTCTTTTTTGAACCCTACTCACAAGAGGAGCTACTCCTTCATTGCTGCAGTATCATGAGGGCTGGGCGAATCAGTGTCAGGATCCTCAAGTAGCTTCAGGAGCAATCTAGATAGTACATGAGCCCAGCAGTTGGGACTCTACTCTGCCGACTGAGAGCTCCTGAATACAAAAGAGCATTTACAGTCATCTGCAATTAGAGCAGTCATGTTGCACTTCAGCCTCCTGACATGGAAGGCAGTTCACACTAGCCCTTTGGAGAGGATACCTGCATTAGTTCATGAGAAGCCAGAAAGGGATGCCCTTGACCCACATGATTATCTGCCTTTCTTCAGGAAAGTGAGTTTGTCACCTCCACAGCGGAGTCAGCATGTAACAACCCAGCAAGAGACCCAGTTCTGTTCTGAACCCAGATCTCCTGCATGGCAGTACTGTGCACCGGTGCTTGGCCACAGGGGCAATAATTATTATATAATTATGGTATGTATATGTGTGTGTGTGTGTGTGTGTGTGTGTGTGTGTGTGTGTATATATATATGTTTTCTTTGCAAAAACTTCATTAATGCACTAGTTAGGGTTGAAGCAAGAAAAGTAGGGAAATGTGGTGTTAGGGTTTCCAATCCTAACACCCCACCCTCAACCCACCAGACAGCAACAGGAAAAACCATTATTGTTTCACCTCTCCTGTGTCTTTGCTAATCAGGCATGGGGTGTGCCTTGAGGTTGTCAGCCTTAACGCTTACCCCATTCGACCAGGAAAGAAGTTGAGATGTGTAGAATAAATGAGAATGGGGAGATCATTAGGGCTGACAATGCCAAGGCAAACCCCATGCCTGAGATGACAGGGAGCCTGAACAGGTATGCAGTATGTGCCCGGGGGGGCAGATACATACCATCATATAGGCACACTGATGTCAGAGGCATTCCTGTCACTGGCACATGCGCACTGTGTGGACGGCCCCAGCCATGTGGCAGCACCTACTTTGTGGTGTAACCTGGCCACCTGTACAACCTCCCTGCAGCACTCTCCAGTCCCCCAGTGCTGCATGTGTGTGCTGGATTGTGTTGGAGTACCCCCTATGGGGGGACTGGTGGTAAGTGCTGCATGGACGCACTGAAAAGGTGTTCACTGGGTGCTGGAGCACCCTCAAATGTCTGGCAGAGTTGAGACCGGTGCCAAATGACAGGGACATGGGCGGTGCCATCTGTGTGTAGCATGTCTCTTCCATGGCATGTGGAGTGGCCCTGGGCAGCCGTCCGCCTTCTCTGCCTCCCCATTGGCTGCTGTCATCAGGTGCACCATGATGCTCTTGTTGCTTACAGCCATGTTGCCTGGTGCTGCTGTGTCCACACCCCCTATCCTTGTTTTGTCCAGAGTTAAGACTACTTTTTCTGGATGGTAATTTGCATCGCACTAAGTGTTGTGCAAAGTCACACAAGCACACTTTGTGTGGTGTGAACATGCTGAATATAGCATAGCGCCTGAATTCATGTATATACCACCTCTCTTTGCCTAGTGCATACATTATACTTTTGCCCAGCACTAATGCAGTTTGCCTGCACTATTTGGTCTTTTGAATATATGGGACCCATGCAAACGGCGCGCAAACCCAGCTCGAATGGTTTGCGCCCAGCACAAAGTTTTGAATATCTGGCTCCAGGTTGGGAAGAAGCAATAGGAGCTGATAAACCCTCACTGGAACAATTCTCCTGTTTTCATGCATACAACCTCCATAATACAAAACGGGAATAAGAAATGCAGAGCTAATGAGAAACATAAGCTGGTTTTGTGTCCAAATATGTTTTTCAAAGTTGTTCTCAAGATGTCAGTGGCTCTTTAAGTGACTTCTTCAGGGTTACAAAATATGCAAGTGGGGGCTGATAGGATTCAAACCCAGGTCTCCAGGTTTGTAACTCAGTGCCCTTAACCACTATGCTATACTGCCTCCTAGTAGTTGCTGAGGAGAGTGGAACCCTATGTAGATCTGATGGCAACCCAACTCTAGATTACATATACATCAGAACTTGATCAAAACATATCAGAACTGCATAACTGGCATGGAAAGAAAGTTAGAGGGGCTGTTAACTTTGTAAAAATCATTTCCTATCTCCTTTAAGGAAAGAGACCAATAGGCATGTGATACAGTATGTCCTGCATTGCTTTTTTGCTCCTGAGATGCAATGCTGGAGCTCACCAATGTGTGAAAAGAGTCAGGAAAATATTTGATTAAGATGAATCTGACATTTGAGCTGCTTTGTGGAATCACCAGTGACATGTTTTTCCAGGTCTTTCCCTGTAGAGAAAATACTGTACATACAGTATATGGTACTAGCAAGTACTATAGATGTAGAGAATTTAGAATTATACCATGGACATAAAAATTTGCTCCAAATCCTGTACTCTGATTGGCTGGCTGGCACCTTTCTGCCATGGTAAATCCTACGATATACACACGGCAAAGGTGCCAGTCAGACGCATGTCCAAAATCCATCCGACACCCATACTTACCATCCGAAACCGCCATCTTAAATCTCTGGTAAATCTCCGTCTCCCGCCATGGCACATACCCGCCCCGCATTGGAATGCTCCCAACATCCCACCACTCCTTTGCAAGCAGAAACTCGGTTCAAACAAAAGAATAAAATCCCCAGAGTCTAAGAAGCAACTTTTAAACAAGTAGTAACCTTCAGGAGCAGCGACACGGAGCGGCGGCATTCAGCAGACAGCTGAACAACTTAATCGCACCATTTCACAGCCCACAGAAAGAACTCTGTCCCCAGAAAATCACTGGATCTCACCTCCACACGATCACAAATCCAGTCATTATACATGGCCCAATACCCTCTGGAAGCACTTTCCCAATGCATAAAAGAAAAACAAAATTAAAAAAAAGCTGCTGAATACGACCATTCTCCTCACTGCAAACTTGCACCCGGAAGCAAACAAGCTGATTGCCGCCACCTCGTAAGTGCTCGCATCACAGTCTGTCAGCACTGAAATAGAGGGGAGAGCCTGGTCTTTTTTTGATTTTTTTATTAAACAAATAAAAAATGTTAACCCTGTACACTGTTCAAAATCAAACTATGGACTATTGTACTCTTCCAGCGTGAGGCACAGGAGTGAAGGTTTTTCTAATTCTTTTTTTACCATGATGCTCCCTGAGTCAAACCACCAAAAGGGACCTTCGAGACAGAGCTACAGACGATACTGTGATAAAGGCTTATTATTTTCTACTTTAGTAACTGCAACTTAACCCAAAACCAATAATCTTGCTGTTATTTTTTTTTTTAAATCCTAACTTTGCAGGGAATGAAAAATCCCCAAGTCTGAGGCCCGGGACCCACCTAAACAGTAGCAGGACTTAAAGCTGTAGTCCTATTTAAGTCCGATGGACTTGACTTTTTCTGCCACTTTCTTGTGCAGCTCTCAGAACATCATCCTGCAATCTGTCCTCGTCCCCCACCTGCCCAGAAGTGGGAGTGCACGGTAAAGTTTTTTTTACAACTTAGGATTCTGGTGCATTGAGTGCCTCATCGTCTCACCCAGCATGTACTGTGAGGAATGCGGGAGCTGTGTAAGGTGTCCAGGCATGGTGATTGTGAAACAGCATTAAGCCTGCACTGCCTACATGGGGGCTTGCACTGAAGTCTCAAGCAGGACTGGATGTGAGTGGACCCGTGGCTGTTGCAGACAGTCATACGGTAGGAGAAATGTGCATGGATGGTATAAGAAGGGGAAACAGGTGCCATTTAGTTTGAGCACTGGCATTGAGAGAAGGACGTCATCAGGCTAGTAGTAATTTTTCTAACTGCATGTAGGCTTGACATCAGAATCCCTGAATTTAGCTTTAATAGGAGGCAGGCAGAGTTAAGCTACAACAGGGATTCAGAGTGACAGCAGTAAGCAGAAAGCACTCAAGGCCAGCCATGTCTATGTCACAGTGGGAATCCCATGCCACTGGCGCAGTGTATGTGGGTCATAGGACAGTATGATTGTGGTGTCCACAGTGAGAACACACCTGCCAGCTGTGCATGTCACTGTGTGGATAGCAGCAGTCACTGTTGCCTGACACACCGTAGGCATTGTTGTGTCCCTCACAATACCGGCTACTATGATACTGTACTGTCTGTCACACACTGTAGCAAGAACAATATGTCTATGGCATACAGCACAACCACCTGCTCCTGTGGTGCTAGTCTGCTGGGCCACAATAGTCTGAGCTGCTGTGTCCAAACCCAGCCTGCAGCTACTGTCCTGTTGTTCCAGGCTTACATACAGATGGTGCTGTGTGCAACATGAAATAGCAGTGGGCAATCTACATGGTAATGCATGCAAAGCAGACCGTAATGAGATGCTAATGTGGCTGTTTGCCCTCAGATTGCCTAAGTAGGCTCATTTGCATAGGAGCTTTGAATATAGCAAAATTTTGCCCCAGGCAAAAGTGTTTGTGCCAGGCAAATGAGTTTGCCCCAGGCAACCTGTCAGAACCATAGCATGATTCTGCAGTATTTGGCTTGCAAAGTTGTCTGCAGTTGTTGTGCACCACTTCTTTGCTGGCACCCACATTGGCAACGTAGTTCAACCTTGCCTTACTCTACCTCTGTGTGCACTGGGCTGTTGTTGCAGTTTGCACTGGCTGGTTGCTGTACTCAGAGCTCTCTTCTTTGCTGGGCAATTTTTGCACTGCACTCTCAGCCCTGCTTGCACACCTTCGTTTTCTCACTATATTCAACTGATTTAGCCCCTGGGCTATTCCTTTGAATATGGTGTGCAAATGGTTCTGGGCTATTTTTGCATGCCAGGCAGTGCTAATTTTGCCCTGGGGCTACATTTTGAATATTAGGCTCCTGATGTCATAATACTCTGCTTATGACATCACAGTTATTCCCATAGCAACAATCTGTGAGGTTACAACATAGCATTATGATTTCAAGTAAGGATTAAACTATAGAGACAACTCATAGGGATAAAGATTTTGTTTTTGTGGTAATTTCTTCAGTATTAAATAATGGAGAGGAGATATCTATAGAATATGCATGAAATACAAGCTGAATTGTGCCTATTATGTTTTCCAAAAGTTTTTCCAAAGGTGTCAGTAGCTCTGTAACTTCCTTGTGCTCCCATGTCACACTTGGAAACAAGCTCTGGCCTAGTGTGCCTTTCCTGGTCATACAGTTTCCCCTTTCCCTCTCTTTCTTTTCATATTCTTAAGCCATTCTATGACATCAATAACACCATTCCATGCTATTTATCTGAATGGCCTGGAATGGTGTTAGTAATGTCATAGAATGTTCAGGTGGTATGAAAAGAGGAAGCAGCAACTGCTGAGGAGAGAGGGATTTACAGTAGTGACAAAGGAAACAAAATAAGATTACTAATTTAACAAAAATGGTCAAAAACATATCAGAATATTAGATAGACACTAACAAGACAACAGAAGGGCATCTAGAGGTGTAAAAACTGATTCCTATTACCTTTAAGTCAGACAGCATTTCTAGATGGTTAAGTCTGCATTTAACAGGCAAGTGTTTCTTACCTCCCACCATAAGGAAAATACACTACATAAATCTCTGCAACTATTTAAGAATAGGTATTTAATGTTTGATTGCTGCTTGAATCTGTATTAAAGGAAAACAACTTTTTAGGTAGCAAGTAATACTGATCCAGTTACCTTATCATGTCCCCTAACAGTGATGCTTGTCTGCCCACTTGTGGTGATCACATTTCTTTAAAAAGCCTCTGTTGTCACAAGAAAAACTTTAAAAAAGAGTATTTAGACAGACTTCAACTTATAATTCCAATATTTCCTGTACTTCCCATCACCCCTTTTCTTTATAATAAAGGCAGTTGCATAAAAACAGGAGTCTCTGCCACTTGGTCTTAATCTGCTTTGGCTGTTAGTCTACAAGTGACATCATAATCACTGCCTGTGACGTCATAATCATTTCTACAGCAACCAGTTGTGGTGTTACAGAAAGGATTATGTCCCTTTTTAGAGAAGCAGCAAGACCAAATGGCAACCATGTGACTTCTCTTGTTCAATTCAGTTCAGTTTTATTCAGGATAAAATCCTTTGAGTAGAACTTGTTTACAGTGAGGTCCTATTAAGGCAAAACCTCTGATGATGAGTGAACATGTTACAGACATAAACAGTACTAGATACAGTGTACAACTTGCAAAGCATTGTATGTTTACATACTGTAGTATAATAATGCTTTAACTGGAAGGTAAGGCCCAGTGGGGGGGGGGGGCAGAGGCTCACACTTGTTGCTACCTATGTTATGCCTCTGGGAATAATGGCAGCAGGGTTTATACCCTGAGGAGACTAAAAAGAGCCATTCCATGACTTTTGTGCCAGAGGACCAGGGGCAATTTACCAGGTGTAGAGATTCAGACTGGGAGTTTAACAAAGTCAGGCATCTGTGAGTGAAGGTGAGGGACCCTCACTGTTTTCATGGAAAGTAATAATGTATGAGATAAAGGTTATGTATATAAAATACATGTTACATTGTGTGTGCTTGTATTTTGAAAAGGCTTTCCTTGTGGTGTCACAGGTTCTTTAAATTTGCTTTATAGGTGGTGGTGGTTTTAGGGCAGGTCCAGTGGGATGGTAGCAGTAGACTGTGACTTGGCAGTCCTGAGTGTGGGAACAAAAGCAGGTGCAGTGAGCGGACAAAGGATGTTATAAAGATAACACACCAACTTCTGGGAGAACTGTAAGACACAATGCAGGTAGGCTGTGCCCATAACAACTGCTCTAGGATCGGTTTACCGGAGAAACTGCTCCAGGATCAGTTTCTGTCTGAGATGTGTCTAACCATAGGCTTGCAGAATAGCAGCTAGAATGATACAGTGCTTAGAGCACATGGTTGTGAACCAAGAGAGATTGGTTTGAGCAGGGCTCTCAGATCCACAGGGATTCCTGTCTTTACAAGGAAATGCAGCCATCTACAGGGAAATTGTTTCCATGGACTTGCACTGGTTATACAGGAAAACTGAGCAATTTGGGCTATCATAGAAAAGAATGTAATCTACAGGAAAACCCAGGAAAATTGCCCTGGAGTTACCCGGAAAAAGCCAAAGTGATCTGGGAGCACTAGTTTGAATCCCAGTAAAAATATAAACATTTTAAAAGTTTCAATTTTTGCAAATTTCACCAGCGTGATGCTCCATGGTGCATGGTGTTCGTGTAACAAATCTACACTGAAGTGCAAGAAAGAAGAGTTCTTGAAAATAAAGTTTCCTCACTGTAAACTGATTCCAGCTCATCCGTTTGGCTGGTAAACTGTTTGTTGAGCAGCTCTTGTAGACACACTCTATCTAAAGCGAGTGACACACCTCACTAGAGCACCCAACTACTTTTGGCTGACTCATACAATGGCAGAGAAAATAGCAGCTAGACGTTTTTCTTGTGTTCTAACAAAGGCAAAGGGAAATTGTCATCAAGCTAAAGGAAAGAGTAGAGAAAAGTTGCTTAAGACAGGAAAGGTTGAGTGAAGTAAGTGATTTATATGTTTGCTTCCCCATCCCTGCAGTCTCAGGGCACCTTACAAAATACAGTCTTACACAACAGCAGAACAACAACTGCTAAGCAATTTTAAAATTAACCCAAGCCAATCAATTTTAAACTAAAACTAGACTACAATATAATAAAAATTATAAAATGTGTAGAAATTTCCTGGCTTTTGATTGGATAAGAGGCATATTTTGCTGTCCTCCTATCAAGTCATAATGTGCCAAGCGGTCCAAGTTAGTCCAAGGAGGATGGTGCACAGCCAGAGATCCATACCTCCCAAACTAGGGAGGCAGTATAGTGCAGTGGTTTACGGCTCTGAGCTGCAAATCTGGAGACCTGGGTTTGAATCCCACAGCCTCATTTGCATACTGTGTGACCCTGAGCAAGTCACTTAACTTCTCTGTGCTCCCAGGTTGCACCTGTAAACAAGCTTTCAGCTTAGTGTGTCTCACCTGGTTAAACAATTGGGAAAAAAAAAACTGTTAACAAAAGAATCTCACCTCCACTCCAAGTTTCCCCAAGTATTTCCTGTTCTTAAGTTAGCTGTACAGCTCACACGACCCTTGCTGCCAAAACTGTAGCCAAATAAAAACCATGCCCTCATGTCAAACTCTTGCTCTCATGTCAATTATCAAAAGAAAACCTGGAACAGAACCCGACCATGGTCTTGAAACAGCAGGTCAGTCCCTCAGCCGACCCACCTGCCCATTTGCCAACTCGCCCATGACAATTCAAGGCAACATGATTGTTTCAAAAAGTAAGAAACCTGATACATCTCCCAGCAACATCAAGTTGTTGCAACCACAAATAGCCAATGAAAATGAAACAGCCAATCCTCAACAGCAGTGCTGTGATAAGGGAAACAAGAGCCACTCACTACAGCAGCTCCTGAGGACTTGCTCACTCCTGAAAAAGCTAGCAGCATGCACAGAACCACACAGAACACTCTCAGTGTTTTGTAAAGTACAAAATACAGCATCAAATTAAAAAAAATAATACTAAATAAAATATCCTTTCTCTGTGGTGTGGGGTATGGGCTGCAGTACCGTCGCAAAACAGTCTCACTCCCAGTCAAAGTAGCCACTCTATTGCTACCTGCCAAAGACACCCTTAACAAAAATAGGGCAAATAAAATAAAAAGACAACCATAAAACTGTGTGTGTGTGTTTGTAGGAGTGGTGGAGGACAGACACACATCATCTCCCTGAAATATTAAGTATGTGAAAATGTTCAGCAGCTCTGAAATACAATGAGCTATTGTCTTCAAACCTAGAAAAAAACAAAGTGAAACAAAAATATTCATAAATAACATTTTAGTTTTCAAACCACACTAACTTGTTGAGACTCTATACTGAAAACTTTCTATCCATTTTATAACCAGAATAAGACGCTTTGAGGCATGGTTTATGGGCTGATAAGAGCACGTTCCAGTTTCTAAAGGCATTTGGCGCAGGCGCCTCATGCCTCATTACGCAGCTGGGGTGTGCTCTTATCAGCCCATAAACCCTCATGGTGTCTTATTCCTTACATATTGCACACTTCCTAGGAGGAGGCCTGACCCCTGATATGGATAACAACTTAGTCTATAAAAGCCAGCATAAAGAGGTGACATTTTAAACCATTTTTAAACTGCTGCATTGAGGGGGTCTGCCTCAAATGTAAAAGGTAGAGTTCCTAGGTAATGAAGCAGGTACCACAAAGGCCCAGTCCACAGACTGCTTCAAACATGATATAAGGACCATCAAGAGGCCCACCTCAGAGGAGCAGAGGGAGCGATAAGGAGCATATGGATACAAGAATTCTTTCAGAGAGCCCAGTCCCTAATCAAGGAAGATCAGAGACATGGACTTGTGACTGTTTATTTTATTTATTTATTGAAATTTAGGATTAATACCTTTGAGCTGGGGGCTCATTTACAAAGGTTCTAGGTCAAGTGAAGACAGTACAGGACAATACATTACATACAGTACAAAACCATTCAAGTAGAAATTTCCAGCGTAACAGTGTGTACAGGTAAACAATATTTACAGGTCAGCAGTGTACACAGAAAAAAAAACATATTTACAGATTCAAGGGTTTGATTACGATCAACACTAGATTTAGTGTGGTTCTTTTCTTAGTTAAGTGCAGGTACAGAGAGGAGAACCAGAAAACTCTTTAAGTAGTGGGGAAAGGAAAAGAGCAGCCAGGGAAGGCTTTGTCAGGGATGGGAGTCGAGATGGGGGGTTAGGAGTGGGGAGGGGTGAGAGGGAGGTGAGGTAGGAAGGTTAAAAGCTGGTAGGGAGTAGATTACAAGTGGGGGTGGGAATGGGGGGAGGAAGCAGAGGGGCTTGGGTCGGGAATGGCATTGTATGCTTTAGGTGAGGCAGGGTTTCATAAAGCAGGCACAGGTGTTTTCGCATGCAAGGTGTGAGCGGGGTCTGGCTTTAAATTGATTGAGTTTCTCATAGTCAGATAGGTCAACAGGCAAATCATAGAACCATTTTGGTCCCCGGTAGGGGATAGATCTCTGTGCCATTGACGTGTGCACAAATAATTTCACAGCACAATGATCATTAAGGTTGAGAGGTTGTCCTTTTTTATTAAATGGTCTGCATAGAATCCCGTTATTCTAACTATTGAGTTTACATTTAGATAAAGTTGGAGCAATAGTAGTACTCTTATATCTATATCTTTTATTCTTTTTTCTCTCTTTCTTTCTTTCTTTCTCTCTCTCTCTGGTCACTGTTTTCTTCTCTTTGTCGTTCTCTCTTTCTGTTCTCTGTGGAAAAAACGGTATGTAAATGCTTAGATAGTTATGTTACATTTATAGTGATTTATGGTAATGTGAGTATAGATGTTCTTTACTATTCTGTATTACATTTTATCTGTAATAGTTCAGAGTTGATTGTTCTTCATGTTTGAACACTGATGTTGCAACTTGTAATCTATTAGTCTGTATATTTAATAAAAATTTTATTGACAAAAAAAGAAGCACCCCCTTTAGATGCGCTTCATGTGTTAATAGTGTGTTGTGCGTTTTTGAATAGGCAGGAGTTTGATTTAGGTGTGAGGCCTAGTAATGATTTTTTACCAGAAGGCAGGTCTGGTACTGGGCCTTAAGGTCTAGTGGAAGCCATTCGGTCTGAGAGTAAAGTACACAGGTGTACATCTGATTGTCAGACCCTAGGACCAGATGGCACACCCTGTTATGTAAGGTTTTGACCCTCTTCAGGGCGGTGTCAGAGCCGGCACCATATATGGCAAGGCCATAGTATATGGTGGATAATACCGAGCATTGTGTTGCGAGTTTTAAGGCGTTCAGCATCATTGAGTGTCTATGCCAGTAGAGGACACCCAGTTGGATGTTAGCAGATTTGACAACATTGTCGATGTGCTTGGAGAAGGTGAGGCTGTCATCTAGGTGTATATCCAGATATTTGAACAAGAATACTTGTTCCAACATGTCCCCTTTGGAGTTATGCAGCAGCAATGGACTGAACTTCTTGTTCTGTGGGACTGTAAAGAGCATGCTCTTAGTTTTCTTATAATTGAGCAGCAGTTTATTCTTGGTAAACCATAGTTCAAGCTCTCGGAAGTTGTCTTGCAATGCCATCGTGATTGCGGTCTGCTGCCTGCTGGATACAGAGATGACAGCATCATCGGCATAAAGTACTGTGTGCGCTGAGCATACAGAGGGCAAGGTGTTGATAAAAAGGCCAAATAGGAGTGGCCCGAGGATTCACCTCTGGGGGACTCAGAGGTTCACTTCCCTAGGTATGGAGGGCTGACCACTGATACTCACACATTGTGTTCTGTGTGAGAGGTAACTGTCGAACCAGGCCACTATGTCTGTGGACAGGCCCGTGGATGTTAGACAGTTAAGGAGCAGTTGATGATTAATGGTATCAAATGCCTTTGTGAGGTCTATAAATATAGACCCCACTGCTAGACCGTTACCTAGGGCATCGTATATCTGGGTGGTGTCTTAACCAAGGGCCAAAGTGGCAGATGTAGATCTGTGTAACTACCTCTAGAATGAATTACATTCCTAGGCAGGAGTGAGGATGGGGATATCACTGGAGAAGAATATGAGAAGATAAAGAAATTAACAAACTAAAGGGAGGATGTCTTGTTTTTGAAGTGTTCGTGAACTTTTGACTCTTCGCTGAGTTTTGCAATAAACATCAGTACAGTAAAGGGACACTGTCGACCCATTTAGGTCTCAAAGTATCCCTAGTTTAAAAAACACATTTTATGATTGCCAACATTCTGTAATGACTGCTGATGTAGCTGGCAGTTTGATTCTGATTCTTTTTTTTCTTTAAAAAAGTGAAAAACAGACTGCCCGCCACTGGTGTTACCACACAAAAACAGGTTTGTTCATATTCCTTGATCAGCTCCAACAGCATCTTTTCTGGACTTGGGAACATCCACAACACAGACTAATCACTCATGATGCAGTGGGAGTTTAGGAGGCTATTGCATAATGAGTGACTGCACTGTTTGGGGGTGTTCAGGACCCTGTGCAGCCTCAGCCACATCACCATGCCTTCTCACAGAACCTACTTTGTCTCCTAGCCTTTCACTCATGGTATCCCTTCCCCACAATGCAGGTCTTTGGGCTGGGCTGGGCCAGTTCCCTCTGAATCAGGCAGATTGTGTAGCCAAAAGAGTGCCAAGGTTGGCAGGTCTGGGGTCTGTGGGCTGCGTGGGGCCGATATGCTGCATCACTTGGGGGTTTTCCTTTGTTCTCCCCTCTCCTAGGGATGCCAGCTGAGAGTGGGCATGAGCATGTCGTGCATCAATACCCACTCCAGCTAATCGGCATCCATCTGCCAGCTAAACTCACTCCAGCCTTCACTGTCTGTGGTTACACAGATTGAGGTCACAGAGCAAAGACAACCCTGCCCTCCCCAGAGAGGAAAGCATCCTTGGTCAGACCTCCAATGCCCCAAGCTCATTCCCGAGCCTGGGTTTGCTGGAGTCATGAGTGGTAGCACTACTGCTGCACTGATGGGCCAGACCTACACTTTCCATTTCTAAATGGCCAGGTTGAACATTGGCCTGTGTTTGCATGGAAACACAGAATTTATTGGCAGAAACGGACTGCTTCGCCCACCCAGTCTGCCCAGTTTTCTCCCTGCATATTCTGTCCCAGCAGACCCCAACTGATTTCCAGCGATCCTCACCCCTTTTTATTAGGGCTGCAGGGTGGAGCTCTGCAGATGTCTTGCTAATGCAGAAAAGCAGCTCACCTCACTGGATCCAAACAAACAACAAAATGTTGGAGTTGAAGCATGATCACTCCACCACTTGTGAAACACTCTGCTGTCTCCATTCAATAGCCTAGTCCCAGCACAAATATTTCTTTCCTGGCAAACTTGTAGTTGACCGTCACTTCTGTAATAGACCACCATGCTCAAAATGGCTGCCATGATTTCAGTGTGCATGTGCAAGTATCGTGGCCGTGATACACATGAGCGAAGGAGCCCACCATGACCAAGATGGCCACCATAAGCTCCTTGCACCTTCGCATGGAGTGGCTGAGCAGTGAGAACAGTTCCTGGTGTCACTGATGGAAGCTGCCAATCAGAGCAACTCAGCATCACAAACACTTTGTGGCTATCACTGTAAATAACAAAGTCTGGTCAGAGCTGAATTGACTGCTAATACATTGGCGTGGAGTAGGAGACTTGGTTTACAGTTAGTTATTTTATCCACATGGTCCCTGTCGGTGATACATCTTGTCGGATCCCCCAGCCCCGTCCCCCACTCGCAGCCTACCTTTCCAGCTGCCCCACGGTTACCCCCCATGGTGAGGCAGCGAGAATCCCTCAACCCGCCTAACTACAGATCTGGTGCTGGAAGGTTACTGCCAATCGTGGGGATGGCGCCTGTGGGGACCGATCATCATTCGTGCGGTGCCAGTACCCTTTTTCCTCCTGTTATTTTGGTCCCTGAGCCGAGGTGTGCAATGATGCCACAAGAAGTGAGCATGCAAACTTCCATACGTGCTCCTCTGAGTGTCTACCTCATCTCCCCCTTCTGTAGCCTTGGTGTGCCAGCCCCTAGTCTCAACCAGGGGCCAGTCGTGCACCGAGTGCTAGTGTATCCCCTCCCCCGGAGAAGGAGAGCAGTCCTTCGGACATTCAATCCCTCTCCTCCCCTGCTGACCCCCGGTGGCCCGTGCTCATTCACAAACACAGGTTGCGGCGCAGTGCAAGGTAAGGCAACCAGCACCTCAGCCCTCAGCGTCACTGGGCCAGAGGGTAGGAGACTTTGTAAAGCAAAGGTGCTGTAAAACCTCCATCTACGATAAGATGGTGCAAGCTTTTTATTTAATACACAAGAGCTTTTCTGATTTTGCTGTGTATAAAAAAACAAAGTTTGCATCATCTTAACGTGCATGGGGATTTTACAGCACCCTTTGTTTTACAAACTGTCCTGCCCCATGTCAATGCATTAACAGCCATTTTGGCTCTGACCACATTTTGTTACACCCAGCATTCCCCGATGTCTATCCCATGCATTTTTGAAACCCCCCCCTCACACACACAGTTTTTGCTCCTGCTACCTCTTGTGGCAGACTGTTCAAGGCATCCACCACTCTTTTAGTGAAGTAGTACTTCCTCACATTCCCCCACTATAGCTTTGTTGCACATCCTCTTGTCCTGTTGCACTTTTTCATTTGAAACAGGCTCCCCACCTGTACCCTGTTCACTCCAGTAATGTACTTGCAGATCTCTGCCATGTACCCTCTCTCCCTCCTCCACCACAGGGTGTACATACTGAGATCCCTCAGTCTCTCATCGTACAATTTCTCATGCAACCCATGTGCCGCTTTAGTTGCCCTTCTATGGACTGCCTCTACCCTGTCCCTGTCTTTTCTGAGATGCGACCTCCAGAGCTGTGCACAATATTCTAGGTGTGATCTCACTATTTATCTACACAGTGGTAATAACACCTCCCTCTCTCCTTCTGCTTGCGATAGCTCTTCCTATGTACCCCAGCATTCCACTGGCATTGCCTACAGCCTTGTCACACTAAACTGCGACTTTGAGTTCATCAGATATTATAACTCCTAAGTCCCTTTCTTTCTTAATTTCTGACAGTACTCCCCCCTCCCCATTTTATGCTAATTTCCAGGGTTTCTATGCCCCAGGTGTGTGATTTTACACTTTGTGGCACTGAACCCCAGCTGCCATACCCTTGACCACTCCTCAGAATTTCTAAGGTCCTTTCATATTTTCTCCACACCCTTCTTGAGTATCCACACTGTTGCAGATCTTGGTGTCATCTGCAGAAAGGCATACCTTCCCTTCTTGCTCTTCTGCGATGTGATATGAATATGTTAAACAGGACTGGCTCCAATACTGAACCCTGTAGCACCCTACTGGTCACTCTCCCCTCACTTGAGTGAGTGCTACCCCCACCCTCTGCTTCCTGTCCATGAACCAGTTTTTTACCCAATTTATAACTTTGACTCTCACCCCTAGACTGTCCAATTTCTTTATCATTGTGGTAGTGTCGAAGGCTTTGCTGAAGTCCAGATATACCATATCCGCTGCCCTTCCCTGCTCTATTTCCTAGTCACCCAGTGAAAGAACTCTATCAGATTTGTCTGACATGACCCCCCATGAACCCATGCTGTATTTGGTCTTGCAACCCCTGGATTCAAAGTATTCCACTAGCCTTTCTTTTAACAGGGGTCCCATTAATTTCCCCACCATTGATGTGAGACTGACTGCTCTATAGTTGCTAGCTTTTTTCTTGCTGCCACTTTTATGGAGTGGAACTACATCAGAAACATAGAAACGCAAAAGTTGACGGCAGATAAGGACCACAAGGCCCATCCAGTTTGCCCATTTTTTCTACCTTATAAATGTGCCATAGGCATGTACTCTGTCAATGGCCTATCTATTCATACTCACCTGTATTGCTCCCTTATGCCTATCCCATGCCTGTTTGAAGCCCTGCACTGTATTCATATCCACCATTTCCTGAGGTAGGCCATTCCATGCATCCACCACCTTTTCTGTGAAAAAGAACTTCCTCACATTACCCCTTAATCGGCCTCCCTCTAATCTCGTGCTGTGTCCTCTTGTCCTGCTATTTTTCTTGTATTGAAACATGTTAGACTCTTTCACCTTATTAATGTCCTTAAGATGTTTGAATGTTTCGATCATATCACCTCTCTCCGTCCTTTACTCTAGTGTGTACATATTGAGCTCCATTAATCTGTCCTCATATGTTTTCTGATGCAGTCCCTGCACCATTTTGGTTGCCCTTCTCTGGACTGCCTCCATTTTGTTAATGTCCTTGTGCAGGCGTAGCCTCCAGTACTGCACGTAGTACTCCACATGAGGCCTAACCAGTGTCTTGTAAAGAGGGATTATTACCTCCCTCTTCCGACTTGTGATACCCCTACTAATACACCCTAACATCCCCCTAGCCTTACTTACTGCTTTAGTGGTCTGCTTGGATGATTTCAGGTCATCTGTGATGATGATGTCCAAGTCTCTTTCTTCCCTTGTGATTGCAAGCAACTCTCCTCCCAGCCTATAGGTGGCTTCAGGGTTTCTCTTCCTTATGTACATGATCTTGCACTTGTTTGGGTGCATGATCAGCTCTCCTCCAGCCTATTGGAACCTCTCCTTTTCCAGTGATATCTTGAATAAGGATGCTAGTGATGCAGCAAGCTCCTCCCTGAGTTCCCTTAGCACCCTTGGATGTATCTCGTCCAGTCTCACGGCCTTGTCTACTTTCAGGTCTGCAAGTCCCTTAAAGACTCTTTCCTCTGTAAATGGACCTATATTTGCCTCCTCCCTTCTGTGCCCCTGCTACTCTTTGTTGGTCTGTCCCTCTCCCTCTCCACTGTGAATAGCTAACAAATGTGGAAAACACCAGGATTTTAATTTGATTTTACTACTTCCATGGGCAGACAGAATAGTCTGCTGGGTCTTTACCTGCTGTCAAATTCTAAGTACTGTATCTACATACACTCTTTACCTTTACTTTGGATAGCCCAACTGTGGTATAATTCCTTGTTTTCATAGGGGTCCTGTTTCTATCCAGTTTCACAGCTAGTAGGACTAAAACACAGGGAGGGTAAGTTATTTGCTCAAAGTCACACTGTGAACCAGCAGCACTTGAAAGCTTCATGTGCGGTCTCTCATTTCGCAGTTTAGCAGTGTAATCACTAGATCACACTGTATTCATAGCAAATCAATCTAGCAGAGGATGGGCTTGATTAGTCCACATCTGAGATGCAGGGCCAGACAGCTTATGATTTCACATTTTGTTTCCTGTGGAACAATGAATTCGAATGGACAAGGAAGGTTCATTTGAAACAGCAGTGTTGTACATTGTTGTCTTACTGCAGGCGAACACTAGACCTGCTCGCCACCAGGTTTTAAATAATGTATTTTAATTATTAAAGTGTTTTTTTAAACACTGTCTATGCATAAAGTAGGGAAGAGTGCCAACTCTGTGGCACCAAGCAGTGAGGTCCCCACTTGGCGCACTGGTGATCAAGGTTTGTACCCTGAGCCTAGGACGACAGGAACAGAAGCTGGTGGGAGGGTAAAAGAGCATCCATGTGGATGCTTTCCACCTGAGAAGGTGGACTTGATAAGCACTACTCCTGTAGTGCCTCCTAGTGAAGATTTGCCTGGCAGCATGTGTGATCATGGGCTGCTGCACCTGACCCTCCCCCTCCCAGGACGATGCAGCATGTTTGTCTTTGTGGCAACTAGCACACTGTTGTCACCCACCCAGCCGATGTTCCTAACCAAAAGCAGAATTTCCTCCCCACTACTGGAGAGGCAGGGACAGTCCCTTCTGGAAAGATTTATGCTGGACCACCAGAGAGCAACTGGGAGGACCTGAGGGAGCCTGGAGGTAGTAGACAGCAGAGGTTGAGTCTGATGGGCAGCAGATGGCAACAGGATAACCAGAAGGAATAGGGCTCTGGCAGAAATATGGCAGGAGCAAAAAAAACTCTGTCTATGTGTAAGAGAAAAAACAAAGAGGAGTGAGGACTTCTTATCAGCAAGCACCCTTTATCACTCACTGACAAGGGTTGAAATCATTAATATCTGTTCCAGGAGCAGTATCTGCAAAGAGTTACTGATCATAAATCTCTCTGACTGAAAACAGACTGAAATTAGTTTTCACATTGATTAGAGGTCTAACACCATTTCCTGTGATTCCCTAATCTTCGTTGGTTCATTGGACCAATAACAATTAATTTTTATTTGTCAAGGATAAAAAGGGTTCTAAATCCATAAGTAATGAGATTTAATTTATGTTGATTCCTCATTTCGATATTGAACTTAATCAGCTGATCACCTGCCATGCTTTGCAAACGGCAGGACATGAAATTATTGGATTTGGTCTCAAAGTAAAGCAGTTGGGGCGACCCAACTGTCCAGCAGTAACTTGTCATGCTCCAACTTTGGTGACCTAGGTTTGGGAGCAATCTTAGGATGCCGGAGATTGGGCAGCCATGGTTGAGGAGTGAGAGGGAGAGATGCAATACATTCTGCAGGCACAGTACCCCCAGTGATGGGCCAAAGAGATTAACCTCCTTAAGCAGGGAGAGCTGTGGCTGGTGAAGCCCCTTCTAGTCATGATACAGAACAATGTGACTTGGGAGGTGACTATGGGGGAACCCACCCTCAACCATCTCGGCGATGGCTGCTGGCACTCTTGTGTCCTCTGGTACACACTGTACAGAGCAATGGTATCAGGGCTCAGAGGTCACTGGGAGGCCCAAAGATGGGCAATGCAGCAAAAGGTGAAAAATCAGTTAAATATATATATAACATTTGCATGAACTTGAATTTCTCATAGTGTATGACAAATGTCTATTTAAAAGTATGCCTCTCATGTGAGCCTGTCTAGCAGAAGGGATGTTTCTGTCTTTGGCAAACATGGCTGAAACAGGTAGAAAAATAGGACATTTTTGATCATGCAAAAACCAGAGATTGCATCTGTATGGGACTGTTTTGGAAAAATAGTCTTATAAAGGGCATAGTTTCTATGCAGGGCTTCAGATAATTTTTTTTGGTGGAAGTCAAATACTTCCATGGGTTGAAATTTGGAAGTCATTTCCGTTTTATTGGAGTCAAAATACTTCCAGCTGTCAATTTTTGGAAGTCAAAATAATTCCAGTCCACAAATTTTGGAAGTCGAAATACTCTTAAGTCCTATCGTTTTTGAAGTCATAGGTAGGTTACTTTGCCACTAGAGATGAAAGGGGTAGGGTGGAAATAATAGTGCCAATCTGCTGTGCTGAAGTGAAGCTATTGTACAGCAAGTACAAAGAAACAGAGAGGCACATGGACAGTCAGTCTGAAAGAGACGGAGAGACAGACTGGTGTGATGTGATTGAAGACAGACACAGACACATCAGCCAAGAGGAGAGAAAGGTGGGTCACCTGGGGTAAGCTGTCTGCCTGGTCTGCACATCAGGGGCAAGTTGGGCAAGCACAACAAATCTCCAAGTCCAACATCAGGGTGGCAACCTGGGAGCATAAGGCTTAATTGCTCTCAATAGAGGAATGGCACTCTGTCTTACCCACACCAATCCAATCAGAATTTACCAGAAGGAAAAAGTGGTGAATGACCAGATTCACATTGTAAGCTATGCCTGAGACTATGAAACATAAAAACATGATGAAATGGGGTATGGGAACACTACAGAAAAAGCAATCACACACATCATTTCATCACAGGTACCGAGTATTTGGCTCTAATGGGGTTTGAATCTGTGAACCCCAGATCCAAGCCAATGGGTTAACCATTAGGCTACAATGTATTTATACTAGCCAGGCTACATAAAACTGGGGACTAATCACACTGGCCCAAAGCAATATCCAGTATTCTTATTAATGTTACTTACTATGTATGCATGGCCACAGGATCATGTAACGATAATGGATTGTTTTATTCATTATAACAGCCTTGTTGCTGTGTCTGTGGAGAGGCATCAGACAGCCCACCTAATCTACCTACACAACAACACATTTACATTGCACCATAAGAGAATCCAATGTATGTTATCTGACATGTTAGGAGTCGAAGAAATGGGTGAAGCACACACTTCAAACCTAGGATAAACCAAAGAGGAGTGTGTCCTGTGTGTGTGATGTCCAAATTCAAGATACAGTCCGTTTGTATGTATCACAGCATAGGCATTTAAAAGGTGTTTTAAATCCAGCAAATTTTTTATTTTATTAATTTAATTCTTTGGTAACCAGGTAAGGCCTGCTAGGCACAGATGCCTCTTTTCAGGGATGATCCGGGAGCACTGGAAAGGTTAAGTGATTTGTTTAGAGTCACACAGTATGCAAGTGGTGGTTGTGGGAATCAAACCCAGGTCTGTTATCTGCTGGATGTACCAAACTTTCACAGCTCGTTACTCTAACCTCTAGGCTATACTGCCAGGACTAATAATAATACTAGTAGCACAACATTAAACAAATGGTAGTCTTTAAGCACATGAAAGTTCAGAACGTGGTGTTCATTCTGCAGCATGAACACAAAACAGTCATGCCATATCATAATCAGCAATAGATGAACTGGCAATGCTGTTGGAGAGGAAGGGGCAGACAATGAGTGATGCCCTGTGGGAAGTGCCACACTGAAGATTGGATATACCCATCTCCCTGCAGCCAAACTTATAAAGTGTCAGTGTTGTCAGTGGCCCAGCAGGTAGCACACTCACCTCTGAGGCTGGGAGATCAGAAGGCTGTGGGTTTTACAGAGAACAAGTTCTCACATACTGTACAGCGGTGACCTGATGAAGAAACTAACAAAGCAGCAGCTGAAGAGTACACATGGGTTTCTGTAATCAAAAACCAAACAGCACCCATGGCAAACAGACACATGCAGGACTGCAAAAATAAGGCAAATAGTCCTTTAATATAAATATTGTAGTGCAAAACGTACTGCAAAAAAATCAGGAGCTTACAAGCTGTTGGCTAGGCCTCAAAAAGTGATCTATTGACCATGGCCTCAAAAAGTGATCTATTGACCATGATCACAGAGCAGTTTAAATAGTTACAAATCATGTGACTATATCAACCAAGTGTCCAATCATCATTAACTTTACCATATATGGCAGTTCATTCAAATTTAAGTGAAGATAACACCTACATGTCAATACATGTCATAATAAAAATGTTAATATATTTCACATAAACTATTATTTTGAAAACATAAACTCCATTAACCATATGATCATGGATGGACACCAGTGATATCACTGTTGTGCATTAAACATTTTTTAAACATACCTCCCGATAGCCAGGTATGGTATAGAAATGACCCCTTTATATTAAAAATGCAGAAGCGCTCACACTGTGCCTCCATCCAGGTACTAACTTGTTCTTAATCCATGGAGGGTCAACTTTTTTTATTTTTTATTCTCAGAGAACATTTCAACAACCATTTCTTATGAATATCAGTTACTATGTCAGATTCAGACATAATGGGTCCTAGCACCTATATTTTTTTAGAAAGACAGCTAGGTCTATGCTATCATTAAGGCTTGTAAACTCCTGATTTTTTTTAAAGTACGTTTTGCACTACACTATTTATATTAAATGACTTTTATTACAGCATTCCATTATTTCTAGCACCATGGCATTGTCCTGGTGCTCTGTCTCTTTACCTTCGCATACACATGGGTTTCAGGAACAAAACACACAAACACTAAACATGTGATAACAGTAAGAGACAGTGCATCTTGCACTGAAAATGTTGTAGCTGCAATTAGTACTGAAGAGTGCTCAGAGAGGGGATAAAATAAAATGCATTCTAATCTCCAATCACTAGACAGATCACAGACAGTCAGATATTGTCTAATGGCTATATAATGAAAAATAAATAACTTTTTTTTAACTTTTTCAGAGGAATCATGCCGTGTGGTGGTGGATACTGCACTGGACACAGAAGGCCCATGGCCTGCCCCCCAGCCTCCACCCTCCACAGGCACGCACTGTTTTAATTTAAATTTAACTGTGATTCGCAATCGCGTTAGCCACTCCAGGCCAACTTAAGCTGCAGCAATTTAGTTATTTTTACCGCCACCGTCCACCTGCAAATTACTCAAGCTCCCTGCTGCTGCTGGTCTGGCTGGCTCACGAGGAATGTGTTGGTTGGGTGAGAAGTGATCAATCATGGATTGGGAAGAGGGAACCCAAGTTACCCAACCCAGCAACTGACCTTTGCTGCATTCAGCCTTCACGTCCTCAAGGCCAGCCAGCTTTTGTCTCTACCCTCTTCCAGACAACCTTACCTCTTTAGTCAAGACTCAGGCCTCCTCTCTGCTCCACTGAGGTATGCGGTGCCATCCACGTCCACCTTCTGACCTGACCATCGCGCATCGCGCAACCAACTGCAGACTCCTCCAGCTCTCAGTCTCTCCCAGGTTCCCCACCCTAGGGTAGGCTCCTCCTCTCTGCTACAACTGCACCCCAGGCTGTGGGCAGCCAGCATTGCCTGCACATGTGGTTTGTGACCCTCCAGATCCTCTCAGATGACTAGTGATGACTTTTTAATCACTGTCTGCTGCAGGTGGCTTGCTCACGGTTGGTTGGCTCCTCTAAATTTACAGCACACAGTTGCACCACGCACACTTCAGAACCACAGTCAAAAAATATCTGGTGGTGGGCTGATGACAGAGACAGTGTCCTTTTAGTGTGCTGGGCCTCGATGCTCGCTACTTGCTCTGTGCTCATCTGGTTCTCTTGGCTGCCCACTCCTCTGATCACTGTCCTCACAATGACAGAAAGCACCAAACAGACTGTGCTTGCACAGCATGCATAAAGAGAATGCTGCCTGGTGGGGCGGGACAGAGTTTGGGGTGCAAAAAAAAATACCATGGCAACTGGCTGGCAATTTGGAAACCCATGGTCCACACAATTGAAAAAAAACAAAACATTAAGGCATGTTGACATCTGCTCCACGAAAAATGGACATCAGCCTTAAAGAAAATAAATTTTAGTGGATGTCAATGACTCCAGAGACTACATTTCTTGATGTTTTTAGCTAATTTTTGGATGTAAAATACGTCCAAAATAGAGTTATCTGAAGGGCTGTTTCTGTGTCTAAATGTGACTCCGATTTTAGCAGAATACTGCAAGTTGTGATCATTTTGAACTGCATAGAAAATCACATGGGACAAGAGAAATGCATTTTCTGGCATAATTCTTAGCCAGTCAGGACTGTTTTTTTCTAAACATTCCAGATACTCTTATATTGATAAGAGGGTGTCTCGTGCAAACAGTTCTAAAATTCTGAAGTTGTATGTTCCATTGTCACAGTCCATTTCCCACAAAGGGGATTCTCTAATATTCTGCCAAGCAAAACATTTTGATTTTAAATTCAAATTTCATTTCTTTAAATAAACATCTTTAACATGGTTTATAATGTGTTTATATGTACAGTTCCTGTGTCTCTTATGGTTGTAAGAGTTTCTTCTCAAGTCCTTTGTGTGCCAGAACTGCTCAGCTTCGGTTTGCAGTCCACTCACCCAAAGAACTTAAGAATGTACTCTTAGAACCATGAGAGACACAGTAACTGTACATACAAACATATAAACGATACTAACTGAAAACAAGAAAACACAGGTTAGCAGCCCAGTAAAAAGGCAAAGACCATACAAGACATAAATACAAGCTTTGATGCAAGATTTAAGCAATAAAAATGCGAGGTAAAAGGAGGGTTCCTGACATTGCTGCATCATCTAGACATAATCCTTGCATTTTTATCATACGTGGAAGACCAAGAAATAAGAGAATGTTAATGCAACGCTCCTTCCTGAATAGTGCAAGGCAGTGAAAGGAAACCTCCTTTATTGTTCTTTATTTGTTTTTTGTTAATCAGGCAAGTCCACTGAGTACAAGTACCCATTTTCAGGGTGGTGGACCCGACTGCAAAGCCCAAAACATATATACAAATACATAATCGATAGTACGGCTGAGACAGCCAGCCCGGTGGCGTTGAGGGTTGAGGCACTGGATGCCACACCTTGCACCATGCCAGCAACCTGTGTTTGGAGGTGAGCTTGGGCCGCTGTGAGTCGGCAGGGAGGGAGGGCTGGGAGAGGACTGTAGCGAACACTGGGCTGGTCTTTTCTTCTGGATCAGGAAGGCAAGTCACCTTGCTTTTGACTGACACCTGATGGAGGCTGGATGTCAGACCAAGGGAGGTCAGGGGGACTGAGGTACATCAGGGAGGATGGAAGGAGCATGTGGTTTCTGGGGGGCACACACATATCTCTACAAATGCGCGCTCACCTGTGTTCACAACTGCTCCAGGAGGGAAGGGGAGAAAACCACAAAAATCCTATCCAATGTCTCCCTGTGGCAGGTAGTAAAGGTCCCTGAAGGCCTGGAACTCTGGTTCTTGCAGATCCCTGAGGGGGGAGAGGATGGCAGAGTCAGGAGCTAGAGTGGGACTCGAAGAAAGGCTCAGGTCACCTCCTGGGGGGGGCAAACAGCTATATAAACAAATTAGTACAGCTGAGGTGGAGGGAGCAAAAACAGTGGTCAGGTTCAGAAATGCCTGGGATAGGCACAAGGGAATTGTTGGGATAAGGAACTGGGGGTGGGTGGGGGGAGAGACAGTGCCGTAGATGAAGTAGGGTCTGCAGCAGAAATGAAGATAATAAAAATGCCATTGGTTTCTATGTTTCTAAGGTTCTATTCTTGTTTGTTTGTTTGTTTTTTGTTAACCAGGTAAGTCCACTGAGTACAAGTACCCATTTTCCAGGTGGATCCAGGTGCAGAGCCCAATGCATATACAAACACAGTTTACATAACACTAAATAGTACGTTGTCAAATTAAAACAATAAGCATCCATCATTTCTTAAAACATGTGAATTTACAAGTATCCAGCAATACATTACCAATTTTTTGTACCCATGTAATGTTATTACCAACTTTTGTACCATATAATGTTATTACCAATTTCTTTGTACCTATGTAATGTTATTGTGCACTGTACTTCTGTTTTTCCTGTTCCCTTTCCCTTGGGTCACACCTGGAAATGAACCTTGGCTCAATGTGCCTTTCCCAGTCACCAATTTTCAAATAAATAAATAATACATTTTCATAGCATTTTTAAAACAAGCTATTATTTTGGATGTTCTGATCTGTAGAGGTATGGCATTCCATGATTTAAGATCAATATAAGAAAATAAATTCTAGCACAGGTTGGTTTTGTGTCTAGATACAGTGAGGTTCTGATTAGTGCGGACTCTTGTGATACCACGTCCTGTTTGAATCTGAATTAATAAAAGCATTGATGCTGAATTAATACTTCTGTTCCATATTCACGGTAGAGTGGGAGGGACAGGGACCACACCTAGACAGCAGAAACAATGGGGGGAGAGAGGTAAACATCAGTCCTTTTACAGCAGAGAGGGTCCTGGTGGAACTCACAAAATTGAGGGTGGAAAAAGCGATGGGGCCAGATGATATACATCCCAGAATATTAAAGGAATTATTGACGGTGCTAGCAGCACTGCTGGTGGCCCTGTTTAGTGAGTCACTCGATACAGGAGTGGTTCCAGAGGACTGGAAGGGGGCAAATGTAGTCCCTCTCTACAAGAGTGGAAACAAGGAGGAGGCAGGAAACTATAGGTTGGTCAGCTTCACCTCAGTAGTGAGTAAGATTATGGAGGCACTGCTTAAGGAAAGGATTGTGGAACACTTGGAAACCATGGGAACACAGGATCCAAGGCAGAATGGTTTCACGGTAGGAAGGTCATGTCAAACAAATCTGACTGACTTTTTTGACTGTGTGATGAAGGAAGTGGATCAGGGAGGAGTGGTGGATATCGTCCACCTCGATTTCAGTAAGGCCTTTGACACCATACCCCACAGAAGACTGATGAACAAGCTAGGGAGCCTGGGGATGGGCCACAAAGTGGAACACTAGGTTAGAAACTGGCTGAGGGACAGGAAGCAGAGGGTGGTAGTAAATGGGATCAAATCCGAGGAAAAGAGGGTGGCCAGTGGGGTACCTCAGGGATCGGTCCTGGAGCCAGTCCTTTTCAATGTCTTCATCAGTGACATTGCTTAAGAGCTGGAGGTAAAGGTTTGTTTATTTGAAGGGCTGAAGGGGAAGGTTTGCCTATTTGCAGATGATACCAAGATCTGCAACAGAGTTGTCACTCCAGAGGAGGTCGAAAGAATGAGAAGGGATCTGGGAAAGCTGGAAAAATGGTCAAAGGTGTGACAGTTGAAATTTAATGCAAAAAAGTGCAAAATCATGCACCTGGGATGAAAAAAAACCTGTGAAGAGCTACAGAATGGGGGAAGGGGATTGCTGACAGTCACCAGGGAAGAGAAGGATTTAGGGATAATCATCTCAGATGACCTAAGGGTGGCCAAACAGTGTAACAAGGCTGTGGGGAGGGCCAGTGGGATGCTGGGGTGCATAGGAAGGGGTATCACTAGCAGGGGCACCGAAATAAATTTCCAGGCCCAGGACATACCTTTAGGGTCAGGCACCCCTTGCCCTCCCATCCCCACGTAAGATATATTGGCCTATGACCGTGACCAACAGGAACAGGATCGACGATCTCTGCTGCCTCAGCCTGCTTGAAAATAAATATTGTGGGCCGGGGAAGGGGGGGAGAGAGTCCAGTGTGAGTGTTCATTGTGAGAGAATCCTCAGTCTGCCACCGTCGAGTCTGACTGCCAGCCCAGCACTGCCACAGCTCACAGTGGTGCCACTGCCAGCCCAGCCCAACCCAATCCAGTCAGTGAGTCCAGTAAAGTTATAACCCCTAGGTTACCCAGCCAGAATGGAGCAGGAATCAGCTACAAAAGAAGTTAGGTTAGAACTCATACTGGGCAATTGGCATGGCGCAAGAGCATCTGTGGAAGGCATCACTGAAACTCAATTTCAGTCTGGCGGGATGGCAGCATGGTATGGCTGAGCCTGAGCTGCAGCAAAGAGGCAAATAGCAGAAGCAAGCAAGCAGGTAATGAGTGGGTAATGGGGTGACAACATAACTGACAATCCATGATGGACAGACGGACCGGACACTGCTGGGTCGAGGTGAGGGATAACTTAATCAGCTGCTACTGCTGCTGCTGCATACCTAACCTGACCTAGCATGGGGAGGGTCGGGCAGGCACCACACAGGCACAGTCACACAGGAACAAGCAACCTCTGTCTCTGTGACTCCAAGTCCTGACCGTGATTGTCACCACTGCAACAAATCACCCGAACTGACTTCAATTTTGCCAGCAGTATCACTGGTATAGTTTAACTTCTGAAGCTTGTGGTCATGGCTTCTTTTGTAACTTGAAGTTGCAAGTCGCCAAGTTTCCAAAATTGACAATGATAGTCAGCAGGACAGGCTCCCCTGAGCCACCGGGCCTGGGACATTTGTCCTGGCTGCCCCCCCCCCCCCGTCGGCGCCCCTGGTCACTAGCAGAAGAAGGGAGGTGGTGATGCCATTGTATAAAACACTGGTGAGGCCTCATCTAGAGTACTGTATTCAGGTCTGGAGGCTGCATCTTCACAAAGGCATAGACAAGGTGGAGGTGGTCCAAAAAAGGGCGACCAAGATGGTGCAGGGTTTGCATCAGAAAACATATGAAGACAGATTAAAAGACCACAGTGTGTATACACTTGAAGAGAGGAGGGAAAGTGGGGATATGATAGAGACCTACAAGTATCTTAAAGTCTTGAACAAAGTGCAGGGGGAGACATCTTTCAGTACAAGAGATGTACAAGGATGAGGGGGCACGATATGAGATTGTAGGGGGGCAGGATAAGGGGAAATGTGGGGAAGTTCTTCTTCACAGAGAGGGTGGTGGATGCTTGAAATAGCCTACTCCAGAAACTGGTGGGTGCTAACTCATTGGGGGGATTCAAACATGCATGGGATAGACATAAGGGAACCCTAGATGTGGAAAAGAGAGGCAAAAGCCAATGGCCAAGTAGAGTCAGCAGCCACTGATGCATTACTTGGTATTTGTGGGGCATAAGTAGGCGTGAGCCCATCAGGAATGCCCCCCACAGTTTTGTGGAACACTGTCCCGTTAGATTATGGTTTAACCATATGTCTAAACCCTTTTTGAAGGCTTCAAGTGCTTTGCTGTCAACCAAGCTTTGTGGAAGTTTGTTCCATAGTTTCAGGACCCGAACTGAGAAATAGTTTAACCTTCGGTTTGTTTTTACTTGTTGAACTTCTAGTTGTCTTGAATGTAGTCTTGGAACCAGTTTTCTTTCAGAATAATATAAGCCACACTGCTCCATTAGGGTTGGTGTTTGTAGTAGTTTGTAAACAAATAACAGATCTCCTCCACTATGCCTTAATTGTAAGGATTGCAGATTGAGCTTCTGGAGTCTGCTTTGGTAGTCTATGTGTGATAGATGTGGGATCATTCTGGTAGCTCTTCTCTGTATTTGTTCCACCCTGTCTATGTCTTTGTTTAAATGAGGGCTCCAAAAAGGTGATCCATAGTCAGAGTATGGTCCGACATACTGTAAGTTCTGTATAAAGGAATTATACATTCTTCAGTTTTAGTAATAAATGTACGGTTAATTCGCCTTAATAATGCATTTGAGTGTTTTGCTAACTTACTACAGTGGTCAGTAGAATTAAGTTTGTTATTAATTATGATACCAAGATCTTTTTCACTGTTTGAAACTTTTAGTGTGGTGCCTTTAAGTGTGTAAGGTTGCATTGGGTTATTTCTGCCAAAGTGAAGTACTGTGAATTTGTCAATATTAAACTTTATTTCATTCGTAATGGCCCATTCGTTAATCTCTGCTGGGGTGGTGCACTATGTACTTTTCCTCCTCTCCTTTTTGTTTAATGTTTTGGCACTATTGCCCATGAGTTGTCTGCCTCTATCTGTTTTAATCCAACTCCCTCACCGTGCACAGTTTCTGGTCTTGCTGGGGAGGTTATATTTAGGTCAGATACTACTGAATCAATATATTCCTCTAATTCAGCTATGTCTGAGTTTGCAAGTCCCCTAATTTGGAGTCTCATAATCTCTTGCTGCAGTGTGTCAACCAAAATACATTTGTCTCAGATGAATCCCTGGACTTGTTCCCCATAAGCAAACACATATTTGACAACAGTTGCCATACACATCATCCTTGAAAGTCATTTCTGCCTCCATTTTTTGTTAGTATTTGTGTAACAGGTAGTTGTACACTGAACTCTGCTCGGTACTTACAGACCCTGTGTCCCTGCTGCCCCAGCGGACTGGTGATATCTTTTAGGCGTGCATGTCTCTGCACGCATCTCTGTGCGCGGAACTGTATGCTTCCACTCGTGGGAGCACTGCAATATGTAGTAGCCGACCGGAAGTAACGTCAGGAACACCTCCGGTTTGGCGAGACACACAGTAAGTTTTAAAATCACTTAAATTCCACAATAGTACCATGTATCAGTCCCTGAGTACCTACTGACAAATGTAGGAGTTACTGTGTCCTCAGAGCCTAATGTTCTGACGCTTGCCAGTACATAGGACTTGGAGTGCCCTTACTTGTCTTCCAAGCCCTACAAACCCTGTGGCCAGAGCCACTCTAGTGTTACTGGGAATGTTTATATAGCGGTCACTAGCCCACCTCTCTCACCAGAGAAACGCAATCAGCTCTGCAGTAATAATTTAAAACAGTTTAAAGTTTTCACCAGTTAATGTAGCAGCCTCTCAGGCAGTGACTGTTTCAGGGCTCACAGTCCAACTATGCAAGCAGGGAATATGGGCAGACTAGGTGGGCCTAGCGGTCCTTATCTGCCATCAAGTACTATGTTACTATGTTACTATGATACTGAAGAAGGCCCTTGCAGAGCTAGATTAGTGGGAGGACATTAAGGACCTTTGTTTAGGGCTCCACTTTGGGTGGGCGGCATTTTGTATTTACTTTTTAAAAAAATTGTAATTGACAAAAACAGAACACTGCCAGCCAGGACGGCTCTGCCTATATCAGTCATGGGGATGGAATTGGATAAGACTAGCTGCCGGGCATAATACAGTGCATTGCGTGGCTGTCACAATTACCTCTTTGATGGCCCTGTCTGACTCAGTCCAATTTTTTCCTTCTCAAACACAACCACTATGTCTGCCCGGTTGCACTGCCACTGCACACGTCTGTTCAGTCCTAGGGCTCAGGGTGCAGCACTAACATACTAATGAATTGTGAAATCATTCATCCAGTCAACTGCTCAGCCTATAACCCCACTACCTTCTTCCCAGTTAGCTGGTGCATTTCGTACTCCTCTGCAAACTTAACCAATTCAGTCGACCGCTATACTGTATGTGTGTGTCAGTGCCACATGGCTGTGCTGCACCATATTAGCACCAATTTCTATTTTGGAATTAAATGGCAAGTAGGCACAGCATAGCAGGCAACAGAAATAGCAAGCAAAGAAGGGTCACCAGACATGCCACCAAGCAGCACATTATCTTAAGACTGCTGATTAGACTGAGCTGTCAGGACAAGCAGAGTCAGGTGAGACAGAGTTGAGAGGACCGGGACTGGCAGAAGGGAACCAGTAGGAAGGACTTAAAGTGAGCGACTATTCAGCATCAACTTTAAGCTTCAGCAGTTAGCAGACAGCACAGCAGTAGCAGAGAAGAACATTTAGTTTAACCATTACCCTCAGTCAGCTGGATGCCTACAGACATAGACAGTAGTGGTATTTTCATCATCAATCAGTCAATATTAATTGGCTAAGCAGTCAGCGTTAATAGGTGTCAAACAGTCAATATTAATAAGAATCAAGCAGGCAATGTTAATTAGCATCAAGCAGTCGATATTAATAGGCATCTACTGTAGCATTCAGTATTAAGAGGCACCAGGCATTCTAAGGCCCTTGGACTGCCTGGAAACACTGTATACAAGCCAGATTTGTACCTCTAAAAACTAAAAACCTTTACAACTTCAGGTGGACTTTGACCCCCTGACCCACCACCAGGGCTTTCCTCTGACCCCATCCCCCCCCAGTACAATATGATATGTTCTGGATAATAAAGCCCTGGCCCCATAGAAATAAAAGGAGGATGAAGAGTGACGTGATTTCAATTTTCTGCTAACTAAAGAGTATCAAAAAGGTCAAAGAGATGGAACTGTGTGATCAGGTATGCTCCAGCTGGAAATGGGGATGTGCCCTGAAGCTCAAAGGTGGTAAATACAGGGTAATGTTAAGCGGTATGGCTTCTCCCAGAGGGTGGTGAACTGATGGAATAGTCTATCAGTTGAGACAGTGGATATGAAGACAGTAAAAACCTTCAAGGTAGGCCTGGACAAAGCTTTGTTTACCAAGGGAATGCCACTTGCAGTGGAGGAAGAAACGGACCTGGGAGTTACACTAGACAAGGGGCCGGAGCATGACAAGCAGTAAGCAGCCACTGTCAAAAAGGCTGGATGAATGTTGGGGTGCATTAAACCAGGGTGACTAGCAGAACAGGTGAAGTAATCCTGTTTATAAGGCCCTGGTCAGGCCCTACCTGGAGTACTGCATGTTGTTCTGAGTTCCTCAGTACAAGAAACTCTGGTCAGAGCCAAAAGTGCTGCTAGTGTAATCTGTTTACATAATGTACCTGATATTAAAAGCATTAAGCATTAATTAAATGAGGAAAATAGTGTATTATATTAAAATATCTGGTCATTTACCTTTTGAGTAAAGGTTAGAACAGTCAATTATGTTGTAATAATTATTTACACATTGAAATGTGCAAATTTGCTCTCGATAAAATATAGAAACAAGCATTTAATCCTGTTCTTGTGTGACTTTCATTCTGAAAAATGAACCAGTTACACTGCTCAGATTGTAGCGTAGGGACACTGCCTTTATATCTTTTATATTGTAATTCTACATTCAGTGTAAATTATGTGAAATAACATTTCTGAATGTAACCCCCATGCAAGCATTGGGGGGGGGGGCTTACTCCTTTAGCTAGGACTATGCCAGCTTTGTCTTGTCCTAAGAAGTAAAGGGTTAAGTTTTACAGAGTCTGAAAAACAATTAAGCTGCTTACAGCACTGTGACATATCCTGCCCTAGGAGCTGGTCAGTTTCAGCATACATCCTCTATTCCTGTTCTGTGCAAGGTTCCTGGCTGGGCTGGGTTGCCTGCCCTCTGGGGTATAAATATGATCTCCTGCCTCACATGGGGTGGTGCCAGGGTAAATGGATTCCAGGCAGAAGAGAAGGGGCTGTCCTCCACCGAAGCTCTGGCTATGTTTGGCCAGAGGGGACTTGCTAGGCTTGGGGGTGGGAATGGTCCTGAGTCTGGGTTGTCACTTGTCCTCTCTTTGCCTCATCTTCCAGAGGCTAGATTTGACTGGTATTCAGTATTGGGATGGTGGGGTTTTCTTGGCAGTTCCCCCTCAAGGGGTGCTGCCTGATGGCATTTACCGATAGACTGTGTTTGGGCTGAGGACAAGAATGGAGGGTTCATGAGGATGAATACTCTTGGAGCAGTGCTCCAGGAACCTGAAAACCAAGGTTATGCGGGGAGAAGCAGAGACACTGAACCCCAGCTAGGTGTAAGCTGTAGCATGTACCATGTCTACCTCATTTTCATGCCCACTATGGGTACCACTTGCTTACAGCATAGAAGGACACATCCCTTAGAATTATTATATATGTTTGAGAACAGATATAAATACTGATGTAAAATATGGCATAGCAACTTCCTGAGATCATAGGTACAGTACATACAGTAGTAAACCCCTGTCTCCTTTGTGTCTGCAAGAGGATTCAAATTTCTGTACATGGCTGTGTTTTGATTATGATCCCTTTACCTTCAGGCACATTGTGCCTAACTCATCTGAGGCCCACAATGGGAAGGCTGTGTTAACAGTAAAGTCCTTTGACAGAGCTATACATAAATGGGACTATGCACTTGTCTCTGTACAAAGTATTCTGGTTTATGCAATCTTTAAAGTCTGAGAGCCCTATGTGCTGAGGTTGATGGCCCCTGTGCACTATTGGAGTGAGGGTACATGGAATCTGCATGTACCATGCCCACGTAGCAGCACATCCACGGACAGGTGCACACCTGCGGCATTCACGACCGCTAGCCACCTGTCAGTGGCCCTGCCCCCCAGTGCACAGGACTACGCAGGGCGGCCGGGGCAGGGTTGTGGACCAGGCCAGACATCCAATCGGATGCCCAGACTGGGTCACAGAGTGGATCCCTTGCACAGCAGGGCACAGGTCCAGGTGCTTGAATAGCATCGGCGGCCACCCTGACCCTCGTGCCCTATCTGGCAGCCTCCCACATCCCCGAACCCCCAAAGCAGGGGCACCACCCGCCGCACTGCCACACCTCCAGACCAACACATAGGGGCAGAAGCCCCCAACCCCCCACCCCCTCGTCGTGGCCTGGACCCACACAGCCAACACCCAGTCCAGCAAGCCCCCCACCCACAGCAGTAGGCAGTGCCTCCCCTCAACTGAACACCCCACCACACACCACTTGGGGACGGTGGTACAGCCAGTGGCCCCAGCCCTCGCCATCATCCTTGTGGGCTAGAGCAGCTCTACTGTCTGTTTCCCAGGTCCGTGGTGACAGGAGAGGCATGTTCTGGGGGTGCGTGGTACATTACGGCAGGGTCTCCCCTGCCATAGGCAGCACCCATCTCTGCACCGCCGCAGCCAGCACTACGCACCGTAGTGCATGACGTGCAGTGCCGGCCCGCCCCTCACCTGTCCCTGGTGCACTGCTCTTTGCGTGGCCATGGGATTGGGCCGGTAGGTGCTGTGCATGCCCCTTGGTGCATCCCACATGAGGCGCATGGGGTGTAATTGGCTCTGGCGCCCAGATACTGCATGCGTAGCCACTCACCCCAATAGTGCCTGGGGCCATTGTTGACTGGGAACAGTGTTGCAGTATGGATTTAAACTGCCTTCTATCAGTTAAAATTGGGGGGGGGGCAAAGAAAGTTAAGATTGAGGGAACTGAGGTACTCTCTTTGGAAAAATGTTTCATCCAATGTGTGGAAGAAGCCAGAGCCATATCCCCATGTGCTACCACCCGATTTCTCCAGGGATCTATCTAGGCTAAGTCAGATCAAAATGTGTAATGTGTGATATCTGCTCAGTGTTAGGAGAGCTTGAGTGTCCTGGGGCACTCTCTGTAATGTCCCCAGGCAGAGGCACCATGCTAATTATGTTTATTTGTTTATCTCTGTTCCCTGAGAACTGATAAGAACCCAGGAGGCTCCCCTTGTGGAAAGGGACTCGTTTAACTGAGGGGTCAGGCACTGCACAGACAAACCACACAACACCCAACAGATGTGGGCATCACTGCCTCGTACTATCATAAGGGGTGGTAGCAACCTGTCTGCAACAAGCACATCAATGTATACAGACAGACGTGGTGGCCTGTCTACAATGAGCAAGATACTGGCAGTGGAGAGACTACAAGTATATGAAGAAAAATTCAATCAGTAAACACCAATGAGCTAGATACTGGCAGTGCAGGGGTTGTGTACAGACACATTAAAGTCATTATACACCAAGGAATTAGATACTGGCAGTGCAGGGACTGTATACAGACACATGGCAATCATTAAATACCAATGAATTAGATACTGACAGTGCAGGGGCTGTATACAGACACATGAAAGTCATTATATACCAAGGAATTACATACTGGCAGTGCAGGGACTGTATACAAACACATGGAAGTCATTATACACCAGTGAATTAGATACTGGCATTGCAGGGACTGTATACAAACACATGACCAACATTATACAGCAATGAGTTAAATACTAGCAATGCAGTGTCTGTATATAGACACATGGCAGTCATTGTACACCAATGAGTTAGATGCTGGTAGTGCAGGGGCTGTATATGGACAAACACAGCAGTAATTATACACCAGTGAGTTAGATACTGGCAGTACAGGGACTGTATACAGACACATTTATTTATTGAAATGTGTTGACCGGGTAGGCCTTCTGAGACAAATGTTCCTTTTTCAGGGGTGACCAAGAATTAATTACCAACAGTAACAGAAAAGAATACATGGATCAAACTGTGCAATAAATAGATAAGAAATTACAATTTTGCACAAGTGTGGACAGCATGCTTGCACGAATCATAATAAAAGAACAAGTTCAGGGTTAATTGCACTTTAAGTTAAATTGCACAACATGAGAACAGGAGCAAGGATCAAGATTACAGCATATTTATTGATTTTATTTTTATTTACTGAAATCTTGGATAACACCTGTGAGCAGATGCTCATTTATAGGTTCCATGTCATTTTTCAGAGACAATACAGTACAGATAACAGGACTGCATATGGTACAGGTAGGTTACAAAGGTACAACAGAATTTAAACAGCTTAGGCAGTATAGCAGTTTTGCCAGTGTCTGAAGTTGGAACACCCTAAAGGAAAGCAAACCTAAGGTGGAAGGTAGGAATAGTAGGCTTAGAGGGGATGTACAGAGGGGGAAAGGAAGTGGGGAGGGGTGTCATAATAGGGAGGGAGGTAGGGCGTGACCTATAGTGCTGAGATTGGGATCTGTCAATGTGTAGAGTTGACAGGAGATAAGCGAGGGTAAGTGGTTGATGTTCAGAGAGGGTACTGATGGTAGCAGTCACATTTACTGGCTGTAATTATATGTATCTGCATGGCTATCCACTCTAGCACCCACTAACCTAATTCACTTGTTACTATGTAAAGTTGCCCAGACAGAGTCAGTGATTACAATTACAGTGACTGCCCACAAGCAAATGAGCCTTGAGGGTATTTTTGAAAGCAGCTATAGAAGAACAGTTTAACACCTCCAGCTGTAGGCTATTCCAGAAGGATGGCACAGAAATAGCAAAATATCTGTCACCAGCATATGTCCTGTTCCTTGGGACCTCCAGCAGTGGGCAGATTGAGGACCTTAGTGCCCTTTTCTAGGATTTGTCCTGGAGGATACCATGGAGACTGGGAGGGGCAGCAATTTTGGATTACTTAAAGGATAGGCTGAGGACCAGATAGGCTTATTTTGTCTCAGAGGAGGTCCACTTTAGAGCTGAGAGTACATTGCAGTGATGGTCTCTGGACTGTGCACCTGCCATAAAATGTGCCACTTTGTGATATAACACCTTTAGTCTGCTTAGCTCAGCACTATGAATGGGATGAAGGGGTGGAGCACCATAAAGTAAGACAGGTAGTAGTGTGCTGGAAGCAATGGCCAACCAAGCTTTACTACTGAGGGACCCATTAAGTCTGTACAGAAATCCAGTCTTTTGATGCAGAGACTTTGCCACAGCCTCAACATGAGGCTTCAGCGTGAGCACCTGGTCTAGATACACCCTAAGATATTTCATAGAGTCAGTCACTTTCAGCTGAGTACCAGCCAATGAGGATAGCCAGAGAAGATTCTGTCTCTCTCTTTATTCAGGTGCCTGGAAGTGAAGGGCATGGCTTTTGTTTTCTTGAGGTTTAAGACTAGCTTACTGTCTAATAGCCAACCCTTCAGTTCCCTGAAATCAGTGTTGAGGTCCAGGTTTATCTGGTTTACATCTGCCGAACTTCTGTATAGTATGGCATCATCTGTATACAATTATAGCTTGCCCCACCCACACAATTGTCAGGCATATTGTTTCTAAACATTGAAAACAACAATAGGCCCAGAATGAAGCCTTGTGGTACCCCTGTACTTAATGGCTTTAGGTCAGACACACTTCCCCTCCATTTCACTAGTTGCTTTCTATCTATTAGGTAGTGCTGGAGAGAGTTGCATGCATGATTGTCCAGCCCAATATGTCTGAGTTTGGACAGCAGAAGCTCATGATTTACAAGGTCAAATGTCTTGGTTAGGTCTATGAATATGGCTCTAGTCATTAACCCACAGACCATATCCCCAAGTATACCTGAAGTGAGCCAGACAAGAGCAGTGTTCATACCATGATTTATTTTTTTTCTAAAACTGTGTTGTACACCAGAAAGTGAGTATACTTCCAAGTAGTCCTGTAGCTGGTTGTACACCAACATCTCTTGAATCTTTGCTAGCATGCTAAGAAGAGATATGGATCCATAATTTTCAACTGAGTCTTTACCACCACCTTTATGAATGGGGACTACTAAGGCTGTTTTCCATCTGACAGGAAGGAGATCATAAGTAGGGACTTATTAAATAGGTTTCTGAGAGGACTTGCAATAATTGGAGCTGCAATTTTCAAGAATTTCGGTTCTAGTTTATCAAAACATGGGGACCCAAGTGAAACTGAGAGGGTTGCTTTGAATTAAGGAAATGGCTCAAATTCCCAGTTTGAGGGGTTAAGTACTGTACTTGTCTAGATTAGTGAAAAAAGTATTAAATGCATTAGATGAGGCACCAGGTTCAGAGACAACATGTCCATCTGCTATAATGTCCTGTGCAGTAGCTTCTGAGCACCCTTTCAAGAGACAGTCGATCTGTTTTTTGGGTCAGATAGCGTCTCAGCTTGAAGATTCTCAATACATCTTCTTTTAGCATTTGTAAAATCCTGTTTATAAGAGTTTCTCAGAGTCCTGCATTTGTGCCAGTCAGGAGTTCCCCCAAAGGTTTTGAAACTCCAAGCAACAATTTAACAAACATACACTCGGAAAAATATTTGGGCTGTATGGCTACACCGAGTTCCATAGCATTAAAGGAGCCCTTAACAAAGATTAACACACCTCCACCTTTCGTGCCTAACCTGTCCTTCCAGAAGGTACTGTAGCCTGGGAGGTCAGTCTTATGATTTAGGATATGGGATTTCAACCAATTTTCAGTGAGCCCTGTAACATCAGAGGAATATAGATTTATCCATGCCTTGAGCTCTTGTGTTTTGGGCCTGAGACTGTAAACATTCATGTACACCAGCTTTAGACCCTTCATGTTTGCCCAGGTAGGGTCTACTGGCCCTGGATTGAATTCAGCATCTCCTGAGAGGACAAGAATGAACTGTTTTAAGCTATTCATCAAGGCAGGGACAGTTGATGGGAGGGCTTAGCTGGGATTGCTTTAGGAAAGACACATACATATAGCAATTACCATTTTTGCTAAGGCCATAGAGGATCAGCTGGGTAGGAGAATACCTGGTAGCTGACATGCCAGTAGTTGGGAACCAAGGCTTTGTGCTGGTCATGGTTTGGAACAGGGCACAGAGTCATCACCAAGTCCATGCATGCAAATCAAACAATAAAACCAAGTGCGATAGCAAACCCCTTGGAGGACATTTTTTTTATCTATTTTATATACTGCGTCCAGATAGGGGTCACCTGAAAAAGGAGTAACCTCAGCCAAAATTACTGTAAGGATAGCCTTAAAAAAGGCTGGCAAACTGCACAGGAGTCTAGTTATCCCACTGTAATAGGTAAAGAGAGGGGGAAAAAATCAGCAAATACATTGCAGCATATTGCACCAGGTACAGAACTATCTTGTTACCTAGAGCAAGCCTTGTATAAGCACACTACCCATAAAGGGGTATACCTTAGATTCCAGGTTAAGAGAGAAAACAAAAACAAAATTCAGCAATACATTTCAACATATTTCACTAGATACAGAATTACCTTGTTACCTAGACCTAACTATGCATAAACACACCACCCATAAAGGGGTTACTTTGGATACCTGAACATGGCAATCATTATACACCAATGAGTTACATATTAGTAGTGCAGGGACTGTATACAGACAAACATCATAGTCAATACATACAAATAAGATAGACACTGGCAGCGTAGTAACCATGTACGGACACATGGTAGTCACAAACTGTAAACCAGTGTGTTTAATACATGTAGTGTAGGGACTATATGCAGACAAACACAACAGTCATTATATACCAGTGAAATACTATAGATACTGATAGTGTAGGAGCTGTACATAGAAACACAGCAGTCACATACTGTACATCACTATGATAGGTTACTGGCAGCTCAGGGACTGTATGAAGACAAACACTATATTCATTATACACCGGTGAGTTGAACACTGGCAGTGCAGGGAGTGTATATGACACACGACACACATAATGCAAATCAATAAGATAGATCCTGGTAGGGCAGGGACTGCATGCAGACATATGGCAATCACATCGTGTACATTAGTATGTTAGATACTGGCAGTACATGGAGTGTTTACAGACAAACAAGGCAATCATTATACACCAGTGAGTTAGATACTGGCAGTGCAGGAACGGTATACAGAGAAACACAACAACTATTATAAACTAGTTAGATAGATATTGGTAGTATGGTGCAGGCCTGTTATAATGGATGCATCTGTGCATACAACTTTTGTCTGTTACATTCAGTGTCCAGTACATCCAGAGGAGGTAGAGCCTATTTGTTAGATATGCCTATGTGTGTGAGCATGGGCTCAGAGTAAATGAGAACCTATTATAAAACTTCATAGATTACTCAGAATCCTGCCTAGCATATGTATTTCTGTGTTCTGTGTGTTCTTCAAAATTTATTTAACTTGAGTTGGTTTTAAGGAAGTTTATTGCAGAAAGTAAGACGAAAATATGAACTCTAGTGGCTGATTGTTGGCGTTCTAGGACAGTAAGAACAAAAGCAATTGTACTGTAGGGTCTTTATTGAAATATAAAATAGTTTTCTTTTACTGTAATTAATTAACTAATAAAAGTTCATGCAGCTTGTAGAGAATTAGATTGTAAGAAACATAATCTCTGATGCTCCTCCATCTTAATTCCACATTTGCCAAATCTCCTCACCAGCTCTGCATCCACCCAAACAGCACTACAAATGCCCAGAAAAGCGTCATAGTGTCCATTATGAACAATGTTTCTGTCCATTATAACCTGAGAAAAAGGCACTGGATTTAATGTATGTGATCTGGGAAATCAGATTTTGTCCACTGTAACCAACTGCCTATGATAACAGTGTCTGTTTTAATGGAGTGCACTGAATCAGACCTTAATACAGACACACTGCAGTCACATATAGTACAGTACATCAATATGTTAGACACTGGTAGTGCAGGGACTGTTTACACTCAAACGTGGTAGTCATTATACACCAATGAGTCAGTGGCAGTTCAGGGACAGTATATAGACACATGACCATCATTATACAGTAATGAGTTAGATACTGGCAGTGCAAGGGCGGTATACAGAGACACACATTAACCATTATGCACCAATTAAATAGATACTGGCAGTGTCAGGACTTGATACAGACTCACTGCAGTAACATACTGTACATCAATACGTTAGATACTGGTAGTGCAGATACTGTATAGAGACAACATGCCACTCATTATGCACCAATGAGTTAGATACAGGTACTGCAGGTACTGTATACAGACACATTGCAGTCACATACACTAATATGTTACACAGCAGTAGTGCAGAAACTGTGTATGGGCAAACAGGACAGCCATTATACATGAATGAGTTAGACACACTGGTAGTGCTGGGACTGTAGACAAACTGGATTCAGGAAGGGCATAAAGGAACCACACAGTATGCATATAAAGGAAACACACCAGTGCAAGATGGGCATGGAGGAAACACACCAGTTCTAGATGAGTATAGAGGAACTACCCAGCACAGGATGGACATAGAGGAGCTACACAGTACATGATGGGCAAAGATGAACTGCACATTACAGAATGGGCATGAAGGAAACACACATGTACAGGAAGGGCATGGAGGAAATGCACCAGTACAGGATGGGCATGGAGAAAACACTCAGTACAGGATGGGCATGGAGGAAACACACAGTACAGGATGGGCATGGAGGAAATGCACAAGTACAGGATGGGCATGGAGGAAACACACAGTACAGGATGGGCACGGAGGAAAAGCAACAGTACAGGATGGGCATGGAAGAAATGCACCAGTACAGGATAGGCATGGAGGAAAAACACAGCACAGGATGTGCATGGAGGAAATGCACTAGTACATTATGGGCAAGGAGGAACTACACAGTACAGGATGGGTGTGGTGAAACTTCACAGTACAGGACGGGCATAGAGGGACTACACAGTACAAGATGGGTATGGAGGAACTACACTGTATAGGATGGGTATGGAAGAACTACATTGTACAGGATGGACATGGAGGAACTACACAGTACAGAATATACATGGAGGAAATGCACCGGTATAGGATGGGCATGGAGGAAACACATAGTATAGGATGGGCATGGAGGAAACACACAGTACAGGATGGGCATGGAGAAAGTGCACCAGTACAGAATGGGCATGGAGGAAACACATAGTACAGGATGGGCATGGAGGAAACACACAGTACAGGATGGGCATGGAGGAAATTCAACAGTACAGGGTGTGCATGGAGGAAACTCACAATACAGGATGGGCATGGAGGAAATGCACCAGTACATTATGGGCAAGGAGGAGCTACACAGTATATTTTATTTATTTATTTATTTTAGTTTTTGTTGACCAGGTAAGTACACTAGACAAATCCTGCCTATTTTCAGGCACGACCCGGGGAAGGGGGATACAGATGAATGTCAACTGACCTTGAATCAGATTAAGCTGTTGGGCACAGAGGAACTGCACAGTACAGGATGGGTGTGGTGAAACTCCACAGTACAAGATGGGCATAGAGGGACTACACAGTACAAGATGGGTATGGAGGAACTACACTGTATAGGATGGGTGTGGAGGAACTACACAGTACAGAATGTGCATGGAGGAAATGCACCAGTATAGGATGGGCATGGAGGAAACACACAGTATAGGATGGGCATGGAAGAAACACACAGTACAGGATGGGCATGGAGGAAACACACAGTACAGAATGTGCATGGAGGAAACACACAGTACAGGAGGGGCATGAAGGAAATGCACCAGCACAGTATGGGTATGGAGGAAACACACAGTGTAGGATGGGCATGGAGGAAACACACAGTACAGGATGTGCATGGAGGAAATGCACCAGTATAGGATGGGCATGGAGGAAACACACAGTACAGGATGGGCATGAAGGAAATATACCGGTATAGGATGGGCATGGAGGAAACACACAGTACAGGATGGGCATGGAGGAAATGCACAAGTACAGGATGGGCATGGAGGAAACACACAGTACAGGATGGGCACGAAGGAAAAGCAACAGTACAGGATGGGCATGGAGGAAATGCACCAGTACAGGATAGGCATGGAGGAAAAACACAGCACAGGATGTGCATGGAGGAAATGCACTAGTACATTACGGGCAAGGAGGAACTACACAGTACAGGATGGGTGTGGTGAAACTTCACAGTACAGGATGGGCATAGAGGGACTACACAGTACAAGATGGGTATGGAGGAACTACACTGTATAGGATGGGTATGGAAGAACTACATTGTACAGGATGGGCATGGAGGAACTACACAGTACAGAATATACATGGAGGAAATGCACCGGTATAGGATGGGCATGGAGGAAACACATAGTATAGGATGGGCATGGAGGAAACACACAGTACAGGATGGGCATGGAGAAAGTGCACCAGTACAGAATGGGCATGGAGGAAACACATAGTACAGGATGGGCATGGAGGAAACACACAGTACAGGATGGGCATGGAGGAAATTCAACAGTACAGGGTGTGCATGGAGGAAACTCACAATACAGGATGGGCATGGAGGAAATGCACCAGTACATTATGGGCAAGGAGGAGCTACACAGTATATTTTATTTATTTATTTTAGTTTTTGTTGACCAGGTAAGTACACTAGACAAATCCTGCCTATTTTCAGGCACGACCCGGGGGAGGGGGATACAGATGAATGCCAACTGACCTTGAATCAGATTAAGCTGTTGGGCACAGAGGAACTGCACAGTACAGGATGGGTGTGGTGAAACTCCACAGTACAAGATGGGCATAGAGGGACTACACAGTACAAGATGGGTATGGAGGAACTACACTGTATAGGATGGGTGTGGAGGAACTACACAGTACAGAATGTGCATGGAGGAAATGCACCAGTATAGGATGGGCATGGAGGAAACACACAGTATAGGATGGGCATGGAAGAAACACACAGTACAGGATGGGCATGGAGGAAACACACAGTACAGAATGTGCATGGAGGAAACACACAGTACAGGAGGGGCATGAAGGAAATGCACCAGCACAGTATGGGTATGGAGGAAACACACAGTGTAGGATGGGCATGGAGGAAACACACAGTACAGGATGTGCATGGAGGAAATGCACCAGTATAGGATGGGCATGGAGGAAACACACAGTACAGGATGGGCATGAAGGAAATACACCAGTATAGGATGGGCATGGAGGAAACACACAGTATAGGATGGGCATGGAAGAAATACACAGTATAGGATGGGCATGGAAGAAACACACAGTACAGGATGGTCATGGGGGAAATGCACCAGTATAGGATGGGCATGAAGGAAATACACCAGTATAGGATAGGCATAGAGGAAACATACAGTATAGGATGTGCATGGAAGAAACACACAGTACAGGATGGGCATGGAGGAAACACACAGTACAGGATGGGCATGAAGAAAATGCACCAGCATAGGATGGGCATGGAAGAAACACACAGTACAGGATGGGCATGGAGGAAATGCACCAGTATAGGATGGGCATGGAGTAAATGCACCAGTATAGGATGGGCATGGAGTAAATGCACCAGTATAGGATGGGCATGGAGTAAATGCACCAGTATAGGATGGGCATGGAGTAAATACACAACTATAGGATGGGCATGGAGTAAATGCATCAGTATAGGATGGGCATGGAGTAAATGCACCAGTATAGGATGGGCATGGAGTAAATGCACCAGTATAGGATGGGCATGGAGTAAATACACCAGTATAGGATGGGCATGGAGTAAATACACAACTATAGGATGGGCATGGAGTAAATGCACCAGTATAGGATGGGCATGGAGTAAATGCACAAGTATAGGATGGGCATGGAGTAAATGCACCAGTATAGGATGGGCATGGAGTAAATACACAACTATAGGATGGGCATGGAGTAAATGCACCAATATAGGATGGGCATAGAGGAAACATACAGTACAGGATGGGCATGGAGCAACTACACAGTACAGAATGGTCATGGAAGAGCTGCACCCATACATGATGGGTATGGAGGAAATGGACCAGTACAGGAAGGGCATGGAGGAACTACACAGTATAGGATGGGCATGGAGAAAACATATCAGTACAGGACTGGCCAACGTAGAATGGAAGCTGCAGCATCATTTGGGGTAATACATTTCTTTCTAAGTGTATTAAACATGAAAAAGAATAGACTACGCTATAAATGCTAGCAATTGAAAATCATGCTGGAAAAGAAAAAAATATATAACAACTTGGTACCTTTATGTAAAAAAATATTTTAAACAATCTTGTTATAAGTGATCTTTATTACTGGGCCAAAAGGACATTACTATTTCAATTAAATATGCACTAGTTATTCAAAGAAGAATAATTGGGAGTTAGCCAAAGAACTGGCAGGCCCAATGACAATTCTATTTAATAGTTCCTTGAATTCAGGAGTAGTGCCAGAGGACTGGAGAACAGCAAATGTAGTGCAGCTCCACAAACCGTGGTTCCAGGGACGATCCAGGCAACTATAAGCTGGTCAGCCTGACCTCCATGGTGTGTAAACCTATGGAGACCATACTGAAGGAGGGACTGGTGAGTTATATGGAGGAGAATGGGCTACAAGATAGTAAACAACACGGGTTTGTGGCTGGCAGATCATGTCAAACAAATTTGGTGGAGTTCTTTGTCTGTGTCACGAAGGCAGTGGACAAGGGGCAGGCAACATATGTCATTTATCTGGATTTTAGTAAAGCCTTCAATTCGGTGCCACACAGAAGGCTGATAACAAAACTGAGGGAGCTAGGGGTGGGGGAGAAATTATTAAAATGGGTTGAGGGCTGGTTAAGGGGCAGGACACAGAGAGTGGTGGTGGTGGGGGCAGGGGTAGCCTCCAGTACAAAAAGAGGTCACCAGCCAAACCAAGCTGGAGAGATGGTCTGGAATTTAGCAGTTGGGGTTTAATGCTAAAAAGTGCAAGGTGATGCACACAGGGGCAAGAAACTCCAGGGCAGAGTACTACACAGGAAAAGTACAAGTAGCCAAGATGGAGGAAGAGAAAGACCTAGGGGTGGCAATTACTAGTGATCTGACCTAGCCAAGCTGGAGAGATGGTCTGGGATTTGGTAGTTGGGGTTTAATGCCAAAAAGTGTGAGGTGATGCACATGGGGCAAGAAACCCCAGGGCAGAGTACTACATAGGAAAAGTACAAGTAGCTGAGATGGAGGAAGAGAAAGACCAGGGTGGCAATTACTAGTCATCTGAAGCAGTCCCTGCAATGCAAAAAGGCTGTGGCGAAGGCCAACAGGGTGCTGGGATGCATTACCAGGGGTTTCAGTAGCAGGCACAATGAGGTTATTCTGCCATTGTACAGATCACTGGTGATGCCTCACTTGGAATATGGGGTGAGGTATTGGCATCCGTACCCAAAAGAAGACATCAGATTGCTACAGGAGGTGTAGAGGAGGGCAACTCAAATGATCAAGAGACAGCAGGACAGGTCATACGGGGAGAGGCTAAGACTTGGGGATGTACTCAATAGATGAGAGGAGACAGAGTTGGAGTATGATAGAGACCTTTAAATACCTGAAAGGAGTAAATAAAGTAGAGTGTGAGGGTCTCTTCAACAAAAGAGAAAATTTCACTATCAGATGGCACAGCCTAAATCTGGTCCGGGGAAGACATAGGAGGGATGTGAGGAAGCACTTCTTCACAGAAAGGGTGATGTCAGCCTGGAATGAGCTGCTGGAAGGGGTCGTGGTAGCAAAGACAGTGGGTTCATTTAAAAAAGCCTGGGACAAACACAGAGGAAAGTCATGGGCCACAGGAAAAGGAAAGGAAGGGGGAGAAGAGGGAATAGAGACACTAGAGTAGGGGTAAATAACAAATACCCCAAAAATCATGCATACTAGATAGACCAGGTGGTCTCCTTCTGCTGGCAACTTCTTATGTTCTTAATTGACATAGCCATGTAAAGCGATATTGCTACTCCACAGAACAATTGTTTTAGCAAACAATTAAAATTCTTACAATAGGTATCCATGATACGGAACCATATTTAGAATTATTACCAAATGTGGAAATGAGAAAAAACAATTAAATAGTTCAGATTTAATGCCACAGAAGTAGGAAAAGAGATATAAGATATGGGAAAATAGCTAAAGATGTCAAAAATTAACTTTGTCCATGTGATAATGGGCACCAGGAAACATCCACATTCAGTTTACTTGCCCATGGTATAACATAATCAGAACAAAATTGTTATTAAATTGTTGAGAAGTGTGGACATGAATCAGGAAAATGTGATCATTATACCACCAAACTCTGCAAATGATGATACTTTTTTTAGATTTGGAATCCATTTAAGACTCGATAAAAAAATAAGATTGCAAAAAATACAATACTTTTTTTGCTAAATATAGTACATATTGGATTTTGCTTGGAACTCTAAGCTTACTATATGAAAAATGACGTAGATATTTGTTTAATCAATGAATCTTGGAACTTTGTTAAAATGCTATATTCTATCATGGTTTGTTAATTATGTAAGTAATAATACCCAACAGGGTGGGCGTTATTGGGATATAACGGACCGCCCAGGGGTGTAATGAGGCCCGATAGCCCTTGGAAGGTCCATTATATCCTGTAACGCCCACTCTGGAGGGTATTATTACACTTAGAAAATGGGTTACAGATGTTATTGTTTAAAAAAATATAGAAAGAAAATGTACATATAAAATAAGTAGAAAGCAAGTAGAAATATTGTTTGCTGTAAAGAAGTGCCTAATGTGAAGTGCTAGAATTACCACTAGAGGTCATTGTAGTGTACTTCTTCATGCTGTTTGTGATTAGCTTGCCCTCCTGGTTTCTGAGCGTCTGACACACACACACACACACACACACAGCGCTTGAATAAAGCGGTGTGAGAATGAGAGAAATGTAGACTGTTAGTGTTTAGAGATAGGTACTTGGGTTTTAATGTGGGATAGCGTGAGTGTGCAGCTTGGTTTAAAAGCAAGGAGACACATTACTGGTAGCGCGAGTAGGTTCAGAGAGTAAAACTGGAGCACGGAAGGTCAGGAGGTGGAGCGAGTTAGTATTGCAGGTATTTAAAAAAAAATGTTTATTTTGGTGGTGCTGAGGAGTAACAAAGGCAGTTTGGGAGGCCGTATCAGGCTGTTGCTGGAATTTCAGTTCAGCAGAGTGGCAGAGTCTGGGTGGGGGCTGCTGTGTCAGTAAATGTGGAAAAAAATGGCGTCTGGCAAGTTTCGGATGCCGAATGATTGAACTGGCACTTGTTTTGCAGCGGGCTGTTGTTAAGAAATAACGGCCCGGTGGCAGGCTGTTTCAGCCAATCAGGATGCATGTTTCAGTCTAGCCATTATCTAAAGTTACGTACATAACTGTATACCGTAGTTATCATTTTCACATATTGTAAAGTCTAATAGATTAACACTAAACTTGACTACCTATCTACCAGTACAGAATGGGCATGGAGGAAACACACTACTATAGGATAGGCATAGCAGAGCCACACCAGTACAGAAAAGGCATGATGGAACCACACCAGTAAAGGATGGGTTTGGAGAAACTACACCTTAAAGATGGCCATTAGAGAATTACAGAGTACCAGATGTTCATGGAGGGAGTGCACCAATACAGAATGGATATGGAGGAAACACACCAGTACAGGGGCTGACATGGAGGTTTACTAATGGCAACAGATAAATATGAATGTAGCAACCCCATTCCCCCTCACACACATGTCAAGCACACATAGTATGTGAAAACATCATTCTGTATACAGCACAGGGTCATAATGTTGCAAGACATTATGCAGCAGCAATATACCATGCTGCCAAAACAGCACAATATATTGCCAGCGGCATAAGTCTTTGTTTTGGGCTGTGTCCCCCGAACCCCCACCAACTAAAATAACTAACTCCGGGGGGGGGGGGGTTAACAGTTACATTCGCACAAAGTGCAAAAAATAAATCCATTCATCTAGGACCAGGAATCGAAACCCAGTCCCAAATGCACTGCCTGCCTCCCTTGCTGCCAGTGGCTCATCCCATTGAGCCATGGCATCTGCTCACCAGCCCCATATCCCAGCAGAGGTCTTATCCTTTGCCTGGGAGAGTGAGAGGGTGCACTACCGCAAATGCACTGTTTTGCGGTTTCGCACCCTCTCGTTCTTCCCGACTGTGCTGTTCCTGTTACGCGGTTATGTAGAGCGCTCTTAAGCATACAACATATTGACCCGGTAGGTCTATATACTGCACTTCAATAACTGGTTGACTGAATGATTGAGTTATGTATTTATTTATGCATGTATTTATTTATTTATTTTGTTCAAAATTGTTACCATTAAAGATATACTGAGCTGGCAACAGCTCATTTCCAGATGTGTCATGGGGGGGGGTGCTGAGATGGAGGGATGATAATGAGGAACACTAATAACAATGATACAAGAATAGCAAAATAAGCATCAGTAACAATTGTGTAAGGACAAGGATTGCGTGTAAGTGAAACACATTACAATACAATAAAGTGCTAGAGGATAACAACATTTGCAATTGCAATACAACAAGGTTCTGACGGATAACAACATTTGCAATTCCAATACAACATGGTGCTGGAGGATAACAGCATTTGTAATGTGCAGAGGCAATATTAAGCTCAGGGTGGGAGCAAAGGGTGTCGACTGGGGAGGGTGGAAGTGTGGACTGCACTAGTGTAGGTACAGAGTGAAGGGGGAGCAGAGCTGGGAGGGTGGTGGACAGCAGTCCATGGATCAGTATTAGGGGCAACTACAGGAGGGAATAGTGAAGTCACAGAAGAGAGAGGATAGTGAGTGGCGGGAAGAGGCAGCATAAATAGTAAGGGGGAGAGAGAGCCCCATAGTTTGGGGAACTGGAAGGAGAAGGCAGCCTGACCACTAGTGGATTTCCTTGAGAGGAGTGCAAGACAGTGATACTGCAGCTAGAATTGCACAGGGGATATGACATGGTAGTGGGTTAAATGAGGAGGAAGCAAGGAGGAGCGAAGCCAGTATTTAGAGATGAAGGAAGCACAATGGGCAAACTGTCTGGCCTCAAGGAAAGAGAAGGAGAGGGAGGAGTACAGGAAGCAGTGGTAGGTGTGGGGGGACAGTCCCAGGCAAAGCAACAAAAGGAGTGAAAGGGATCCAGTCTGGCCAGAATGGACTTGGGAGCAGCACTGAATACTATGTCTCCATAGTTGAAGATAGGAGTATAATCTTTGAGATGATCTCCCTATGGGCAGGAAGCAGGATGCTCCCTTATTCCCATACAGCATACCAAATTTCTGGTTCAGCTTCTTGTGAGTGGCATCCACATGTGTTGAGAAATCAAGGTGCCGGTCCAGCCAGACACCAAAGTACTTTAATGAGGTGACATCCTCAACTGCAGCACTATGAAGGGTATTGAAGAAAGGGAAGGGGTGAGCCTGGCGGGCCTCTGCCTAGTGCAAAGGTCATAGGGACCATTTTCTTGACACTGAGGGACAACTGATTTGCCAGAAACTAGTGCTGGATGTTATTAAAGTCCAGTTGGAGCCCGGCCATGAGGTCAGAGGCAAAGGAGCTGAAGGCTAAGAACACTATGTCATCTGCATACATAAAAAATGGATGCATGCAGAGGAGCAGGCAGCAGGGAGGTCATTTAGAAAGATGGAGAATAGTATTGGGTCAAAGACAGACCCTTATGGGACACCTGAGCTGGTAGGGAGTGGAGGGCTATGGATTCTCCAATTCAGACATCATGAGACCTGCCCTCAATTTAGGAACGGAACCAACAGACTAAGGAATCAGAGAGCCACACTGCCTTGAGCTTTTCAAAGAAAAGGGGGTAAGAAACAAATGCTGAAGGCTTTGGCCAAATCAGTTCAAATGGCTGAGGTAAAGAGGCACTGATCCAAGTCAGATAGAATGGAGACAGTAAGTCAAGAGAGGTGGAGGTGGAGTGGGGCTTCCAGAAGCTGGACTGAAATGGAGCAAAGAAGAAGGATGAATCAAGGAAGGAGAAAGCTTTTATAGTACAAGATTCTCTTGGGAGCTCAACCTGATTGGGAAGCTGGGAGATGGGGTAGCTGCCAACAGAGGTGGAAATGCCCCATTTAGGAAGGTGGATGACTGTAGTCTGTTTAGAGACCGTAGCCTGTTTCCAAGTATCAGGGATGGAGGCTAAGGAGAGGTTGAGAAGGGAGATAATAAGGAGAGCTATGGCAAGGGCAGAGAGATACAGGAGTTTGGGGTCAAAACCATCAGCTTACACCCTTGTGAGTGTTTATATCCAAGAGGGCCTTAAGGGATGCAGCAAGAGTGTAGGAGGTAAGTAGAAGGGGTGTGAAGGGGCAGAAGGAAGGGAGGGGAGGGGAGGATGAGGGAGGGGAGGATGAGGGAGAGGGAGCAGGCACAGGAGGTGAAGAAGTTTAAAGCTGAGGTGACAGATGAGGAGTCACAAATAGGAGTGTCACCCACCTTAAAGACAGGGGGAGGGGACTGAGTTGGAGAGGAGAAAAAGGGCATGGATTAACTTGCATAACATGGAGGGGTGAGTAAAGTTATTCAAGAGTGTCGGACATGGCAAGACTAGTGGCTCTGGTACTGGCATTAAGAAGGGGCCAAAGCTTGCTTAGTTTGACAGCTAAGCCAGAAGACGTGTGGGTCCATCAGGCAAGGTCATGCATGCAGAGGCAGGCCAGCAACTTTGCTGAAATCCATTGGAAGTGTGAACCTTGGACCCTGATTTTTCTAAGGGGGGCATGGAGACCCCAGGTAGACATGAATATGGAGTTAAAATACTGTATTGGAGGGTAGTATTTGTGTTGCTGGCTGTAGAGATGGGCGACCAGTCATTATCCAACAGGTTGGCATGGAGGGAAGACAAGTCCAGCAACCTGAAGCTGAAGGACTGTATCTAAATGAATTTAGAGAGGACTTTGGGATGATGAAGCTTGCACCCACAGTAGACTATGTGATGTCACTGAAGGTGACAGGGAGGGTACCAACATTCACAATATGGTGAGGGTGGCAGGAAAGAAACCAGTCCAGAAGGGAGTGATTGAGGGATCTGTGATCTGTGTGTAATCCTATAAGGACAGGCTGAAGGACTTGAATATGTACTCCCTAGAGGAGAGGAGGGAGAAAGGGGATATGATAGAGACATACAAGTACCTTACAGGAAGGAACAGGGTGCAGGAATACACTATTTTCCAGCAAAAAAGATGTTCCAGGACTAGAGGGCATGGGATGAAGTTGGAGGAAGGGTGATTCAGAGGAAATGTGAGGAAGAATTTCTTCACAGAAAGGGTGGTGGACAAGAGGAACACCCTGCCAGAGGAAGTGGTGGGGGCTGAAACAATCACAGGATTTAAGAATGCATAGGATAGACATAAGGGAATCCTGGAGGTCAGGAGTAAGGGGCAACAGACTTCTAGAAATACATAATGGGAACTTAAAAGCTCAAATGAACAGACTGTGTGGGCCTTAGGCCCTTATCTACTGACAGTGCCTATGCACCTATATATCTGTGTGATTGTGCTGGGTTGGGTCCGTGATCATTTGGGTAAGTTGGAGGGACTTAATGTTTTGGCACAATTTATTTAGAGAGGAGCGCCAACTGAGGTCAAAATCACCAAGGATGAAAAATTCACTAGAGGAGGCATGGGAGGAGATAGTGATGAGAAGGTGCATGACTGAAGGTAGGGACATGCCAGGACAGCAACAGCCTCCAGTTATGAAAATCAAGACAGGAAAGGGGAGAGATTGCTTGAGGAGGAGCAGTTCATAGAGAGAGAGGTAACATAGAGCACAGGCTTGAACTGGATGCTAGAGGAGAGGTAGATTGCAACTCCACCACCCCTTTTAGTGCGATCCTGCTGGATGATGCCAAGGATGGGAACAAAAACCCCATGTAGAGAGTCGGTCATGGGATAGAGTAGGGTAAAACTGGGCAGACTGGATGGGGCAATGGTCTTTTTCTGCTAACACCGCCTTTGTTTCTATGATTGTGCACCTGGGGGGAATGGCAACAGTGGTATCAGGAATCTTAGGGGAGAGCCAAGACTCCAAGATCAGTACCAAACAATAGCGAAGACAGAAAAGAAGACCAAAAGTCAGAGGCCACTCTGTTTACACCACATACAGATACCTTACGTCTCTCATGCCTAGTGTTCAGGCCAAACCCCCAGGCCCCAGCTGTCATCCACCTGAGGTGCAAAGTTGCCAAAAGAAGGTTTCAGTAGCAGCAGCAGCAGCAAACTATCCTGGCTTCTAAAGCCTGGCCCCAGCTCTGATACTCTACCTCCACTTTATGGTGGTCCTAATTCTGCTCCAGATTCCCAGACCATTAAGCTGTGAAGCAACTTCGGGGGGGGGGGGTGAAAAAGTAGATCACAGTCTTTACTGGTGGCAGGGATGGGCACCCGGCTGCTCACGTTTTTATTTATTGTATTTCTATTGCACTGCTTGACCATCTAGGTTATGTTTACTGGACGGAGGAGGAGGAAGGGAAATTGTTTAACAAGGAAAGGCACACTAAGCCAGTGTTTGTTTCCTGGTGTGACCTAGGAGCACAAGGAAGTTAAGTGACTTACTCAGGGTCACACTGTATGCAAGTGGGGGCTGGTGGGATTCAAACCCAGGTCTCCAGATTTGCAGTGCAGTGCCTTTAACCACTATGCTATACTGCTGCCTTTCTGTTGGAAGGTGGGTGGATCAGCAGGTGGAACTTAATCTGTGTGGTCGGTGGGATTGTGCTTGATGGGAGGAAGTTGGATTGGCAAAAGCAGGTGATGCTTAATCTCTGCAGGTGGTAGGGTGTGGCTTTTGGGAGACAGATCAATCTTCAGCAAAAGGTAGGACTGGAACTGATGACTGCAATCTCTTGAATCTGTGTAGGCTGGATAGGAAAGGGAAGAGGGGCAATGTAGGGATATATACATACTAATTTTGGTATGCGATTCCACTCCAGTGGACTCGTGAATGCCAAAAGTAGTATGCATTAGTTCTGCTTTTGCATCCCCATTTTTCTCCAGGATGAGTTAAGTCTTGCTTAGCTATTTTATGCAGTTGTAAAAAGGCTATTGAGTCAAATTAGGTAAAATAATATTTGCATAGTTCCCTACTATCTACCTTTCGGATTTGACCTTAGGCATATTGTTGTTCTGTACCCTACCTGCACAGTATAACTTGCACATGTGTAATGTGTTATACTTTTGCACCTTCTTTTGTTTGTACTAATTTTATTCCTGCCACTGTTTATTAATTTTTTACTAAGCACCTTATTGTGTTTACCCAACTCACCCCAATCCCCCCAGGACACAGCTGGAAGCAAGCTGTTACCAGCTCAGTATGTCTTTCCTGATAAAACATTTGAAATAAATAAATATAGATATAAAGATTTACTGGTACTGTAGCTATACATCTACATTTTAATATCTCGTGCTTTTGTAGAATCTCCTGACCCAACCAATTCTGATGCTACACCTAAAACATTCTTCTATCCATATTTCACAACAGCCCAGAGAACAAAACTTTTTGCTGAACTGCTTGATTTTAACCCTTATGCATTGCCCAATGTCTGTGATTCCTGGTTAGGCTGCAGACTTTTTTTGCAAGCCAAATGTTAAACCTGCTTTTCTGTTCTGTCATTTACAAGAAAAACCTTCTGCTCAATGTATCCTGTCTTTTCTCCACGTTTCTCTTATTAATAGAGAGTCAGTGTTGTCTAGAGATTACGCCACAGAGAAGTGAACCAAGAGATCCTAAATTGAAATATCAGCTTAGTCACTGTCTCACTGTGCCATCTCAGACAAATCACTTTGCTTCCCTGGGCTTCAGGCTTCCCAGTTGTACCAAAGCTATTACGTTAAATTAATGAAACAATGTCTGTAAGAAGATTAATGGCTTCTCTTTGATTTCAACTGCTGGGTTCAGTGCTTCACATGGCTATTGTGATGTCATCAACACAGTGAAACATGCTCTGTGATTAGGTCAGTATTCTGTTGCAATATACGCAACTTTGCTAGATACAGTATCAGTTGCGACATACCCCAAAATGCAAGATATATGAAATATTCTGAGGTATGATTTTTATTCAGTGTATAATGTTGCCATCGTTGTTCCCTTGCAACAAGTGGCTGAGCAATGCAAAGTCATGAGTGCAATGGAGCAATAACATCAATAGTTTACACAGAATAAATAATTATGTTTCAAGCCACCTCATAGAATATCCTATGTATACTATGGGATTCAATAGCATATTCTAATAAAATAACATTATTAGCTACTTGTAAAATAATATGATTTTTCATTATTTTATTAGTAGCTACAGTATGTTGACAGGTAAAATAACACATTTCATTCTGTAAATGTATTTGCCCTCCCATGTCATACATATATGATAGCTCACAAAGTATGTCCAAAAATATCAGTTTTATTCTGTGGCATTTCTCTCTACATCTGCAGTATAAGAGGCAATATACAGCATATAACTATGGCTGTGTAAATGATATTTCATGGTAATTTTGAGGGGTAGGCAGAGAACATATAGGGTATGTCAAAAAGGTTTTCATATTAGATAAAAGAAGCCTTGCCTATCTGCTGTATGTGACTTTCCATAGCTTGCTATTTAGAGCCGTCTCACAAACCCATTCTTCTTATCTGAGAGTCAGTTTTTCCATCATATTGAAGCACTCTGCGGCTATGGAATCTATTGAAACCCAGTTTTGAGAGAAACTCCCTAAGAATGGTTATTCTGTAAGAGATGGGAATGGATTGTCTGATTTTCAGATGGGGATCAAAGTTGGAGCATGACCATATCACATGAGTATTGTTGTCCTTGCTAATGTGTTCTAGAGACATCACGAGAATTTTGTCTGTCAAGTCCAACTGAGTATACTTCTTGAATTCATTAGCTATTCCCTTAGATCAGCACAAGCTAAAAGTCAGATTCTTTCTATATAAGGAACTTTCTTTGTTTTGCATTGCTGTGGATGTTCTTAAATGATTTAGAAAGACTGCTAAGTTACCGTTTAAACCGTTGAAGTATCTCTACTAAGTTTTACTTTATGGTGTTTAAAACTTCAATGTTTTGGGTATAGTTCTGTGGCTACCTGGAATGATCAGTGTCTTTCCGTGTTCTTATTTGTTGCAGCTCAGATATACTCTCAGATGAAGAAAGAAGAAATGGTGAGTTTTAAATTGGTCTAGTGGTTAGAGCACCACCTTGGGAACTGGGAGATCCCAGGTTCAAACCCCACTAGAGCCAAATATTTACTGTGTGACCTTTGGCAAGTCACTTAACCTCCCAGTGCTCCAGCCCCCTCCCCCCGCCACTGCAAAAAAAGAGAAGCAGCAGGAACCCTAGAAACAAAAGGTAGCATCTCAGCTGGGCTATCCTAGGTAAATAAATTGTAAAAATTGATCTAGCTGTGAAGAGTATTCTTAGATTTGCTGGTATGATTTTGTTTTATAGTGACCCAACTGAAGTGTGACATGTCATTTTCTGTGGAATTCTGCTTTTGAATTTAGGGTGGATTGATGCACAGTGCAGTTACATGACTTACTCTGGGTCACTCTATGAATCAGAGACTGTGATGGGCCTTTGACCTGGGATCTGTTGGTTCAGTTTTTTTCTCTGAGTCACACTGCCTTGAATCTAGTACAGAATTATAATTAATGTAGTCTATTATATATTTTGTACATTCTAACCTAGTGATAATGATCACTGTTTCCTCTACAGATCAGCTAAATAAGCAACTAAATTATGCTTTAAAAGACAGAGGCTTCCCAGTGGCATCTACTTTAGCAACAACAGTAACTTTGCAGGTATGGCAATATCTGAGTAGCTTGACTTGTAACCAAATCATGAAACTAGTTTTGGATGCTGCATTCTACTGATAAGTGCTTACAGACTGATGCAGACCTTTAACATTTCATGTTATTTTAAATGTGTTATTTGGATGCCATCTTTTTAGCGACACAACAACACAAACTATAGGGACAGAGGGTCCTGCAGTGAATTGTTATCTTAGTCCAGTTGCCCAAACCATTTAACATGCATGGATTGGCAGACCTACATAAAACACAGATATATTTCCATTTGTGCCTTGAACCACCAAGATTTTATCAATGGAAATCCCCACCATCAGTGACATAAAGTTCCTGTCTCCCCACCGTTTCACCAACACAATCTGTTGTAATAGCTCCCATCCTTTTTAGCGTTACTGGTGTGTGTGGGATCTAGAAATGATTTTATGCTGAACTGATTTATTTCTGACAGAGACAGAAGCCCCATATTTAAATGGTTAGTGTGGTACTAGCCAGTTTAGTGTTGCGCTAACAGTGAACAGTGCCAGCAGTCATGGAAGGGGCAATATTCAGAGGCATCTGGTGCACTACACTATCCAGACAACATGACTGCACAAAATATACTGGTGTGCCCATGCTCATGAGGGATACCACATCCATAAAGGGTGCAGCTGTATACTGTATATAAAAGTTTCAGAAGCACTGAACAGCTGCCATCACAGCACTGTTTAATTTTTCCAAAACCTTATCCTTAATGGGGTGCAATGTCTTTGCCTCCCAACTGTCCATACTAGGCTTTAGTAAAACCTATCTACTCCCCCATGTGCACTGTGGTTCCTCCAATCACCCATGCTGGACTTCTGAACTGGTTATTCCCTTGTGTCCAGTGGTCCCCCATCCCTGTTTGCTGTTTCCCACATAGTTTTCATATTCTCTGGTGTCTAATGGTCCCCACACTTCTGATTGCCTTTTTCTGTACATTTTCTATAGTCACTGGTGTCTATGGACCCCCCCCACAAATGACTGCCAACCCCCCCATCTGACCTACTTGCTTAGTACCTCTCACCCTGCACTCATCCTCACCCCGGTCACTGGTTTTCAATCAATTTTTATTTATTTATTTAATTTTCAGATACAACCTTTGAGTTCAGAGCTAATTTACGAAGGCTCCATATCAAAGAGAACAATACAATGGCAGACAAGCATATTGGGTATACAGCAGCAAGTATGGATTTACAGAGCACATAACATCAGTAGTCAAACCAAGTACAAGTAACGCTATACAATAAGATACAAATATAACACATAAACGAACTATAAAAAATAAGAGAGGATATGGAGATCCACTGGCCAGCAACCAGAGATGTGGGATTGTCACAATTGTATTAGTGAAGTGAGGATGGGAGGCCAGAAAGTGAGAGACAGGTACAGGTGGTATGGGGAGGAGGTTCCATGAGGAGGGTACAGGGTTAAAGGTGTGCAGTTGACATTGGGTAGGCAGTGAGGAAGAGAAATTAGAAAGAGGAGACTGGTGGCAGGGAGATGAGGGGGATGTAAAAGGGTCAATTAAAGATCCCTGGGATAAGAACGGGGTGAAGTCAGGGTCAATTAATCAAAATTTTATTTGTAAGCGTAATTCCATCAGATCAAAGTGTTTTACATACTAAAACAGAATAAAACACATCACTAAATAAAACACAATATAAACATCTTAATAAATATCAAACAGAGAGTGGCACAACTAGGTTTAACCCTCCTTAGGGAATGCCTGGCTGAACAAGTATGTTTTTAGTTCAGATTTGAAACTGTCAGCAGTCAGGCACTCTTTAATCTGACAAGGTAGATCATTCCACAGGACTGGGCCACAAAAGCAAAAGTTTGTGCCCTTGAAGCCTTTAACCAGACCCTGGGAACATCTAGCAATCCCTCATCAGAGGAACATAGTGGGCAGAGGAGGTGGTAGGGGTGCAGAAGCTCTTGCAAGTAGCTTGGTCCCTGTCCATGTAGGGCTTTATAAGTCAGTAACCTGACCTTGAAGGTAATCTGCCAAGGTATTGGCAGCCAGTGCAGATCATTTTACCACAAATGATGGGGACCACCACAGCAGCCTTTCACTCACTTCTTTGACCATATAGTCTGGCTGTCAGTGAGTGATTGCAAGTACAAGTTCTTATTCATTTTTATTTCCTATAAAGAAACAATCGAGTTGAGTAAAAGACTAGAACTGTATTGATCTCTTGGTTCCATTTTATCTATGTTTTTAATCTACTATCAATACTTCTGCCTAGTTTACTGTGTACTAATTTAATTTAACCCTTAGGCTGCCGACAGAAGTAGAATGTATAGGAATTCTGGACTGATATATTAAATTAATTTTATTATATAATTTACTATGTACTGTAACTTATTTTTGGAGTTTTCAGTATTTTCTTTTCACTCTGAATTCCTACACTCCATTCTTTCCCTGAAGGAAGATATGTTTTTTGTCTATATTTTTTTAAATTTAGTTTTCAAAACAATAGAATGAATAGGATTGAACTGTATAGCCACTTGCTGATAGAGCGTCTTTATTCTACTGAAGCAATCCAAACTGGTTAACTATATCCATCAGCCATGTTTATTAATTTTAGGCATTTTTCTGACTACCGGCATGTTTAAAAGATCTTTCTTGCAGGAAAGCATCTTGTTCCCATATGTGTTCAGATAATTGAGGAAGCTGACTAATCTCTATTTTATTTCTGTATCTCATTACAAGTTGTGCCATGTGGGAGATACTATCAGTCTTACTTGTCTTAAATTTATGTAGAGAAAATAGTATATTCTGTATAATTATGCTGAGTTCAATTTTTCTAATTAAACCTTGTATATTGGTTATGTTTTCTGGTTGGTCTTTAAAATGTTCTGTACTGCTCACTGCCAAGCTAATTTAAAAATATGTGCAATATAATATTTACGTGGGCTGTCACACCACAGTCTTTCTTATTCTCTTGGGAAAGTTAAAGTATACCAGGCAATCACTGAGGAGTCACCCCTCCACATGAATGTGTTTATTGCTATTCTTACTTTACCAAACATTTGGATTTATCCTTCTAAACATTTCATAATAAATAGAATGTGCAGCATTTTTATCATTTTGATTATATCTATATCCCCCATAAAGAAAAATACCATTTATCCTATCTCTCTAATAAATGTCTAACTTGCTCAAATTAAATTTGTGTGTAGGCATATTGTTTCCTTTGTTTTATTCATTAAAGTTATGCCAATATATTTCATTTTCTCTGACAGTCCAATCTCATTTAAGATCTGCTTAATATTATTCATAAGTGACATAACTGGTATTGCTATAGTACTGAGGTTTTTAATCTGATACCCCAATACTGCTGAAAATTCCCCGTATCCATATTAGACGTTCATAGAATGTACAACATTTCTGAGGTAAAACCAATACATTGTCAGCATAAATATTTAGCTTAGTTTCCTTTGTTGTATACTTCATTCTATTTATTATTTTACTATTCCTGATATGCTGTAAGAAAAGGTTCTAATGCAGAAATGAATAATATGAGTGAGAGCAGACAACCTTGTCTGACTCCATCATGCATAGTCAAAGGTATATATATATATTATATATATATATATTTTGAAAGAAGGCCATAGGTGCTACAAAATTACTTATAATGTTCATTAATGTTCCTGCGAGACCATTCTTTTTTCAAGAGAAGAGAACATATACAGTAAGGCCATTCCAATAAATGAAAAGCTTTAGAAGTGTTCAAAGCAAGGGCTATCATTTCTTCCTTTGATTTAAAGCTATATTTATTATGCTCTGGACCATATGAAATCCTTGGTAAAGGGTCCTGGCCTTAATGAAAACATTTTGATTTTGGACGGATAACCGTGTGGCAATTTGTTAACTATTCTGTTTCTATAATTTGTGTCATGATATTATAGTTTGTATTGAGTATTGCAACTGGTCTATTATTTTCAGTATTGTTAACTTTGTATTTTCTTTGTGAATTAATACTATAATTGCTTCTAGAAAGGATGGGGGAATACATGCTAAATTCATTGAAAATTCTATGGCCATAATAGTGGTTCCAGTGAATATTAAAAAAGTATTCAGGTGTAAACACACCTGTTCTTGAGCTCTTATTTCTTTTCTGACTTTTAATGGCAGTTTTGATCAATTGACTAGTAAAATCAGTTTCTTCCAGAGTCCTTCTAGATAAATAAGCATTTGTAATATATTGCTGAATCTGATCAGTATACATAATAATGCACTTCTGATATACTGCAGAATTGTAGGCCATACTTTCTTGTGCAATATTTTCATTATTACTAAACAAGTCTCCCTTTTGATTCTTTATATGAACGAATGATCACATTTCTGTCCCTTAGCTGTTTCACTGCAAAGGTAAACATGTTCCCTGACTTATCCTCATTATGACAAATGTGTTGTTTTACTTTATAAAATGGGTGGAGCATTTTCTGGCTTTTGACTGGACAAGAGCCACATTTACCTGTGCTCTTATCTAGCCATAATTTCCCAACCAGTCCTAGTTAGGTTCACAAAGATGCTGCACAGCCACAGATCCATACCTTCAAGACCATTTTAAAAGGAACATTTCTTACCAGTACTCTGTGTTTCCCATTCTCTACATGCTCATAGATCACCCAACACCAGCCGTGCAGCTCACCCATCTCTTTCTGCCAAAACGTCAGCAAGCAGCTTACCAGACTTCTTAGAACTGCAGCCCTCCCACTGCTAGTAGTCCCTAAACTGTGGTACAAAATAGGTAGAAGGTCCTTCTCATTCTCTGCCCCACACCTGTGCAACTCCCTTCCCCCTGCAATCCTGACTTGCCCTATCCTAGCACTGTTTAAAAAGAGACTAAAATCCCTCTTCTGGATTGCAGCCCTCTGCAGCTGTTTTCGTTGCAGTCCTATGTCCCCACCCACATACCCCCTCAACTCTACTGCTTTACACATATGTAGAGTTAGCGAAGGGTTGATAAGTGAGGAATGTAAATTTTCATAGCCATTGAACAAGAATTGTTTGAATCTATGTTTTGTTATAGCGTGCAACTAATTTTAAAACACACTTTGATAAAGGGTCTCATGATCCAAAATGCACCAGGCTTATCCTGCTGTACCTTTTATTATGAATTAATAAATGTATTTACCTGAAATTGATGCTCCAGTGTCATTATAGTATGGGTGTATGTGCCACAGCTTTTTTGCCTTTGCCAGTTTGAATTCTACTGTTGAACACCACTAACCTTGTACTCATTTTTTAGTTTTTGGTATTTGTTTTAATTTTAAACTGTATATGTATATATTACCTTGTATGATACTGTACATCTATGTCTTTTATTGTACTATACATCTGTGTCCTTTACTGTATGTAACTAATTCTGGGTCACACCTGAAAAATTGACTTCTAGTCTCAGAGGGCTTACTTGGTCATCAAAATTCAAATAAATAAATACAAAATAAACTATCTCCTCATATCACAATTCTTTCTTTTTAAAGAAAAAATGTTCAACAAAAGGCAAGCTGACCATGACCGTGATCTTCAAATCAAGCCAGAAGTCACTCTCGCAGCCCACCCAGCTACCCATTTGCCAGCCCACCCACAACATTTCCTGGCAACATGAAAAATATTTGAAACATTTAGAAAACTATGTCATATATATAGTACAGTAACACTGTTACATATTAGATAAAATAACAGCAGCCTGAGGTGGGTGTGTATGTGTAGAAGTGCACATGTGTATCCATGGCTACAGAAACTCTGGACCATGTGTCATCTAGAAAAAGTAGTATATTGTTTGTGTTACATGATGATGGCTGTCTGTGGCTGCTTGTGCTGTCTTGTCCTTTTTGGGGGGGGGATGAGGAGTTAGGGTTAGAAACCCTAATACCTCATTTCTTGACTTTTCTTGCTTTAAGCTGAACGATAACTGGTGCATGAATACAGTTTTTTTCAAAGAATTCCCTTTCTTTTCAGACAGTATACAGAATGTATATATTTCCTTCTGTTAGTATTTACACCACACCAGTAATAGATGCTTCATCACTGTTGTCTGTATCAGCTTTTTTAACCTTCACATTTCATCCAGCTTCATCTTCAAGATACAGTCTCCAAATGATCTATGTAGACACTTTATTATTTCAGTTGCACTTGAGGGGTTTAGGAGAGCGCATCAAAGGTGTAGACTATCATCTGTATGGAGATGATACAGTGCACTTCACACCCAATGCCTCCATTGGGGAAGTGCAACTATGGATGCAGACAGACTTTAATGATTTACAGTCATTTTTCAATCAGAAGTCCTAAAACATAAATTAAAAGAAAACCAATGTAATCTTACTTGGAAAAGTGCAAAGGTTAAATAAATGAGATAAAAACTCATTGGTCATCCTTTCCAAAGAGGGAAATATGACTGAACAAATAAAGGGGTACATATATTTAGGCTTTTGGATAGACACCAAGGGACCAGGTAACTTACATGTTACAAAACTTATAAATAGAACTGGTAAATGTCTGGGGGCCCTATATCGGAATAAAGGGTGCATAGATTTTGAGACAAGACTACAAGCAGCACAAGTTCAAATTTTCCCCATTTTTGACTATGCCGACATTGCTTATGAGTTTTGTATGATGGATAAAATATAAATTAGATGTTAGACATACTGTTCACCAGACTGGCATGTTTTGTTTTAAAAAGTATGTATGATACTCATAGTTGTGACTTGTATAAAAAATTATGACAGATATCTCTCACCAATAGATATACTTTGCACAAAATGCTTTTTGCACTACAATGCATACAGCACAAAGTTCCAGAATATTTAACTGAGAGGTTGGCATTTAGAGAAAAGCATGCATCCTTGAGAAGTGCATGACTCCTAGAATTGGCATCCCCTCAGACTGTCACAGCAAAGGTCAGGTACTTTTTTAGTTACTGTGTGCCTTTGGTGGAGAATTCCTTCCCTGAGATATTTTGAATACAGGGAATAACACCTCCTTCTATTAGGCAAATAAAAATATGGTCCCTGTCCTTACTATGACTGTGTCTTAAATGCAGTGAAGGGATAACTTATTTGCAATACCCTTGTGATATATATATATATATATATATATATATATATATATATATATATGATCCCAGAAATTTATGAACATTTGTGTTTGTCAGTTGTTTGACTGTTCTTGTTAATATGGATCTACTGTACATACTGTATATTGTGATTTTCTTGTTTTTTAACTGATATTTTTTACTGTATTTAAATTTTCTATGATGTGATATTGGTATGTACGAGTGTAAGGACATCATTGCAAATGAGCCTCGGCTCAATGAATAAAACTCTAAATAAACTTGAAACTTGAACTTGATGCACACATATATATATCCTGGCTTTACTTGTACTCCTCCTACCACAGCACCCCCTGCTCACCCTCAACCCCTTTATATCCCCCACTGACCTGCCCCTGACCAAACCACAATCACCCCACACTCAATACCCTGTTTTTCTCTCAGCTTATTGCACACCTACCTCTCAGTCCATGCCCCCCAAATCCATCCAGACCCTGGACTACCACCTACCCCCACCCACCCACCACCAAAGCAACCCTCAGTATCTCAAATTCTATCACAAATGGTCACTCTCCTCGCTAGTGTCTCCGATTCTTTTTTCTCTTCCCGTCCTATGCACCACCCTTGTGAGGTCTCGGCAGCTTCATATGCACCCCACCCTCATCAACCACTACCCTGTGAGGTGTCTAATTTTTCTGTTGCTCCTGCTCTCAGGCAATGTGCACCCAAACCCTGGGCCCGTCAGCTCTGCCATGCCCCAGCCCACCTGTGGCAAGGTCTCGGTGCTTTCATGAACATATGTAGTCTCCCTAAGAAGACTGCAGCTCTTCAATGCTGGGTCCATAATATTTCCCTGACATTCTCATGCTAGCAGAAACCTGGCTCTCCTACTCACGCCTGACTCAGCCATCTCTCTACCAGGTTTTCCCTGTTCAGGGCTGATAGGGCCGGGCAGGCGGAGGGTGTGTGCAATCTACCTCTTGCGACTCGGTTCTGGGTCATGCCCTCCCTACCCCAGAGCTCAACCATGGGGCACAAGCCATTACTCTCAAAATAACACCTTACCCTGGTCGTGGCCCCCTATACCTAACCACGGCTTACTTACCCCCGTGCACAAAAAATCTAGCGATCACCTCCCTCCTTGACTACCTCTCCACCCTACCCCAGAAGGCTGAACAACTAATATTGGGAGATTTAAACACCAACTGGCTCAGCCCCTCGTCTGATAATATAAAGGATGAGCTTGCAGCCCTTGACCTATCTCAAATGGTCACTCAGCCCACTAGACTTAACAAAGCAGCAGGAACCAGCTCACTCCTGGGCGTAGTCCTCTGTAACCGGCCATAAATTGGCATCTGTACAAGTCCTTGCGGACTCACTTAGCGACCACTCCCCTGTCATCTGCTTTTGGTCCTCCCCACACTCAGCCCTGTGTACAGCAACACCCTCGGCGCAGACTTCTCCCCAGAGGTCTAGATAACCTCAAAGCGTCACCTCGCACAAGTCAACTGGACTCCAGTGGCCCATGCATCTGACATAAACTCTGCCCTAACCTACCTCACTATGGCCTTCAACCACGCCTGTGACCTGTTTGCCCCCATCACCACATCTCGACAAAAAAAAGGACCTCTGCATGGATATCGCCTGCACTGATCCAGCAACTAAAAAAGAGAGATAATCTTTGGCACATAGCAAATGACTCTGGTAGGGTGGCAGACAGGCAAGCCTATAGGGCAGCCCGCAACCAATGCACTTGGGCCATCAAGCAGGCAAAAACTATATACTATCAGGCTGCCTTGACATCCTCCTGGGGGTCATCCAGAGCCTTCTGGGACAACATTAAAGAACTGAATGGTAAGACCCGCTCCCCCCCCGTCTCTCAGATTGTCATTAATGGGGCAGTCTCAGCGGACCCAACATGTATTGCAGACTGCCTTAATAAAACCTTCACGGACTTAAGTGCAGTTCTCCCTGACCATTTTTGACCCAGTTTCACGCCCACCTACACTCACACTTCCAGGCAGCAATTCCATTTCGGATGATCTCACCCCAGGATGCCAAACCTTTTCTTCTAAAGTCCTGCCTCTCATAACTTAAGTAATGACCCTCTTGACTCCAGGATGCTCCGCCTCACGCTGGATGTCATGCTTCTCCCCTCACGCTCATCATAAATAAATCCTTAGGCTTAGGCCAATTTCCAGATGCTTGAAGCAGGCTGAAGTAACCCCCATCCATAAGTCTGGGACCGTATACTACCAAATAACTACAGGCCCATCTCCATCCTCCCCTCTCCAAAGCTCTAGAAGAAAAGTACCTCACAGCTCACAGAATACCTAGCTAAATCGACCTTCTATGTCCTGAGCAACATGGGTTTCATCCTAGCTCAGCACGTCCACAGCCCTCCTGGAATTCTCCCACCATATACACTCCAGCGCTGACAAGGGTCAACTTGCAGGGGCAGTTTTCATGGACCTATCCAAGGCATTTGACACTGTCTGCCACCCCTGCTGTTAAACTCCCTAAACCAACTGGGATTCTCCTCCGGACCCCTGAACTGGTTCTCAAGCTACCTGCACAACAGGTCCCAAAAGGTTAAGCTAAATGGGACCCTCTCCTCCAACCTACCAGTACTCTCAGGGGTCCCGCAAGGCTCCATCCTTGGACCCACCCTCTTCAGTCTATTCCTTAACACCCTCCCAAGCTCCTGCTCCAACAAAATACTGCTCTATGCTGATGATGCAGTAATCCTAGCATCGCACTCTGACCCCACACCTACTCCAAGGCACGCTGCAAAGCGCCTTCCTCAGTTTAAAATGGTTCAGTAACCATCGACTAGTCCTGAACCTGAAAAACAAAGTCCATGCTGTTCTCACATCGGCAAAACAGCACCAAGGACACTCCCCTTCACATCACCACCAGCATGCTCCTCACACTAGAACAGGTAACAACATATAAGTACCTGGGCATCACTTTTGACTCCGGTCTTACTTTCCACGCCCACCTAAAAGCCCTGTCATCAGCCATGAACTCCAGGATCGGGCTCCTCTACCACCATAAAGATTGCCTTCCGGAATCTGCCTTAAAACTAGCCATTACCTCATCTGTATTGTCACTGGCCGACTACGGACTTCCAATTTACGCAGCGGCTAACCCCTCCTCCTTAACAAAAGTCCAGACCTCTATTAACAAAGCCTGCAGGCTCCTCACCGGTGCCCACAGCAGAACCCACACCTGCCTACTATACTCCACTGCTAACTTACTCACTCTTGAGGAAAGACTGAAATATCACACCTGCCTACTGGCTAAAAAATCCATATCAGGGCTTTGCCCACCAGGGGTCTTCTCATCCCTGCAGCGGGCTGTCCGGCCCTTACCAACCCGTAACTCCACTGCAGCCACCTTCATAGTTCCCAGGGCAAGGACCTCCCACTGCCAAAGATCCTTTTTTCATAAAGCTCCGGCCTGGTTTAACTCCATTCCTGAGGCTATCACTAAGATCCCTGGGATTGGCCGGTTCAAAATTGCCCTCCGCCAACACATTATTGACAGCCGATGTTGTAATTGCCTGTAGTGGACCAAAACCCTGTCTAGCTAGCTCTATGCCCCTTAGGTCCCATTGCGCCTGGATACTGATACAATTGAACAGACCGTAACAATGATGCCTTACACGATGTGTATGATATACGATATGTATGAGGTTATACAATGATGCGTGTAACCCAACATATGCTTGTACCTGCATAATTGTTGCCTATGACTCTACGATGTATTTATGTATCTCACCTGTATGTAACCTCTGTCTTAAACTTCACTTAATTGTTGTCTCCCCCCTCCAATGACGAGGGACCTTTGTAAACGAGTCCCTGACTCAAAGGTTGTAAAACTGATTATTTTCAATAAAATAAAAAAATAAATATACAAATTGCATTCCATGAAGTCATAACTACTTTAACATATGGCAATGCAACACGTTTACACATGAATAGGTATTCGGCATTAATTACATATTTACATCTGAGTCATACTTTGATAGCAGATGACAAGCTATACATTTAGGGGGCAGACTGGATGGGACAAGAGGTCAATTTCTGCCGACAGCTTCTACGTTGCTATGGTACAGTTGCAACAATTTTATGTCTCATGCAGTGTTACATGACAAGCTGATGTACGGATGTGTATGGACTGGTGTGTGTACTCCAAGGGAGAAAAGATCTACATGTGACAGAATTAGTTATAACAACTATTTATGCCCACAGTGCAGCATCCTAGTAAGAGCCCACTTGAACTGAAACTATATCAGTATCATAATTACAACCATCCAGCCAGTACATGTAGAAATACATTTTTTTAAATTAATTGTGACTCAATGAGTATTCCAGCATGAACAGCAACAATGTCAATGACATATGTGTGATGCCTATGTCTTTTTAGCCTACTCAGTTGAGAAGCATATTATTGGTAAATATTCTTTTGCAGTTCCCACATACTGTTTTTTTTTTTAGGACAATTGGATATGTATCATTTAGCTTCCTTGGAAGCCTTTCCTTAAAGGTGCATGTAGCATTATTACTCTTTATCCAACCACCACTGTACCTGAGCCATGTAACATAATGGCAAAATGCAGAAGTTCCATGGTGAAACATTAGTGTATGAGTGTCAAAATGCGTATGTCTAAACATGATTCTACCTACAATAAAGTCAGGTATTAGTGTCACAACTTTGACTCAGTGAGTCAAATCATTGTAGTATCAGCATGAGGTAGTTCGCAGAATGGGTCTCTCTCAGTGATTGTGTACTGTTCCTGCCACATCTTGTGCACTCCCAGCCATATTTAGTATTGGTAAACAATTGTCTTAATTTGATTAATGATTCATGTGGAATATATGGAGAAATCCACAATATGTCATCAGTCATTTCTCTGTCAATATTTCCACAGGACAGACAAACATATCTACTGACATATTTCAGTGTGAAGTGCTGCCTTACTGGAACTCCATCTTCTTCCAATGAGTTGATGAGAACCATCATAAACTCTGTTATATCTTGCTGAATATTGTCAGCAGATGTGCTATATTGTTCATAAGATCCCATAGCTTGATGTAGTGGCGTCAATGACTGCAAAGTTCTGCTGTGCCATTGACTGACACAACTTGCTTCAGTGAATATGTCAGAACAGTTGATTTTGACGCAGTTACAAATTCAGGTATATGTAGGAACACCTGCATCACATAATTAGTTTAATGGTTAACTCCCAGTAGTGTTGTAAAATGACACAATTGCAGATAGACCAATTTTTTTTTATTTTTATTTTTTGTGGAGGTGATCTGGTGTCATCAGGCACAGCTGATCACTTACCACCTCTTAAAGTGAAAGAATCATGTACAGTAGACTTCTTCATCTTCAATTTCTGTGACATCTCAGAAGAAACATCCCCCATAACTACGTCACTCACCAGTCGAATCAAAGACATGTTGGGTTAACATAAAGTGTGCAGGCAACTGTACTCTGTAATGTACTTTTTCTCAGTATGAATTTTGTTATGTGCAACATTGATAATGTACAGTCCTGCCAAAGTTCTGATGTGTGACAACGCAATATAGCCCATACCATCTTTGAGTATACCATTCCCTATGTTGATCATCATGGCAACTAAATTCAAACCTTGTGACTTGTGAATCAGCACTGCATATGCAACACGCAGTGGGAAGTGTTTTCATGTTAAATGAATGTTTCTCACAAGCTGGAACTTTACTGAACATCTGTTGATACCTTGTGGGTAATCAAGGTTGTCAAATTTTTACCACAACAATTTCAACAAATGTTCTCTAAACATTGTATTGAAAGTCAATGATGTGCCCCATTGGACCGCAGACTAGTCCACTATCCACATCAAGATTGCAACGTAGCATCATGCGTGTATTTTTACAGACTGTAAGACTTGACACTAGAACAGCCATTACAGTCACATCTACATTCAACTCTTTTAGATGGTCAAGTCATCTTCAAGATCATTTTTGGGCTTAGACAAACTCTACCGTTCAAATTCAGTGACAACTATGTGATGGTTGTTGTTGACTCTCCAGCATTATCTGATTGAACAGTGCACGCTGTTTAAGTCTCAGCATCAAACACACAATTTATGTTCCATCACAGCACAGTTTGCTAAACACATCACATGCTTCAGACATGGAACTCTTGCCTTTGCCTATCATACATGTGTTCAGTACTGGAGCACTGGAAGCTTACAAGTTTCCAATTCATGCCTCATCAAGTAGAGCCTTGCATTGTTGATCAGCACTCTGACAGATATTCTGAAAGAGTTCAACATAGGTGAAAACTCCCAAAGGTATGTTCCACCAATGCACCTGGTAGTTTTTCTACTTGCCTCAACCTTAAGTCTAGAAAAGATTTGCGTCCCATTCATCGGTGCCAGTTGAGGTAGGTCACCAAAATCAACAATGTTTTTTTCTAAAGGCAACTTCATTGTTTGTACCAATAATCTCCTAAAGATGTAGGTGAATGTGGCAAGCATAACATTGGAGATCATACTGATCACGCCAATAATCAAGAGCTCTATTTTGTCAAACAAACTGCGTAGGTCACGTGCAACTTCAAAAGACAACTTGCAGTATTCATCCACTTTTCCATGCTCAACAGGCAGCATAAAAATACAGTGTAGAGTCACTCCACCTATATTATATGCTGCAAGTCCAGTCAGCGCTGTCATAACTGTAGACATTGCTACTGCAATATTTTTCCTTATATTAGCACTAATTTCTTCAATAAGAAAACATTTTCCTATGCCAACTGAACCACTGACAAACATACATAGTGGTTTGTGTTCGTCACAACTGCATGGTTATTTACAATGCCAAATACCATGGTGAATGGCATATGTCACAGCAGTATATACAACTTGCTGCAGTCGATTTAATTGCTGTTCCATGACACAGATGCTAACATCTTGTTGGCAAACCTGTTCCATTGCTGTTTCAACCTCTAACATCAGTACAGTAGGATCATTCATAGGAAGAGGAACTCCCAGTGCACTTTCTCCCTCTGGACCACAGTTGTCCTGAGAATTCCCTGGAGTGTCTTCTTACAGTTGCTCTCTAGCTGTTCTTCCTCTAACTGATCAACTGAACTGTCAGTTTTGAAGGACTCATAGCTCAAAATTGAATTCTTCCTTGTATGTGTCAGATTGACCTTTCAATAAGCTTTCATGTTTCCATGGCTTGAACAGGAAAAGTAGTGCAAATGCTCTCTCATCTCTGGAGATTTCAGAGTCAATTTGCAATGATCAATCAACCAAGGCTTACATCTTTTGACAAGACTTCTTTGCATGCCAGTTACTTGGAAGATATCATTTGCTGGATTAGACATGACTCCAGGTTTATAATCATACCCCTGGGTGACTTTGAAGAAATACATGCTCTCCGTGGCATTGTGTCACTGTGGGCACTATGTGTCAGTGAAATTGTTTTTGAGAATATTTGTGGAAGATGGTTTGTTTGTAGCAAGATCTTCAATTTAATCATGAGACTTTAAGATGTGGTGTCTGTTTTCTTTGTAGTTGATGTTCAAGTACTGTATTGCTTCAGATTTATAATACAGACATGTTCCATTCAAATGGGCACTTGCTTTTTTGGCTCCACATTCACAGTGTGATAGAGTTTTCAACCCTAGAGACCACAGCCATGAACTGATACTGTAGAGCTGCTGCTGTTGAAAAGATCCTCACATAGCTCCTGCAAACATGTTTGCTAATTTTGGCAATGTATGATATGACATATCATACCACAGCCATGGAATTGTCAGTAACAAATTGAATATCTCTGTTCACCTGACACATCAACAACACAACAGGACTGTAGTCATTTATGAATGCCTCATTTTCCTTTCTAGGCAATTCATACACTCTCTTTGTAGCTTTCACTTTCAGATGGTGTCACATGGCAGAGAACGACTTGTTCATATGCCCTTTGTCAGATACACATCTTGGAAATCCAAACAGACACCTTGTGTACCAATTGCCATGATTTTTCACCTTTTGATGACAGTAATTGTAACAAATGTGTTGCTGAAACTTTTCAACCAGTTTCCATAAGGTCGGACTGTTGTATTTGTCAGGAGGTTGACATGTAATGTACTGCATGATAAAACTGAGAATTTTGTTACAGGTTCAGATAGGACACTGAATCAATAATTGTTTTGGAAAACATAAATGATCACTGGAGCATATTGGCATAGTTTAGGTGATCTTTTCTAAAAGTCTATATTTCTTACAGTAGGTTATGTAAAAGTAAGTATCCAAAATGTCAAGAATTAGAAAGATTTATCCACAGTTATACTGCAAAGATTTCTGTTTCTTATCCAGTAGGCTCATGGGCCTATAGGCCTGACTACTATTCTAAGCTGCATAAAGGGCAAACTAAACTAATTAAGCTGTTTAATAATAAATATCTACAGTTCCAGTTCATTAATAGTAGTACTTTAAGGAAGTTATTTCCCAACTCAGCAGTCCTATAGACCTGTAGTCTTGACTACTGATTTAAGTTGCATGAGAGGCAATCAATGCATGAAGCAGGAGCTGACTATATTCTTCTCCATCTGTGGCCCTGCCAGCAGCCTGTAGCCAGTACTCACCGAAGACCGGCAGTAAATAGTTGTCTTCCACAAGTCTATTCTTGCAGTCCTCACAACTATCAGAAGTCTGGGGGGGTTTATATTCTCTTTACAGGAGCTTGTTTGAGGAAACAGCAAACACATGTTTGCCAGATGCTAAATAAAACATAGTAAATCTAGTTAAACAGTCAGCTAGGCTTCCTTTTGGCTGTTTTGTAGTTTAGCATTTATAGTTTACCAGCTTCAGTAATTTTACATCTAGCTGAATCTTGCATGCCTTAATCTTACTCAGCTTTGCTCAAGCCAAGATCCTTGGGGAGGGCTTCCCTGGTGACAGTTTCATAGTCTGGACTATCACCAATGTGAGCTACATCTTTTATCCACAGCAGCATGTGGATATGGAGAGCACCACGTTCTTGGTATTCTGCTCTTCAAAAGAAATGCTCCACAATACCAAGAGGTGGCTTAGTCTTTGACAGAATGAACATCAGCAGTACATTAAATTGGTGATGAAAGTGTCATGACACAGACACTGGGTCTAGAGAGCACATGATCTCACCAACAATCATTGATGATATCCCATTGTCTGCATTTGCCCACTTTAATATTTCTAGCACTTCCTCCCAGCAGGGCTTAGAGTAGCAAACCAAGTGGCTGCACCATATTCTCACAGCATACACATTACTACTGAATGCTTTTGATACCAGTATTCTTTGATATCATGCATACTTTATAAGATGGAGTTCAGGCTTACCTCTAGTGTCTCATCCTTGTCTTTCAACTTTTGCAACAAATGTGCTGCTGTGAGATTATGCAATGATGTGGTCATCAGCAGTGTATGTGCAATAGACACAGGCAATACACTTAACTCAGTCTCCCATAGGAGGTGCAACAAATGCTAAACATTCCTTCTGAGCTTCCCATCAGAATTCAGCACTTTAGATGCTTGGTACTCAGCTCCAGGAATACATACCTCACACTCATCCAAGTGAACACCAGTATCCTGTGGGAAAAGATCAGGAAAGAATCATGCTTCCAATGGACCCTCCTAGATACTGATTGGATCCTTTCAACCTATTTAATTTAATATAAGTCAGTGTTGTCTCTGACAGGATCCTTACCATGAAGAGGATGAATTGCATACTGCTCATACACATTTTCCTTCATAGACATTGAGAACATTTCAATCATTGCTTTTTTGGTGTTTAGTATTCCAAACTGAGTGTGAATATCACTCATGTGGTCAACATTTAAAACCTTGCACAATGGATTTTGACCTTCTAGATAGTGTAGAGACTTTTTAACTCTCTCTACATTCACAACATGCTGCCAGATTGTTTTTGCCTTTGTTGGAGCATCGTTCACCTACATGACAATGCTGTTGTCCCGAGTTATGGTCTCAACATTATCCTGCAGTGGGACTGGCAGATATGTGACAGATTCCTTCAATGACTTTATGAGATCTTTCTTTGGCATGTTTTCAAGCTTTGCATTCAAGCTTAGAATTATTTGGAATGGTTTCATAGCTTAGATCGGTATCCATTCAAATGAGTTCAAGCAAGCAATCTCTGTTGGTGTCTAGGGTTACCACCTGTCCCTATTTTCGCAGGACAGTCCTGATTTGGGCAGCTGTGTCCTGCGAAAAAACATGAAAAATACTACATGTCCTGACTTTGTAGTAGTAAAAATATTTTCTAATTTTTCACTAAATGTTGCAGAAAACTATCATATCTTAACTAAAATACCTTAAAATGGTAAGAAACAATAGAAGCAACTTAGAAACTACAATACTTGGCCTTAATTCTGATTATATAGAGAAAACACGTCTGCTGTGTTGGTCGGAGTTACGTACTGTCCTGCGAAAAACCTTGTTTCAGTAAGAAATGTCCCACTTTGGGCTTCTGAAAAGGTGGTAGCCCTATTGGTGTCACATCTGCCCCCTTGTTGTTTAAAACAGATCTTGGAGGCAGCACATCTGCTTTTATCTTTTTAAAACAGCACAAGCACATGTGCACTATGTCATGTAATGCAAACTCACTCATAAGTAGCAAGTATGCCACTGAACATCCTCATATCTCATTCCACTTAACAATTTGTGTCAGATCTACTTTCATTGTTTGTGGACTATAAAATAGCCACTTGCATGAGACACATTCAAATTCAAATTTTTCTCTCTTTGCCAGCTCAAATGTGGATAACTAATTTCTATATTTGTCATTTAACTGTGTTTCAGTCAATTTAACACAGGTAGACATCTGCTGTGCATCCTGAATTGAGAATTCATCAGAATGTGCATCATTTTTTAGAGCTGACAAATAAACTGTGGCACTGTCTGTGTCACCTTCTGTCAACAAAAGATGTAGCTGTGCAAATTTACTAACAGGACTTCTGACCTGGTACATTTTAGAAACAAATCTGTGCATTTCTGTACCATGAACAGCAAGCATGCACATGTGGTGGAATACAGTGTCACAAGCTCCTGTGTGCAAACATGCAAGCGAGTGACCTATCAAGCCAGTGTGAGATCTAACTAGGCATTTGCCAATGTTTTGTATCAGTTTGTATTTTTCGTTACTCTTTGTGATACTGAAAAGGTTGATGAAGTAATTTACCTCATCAAAAGACCTTTGTCTAAGGTTACACGTGTCATCACATGTCCACGTAAGATACTGGCCAAGATTCACAAAGAGCGACACATGGCTTGTGTCAAGCTCTGCATCAAACCTGGTGTTTGACACAGCTACACTGAAAACTTTACCACACACTGCACACGATTCAAGAAGATTGGGTGAATTTATGACAATTTTTCTGATTTACAGCAGCTTGCACCAAATATTTGGTACAAGTTCTGTAAAAAGGGTATGCAAGATTGCCGCAAGCTAGACCAGAAAAAGCTGGTCTAACTTGCGACAATTGGCACATGGGATCGAGAATCCCGATGGCTGGCCAGGTTATGCCACCAGCCACATGCATTATATATTTGGTGCACTCATAGCTTGTGGCATTCTTGGCCATTTTGAGAATCCAACCTACTGTATTTTGTTCTGTTCTGCTGAAGAGTCATTGTCTTCCTCAAGCTCATGCAAATCATGATGTTCAACCAAAGGCAAAGCACAGAGTTTTTCCCTTAATCAACACAGCTACTTGCTTACCATGTAGATGGTAGATTTCTTCCCCAAAATATGCCTCCCTCTTCTTGCTGTGCAGCCAAGATCTATATAGAGGTTCTCTCTGTTCAGATCTGGGAACTCCTACAACTTGATTTTAATCTTGAAGATTTTTTTCTTTAACTCATTTATTTGAGTCATCATCTGCGACCACAAACGTGATCGGAAATTTAGAGCCATATGTACAAATTATTTCAATCAATCAAGCTTTATTTATAGAGCACTTTTCCAATGCCAAAGCACTTATACAGGATAAAACAAAAATCGACATAAAAACACCCAAAGTTAAAAACAGGCAGCATACTGACTTATGCATTAACCAACATCCAAGAATGCTAAGTCAAACAAATAAGATTTCAATGTGGACTTAAAAGTCTCAGTGGACAGGCAGTCTCTAATCCAGTGAGGTAGAGAATACCACAGGATAGGGGCCGCAAAAGAAAAAGCTCTGGCTGCCGAGGTCTGTAAGCGGATCCTGGGAATCTCCAGCAACCCCTTGTCAGCAGAGCAGAGTGGGCGGAGGGGGCAGTAGGGAACAAGAAAGTCTTGCAAATAACGTGGTCCCTGTCCATGTAGGGCCTTATAGGTCAGCAAAGCAACTTTGAAGGTGATCCTCCACCTCACTGGCAGCCAATGCAGTTCACAGAACACAGGTGTGACATGGCTAGATCTTGACAAAACTGTCAACAATTTTCTTATTTTCCTGCCTCATTATTGTAGATATTATCCACTCAAATTTTTGCTTTGTCAGACAACATCTTAAATAGTTAGCTCGACTCTAATTGATGCTAGATGCACACAGTTTTTTCTTTTATTCCCTGCCTGCTAGTATTGGCTCTTTTGCTTGTCTTTTACTCTATCACTTTTCTTAATATGTTGTGTTTTTTTGTGACAAATTATGGACTTTGTAGTCATATCTACCAAGTTTCTTTCTGTTCCTTAACTGTGTTAACTGACAGGCATCAGTTGTTGCTTGTGATGTGCCATGGGTTACTGCACCATCAGTTTGTAAGGCATGCCATGTGTATCAAAATACCTTTTACATCTTTTCAAACTGCATGTGTGTTGTGTTGTAGGCAGTTTTTTGGTTGAAATTGCAGTATGTCATTCTAATGGAATTACAGTATGTATTTGTGAAAAGAAAGAAAAAATATCAGTGTACTGTTGTTAATGTTTTGTAGTAAATTGACATAGTACCATTAACAAGACAACCAAAGTTCTTTTATTATAGACAAATCCAATATAAACATTTAACATTGTTAAATAAAGTAAATTCACACAAGAAAACATTTTCCATCTGTAATATTAGCGAAATATCCATGGAAATATGTTTTTAATTTCTTTTACCTTTTCCCATCATTTCCAATAAAAACAAATTCTTTCATGAGCTGATTTCTTCTTTTGTGAGCCACTTATGAAAGCAAAATGTTCATCTCGCAAAAAAAGATCATTTCACAACTGGAATGGAATCTCTAGGCCAATAGGAATGCAATCATGAAACAGGAAGTCAGTCACCTTGCCTGCAAACCAAGCAAAGACAACTACTACTTAGTGAGTATTGTGCTCAGATTTTACAGTTTTTAAACAGTTTAAGGTTATAGTAGTGATAAAATAAAGTACAATCCTAATACAGCATATACTACTGACATAAAATATGTATGTTTTAACAATACAGCTGATAGTTTGGTTGCAATTCATTGTACTCAAAATGTCAAATCCATCAATGCATTTATTTGTCTTCTTTTTTGTGACTCTGTATTTTTCTTTCATGAGCGGCTCATGAAAGAAGATCAGCTCATGAAAGAATATTGAGTAACAAAAAATATTTTTAAAATGTTCTAAAATGTTTACCGGCCTTTAACAATTATAGAAATCAAGTAGTTGACATGGCAGATTGGCGATAAATTGATCAAATTATGCAAATAGCCTCATACCAAGGATAAAGAAACACAACATCAGTTTATAGCATAAAACTATCTAGTTTTGTCACAGCAGCAGTTACAGTTAAATGATATTAAGTAAGAATAGTCATCATACCACCTATCTTTAATATTGCTGGACAATGTTAACAAATTGCATCACAGTATCATAGGAAACTGTCTAAGTTTACATCACAGTCTTACCACCTTGGATGCCAGGCAGAAAGCAAGGGAAAACTATTTGTGTGGCATAATATACAGAGCTTGAACTGTCCAATCAGACACCATAACAATATTTCATGTAAAATGTCCAGTCATTTAATAAATGTTTTCCCTCTCAAAAATGTCTCAGTTATCTGAGATTTAACCAATGACAACTCACTACAGGTAAACCTGTACAAATGATGAACAAATCAAGATAATACATAAGCCTAAGTGTTATACTTGTAAGCTGATTGGTCATTAGTTTATCTATATTTTCCAATCAAATTGCAAGAAAGGGATAAACTTTTTTTGTTTGGTCTGCTTGGCAACCCAGAACTGTTAAACTGAAAGTAAGGTGTCAGTTGCCAGAGACTGCTGCGAGAAACATACACATTTATCATTTCTGTTTTTCATAGTGTTTTTAAAGGGACACTGGGTGGAATATTCAGACTGCGCCAAAAAAATGTGCACTAGCAGGAGCAGGCGCAAGTGAAGTGCGCCCCTGCACAACGCGCGCGATATTCAAACAAAGCGCAGGCCAAAGTGCGCTAGCGCAACACAACTGAATATCATGCCAACTGCACCATGGCGCAACCAGAGATGCGCAGTGAAGCAGGGCCCATGCACAGTAGCACAACCAGGGATGTGCAGTGGAGCAGGGCCCATGCGCAGTAGCACAACCAGGGATGCACAGTGGAGCAGAGCCGATGCGCAGTAGCACAACCAGTGATGCACAGGGACAGGGGCAGGATGCAGGGGTGCACCACCCAAGGAAGCCATGGACAAAGGAGTACACAGCTGGCCAGACAGACCCACCCCCTCCCAGGCACCCCATGAACTGCACAACCAGAGGTGAGCTGGATGGACCACCAGCCTATGAACACCAGCACTGAATCAACACCCAGGGCATGGTGCCCCAGCACCCCCCCAGGCAAGCACTGACTGCAACACAAGGATGTCTGACCCCCCCAGTGCCACCCCACCCCACCAATGCAGAGCACACCCTGTACAGTGATCAACAGACACAAGGCCCAGAAGCAGCACCCAACAGTGCATGGCACCAAATGCATGCCACCACCAACACCGTGACAATGCAACCCTGTGCACCATGGAGCCATGCAAGGCAGCCACACTGTGAGCACCCTGCAGTGGGTGACATCAGCCACTGATGCAACAACTGCATACACAATGCCCCCCTGCATGCCCCCCCCGTGGCACAGTAGAGAGGTTGACCCTGCATCAGTACCCAAGAGACCCCGCTTGCAACAAGGCCTGCCCTGGACACCTCCACCAGCAGAACAGCAGCTCGCACACCCACCCATGCACACACCCTGTCCCAGCACTGGCCCCAACAGACAGCACAGCCGCCCACTGTGGTGCATGGAGGCATGCGCCACACAGGATGTGACACAGGGCATGGACAAACCCCACCTTGTCTGGGCGGGTACCCTGACACAGCCACAAAAGTGGGTCAATAGATGCTGCTGGTGGTGTCCACTGATGCCGTGGTACCCACGCCCGCACCCCACCATGGCATAGTGAATCAGCCATCTGGCGATGCACCATGAAGTTGTCCACCGCTGGGCATGCAGCCGAGCACAAGTGACAGACAGTAGAGCACAGACACCACAGCGGACATCAGCGACAGCGTGGAGGGGCCAACAACAGCATAGCCCACAGTGTGACCAAGGCAGGCGATGCACCATACTGGCGACGGGATGCAAGCCGCAATAGGCGCCCGTGCCCAGGAAAGTGTCTGGCATGGACGGCCACTAATGACACGCCAGCAGAGCGGTCACGTACCACAGACGTACAAGGGCCCCAGCTGCACGGGCCATGACGAACAGACAGGGCATCAGGGACACAGTGCATGCATTAGAGACCACTGCACACGGGCATCCAGTGCACAGGGAACAACACACATACCACAGAGAGGGACTGAGTCCCTAACCCACACCATTAGTGGGGCCCTGCAGGACACACACACGCCCAGTCCTGCACCACCCCAGATGCCATGCACACCACTGCAGCAAAGCACCAAATGCCCACTGCAAATCAGAGACCACCACAGTTGTCATATCAAAATAGAATATATTGCAACAGTAAACTGTGGAAACAACGTAGCAAACAAAACTATGTACAAAGTGAGGGGGGAAGGGCCACAAACCAGGTGGGGGTGGGCATGGGGCAAGGGGGTACATCAGGGAGTGGGACAAAGGGGTATGAGAGACAGTCCAGGGTGAGGAATACACATAATGTACACCACAGGCCCTACTGGCGGCCCCTCTCTTCACTCCAGTCCCATGTCGGCAACAGTGCCTCCTACGTCCACTACGCTCCATTCCCTGGAGCAGCTCCAGAGTAGCCCAAGTCACCTGCAGTAGCTCCTGTATATGCCACTCCAGGTTAGTCCAGCATTGTCCACCCAGGGACAAGGAGCAGAGTCAGTACTGCGTGTTGGCCAGACCCCTGCAGCCCGCAATGTGCACGGCATACAGCTGTGGGACCGCGCCCCTGTGATGGCATGTGACCACCCACGGTGTCCGGCGCCCACGAACCACCTACAGGCAGCAATAGCCATGTGGGGTGCTGCACACCACTGCCCATGCCTGCACAGCACCAACATGGCCGTGCTGTCGACATGGCTGCAGTGCAAGGCAGTGGCACGGCCATTGATGACGCATTGCCACGGCCACCCGTGACACCCACCACACTGCGGTGCCACGGGACAGTGCTTGAGTGCACCATGTGGTGTGCATGGCAGTGGGGCTAGTCGCGAGGTGGCCATGCCCGCCACCACCCCCGCAACCCACCATGTGCAGATGTGTGGGGAAACACGGCACTCACCTGCATCCTGGTCAGCAGGGCACTGCTGACCCATGGCACCACCGACTTGCCCCGGCTGCATGGCCATGACTCCCACTCCAGCCTGCTGTCCCTGTCCTCGGGCCAAACGTGCCCTACGGCAATCCTCCAGGCCTAGGGTGCAAACATGGAGAAGGAAACATCAGTACAAGTCAGAAACACAGCCCCCCCTTGCTGTGCATGTGCCCGCATGGCTCAGCCCTGCCACACCCCCACCACCACTACCACCACAGGACGGCCACCTCCCTGTGGCGTGGCCCGTTGCACACTGCCAAACCTGGACAGACAGACACAACCAGTGATGGGATGGAGCACCTACCTGGCCATGGCATGGTGCCCCACTGGGTGCGTGCCTGCAGTCATCCCAGTCAGTCAGGGTCCCACCACTGGAGGTCGCCATAGCAGTGGTGACACTGCTCCGCTGACCTTCTGCTCCCTGTTGCCTCCTCCAGACCCTCTATGACCTCCTGCCACACTGCAGTCCATGGCCTCTGGAGGAGTTCCTGCAAAAAGAGAGCACCAGCATGTGGCTCCACCAAGGTCACCAGGTTTGCCAATTCTATGGCACTCCAGACCGGCGCTCTGGTCCTAGGCATGTTGCTTTCTCAAATGGCATCAAAATGGTGCTCTGTAGTGCACATGCCCCACATGCAGAGGCAGCGCGGTACTGTGCTGCCAGTCCCTATTGTACTGTCCCTGGACTGCGCGATAGGGGGTGCAGCCATGCAGACGCATAGCGCCTAGGTGCAAAGGTCAACTGCAGGGTCAAGGGTCTGTCTGTGCATGGAGCGCCACAGTGCAATTGGGATGCCCTACATGTAGCACAGTAGGATGTGTGTGATGCCCTGCAGTGGCCTACCATGCTGTGGTACCATGGCGCACCATGGCATGAGCGCCCACGGCATACAGCCGCCACTAGCACCATGGGCACAGTGGTGGCCGCAGCTTGCACTGCTCATGCACAGTGCATGTCAGCTGCACCACACGATCGATATCAGCACTTAGGTATGCACGTGCAGTGCCGATTGCGCACATCACAGTGGTGCGCCATAGCCTGAGCACGCTCACCAACATTGTGCAAGGTGCAACAGCATGATATTCAGCCAGGTTATGCAAATCAGTTCATTAGCCATTCAATGGCGCATCCACTGCATTAGCATCCACTTACAGTTGCGCCTGCCCTCATTTGCATGCATTGCGCTATATAAATGCGACCTGGGGCTGCAGAGGCCATGAATCAGTATTGCAGTCCCTTGTGGTAGGTTGCATGCTGTTGGGATGTGCTGCTATGGTTTGGGAGGGCTGTATGGGACTGCACAGTCCAAGGTAACTCCTGTCACTCCCACAGGTGCGAGCATGACCAAGTGTGAGGAAGAGGAGGAACAGGGAAGGGGGAGAAGGAGGAGGCCCAACTTCACCAGGGCTGAATCTGATGCCCTGTTTGAGGCATATCTGGGCAGGGAACCGCTGCTCAGTGGACAGCGGGGAATGCCAATGGCCCATGCTGCGGCATGGGGTGTGGTGGCACGTGCTGTGAACCAGCAGGGCAGCCAACAGCATTCCATGCAGAAGTGCAAGAAGAAGGTAGGCACGGACAGGAGGTGGATCAAGGAAAAGGTGGCTGCCATCAGGGTGGCACGTGCTGCCAGTGGTGGGGGTCGGCCGGATGTACCCCACCTGACGCCGCAGGAGGAGTGGGTGGCCAGCAGCATGCAGCGTAGTGCCATTGAGGGCGTTCCTGGTGGTGGCTTCCAGATGGGTGGCAGCCCATCACTGCATGGTAGGTCCTGTGCTGTCAGTGTGTGAGTGGTGGAGGGCATGCCACAGGGCAAGGCGTAGCCACTAACGCTACTATGTTCCTTTACAGCTCCTGAGCATCTACATGGAGCAGTGGTGGTGGGTGTGTCCACTGAGGGGGAGGCCCTGGACATGGATGATCACCCATCCACCTCCACGGGTGTCCAAGGGACTGGCCAAGTGCATACCTGCATGTCTGTCCAGACTGATGTGGGTGGTGCGGGTGCGGACGAGGCCCTGCCTGTGTCCCAGCATGACATCACCCCCGGTGTCCAGTGTGTTGGGCCGCTGATTGTGGCTGGATCCAACACCATTGATGTTGGGCCGCACGTCCCGGACAGTGATACTTGTGGGACACAGGATGGTCCCAGAGCGGGCAACCACATGGGCGATACCGCGGGTAATCCTGCCGTGGCTGCCTGCGTAACAACTCAGTCCCAGCCTGTGTCTGTATGCCCCAGTGGGGCAGCACTGGTGTGCTTCCAGGTTGGTGGGGCTGTTGTAGCTGCTGCGGCAGCACCGGTAGACCCTAGCGATCACAGCCGGAGGGGCAGTACCAGCAGTCGGCCAATGACAACGGGGGGACAGTGTCAGGGGCTTTGGCAGTGTGCCATGTGTGGACGTGCCCTGGCATGGCTTTGGTGTGTGGCACCCAACATCACAGGGTGCTGTCCAGCAGGGCCAGGAACACCACGAGGGACAGCATGCTGGACCAGCAGATGACCCCTTGGATGACCACAGCCATCTTCTCCAGGCCTCAGTTGACCAGCAGATGCGGCTCATGATGGCAGTGGATGCACTCAGTGCGGTTCTGCACCAGGCAGATGAGCAGCACAGCAGGGACCATGGCTTGCTGCTGGCAGAGTTGGCCCGGCAGCGGGCAGATGTGACCACTGCCATTGACAGGCAGACCTCTGCAATGATAACTATCATGGCTACACTGGCCACCCAGTCTGGTTCCCAGCCACTGTAGACACCGTACAGTGTCATGTCCACCCCCCCCGTTTCCTACGTCGTGTGACACCTGCTATGTCAACACCGGGTTTGGCTGTGGGCAAACCGAGCACGCCTGGTGCGAGCATGTTCAGTGGGCTGCAGACCCTTGCGTGAACACGGTCGTGTTCATGCAGCATCACCCATGGGGGCCCATAGGTGCCACCCCATGAGGCCACTGGTCAGCCTGCCATGGCTGGTAGGTCTCAGTGGGGCTGCCTATGCATCCGTGGTGGCTGTGGTACTGTGCTGCATGACTGACCTGTCTCCCACCATGGACACTGTCTGCCGCTGCCCTGTGTGCACTGTGGTGTGCATTGTGCGGTGCATGGGTGGGGTATCCAGTCCTGCACACACCCGGTCCCTGTAGACACCCTCCCGGCTACTGGCCACTGTGACGTGTGCATGATGATGCCTGCGTAGCGTTGTCCGCCACTGTGCAATGGTGTCCAGCGTCTGAGGCATGCCTAGTGTCAGCCACTGGGCATGGTCATGTGTGATCCCATGTGGGGATGGCTGTTGGGGTGGGCGTGACGTTTGCCCTTTGGGCATGTGTTGTGGTGAGTGTGCTTGTGTGTGCACGTGTAATGTTTAGCTCTGACCATCCCTGCCACAGTGTGCGGTCCCCTGCTCAGACCCAGTTCCTTACCGCTGTCCACCCCTGGTGTCCAGCCCTGCCTGATGTGGGCTGTGCCCTTGCCCCTGGTGGTTGGACATGGCCCCGTGACCTACCTGTGTTGTCTGAAGTGCTCCTCTGCTACAGTGTCTCAGTGCTGCTGTGCCATCTGGAACAGATGGGGGGCAGGGGGTGGCTGCCCTACACCAGCTGGACCGGCATCCTTATCGTTCCCACCGCTGTCCCCCTCTTTGACCTCTATGGCTATCCCACAGTCGGTGGCCATGTTGTGCAGGATACAGTAGGCCAGGAATAGCCCACAGGTCTTCGAGGGGCTGTACTGTAGGGCACCGCCTGATGTGTCCAGGCACCGGAATCGTGCCTTTAGCAGTTCACACATGCTCAATGACATTCCGTGTTGTGGCGTGTGCCTCACTGTACCGTAGCTGCGATGGGGTCGTGGGGCGCCGGTATGGTGTGAGCAGCCAGGGCCATAGCGGGTAACCACTGTCACCTGTGTGTAGAGGGGAGACATTAGCATGGTGGTCTGCGTTGCTATGCCATGGGCCATCATGGCTGGTGCCCATGGCACCTCTGACTATGCACCCCCCTACGTCTGCTCACGTCATCCTGTGTGATATGCATACTCACCTACTAGATGGCCAGTGGGGAGTCCCCACTCTCAAACCTGTGACAAAGTGCAGACTGGAGCCAGATGAAGACATTGTGTGCTCCCCCAGGGTGCATGGCACAGACATTGGTACTGCGCCCCCTGGCATTGCACACCACCTGGCAGTTTATGCTCGAGTAGCCCTTGCGGTTTATGTATGCCCCACCCTCTGGGCCAGGTGGCATGCAGATGCCTACATGGGTGCAGTCAATGGCCCCGAGCACACCAGGCAACAATGCTACCCTGTGGAACTCCTATATGTGTTCTGTGCACTCTGCCTGTGTGCTGGGGAAATGGATGTACTCCACAGCACGTGGCAGCAGTGCGCTGAGGAATTGTGTGAGTAGGCGTGACGCAGCTGACTGGGTCTCTGGAAGGTGCCCGTGGTGAGCAGGCACATGACAGCTGTCACCTTTGTCTCCACTGACAGCGCATGGCTCCGTCGTGTGGGTGCCTGCATCTCTTCACTGCGCAGCTCACAGAGCTGCCTCAGAATCGCCCGGTTCAGGCCATACCGGACCACTATCTCTGTGTCAGAGTACTGTTCGAAGCTGGTGCGGGCTTGGTACTGCCTGTTCTGGGTGTACCACTGATGGGCCCTTCCAGGGCCATGCCTCCCTGCTGCCTGCCTTCTCACACCCCTCATTACCGCCTCCATCTGGAAGGTGGCACTGGCCATGTCCCTGGCTAGTTTTCCCCCCGGGCGGCTGTTCTCCATTCCCCCCACTGTCTGTTGCTGGTGCATCCCCTGCACCGGGTTCACCTCTAGCTGTTTGCCTGTGGCTGTCCTGCCCCTTGCGACTGCCCTCAGTCCACTGTGGCACTCACACATACTTTGCCGCACACTGGCACGGGCACACCCACTCCTGCCCTCGCTCTGGCACACTTCTGGTGGGCCCTGTCCTAATCCTGGCCACTCCTGCGCCCTGCTTCCTGTCTATCCTCTCTGGCACTCTGTCTCCATGCTCTCACCTGTGGCTTCCCTGTGATGCATTCTTCCTCCCCTCTCTTGCTCCCTTTTATTTTGGCTCATTTCTGCTGTCGCGCAACTTCTGCTTGCTCTGCTATTGCGCACGTCGCATGCTGTTGAATATTGCACTGCGCATGTTATTCATGGTTCCGCCCCCTGTGTTTGCACCTGCATTCATTACTGTTGCGCTCTGGCACATTGCTTATTGCACTGCACAGCCGGCTCCCACTGAATATCGCACAACGGTGCATTTCCGCACTTGCGCTGGTGCATCCCTGTTGCGCATGGCGTATCTGCTCTGAATATCCCACCCACTGTCCACCTTGTACTTACCATTTTTGGCATTGTTCAGAAATGTGCCTACACCTCTTGCAGCAGTGTATAACTGGATCCAAAAGACATTTGAGAAGTGGCTAGCTCAAATTAATTTGCCATCTAATCCATTTTAGTGAAAACTGTAACTTGGCTGGTCCTCTGGTTATTTGCGGCCACCGGGTACAGAAGTGCAGTCAAAACATGCTCACAGTTGTAAACTGCTGCTGAGCACCCAGTAGACTCATCCATGGATGAGTTTAGTCCATTTTGAACAAGTTCAGCAAAACACTGGTTGTGATAGCACAAAGCAAGCTGGACCCAGCTAAGTATTTCATTTTTAAAACCAAGTGCCCTAACTTGTCTAAAACCAGGTTTGAAAATGGAGCCATGACACTGGATATGTGAGTTCAGCTTGCTTTTTGATATCACAAGCAGTGTTTAGCTGAACTCTGTCAGAATGGACTGAACTCATCCATGGATGAGCCTACTGGACGCTCTGCAGCAGTTTACAACTGTGAGCACGCTTTGAATACGCTTTGGTATCCGGTGACTGCAAATGCCAGTGGACTGACTGAGTTACAGTTTTCACTAAAATGGATTCAAATTGCTAATTAATTTGAGCTAGCCGCTTCTCGAATGTCTTTTGCATCCAATTATACACTGCTGCAGGGGGTCAGGCACCTTTCTGAATAATGCCAACAACTGTAAGTACAAGGTAGACAGTGTCCCATTAAAGAGATTTGGAGTGGCTGCAATTTGTGAGGGACAAAAATGTTGGCCAAGATTCTGACATATGCAAGCTGATCGTTGCTAGGCAACAGTCAACCATGTACCGGTGTCATGCACTGAGTGGAATACAAGCAATTGGGGGGCTGTGCCCCCCCCCCACACACACACAGCCAGATTGTTTTGTTTCAGGGCAAAGCCCTCCATGGCCCCTTCCCACTCCTACCAGTTCTGTATTATAACTATTACAAATAACAAACTACTAGTAAAGCCGGCCATTGCTTGGCAGTCAACTGTGTACCAGTCTTGTGCATTAAGCTGAATACAAGCAATCGAGGGGGCTGTGCTCCCTGTACCCCCATCCCCACAGTGGATTGTTTTGTTTCAGGGAGCGAAGCTCCCCACGCCCCCTTCCAACTCCTACCAGTATTGTATTGTAACTATTACATAGATACATAGATACATAGACAGTGTTGGCAGATAAGGGCCTATGGCCCACCCAGTCTGCCCATTTGAGCTTGTAAGTTCAGTTTATGTTTTCCTAGAAGTCTGTTGCCCCTTACCCCTGACCTCCAGAATTCCTTTATGTCTATCCCATGCATTCTTAAATCCCGTGATTGTTTCAGCCCCCACCACTTCCTCTGGCAGGGTGTTCCACTTGTCCACCACCCGTTCTGTGAAGAAATTCTTCCTCATGTTTTCTCTGAATCGTCCTCCCTCCAACTTCATCCCATGCCCTCTAGTCCTGGTACATCTTTTCACTTAAAAATAGTGTATTTCTGCACCCTGTTCCTCCCTGTGAGATACTTGTATGTCTCTATCATATCTCCCCTCCTCCTCCTCCAGGGAGTACATGTTCAGTTCCTTCAACCTGTCTTCATGGGACTTGTGATGCAATCCATGCACCATCTTTGTTGCCTCCTCTGAACCTTCTCTACCCTGTCTATGTCCTTACGTAGGTATGGTCTCAAGAACTGCACACTGTACTCCAGGTGGGGCCTCACTAGTGTCTTGTATATGGAATTATGACCTCCCTTTCCTGCTGGTGATGCCCCTGCCTATACATCACAGCATCCTATTTGCTTTACCTGCTGCCTTGTCACACTGTTTCTACCTTGAGGTCATCAGAGATGATAACCCCAAGATCCCTTTCCTGTTTGGTGCATGCTATATCCTCACCCCCAACTGATATATTGTGCCAGGGTTTTTGTGCCCCATATGCATTATCTTGCACTTCTTGCATTGAATTTCAACTGCCAAACCCCTGACCATTCTTCAAATTTCTGTAGGTCCCTTCTCATTCTGTCTACACCCTCTGGTGTGTCTACTCTGTTACAGAGCTTTGTGTCATCAGCGAACAGTGAAATTCTGCCTTCTAGGTCCTGCGCAATGTCACTGATGAAGATGTTGAATAGGACCGGTCCCAGCACTGATCCTTGTGGTATCCCACTGGTCACTCTTCCCTCTGTTGAGTGACAGCCATTTACCACCACCCTCTGTGTCCTGCCACCCAGCCAGTCACCTACCCACCACACTACTGTCCTGCCCACACCCATATTCCCCAGTTTGTGTTTAGTTTAGTTTATTAGTCTAGGAATTAATACCTTTGAGCCAGGGCTCTTTTACAAAGGTTCCACGTCACAAAGAACATTTAACAAAGCACGATACACATTACAGGTAAAACCAGACAGGAAAGTTACATCATAAATTTGCTATTAACAGTTTAAGGCAGTGCTGTTTAGTTTCATAGAAAAACAAGCTATAACAGGTTCAAGCGGTAGACAATTTCGAGGTTAAGGAAACTTCCAGGGAGAGGGTGATCATTAGGCGCCAAGAGGCTAGAGAGGAGGAAAGGTGGTGAGGGAGAGGGTGAGAGGGACAGGAAAAAAGGGGGGGAGTGAGTTTGGGTGGGAGACAGGAAGTAGTAGAGGTACCAGAGGGTTCATTAGTCAGGGAGGAAGAGGCCTCAGATGTGAGGATGGACATGAGGAGTAGTAGTCTTTATCTAGCACAATCACAGTTGCTAGTGGTGGTGAGGTGGGCATAGAGCATGGATTTGAAAGCTTCAAGCGAGGTTGAGGATAGAGTAGGTGGACTAAGCGCATTGAACCATGTCGGGGCCCTGTATGCAAAAGATCTTTGTCCCTGTGCAGTCCGCATCTCGAACCAGGAAAGGTTGACGCTCAGATCTGGTGGAGGGTCGTGAGCCAGGATTCAGTCGGAGTAGGTTTTGAAATACATAATGGAGTCAGTCCCAAGATAGATTTTTTTGCCATTGTGCAGGTGAGATAAATAAGACGATTTGATAGGTTCAACCAGCCTGATTCATAGTACAGATCACACGTGAGTCAGTCTTTGAGCCCTGCAGTGAGTCGCAGGCCTTATTTAGAGTGATTGAGATACGCCTTAGAGCAGTGGAGGTAGCTGAGCCATAAATAATAAGGCCATAGTCAATGATTGAGATTATGGAACTCTGTATAGCTATTCTCAATGCCACTTGATTTAGAAATTGACGGTTACGGAATAGTATTCCAAGGCGTTGATTCACTGTTTTCGCAGTGTTGTCAATGTGGGTTGCAAAGGTGAGCCCTTGGTCAAAAGTGATGCCAAGGTATTTGAAAGTATTTACTTGGTCAGTGTAATTCCATGCAGAGGTTTGTATGGGTGTGGAGTATGCCTATTTTTGTTTTGGTGATTGGAGAAGAGCATGGCTTTGTTTTATTGTGGTTTAGCACAAGTTTACTATCCAGGAACCACCTTTCAACACTAGAGAAAGCAAGTTGCAGGCTTTTTCATAGGGAGTTTGGATCCTTGTGGGAAGAGAGAATTACAGCATCATCAGCGTATAAGATTATTTTCTCCTGGCAGATATCTGGGAGGGAGTTAAGGAACAGGCTAAAGAGGAGCGGTCCAAGAATTGATCCCTGCGGTACACCCGAGAGAACTGGTTTGAAGTCGGAGAGTTCGTTAGAGATTTTTACAGCCTGTGACCGATTGGACAGGTAACTTTTTACCCAAGCACAAGGACCTTCGGCCAGGCCTAGGCTAGAAAGGGAGGTAAGTAGGCATGATGGACTGTGTCAAAGCTTTGTAAGATCGATAAAGACTGCACCTGTTTGGCACCCTTTGTCCAGGGCTGAGTGGACTTCTCCAGAGAAATCAAGTAAGGCTGTTGTTGTACTATGTCCTTTCCTAAAGCTGTGCTGTTGATTACAGAGTAGATTGTATTTGTCCAGGTAATCAGAGTTGGTCTGCCACTATTCGTTCATGTGCTTTGGAGAGGGAGGAGTATTGATATTGGTCGATAGTTTCCTGTTGAGGTTTTGTCCCCTTGTGCACTGGCGTAACTATATGGCAGATTTCACTTGTTGGGAAATTGACTTTGGCAAAGTGACAGATTAAGAATTTTTGCAAGGGGTGAATTACTTCATCCAGGGTGAGAGAGACAGGATTTTTAGATCTAGCGTGTCACTACTAGTTCTGGATTTGGAGCAGGCCCTTTCTTATGTACTTGTGTGCTTCATGCACTTTGATTTTCTTGAAGTAAATTGTGGTTTGTCACGGTGTTTTGTGATACTAGGCTAGGCACAGGTAAGTCGAGAAGAAATCTGGGGAGGACCCCACTAAGGTCTGTGAATGTCTTATGCGCATCTGCAATAGACTTTGGGTCAAGAGTGGTGGATCCATCAACTTTCATAATGGTAGGTGACGATTTTGATTGTTTACCCATTATGTTTGGATGTTGTCCCAAAAGCTCTTCCATCATCCCAGGTGGATTCAAGGGCATTTTGAAATAGGCTCTTCATTTGCCTAATTTGTGAGGTACATCTATTTCATGCCTGCTTGTATTTTAGGGTATCATGAGGTGAGCCTGTGTCTCTGGCAACTGCCCAGAGGTGGTCCCAACCTTGAGCTTGGCAAGTAGTTTGGCAGTAATCCATGGATTTGATAGCGCTTTGATTTTACGTTTTTTACTGGGGCGATAAATCGCATGCAGAGTTGAAAGATTTAATGAAGTATTCTAGTTCAGGCATTAATATCAGTTGATTCAAGGTTGGCGTCTAGTCCTGTTAGGAGATGGTTTTCAACTTGATAAGATTCCCATAAGGCAATACTCTGCTTGTTATAACTTTGGGGTGGCTTAAGAAATTTATTAAACCAGGTACAGGACACTGGGAGTGGTCACTGAGGAGTCAGGGAGGACTTTAATGTTTTTATCCAGTCAGGGTGATTTGTGAGAACCCAGTCGATAAGGTGCTTGTACCAGTTTTGTAATTTTTCGGGTGGGGGAGGTTACCATCTGAGTCAGGTTTGCTGCTAGGATGTCATCTTGTAAGAGCCAGTGTCAGAGGCGAGCCAGTTTATGTTGAAATCCCCGAGGAGGAGGAGCTCATTTTCAGAGGGCTGCAGACTAACAAAATCAAGTACAGACTTAATACTGGCACGGTGGTCTTTTGGAGGGATATAGACCGCGGCCACTGTGAGAACTTTGTTTTGTGCACCAAGAAGCAGTTTGATAGGGAGGAGTTGCAGCTGCGTATTTGTGGGGGTGAAGCTGCCGCATTGACAGGAGAGGTTGTCCTTTATGTAGATAGCACAGCCCCCACCTTTCTTGCTTGCCCGGTCGAGTCTGAAAAGATTGCAGCCTTCAAGTGAGACCACATGATCCAGGGTGCTGGGAGATAGCCAGGTTTCCACAATGGCTAGTATATCAGGGTTTTTTTGTCCAGCGAGAGTTTGAAGAGATGCTAATTTGGGAAGGAGGCTGCAGATATTTAGAGTGATAATGGAGAGACCACTACCAACTTTCCCTGTTTTTGTCAGCTTCAGTGCAACAGGACCAGGGTTTGGGTGTATCCCACCAGATATTAGAAGTAGGAGGAGCAGGAGTTTCAGAGATGCCATTCAGTAGTTCATAATAGGTTGGAGTGAGTTTCTGCTTGTACTTTTAAGATTCTTGGATTGTCTTCTGGAGTCCCAGTAGAGGTGACTGTTAGTGAGTTATAATGATGTGACAGTTTCCAATTAGGAAATATGGCTCTTTGCACCCAGGTATTAATTGGGTGATGTTTGTTTAAGACTTCCAGAGTAAAAGCCATGGTACAATATTTCGGGTAGTAGTATAGAAAGGTGAGAGTAGGTGGAGGGGTAGGGTAGGCAGAGGGGAGTTGGCATAAAGGAAAGGAGGGTGAGGGTGAGCAGGAACAGGTGGTGGGGACTAAGCCAAAGCATTTTTTAGCGAGGCAGGAGAGAGCCAGAAGTAGTGTGGGCTAGGCAGTCGGGGGTGTGAGCAATAGGAGGGTGGTGGGGTAATGATTTTAGTGGGCTAAGGTGGATAGCTACACTAAGGGTGAAGTACAGAGAAATGAAAAAAAGACTGGGAGGGTTTGGTGCCAGAGGGTTTAAGAGAAGTACTATAGTACTGCTGAGATCCAGGATCACATAATATGTTAAAGTTCCTGAAAGGTGACAAACTGTGGCCTGGGCATATGCAATGTGTAAAATCCTTTTGTCTATATGTTTCCTTTGTTCTTCAAAGTCCTCAGAGATAAGTACAATACCTTGGGAGTAGGTCAGACAGTAGGCATATGCAATGTGTGAAATCCTTTTGTCTGTATGTTTCCTTTGATCTTCAAAGTCCTCAGAGACAAGTACAATACCTTTGGAAAAGGTCAGACAAAAATGTTGATTCAGTCACAAAATGTGTTAAAATTCCTTTGTTCTTTAAAGTCCACAAGTGCAGTTGCTTTAAGAGTGGTCAGATGAAAATGTTGATTCAGTTGCAGGACCCAGCATCACCATGTTTGTAAGACTAGTTGTAAGGCATATGCTTCCTTGGGGAGGCTTCAAGAAAGTTGATTTAAAATTAAAAGCTGATACCTGATGATGACGATTTGCAGAAATTCAGTCCAGAAGACTTTCACCAATGTTGTGTGCAATAATGGCACAGGTATTCCCAGCAGAAAAACATGTAAAAAAAAATGTGTAGTAGTCTTCTATGTGGCACAGTGTCAAAGGCCTTGCTGAAGTCCAGATAGGCCATGTCCACTGCCCTCCCCTGATCCACCTCCCTAGTCACCCAGTCAAAAAATTCAATGAGGTTGGTCTGACATGACCTCCCCTGGTGAAACCATGCTGCCTTGGGTCCTGTAGTCCATGGACAACCAGATGTTCCACCAATCTCTCCTTCAGTAGTGCTTCCATGATCTTCCTACTACCGAGGTGAGGCTGACTGGTCCGTAGTTCCCTGCTTCCTCTTTGTTCCCGCTTTTGTATAAGGGACTACATCTGCTGTCCTCCAGTCTTTGGGTACCCCTGTTTCCAGTGATCGGCTAAACAGGATAGCCAGAGGTTCAGCCACCACCTCTTAGTTCTTTAAGGACCCTAGGGTACCCCATCTGGCCCCATTGCTTTATCAACTCATTACTTCCAGTTCCTTCAGGACCCTTTCTCGTGTAAAGGACTTGTGTCCATTTCTGCACCATTCTCACCCCTTGTACTCCCTTCAGACCCATTACCCTCCTCTTCCTCAGTAAAGACTGAGCAGAAATACCTGTTCAATATGTCAGCTTTACTGTTGTCATCCTCCACGCAGCCCCCATCCTCCCCCTTCAGTCTCACTATCCCTCCCTTTGTTTTTCTTTTTTCACTTATGTACCTGTAAAAGGTTTTGTCCCCTCTACCCACTGATTTTGCAATGTGTTCTTCTGTCTGAGCTTTGGCTTCCCTTACTGACCTCCCTGCCTCCCTTTGCTTCTCCTGGTACTTCTCCCTATCCCCTTCTGCCTGTGTCTTTTTGGAAAGGATATATTAAAAATAACTACAAGTAAAAAAAAAGAAAGATCCATTGAAATCTTGTTGGAGATGATGCTGTATCCTCATCATCCACAAGAATCTTGTCTGCCATTTATACCGTCCCTCATAAACTGCAGTCAGGCCAGAGATTTAGCATGGCAGAAAGCTTCACTACAGCAGTTTGGATTGTGGGCAGTTCACTTGTGCGAAAAGGTGCACAGTTTGCCAGGAGAAGTCATTCTGGAAATGATCGGTAACTGCAAAACTGTGATATGCATTGGTTTGGTAAGGGTGGTATGAGATGGGAGCAACTTATGCCAACTATATGAAGACTTTTGAACAATCACCGGAGCCAGACATATAGTGGTCGCCACCAACAAGTTGCCTGGTAACAAGGTATACCAAGCAGTACCTAGTCTTGTGGTGCAGTAGATTCCTCTGGCAGTGCAGCACATATGTGTTGGACTGTTGGTAACCTGTTTTCACGGTGCCTTTTTAAATGTGCTAACATGCTGTTCACAAATTATCCACTTGGTGGCTACCATGACCTATCATGTAGAACTTGTATGTATTTCGTCACATATATTCTTTCTATACCAAATCACCGGCAGATGGTGGCACCTGTTGAAAAAAAATGTTAGTTCTCCGTTTCCATTCTTAGTCATAGAGCCTCAGTATTACAGTATCTCCCTCTAATCGCTTGTATAAGCTGCTGTTCTTATTTAAGAATGTAGCTTACGGTGTTCAGCTTAAACTTCACATTTAGGGTGGTGGAGTTTCTGTATTTAACATTATATTGAGTATTTCACCTTTTTTTTCCAATGGTTCAGTATATTTATACAAAAATCAGAAACTTCTTATGGTGGACTGTATAGCCTAGCAGTTGGAGCGGTTCCTGTCAGTTCATAGCAGTACCAAGTTTGGGGTTTGAATCTCATGGGGCCCAAATACATTTTTGTCCTGTCACATTTCATCTTATATATCCTTTCCATCCCTGGTCAGCAGTGCTCCCGTTATGAAGTTTATCATTAGGTATAGCTATACAGTGTAGTTTCTTTTTTCTTCAAATTTTCTCTTCAGCCACCCCCCCCCGAGACAGCCATTTCCATTGCCCATGTTAATGCACAGTAAATGTCTGGAGAACTCTGTGTGCTGGCAGTGATCTGATGGAGGGTGCAGTATACCCTCAGCTGTGAGATACATACAGTACTATGAACACCTTTGTATTTATGTATTTATTTGTAAAGTGGCAGTCTAACCAGAAATGGTTCTATTATATGCTGCCTGCCTGTGGCCATGGACACTGACTGTGATCATTGTTCAGTAGTTTCAGTGGCCTGGGCCACCTCATTCACCCACAGTGTATCCAAGGACTCCATCCACAAAGTGGCGGTCTAACTTGAAATTCCTCTGGTACTGATTCACACTATCCCATCTGTGGTCTACACAGTGCCAAAGTGCTTGTGGGTAGAACACATTAGTGTTTTTTATTTAATTTTTTTATTGAAAGTGGCAGTGAAATTTGAAATGCCTCTGGTACTGATTCCCCTTACATGACATTGCTGCTGATCAATTTCGATGTACTGTCCAGTACTGTAGATCAACCTGAAAAAAAATGTATTTCAAGCTTTCACAATTATTTATAACCCCCACCACCAAAAAATATCCAGGCTTTAAATGTTATTTGACCTCTGCTGTGAGTCTCCCCACACACTGACCACTATCCCATCAGTGGTCTTCACTGGCCCTTGGCATACTGTGCTTCTTGGGAGCTAGCAGGTAGAGAGGTGCATGGTCACTTCTCCATTCAATTTTCTACTTCCTTTCATACTTCTCTTACATGCCACCTGCCATTTGCCACAGACACTGACTGTTGTCCTAATGATTACTGTGATCATTGTTCAGTAGTTTCATGGGCACAGACAGTATTGCTAAAACATCACTGGCACAGTCCATTGTAAAGGGCTAGGGGCATGTTAGAGAATCAGGTGGTCAGGTGGCACTGTACCCCCAGATGTGACTCACACCCCAGGAAAAACTTCAACATTGGCTGCTCGGGATATGTTGCTGCCAAACCTGGCCTGGGCCACCTCATTCACCCGCAGAGTATTCAAGGACTCCAGGCACACAGTGCCAAAGTGCTGGTGGGCACCACACATTAGTATTTATTTATTTTTTAATAGAAATTGGCAGTGTCACATGAATGCCTCTTGTACTGATTCCCCTCACACCACATTGCTGCTGATGAATTTAAATGTGCTGTAGATCAACTGGAAAAAAAACATTTATTTCAAGCTTGTGTATTTATTTCCACCCCCCACCACTCCACAACAAAATACAGTATACAAAACATGGCTAGTAACTCAAGGCAGCACTCAGGCTAGCATTTACACCACTGTTGTGCGTTACCTTATTGGACTGAGCACTGTGTAATAATGCAGACACTGAAAATGAGAGGCTCATTCCCGGTGTGCAGTGTTACATTTAAATGTTATTTGACTTCTGCTGTGGGTCTTCCCACACACTGACCACTACCCAATCGGTGGTCTTCACTGGTCCTTGGCATACTCTGCTTCTTGGGAGCTAGCAGGTAGAGAGGTGCATAGTCACTTTGTTCAATTTTCTGCTGCCTGCCCAACTTCCCTTACATGGTGCCTGCCATTTGCCACAGACACTGACTGTTGTCCTAATGATTACTGTGATCATTGCTCAGTAGTTTCATGGGCACAGACAATATTGCTAAAACATCGTTGCCACTGTCCCTTACAAAGAGCAAGGAGCATGTTAGAGAATTTGGCAGTCAGGCGGTACTGTACCCCCAGATGTGACTCACACCCTAGGAAAAAATTCAACAATAGCTGCTCAGTATGTGTTGCTGCCAAACCTGGCCTGGACCACCTCATTTACCCACAGAGTGTCCAAGGACTCCAGGCACACAGTGCCAAAGTGCTGGTGGGCACCGCCTATTAGTATTTATTTATATATATTTTTTTTTATAGCAATAGGCAGAGTCACTTGAAATGCCTCTTGTACTGATTCCCCTCACACCACATTGCTGCTGATGAATTTTGAGGTGCTGTAGAGCAACCGGAAAAAAAAATATTTCAAGTTTGCGTATTTATTTCCACCCCCCACCCCTCCACAACAAAATACAGTATACAAAACATGGCTAGTAACTCAAGGCAGCACTCAAGCTAGAGTTCTCTCCACTGTTGTGCATCCCCTTATTGGACTGAATTTGTTCTAGGAGGTGACCCTTAAAATGAACTACATGATATACTACTACTACTAAGGAAACTACTAATATAAGCAAGACAGCACTGAGGCTTGCTTTCTTTAATTTCATATTAAATCCTACCATGGCAATAACTGGGGGGGGGCACACTTAATTGAACCCATCACCACAGTGCATTAAGTGTAGGCTTTTATTTGTTTTTGGGTACATTTAAAGATAACTTGATAAATAATTCATTTCTAAGTGCTTACGGAGAATCAAACTAATGTAAGCTAGTGACACAGAATGGTAATCAATGTGCAGGCAGAGATGAATGTGCCTTCATACAAAGCTTATGTTACATAGTGATATAATGACACAATTTGATATTAAGGAAAAGTTTAGTGCCTCACTAATCAACATCAACATCAGCCTAGCAACCCCCCCCCCCCTTTCCCTCTTTTGGCAGTAAGCGAAGCTAGTTTAACAAAGACATGATACAGACCGCAGTGTCTTCAAAAGCAATGTATCCCAATGCATCTCCCCTTCAAGTTAAGTTCAGTTTTGCAATGCTATTCACCATGGCCATACCAGGCTCAGAATTGAAGTGTGAAGTGCTTAGCATCTGAATGAGCTCCTCCACTTCTAGCCTAACCTAACCTACTTAATCTGTATCCACTTTTGTTCCTCTGGAAGTGTGAAGTGGACCCAGGTGTTTCACTGCATGGTGTAAAGGATAACAGTCACAACTTCAGAATATTTTAAGTGCCATTTACCTCCTTTATTATTAATTAAATGGTGTGGCCATGAGCAATTAATCAAGTGAGGGTGAGGTACGAAACTGCGGCAGTGACTGAGACTTTTGAAAGCTTTGGGGTACACAGTTCCTGAAATCATGTGTTAATGCTGTAAGCATAAAAAAAAAATGTCAATGTGGGTATTAAAAGCCTACTAACGTACTGTATAAAGAAAAAAAAACTATTTCTTTAAGTACAGTAAAATGAAATGCCAGATAGAATATATGAAGAAGTCCTTGTTATATTAATTTCATTGTTTGAAACTATGTAACAATCAATGATTCATGTTTTTCCCTTTAGAATGACCTAGCCAGGTTTCATAATGGAGCTAACAAAACCAGAGTTAATGAGAAATATAACCTGCGTTGTGTGCAAAGATTATGCTTTACAATGTTTTCCTTCAGATGTCATTCACTATTTAAATAGACTTCAGTGACTTTAAGGAACTCATTTAGATTATTATTAATGGCTGGTTAGAGTGTATTATGATCTAATCATGATTACTGCAATGTCTACTTCCAAAGTAATAAAGACAAAAACTCAGAAGATACAATTTATGTTCTTGGTTATAAGGCAGTATTAGTGGTTGTAATGGTGGGTCTATTATATTTATTTCATTATATAGTTATGTTACTTATTACATCTGTGTACAATTATGTTTTGCACAAGGAAAGAAGGAGCACTATATGTCTATAAGACACCTGTCACATACTGTAATGTTTCATATTTTACTGTGCTTATGGTTGCCTTGATAATGGAGTGGGACTCTTGGGGCAAATCAGATCATTTGTACATCTGATATATTATGCAGTAGTCAAGTCAATTTGGCTCAGGTGCAGCATGCTGTTTTTTGTTGGGATCCTATTTCTACTCTATTTTACAGCTGTGTCGAAAAATCAGACAGCAGACTGGCAGTGTATTGAAATATTACATTGAAATAGGGTGGCAGCCGGACAACCGAAGACTAGTATTCCATGTCATTCCTTTCTCACTGTGACTTGCTGGGGGATGTAACTGAAGAACCAATGAAAGCATACATAATGATTGGCTTCTGGGGCATCGCTAGGGCACACACCTTCATTGTGCCACACACTCTATGTACTGTAACAAAGCACTTGCTGTGTAAGCAATGGTAATGCAGTCTGTTGCATTATCAAATTTATTTGCTCCTATAAACAGCCCGGGACACCCTTTCCAGGCATCCACCAGCTCCCCCTTGGAGCAGCTCACTGTTTTACAGGCTACAACCGCAGCTGGTAACTCATTCATTCCACTCTGCCACCACCCTCTCTGTAAAAAAATGTCTTTTCATATCCATCCTGGACCTTCCACACACCTACAGTATCTCATATTATATGCATCCAAGCATTTTTTTGTCCCTTGTTGCTGCTTCCTACACTGTGCCAAGGTGTTCATTGATCCAGTAATGAGCACCCCAGATAATTTCTTTTCCTTAGTTCCTGCTATCTGCACCCCCCTCCAGTTGCCCCAAAATGCCCCCAAATGCCCCCAAAATGCAGAGCCTTGCATTTATAGCCATTGAACCCCAGGCAGCCAAGCGTCTGATCAGTGGCATTACTTCCACATACTGTATGTTATGCTGCTGATACAGTTCGGTGCATCTCCATATGGACCATAGCATCCTTCAACCTTTACGCACTCCAGTCTCACATGTCCCAGTTACCATTAAGGTAATTTCATTAGACCACCAGATAACCCCCCCCCCCATTTCTACTACTGTTTAGGTGACAGATTAAGTCAGTGAATAAGGAAATGCACTGTATCCCTGAAGTCACATAACAACATATATTTCTGATCTAATAAGCAACTCAAATTTATTTACTGCACACCAGACAAACCAATCCTACAGTACTGTATATACAATACACTGTGTTGACAAAGACAGAGAGTACACACAGACACTTTACACACAGATTCATACTTGTATTGCACCGTACGTTTGAGTCCTATTACAACAATCATTACAACAATTATTTTAATTCCTCAAGTCTGGACTTTCTTGGCATGCGAAGCTGCTCATTAATTCTATTTCTTATTTCCCTCCTCTCCAACTGCCCCAGATTGGGAAAGCACAGCTGTGCGTGCCTAAGCACATACATCTTGAGATTATCTGGAAGTGCCATTTTCCCACATGTCGTTAAAATGTATAGAGTTTGTCCACACCTCATATCTTTCATTTGTAATTGAGTGCTGAAAGAATAGAGCAGCATATTGGTTGCTATGACCATTGCACCGACCATAAACATCCTTCTTTCTGCAGACTTATTGCCATTATGGTACAATTGGGCAATTTACTCTTGTTTCGTGGTGTTGATGTGAGGGGTGCTGCTTGAGCAGGTTGAATTACAGGCTCCTCTGTGGTTATAGTGGAACTTTTATTGACAGGTTCCTGCACCTGCACTTCTGCAGTACTGCTGTACTGCTCAATAGCATGTTCATCAGTTGCCAGTAAAGGTACTGCTTCAATCTATGGTGTCAGCCACTCTCTGGCATCAAGTCGCTCCTCCGTGGTCACTAGCCAATTACTGATGAGCCCCAACATGTTGTCTTGGACTTCCAAAATTGTTTTGATCATTTCCTTTATGCCTTGTAAGTCCTGTTTCATTTGTTTTATTTCATCTATGTCTTGTTTTATTTCAGTAAGTTTCTGCAAATCCTGCTTCATTTGTTTAATGTCCTGTAAATCCTTTTTCACTTCTTTAATTTCTTGCAAATCCTCTTTTATTTCCTAAATTTCTTGAAAATCAGGTTGTTGGTGAGAGGGCTGTCTGTCTGGCTGTATTTCCTGTGAGTGTAGTGGTTCGGTCTGTGTGAGTGTGTCCACACAGTTTGGTGCAGGAACCAATGCAAAACAGTGGCCTGAAGGAAATAAAAATGTTGATGATTGGTTATTTGGGGTCACCAGCACCATAAATTACAGAACATGCTGTGCCATGTGTCATCTGCACACCACCAACAATACATAACTTTAACCAACTGTCTGTACTTTCCTACCACTGTGTCCTGTTCCAGTTGGTTTTATTTTCCCATGTGCATTACTTTCACAGTCAGGCCCCATTGCTTTGTCCACCTTGAGTTTTAAGAGTTCTTTCAGGATCCTTTCTTCTGTGAATGGACTGGTATCCATCCCCCTGTCCAGAGTGCTTCTATTGTTTGGTTTCGGTACCCCCCTTCTTCATTTGTGAATACTGATAAAAAGTATGCATTTGATATCTGTGCCTTTTCACTGTCTCCTTCGGCCCACTCCCGCTTCCCTTTATTAAGCCTCACTATCCCTCACTTGGTCTTTTTTCACTCCCTAATGAACCTAATGCACCACCTTCTTAACTGAGTTGGCTACAGTATATTTTCATTAGTTTGGGCCTTCACCATTCTGACTGGCTTCCCTGCCTCCTTCAACTTTAACTGGTACAGTTCTCTGTCCTGCTCCTTCTGTGATTCCTTGTATATCCTGAATGCTATCTTTTTCTCCCTAACCTTCCCCGTCACCTCTTTTGTGAACCATATTTGTTGCCTCGGTGATGGTAGTTTTGATTTTTCCCCATTGCTCTGAGTCCTGTTATGCAGCCATTTTTTCCCCAGGGTACCACTCAGGGACCCACTCCCAGGCTGGACAACTTGCTTATAATTCTTTGGTGTGGGTCTGTGTCAAATGCATTGCTAAAGTCTGCAGTACATAGGCCATGTTCACATCCCTTTGCTGGTCTACCCTTTTGGTCACCCAGTCAAAGAAATCTATTCCATTCATCTGACATGACCTTCCCACTGTGTATAAATGCTGCCTTGGGTCCTGTGTGCTACTGAGCTCCGGGTACTCAAAAATTATTTCTTCCAGAAGTGATTACATATATCTTCCCTACCACTACTGTGCTAAGGTCGCCTGACACATATTCCACCACCAAGACACACACACACACAGAAAGGACAGAAATTCTGTGTCTCTGTTGATGGATTTCAGGGCAAGGAATTTAAATAAAATAGCTACAGTATGTGTGGAAAAAATGAAAAGAATCACAGCAAGGGCTGCGAAAGTCTTTGAAAGACTGCCTGACACCCTGCACTGTACCTTATCTTGTTTTGTAATTCGGGCAATAAACATTAAGCAGGCAGTTGATGAAAGGTAATATTTATTGTTTATTGTTTGTTTATTGAATATAATCGGAATTACAAACCTTTGAGTCACAGACTCTTTTGCAAAGGCTCCACGTCGGTTACAGGGGGTGGAGGAGGACAAATACAGATTAAGACGAACAAAAACAGGCAGTGTATATATTTTCAGTACTGTCAAACACAGTACAGGTTAGCTCTTATTAGAACAGAGAGGCAATTAATCAACATTCTAGAAATCCTTCGACAGAAACTAGTTGGGTGCAGGTACTTGGGGTCAAGAGAGGCCCTGTGTCAGGAGAGGTGTGAGGCGAGGAAGCAAATAGAGTGGGCTGCAAAATTAGCCAAAGGTGCATTTCGCACTCTCAAGTAGTAGAGCTTTGAGACCCATTTTGAAAAGAGAGATGCTGAGGGTCTGTGAGAGAGGGGGTGGTAACGTATTGAGCCAGAGAGGGGCACGGTGGCAGAATGATCTCTGCCCTAGGGATGTTCTACAAAGGGGGACTCGAAAAGAAGGGATAGTTGTGAGTCTTGTGGTGCGTCTGGGGGGGGCAGCACTGATAATGGGGAGTAGGTCTTTGGGGGCTATCTGAAGTTGTATCTTTTATGCGAGGATGCATGTGTGGTACCTTAATCTTTGCTGGAAGTTTAGCCAACCAGCCAAAGAATAAAGATCACAGGTGTGGGTAAGTCAGTCGCTGCCTGTTACAAGCCAGCATGCTTTGTTCAAGGCTATGTTTATGCTGCTTAGCGTGGTGGGTTCAGCGGAGCCGTATATAACAATCCCGTAGTCAACGAGGGAGAGGATGGAGGAGTTGACTGCAAGAAGCATAGCCTGTGAGGGTAGGCAATGCTTGAGATGACAGAGTATGCCCACTCTCGAGTTGACAGCGGAGGAGAGGAGTTGGTTGTGACTATGGTAGGAGAGGGAGGTGTCTAATGTGATGCCCAGGTATTTGAAGCTTGTTACGTGTTCCAGCAGGTCGCCTTGTGAGTTCTTAATTAGTAGTGCCAACTGACTATGTGGGCTTTGACGATGACCAAAGATCATGGATTTCGTTTTTTTATAGTTGATGAACAGGCGGTGGTCTGTGAACCAGTTCTCTAGTTCCCAGAAAAAGCCCTGTAAGGCCAGTTGGAGGGCGCGCGGTTGAGAATGTTTCCAATACAGTACCGCATCATCTGCATAGAGTAGTATATGACCACTACACGCCTTCGGGAGAGAGTTAAGGAAGAGAGTAAAAAGCAGGGGGCCAAGTATAGACCCCTGCGGGACCCCAGAGCAAACTGATTTGGAGGTGGAGAGGGTGGTGTTTATCCTGACTTGTTGCGACTGCCCCGAGAGGTTGTCCCTGAACCAGACCGTTGCCTCAGGGGTCACATTAAGCTGTGGAAGGACACAGAGCAGTAGCTCATGACTGACCATGTCAAATGCCTTGGTCAGATCCACATAGACCGCCCCTGCGATTGATCCTTGGTCGAGGGCCTCATGGAGGAATGAGGTGAACTCTGCAAGTGCAGTGACGGTACTATGGCCAGTCCGGAAACCATGCTGTTCCTGGCTGAGAAGGTTATATTTAGTAAGGTATTCAGTTATCTGATTGGAGACTATTTTTTCCAGAGCTTTGGAGAGGGGTGGCAGTATAGAAATAGGTCTGTAGTTGTTGGTGTTGGTAGGGTCACCGCTCTTAAGAATGGGGGTGATTATGGCTCTTTTCCAGGTAGAGGGAAACTGACCACAGCATAGCGAGAGGTTGAGGATTTTTGTAAGGCGGGGAAGAGTGACATCCAGAGTAAGCCGAATGAGTTTAAGTTCAAGGGAGTCATTGCTATAGCAGGTGTTGGCTATGGCTTTGGTAATGTAGAGTTTGGCCTCACTGCACGAGATGACTGTGAGCCGAAAGGGAGGTGAGTTGACTACTGATCGGGGTTTTGGGGGAGGTGGGGTGGGACCAGGTGGGAGACATCAGGGGGGAGGATATGGGAGAGGTCCGAAAAGGAGGAGTTTAGGGCCTCAGCGATGTGGCAGGATCCTGTGTGTCAACCCCATTAAGGTTGAGTTGGGTAGGGGTAGGGGAGCAGGATTTTCCACTGAGTTCTTTTATGTTGTTCCAGAATTTTTTTCCATCGCCCCAGGAGGAGGTGAGGGTTTGCTGGTAGAAGTTCGCTTTAGCCTGCCTCAAGGCCCAGGTACATTTATTGCGTGCCTCCCGGTAGAGTTGTCTATCCTGGGTGCATTGGGAGTTGAGGCCTTGCCAAAGGTTGTCTCTATGTTGTAGCAGGTTTAGAAGCGATGAATTGTCATCCGGGGTGGTTCTGGTTTTCTAACTTGCTTTGAGAGGGAGCGAATATATCACATGCTTCGCTGAAGGTGGTTATAAAGTGGGCAAGCGCAGTGTCAACTGACTGCGTGTTGTAAATGGGGAGCCAGTTGCAGTGAGATAGGTGGGCTTTTTGGTTCTCGAGGCCTCCTCTTTTAAGCCTTCTCTGCCATGAGATTTTTGGGGGGCCAGGGGGCAATTTACCCAACCACCAGCAAGTTACCGGTGAGTGGTCACTGATAGAGTCAGAGAGCACGGTTGCGTGGGAGAGGTTACGTGGCCTGTTGGTGAAAATGAGGTCTAACAGTGTGGAGGTCCTGGATTTATGGTCCCTTCTGGTAGGGGAGGTGACTATTTGGGTAAGATCGAGAGCACGGGTAGTGTCTTTGTAGCTGGCAGAGGCTGGGGATAGCCAGTTAACACTGAAGTCACCCATTAGGATGATTTCACTAGTATTAGGTAGGTGGGAGATAATGTGGAGGATAGAGTCAAACGCGGGTTTTTGGTTTCTAGGGGGGATGTAGGCCGATATAATGTGGAGAGTTTTAGTACCCAGCCTGAGTTTGACTGTTAGCGTCTGGGCTCCAAATTGGGGTGCGGGGGTGTGCACTTCGGTGACATTGAGCGAGGATTTAACATACATAGCACAGCCTCCGCCTCTCTTGCTGGTCCTGTCAGTCTGGAAGAAGGTATAATTACTGAGGGAGACAGCAGAATTGGGAATTTTATCAGAGAGCCAGGTCTCTGATAGGGCTAGTATGTCCGGGGCATGCTGGGCAATCCAGCCTTGGAGAAGGGTGTGTTTTTTAGGTAGGCTGCATATGTTAAGAGTGGCTAGCAACAAACTCCCATGCGGTTGTTTAGAGAGGCCTTAGAGCGGGTGGTCCTGGGTTTGGGTGGATATTGCCAGGTAATAATAGGAGTAGGAGGGTGTTCGAGCAGGGTGCACCTGCACAGTTTGGATGCATGACACTGGGCCTGGTAGGGTGTAGGGCTTTAGTGCTGGTGGTGGGACTGGGAGAGTAGGAATGATGCTGGAAAGAAAGGTAAGGGTCGTGAGAGGAACGTTAGTGGGGCTTATATATGTGGTGAGGGGTTGGGGTCTGCGATGGGAGGCTGAGGCACAGTGCATAGCATTTGTGAGTGGGATGTAAGCGTGATCATGTGTGGTATAGGCCATCAGGATCAATTTGATGAGCGTGAGGGTTTGTCGTAGATGGGTCTGCAATAATCAAATAAAGCTGCAGAAGAAGTGTTAATATTATAGTGTAGAGTTCTAGGTGCCTCGGGGGGGGTTGGAGAGCAGGGTGTAAGAACCTGGAAATCAGGAGGGAAGTAAACAGAAGGGATACCATTATAAGTTGAGAGAGTGAGAGGTATGTTACAGTGGCCACTAGTGTTCAGTTGGTATAACCTGCTGATGGAAGAATGGGCTGATAGGTTATTTCAGGCAGGTCACCTGACTTAATATAGCTATAAATTGAAAAGCAGGGGGTGGTGGTGAGGCGGTGGGGAAGCCCCAGCAAGCGTTGTGAGGTTAACCTGAGCTGCAACTGTCTGAACACTTTCACCGTAAACTTCGCGCGAGCGAAGGGGAGCTGGTGGCCGTTGCTGGAAAAAGGCACCAGGAACCCAACGGTCGCGACTGCTGCCAGGAGCAAGGTAGATTTACCTGGGCTTTCTTTCTTTCAGGGATTGCTGCGAGCAGGGAGGGCATCTGAGCTGGCCCTCGCGACCTCCTCAGGTCTTCTCGGGGGGAGGGGGGTGGTATCTGTGGGAGAAATGGAGAGAGGGGGGATTAAGTAGGCAATTACAGGGAGAAAAGATTAACAGCTGGGGGTGGGCAGTTCCTTTGGTGTGGCGAGTAAGGAGAGGGCTAGCAGGAAATTTGAAACTTTGAGCAAGACCAAATCAGGGCTAGCAGGGAATTTGAAACTTTGAGCAAGAACAAATCAGGGCTAGCAGGGAATTTGAAACTTTGAGCAATACCAAAACAGGGCTAGCAGACAGTTTGAAACTTAGCAGGACCAAGGATTCCTAGTTGTGCTTACTGTTGGCTGCACGCATGGAAATGCACATTAATGTCTAGCTAACAGCTCCAAATATGATTAGCACAGGGCACTTCAGCAATCACAATTCGACTGGCTGCAGAAACTCCTAATATAGTACAGGCAAAACACATAAACTGGAGCAGGCTCATTTGAGAAACTGTGCAAAATTATGAACTACTAATACAAAATAAAGTTCAGTATCTGCCTGAGCCTGAGCTGCAACTGTCTGAGCACTTTCCCCGTAAACCGCACGGCGAGAAGGGGAGCTGGTGGCCATTGCTGGAAAAAGGCGCCAGAAACCCAACGGTCACGACTGCTGCCAGGAGCAAGGTAGATTTACCTGGGCTTTCTTTCTTTCGGGGATTGCTGCAAGCAGGGAGGGCTTCTGAGCTGGCCCTCGCCACCTCCTCCAGTCTCCTCGGGGTGAGGGGGTGGTATCTGGGCTTTCTTTCTTTCGGGAATTGCTGCGAGCAGGGAGGGCTTCTGAGCTGGCCCTCGCAACCTCCTCCAGTATTTGACTTAGGCAAGCTAATTAAATACCTTGTAAGGGCAAGAAAGGACCAGTTGTAGTACTGTATTTCAATTATTATGATTTTCAGACAGGCAGCAAGTGAGGGAGAGTCAAGATATAGAATGTTACATGAATGTGAATTCTTCTTGGTGGAGGGGCCGAGAGAGAGAGAGAGAGAGACAGATAGGGAGACAGACATACATAACTTCTGTTCAGTTTTTTTTCTTGGTGGAGAGGGGGACAGAGAGGGAGGGAGAGAGAGAGAGAGACACACACATTGACAGAGAGGGAAAGAGACATACAGTACTTCTGTTCTGATTTTTTTCTTGGTGGGGAGGTAGAGAGAGAGGTAGGGAAAGAGACACAGAGGGAGAGAGCTTGCAGGATACACTCTGGTTTAAACTCTGCAAAGAGCCCCCCAAAACTTTTTTTTTAATATAACCCATGGTAGAAGCACAATAACACACTGCAGGGTATGTGGTTACAAGGAATTACTGTATGCCTCGGTGCTGTGAGGGCACTCGGCTTCACATCCTGCCTCACAACACACCCAAGGTGTGCAGGAGATCCCTGCACCCACATACCCTTTTTTGGGTGATAGCTTACATACTGTAGTCACCGTAAGGTGTGGTCATAGCTTTCCATTGCCTTAGGTTTTTCCATTTTCTGTTCCGGAGGCACATTCTCCTTCTCTGTGTTTTTTCCTGACACTTCAACCACAGGCTGTTGTGCAGGCTTGTGGTTCCATGCTTGTTGAGCCTCCTGCATGCCTCGCTCTATGGTCTTCTTATCCAATGTTCATTCAAATGTGGCCCTCTTTAAACCTAGCACAGCCTTGCTTCCTGTCAAAAAAGCAAACATTGGACAGACAGAAAATTACAGATTTGTCCACTACAGGCACAGTAATACACCTAAATACAACCAAATGGCAAAATCTATGGTGTGCAAAAGGGTGCAGCAGCACCAACTAGTGTAACTTAATTCCCTGCTACTACATTGCACTTTGTTGAGGTCTTACAGTAATGATTGTACCAAAGATTATATTAAACATAATCAACTCTGAAATTACTATCCTACTGTCTGTCAAAAATGTAACGAGACAGATATAGTAAGAAGGCACACTTCCACAGCACCCAAAGTTGCAAGAATCGATGATTCACCACTGTCCACATAAGGCAATATGGCGTACCCTTTAGCATTTAGCATACAGTACCACCAACAATAATTAAACCTCTTTCCCCAGATTAGTATGTGCAATAACATTTTTACCTACATTACAGCACTTTAAATATATTAATGAATACAGAACAGTACTAGCCATGCAGATGCACAGTCCTGACATTGAATTTCTTATTTCTGGTATCCGGGTAGGCTTTTGACAGAGTGCAATATTCACCTTCTTTTAATTCTCCTGTAAACTGAGCTGTCTCAACAAAGTTTCTGTAATGCTTCCTTCATAAAAAAACCAAAAAAAAAAAACAAAGCAAACTTTAGCACTGAGTAGAATGTTCTGGAATCCATGTACAGATATAAAAAGGAACTGAAGTTCAGAAGTGAATGCAAATCAGTAATGATTGTAGTGCACAATCTGGGAGGCAGAACGTTGAAATTTATGGTGTGCTTAGACAGGATCAATGTATGACATAATCACCTTTGATTGGCTGTTATGAAATGGAAATGAGCCCAGCCAATTAAAGCAGTGAAATGTGAGTACTCATAGAATGACTGGAAGACATAATTCAGTGGCAATTGTCACCGTATGAGCCAATCAGAGTGACCTCATTGTTTAGGAACACCTTAAAAGACTGCCATAGCTTCACAGTAGCACAAACATTATCAGGGTTGATTTTGCAAGAGGACTGATTTGGAGAATTCAACATGACTAAAATCCCCAATGCTGTCAAGCAGCTTCTGTTAAATTATCGTAGGTTTGGAAAGACTTACAAGGAATGTGTTGCCCTTCTTCATGAGTCCAGAATACAAGTGACCAGGCAAGGCATGACCAAATGCCTGAAGAATAATGGGAAACCATGAGCCACAAAGCAATCCGCATTTGGAAGGTACAGTACAGTGTGGCACTGATGTTTACCAGTAATGAACACAGAAATGTACTACAACCAAAATGAATAATGAAATACTATTTGTGTGACTTTGTTTTTCCAGACAGGTCATGGAACTCATTGATAAAGTCATGAACGAAGCTGATAAAAGTAGTGTATGGGAAATCAAGGACATTGTGAAATGTGATTTGTCAGTGCACATTTCTGAGTCATCTGTGTGCAGACTCAGAAACAGCTGGGGTGGACGTTTGGGCGTGCAAGGTAATGCACGGCACTATGAAGTGTGAAATTAATGTGTAGTACCATCATTGTTTTACCTGGAACAGTAAAGTGTATGTTAATAATGGGTATGGTTGTTGTAAAGAGTGGCATTAGGGGGATTTTTATGGTTTGCTTCTCAGGATATACTGTAAGTAAGCTATGACCACCAAAAACATGGTATGTGGTTACAGGTAAAGCACGATCCATGTGCGTTATGAGGCACAAGGTGCAGCAGAGTGTCCTCACAGCACCAGAGGTGTGCACTGAATCCCTGGAACCATATACCCTGGAGTGGGTGATTCAACTGATAACAAGTGTTATGCTGCACAAAACCAAAAAAAAAAAAAAAGAAAGGTGATTGTTTGCTTATTGAATATGGAACTTCTGATTGTATCATGCAAATTTGAAATGTGGTCCCAGGAACTCAGTCTGCAGAAGTGTGTCTCTGTCAGTCTGTGTCTCTCCCTCTCTCTCTCCCTTCCCCCACCAAGAAAGAATCAGAAAAGAAGCATGGGCAGGATTCACTAAGAAAGCCAAAAATCCCACAGTTGCAGGAAAAAGGCCTGCAGCACTGTGGAAATGCAGTTGTGTGATATTCATAAAGAAATTTTGAGCAGGTGTGGAATTTCGTAAAATCCCCGCAGCTGCGGAAATTCAGCAGCTGTGGAAATTGCGCACGTGCTGAAAATCTGTAACTGTGGATCTGCAGCTGCAGAAATAGCTTAGAAGGCGCAGCAACAGTGAACTTAATTAGCTGGAACAGCAGACTTTAACAGGGCTGCCATAGAATGAAGCTGAAAGCACCCACAAAGAGACCAGCAACCAGTCCCTCAACTGGGACCACTGCAGCACCACAGATACCAGCAATACTATGGCACCACAGTGGCCAACTATCACTGCTGGTCCTCCCTCCCTCCCTCCCTGAGGTGTTCCTGTTGCCTGCAGGGGTAGCACTCACTGCAGGCTGGCCAGGCTCTACTGCCTGTGGGGCTCCGTTATGGGCTGCACTGGGTCTGGTGGTTGTTGCCTGTTGCCATATCATGGCAATGTGTGCTTTTGTTGCTGTACCAACAGCCATTGTTATACTATCTGGGATGTTATTACCTGTGCCACACCTCCATCTTAATTGATTCCAGTTGCTGGGGAACTACTGCAGTTTGCTGAGGGAGAGTTACACCTCATTCCACGTGTGTAACATTTTTTCCGCAGCTGGGGAAAAAACTGGTTGTGAATAGCTTTTCAGGGACTGTTCTTTACTTATCTCACACCTTTTTTCCTCAGGGACTTCCGCAGCTGCGCTTTTTTCCACAGTCCTTAGTGTTGTTTTCCACAGCTGCAGAAGGTTTTGTGAATAACACCCCGTTCAAATTCCCCTTTGTTTCCATAGCTACAGCAGTTTTGGGGACTTAGGGAAGGTTTTGTACCTTCAGAAAGCTTTGTGAATCCAGCCCCATGTCTCTCACACTCTCTGTCTCTCTCTACCTGTCTTCTCCTCCCCCTCCACAAGGCTTTTAGTTAGCTTGCCTAATGAAAATATTACCTTTGAACAGCTGCTTGCATCATGTTTATTGCATCAATTACTGAACAAAGTAAGGTACCTGTGGCCAGCCAATCTTTCAAAGACTTTTACAGCACAGGCTGTGATCCAGTCGTTGGCCAGTAGGAATATTTTTGAAAGTGGTAAGGCCATAATGTTGAGATGCAAGACATTAAGACTGGGTGTCTAGGGTAGCTTTAACAGCAGATAAAGAACACTTCTTTTGTTATTTTCATACCCCTGATTCCTTGGTGTGAAAATAAAAATCCCAGGGAGTTAGTGGTGTGGGCCACCATGGCTGGTCTTGAAGCATGCAGCAGCAACTGGAGAGGGCCAAGTGACTAAGCAAGAATGCCAGCAACCGCCCACCTATCCCATGATGAGCACTATTACAATGTTCTGTAAAACAGTTTTGTATGATGGCTGGGGCTCTGGAGGACACCTGACTACAAGTCCCTCAGAAACTGTGATGGTCTAGATGCTACAGCATCTGGTTATTGCTGCAGATGTTATTGAATGTGAAACATACTTTTGTTTATGTATTTTCAACCCCTGACTCCTGGGAAAAGAATAATTTCTTTCCTGTGGGTGTGGGACTGGCAGTCAGATTGTGCCACACCACTGACTCCAAGGGGAAGAGTACTGTTGTCCCCAGAGTCAGGTGAAGGAAAGAAGTAACAAAACATACAGTATTCAAGTATTCAATGAAAGACTGAAACCCCACCACAAATGAAAATTGACCACGGACATTATGGGTGCCTAAAGACCACAGACAGCCTTTATATACCCTAGAGATTTTTCTCACATAACGATATGCTACTTATGGCTAGGTGGATGGGTGGATAATGTAGGGGTCATGGTCATTGTGTTTGAGTCAGTGCAATGTACTGTACTTACCACATTATGGTAAAATTACTGTATGATGGCGCATGCTGATGGCACAGTGATGTCACTTACATAAAGTTCTCCAGTTTTGTTTATAGAACATGCCCCATGATATGAGAGGCAAACAAGGTGCTATGACTTCAGCAGGTCCAGCAATGGATCAAAGATGGGGAGACATTCGACAATGTGATTTTTTCGGATGAGACAATGTGCCAGTTTCAAAGTCACACAGTGATTGCATTTAACAAGAAGGAACATGATGTCAGCAAGCCTAAGCCGAAGCACCCACTTAAGCTGTGTGGGTGCCATTTCACACCATGGGCCCGGACCAATACAAATTTTTGAAGGTAAGTTAATCAAGAAAAGCATGTGTTTTTAGGTGAGATACCTACTGTGGGTATAGTGCTGTTCAGCCAGGTAACACAGTACTCAGCACCTGATCATACGTACTGCACAAGTTGGAAAGTGTAGACATACTGTACTGCAGCAGAGAACTCATGGCATGGGCACAATGTCATAATTATGCAGTGATTTATCTATTATAGGAATTATGGATCGCAAATTCTTTGAAGATCACATTGTGAAGGTGAAGGTGCTAGCTCCGTATATTGTTGAAAGATAGTCTGATTGCCCCCATTGTTTTTTCCAAGGTTCTATAAAATCTTCAATGTTTTTTTATAATTGTGATATGCTGTACTGAGATGTCTTTTACTCAATAATATCAGGCCAAGAATTGGTAGTACTGACATTTACAGTACCCACCCACCCAGAGACCTACCCAGACATGAGTCCGCAGCCAAAGGTGGCTTCAGCCACCAGGTGTGTGGGTTTGCCAGAATGACCAACACCAAGCCATGTGTTATTGCTTTTATCCAATTAATTATTTTTAAAATGTGTGTACAGTGCTGTACTGTACAGTATGTATGTTAAGGGAGCTTATGGCAGTTAATAAAATGAACGTAATAACTTTTTAAATATTTTTATGCAGTTTGCAGTGTACAGTATATTTACAGTGTAGGTACTTTTCTGGCACAGCTAGTCAGTGGTGTACTGCACCTTAAATTTCATGACACGGTGCAATGCGATCTGGACACATACTGTTTAACATAAAAGCACAGTATAAAGATACTGTACTGTTGTAATACAGAAAAACACAGTACTGCACACTCAGTAAAACAGTGTACTGATCACAAAACATTCATTCCCCTAACAGACAATGATCCTAAGCATACTGTTGCAAGGAAATGCTTGGAAGACAGTGGTGTAAACTGGATTAAGACACCAGCAGAGTAAGTACTGACAGCATAATGTACAGCACTTAATGTCTTGGAACCAGTGACAGCACTGGGGGTTTAAAACATTGATCAGAACGGACCCAGCAATGTAAAAAATGTGGGTCAAAAGAGGATCCTGCTGGGTCAAAACATACAGTGTAGTAATTAATTGTGGACTGTGAACAGTTCACACTGCCTTCCTCTGGCTATTGTGTTAGAGTACTGTACTGTAGGTACATCAATTTAGACACACCAGCAAAGGAAAGAGGGGTCAATTTTGGAAATTATGCAACTTTTGCTCTTTTGGTGCATGTTAGTGCTGTCACTGCTTGGAACAGTCATTGTTACAAATTACAATATACAGTACTGCAGGTTAAAAGTAATATTATGTAACACTGTGGTGAAATTTACTGTTGGAACGCGACTCACGGTATGACAAACACTGGTTTAAAGCTACAAGTGAAATTGCAGGGGAAACCACAGACAGAATACTGGCTGACTTTGGTCACGTGCAGTATTGGTGGAATTGGGAGGCTTACTGTATATGGGGAATACCACATTAAAATAGATAAGACAGCTCTGAGATCCACTAACCCTGAAAAATAACTTTGGTATTGGAAGGACCTAGTTCTAATCTGAGGCCTTTTAGTACACCCTTTTGAAGGTATAAGTTCATGCATCTCCCCTTTGGGATTTACGCCAAATCACAGGTCTTCCAAAAGAACATTTTACACATTTCTGAGGGGCTCACTGGCACATAGGTCATTATGGGTGTCTGGATGATTACTGGGGAGCCCACTCCCTGTGTCAATAAATATTTTAATAATGAAATCCTGCAATAGTTTTTGTAACTGAAAAAGAGGCCCTGGTCATCCACGCCGTCACCTCTGTGACTAGTTTGCACTGTAATGCAATGCAAATTATGTTTTTCAAGTTTTGTAGCCTTTGCAAATTGTTGAATACATTGATAAGTATAAAGTGTTAAGTGATATACAGTAATTCAATCTTTCGTTTTTCAGATCACCAGATCTGAATCCTATCGAAATGAGGTGGCAGTCACTGAAACATTACATATGGTGCCATGCGAAACCTAAATCAAAAGACGAACTGAACAGCAAAACAGTACTACTGGAATTATTGGATAACACAGGCTGACTGCAACCCTTACATCAATCACATCCAGAAAGTGCTTCCAAAAGTGATTGAACGGAATGGCAGATCATCGGGAGAGTGATGTTGAATATACTGTACAGTCCTGGTTTTTTACATTTTTAAACTCAGCTTTGTTTATATACAGTACAGTTACTCAGTCGGTTAGCAGCATTTCAAAAGTTTAGCAAATTATAAAACAAAGGTATTGATCACATCAGCTTTCTTACTGGACAAATGTGGTTATACAGTAGTTGCACCCTTTTGTTGGTACATACAGTATGTATTATGCACTGTAAAACATGTGTCTCTTTCGTGGTTTTCATGTCTGAACTATGCAACTGCTTATAAAGACCGTCTTAGTGTAGACAGCGTTTCTTTTCAGTACTGCACAGTATGTCTGATGAGTACATTAATGCGCAGTATGTCATAGCAGTCTTTACAATTTGTACAGTCTTTTATTTATTCTGTAAATAAATATTGCTCTTTGTAATCTACTGAATTACTCTATTTGGACTGTACTTGTTTTATACCATCAACGCTTCTGCGACCAAGGGTGTTATAGAGGCGACTGCAGTTGTTGTTGGTGTGTTACAACATAGGAGAACTTTTGTACCTGATGTAGTACATTGTTGTTCGGTTTTGTAAGATTACACCAAAAAGTCACTCTGCACTCACAGTGAAGAAGCAGACATGCAAGATGCTTTAAACAAAATGGTTTTAATGTTGTCCAAGGCAGACATACAAATAAGTAATTCTTACTCCATGTTGGTGCTTCCAGGCACTGCATGTACTGTACATTCAGTGCCTGTAGGCACCTATTGTACAGTATATGGAGTGGAAGATTGCTTAATTTGTATGTCTGCCTTGGACAATATTAAAACCATTTTGTTTAAAGCATCTTGCATGTCTGCTCCTTCATTGCGCACTGTGAGTGCAGAGTGACTTTTTGGTTTAGTAAGAGTGGCAAGGATTGGTACTCTGACTCTGCACCTGGATAATTTTGGCTAAGCACACAGGTTTGGAGGTGGATTTTTCTGTTTTGTAAGATGCAAAATAATTCCAATTCACTTTTATGCCAAGTGGCACCATGCCTTGAAGCACACATCATGTGACAGCAGCATTCATGTGCACATACTGTAATGTGCATCAGGGAACCACAATGTGGTACAGCAAAACCACAATGTGGTGCAGCAAAACCACAGTATCGTACTGTATGTACTGTGTGACAATGAATTACTGAAGTTCGGATGGCAGAATGTGTGTGTGTGTGTGTGTGGGGGGTGGAATTGGAAGGGAAAGGTTTCAATGTCCACTGATGACACCAAGATCTGCAACAGGGTGGATAACCTGCAGAAGGAGGGAGGTGCTGATGCAACTCAACAGTTCCATGGTGAGGCCACGCCTGGAGTACAGGGTGCAGTTCTGGAGGCCCTTGTCTCAGAAAAGACATAGTGTAGATGGCATGGAAATGATGCAGAGAAGGGCCACTAACATGGTGCAGGGGTAAAGTGGGAAGACACATGAGGAGAGGTTGAAGGAGCTGGATTTGTATCCTCTGTAGACTACAAATTCTGTTTGACATTTTCATAGCCGACATTGCAGTAGGGACTAAGAGCAAGATCAGTCTCTTCGCAGATGACACAAAGCTTTGTGTCGAGGTAGATGGGGGTGGGGGCAAAAGTACTTCAGGAGGATATGGCAAAACTGAAGGAATGGTCTCACGCTTGGCAGCTTGGTTTCAATGCCAAGAAGTGCAAAGTGATGCATTTAGGAGGCAAGAACCCAGAATACAATTACTAGCTGGAGGGTGTCCTGTTAACAAAATCCAAGGAGGAGAAAGATCTGGGAGTGCTAGTAACCAGGGAGATGAATCACTCTGCTCAGTGCAGGAAGGTAGCAGTGAAGGCAAACAGGATGCTAGGGTGCATAGCAAGGGGAATTACTTCTAGGAAAGGGGGAGGTCATCGTGCCCCTGTACAGGTCCCTGGTGAGACTCCACCTGGAGTACTACATGCAATTCTGGTTCCCCTACTTGAAAAAGGACATCAAACTACTGGAGTGAGTACAGTGCAGGGTAGCAAAGATTATCCTTGGGCTGAGGGACAAACCATATGAGGAGAGACTGAGAGAGCTCAATATGTATATCCTGGAGGAAAGAAGGGAGAGAGGGAATATGATTGAGACCTTCAAGTACCTGAAGGGTTTGAGCAGAGTAGACACCAGGTGTATGTTCAATCTGAAGGGCGGAAGGGAAACCAGGGGACACTCTATGAAGTTGGAAGGGGGCAAGTTCAAGAGGGAACTGAGGAGGCACTATTTCACAGAAAGGGTGGTGGCAGGGTGGAACGCTCTGCCAAAGGAAGTCGAATCGCTGCAGAGTTTTGGGGGCTTCAAGAGGGGGTGGGAGAGATTCAAGGGGAGGGTAAAAACCAGGAGGGGACGGGAGATGTGGGGGAGAGCATGTGAGGGAGGGGGGCAGCTGCAGTCTAAAGGATTGAAGTGCTGCACACTCAAGCAGACTAGATAGACCAAATGGCTTGTATCTGCTGGCAATTTTGTATGTTCGTACAAGAGACAGAGGGGACATGATCAAAACTTTGCAGCACAGTACTGTACAGTATGTGAAGGGGATCAATAAATTGGGGGACCACTTATTTTTAGGGAAAGGCAGATACAAGAACTAGGAAGCATGGACTAAAGATGGAGGGGGGATGTTTAGGGGAAATGTTAGGAAGCATTACTTCATGGAGACAGTAGTTGAGCACCGGAATGGACAGACAGAGGAGGTGGTTTGAGCCAGTAGAGCTGGTGATGACATTATATTGTACTTTATAAAATGGGTACAAAAAATTCTAAAACCTGATTGGCTAAGAGCCTCTCAGAGCCGTATCCTTATAGTGCCATATTGCTGCAACCTGCACTTCTTCAAAGAGACCCGCCACTGCACAAGTGGCATATCGTTGTGCCTGCGCTATCACTTTCTGACAAAGCAAGCAGCTCAGCGGGTTGTCAAGGAAAGCCTGCACATTCACACAGTGTCGCCTCACAGCAGCGGCACCTACAGCACCTCGGTAGTCAAATAAACCACCTATATGCCACTGTCTGTGACCAAAACCCCCCTTTCTACACATCCCTAAGCATAAATGTTTGGTGTATAATTTTTTTATTTAATTTTATTTCATTCTTCCCATTTTACTCACTAGCTGGCCATTTCCTCCACGCGCTGCCGCTACTTCGCAAAACCACAGTAAGTGCTTCTCATATCTCCACACTCCATTTCTCCATCACTCCATGTCCTCTCCTTTCAATATCAATATCAGTCTAAAACTGTACCCACTACTCGCAAAATCATGTATTTCTCTGTTACTGTTGCACTTTGACATCGGGGAAGCAGGAAACTGTAGTTCACGGTGGCCGGTAAGAGACACACTCGCTCCCACTCAAATCATCCCAACTGAAACTGATACAACCAGACAGAAAAATATAACAAAAACAACTAAAATGTACACTACATAAATAGTTTTATATACATTTTTTTCTTGAGGGGGAGAACCTTCACAGTAGATGTGTTCCCTGCTATGAAACACGCTCGCTCTTATACTCTTGGTGCCAACAGCTGTAACTCGAACTGAGTGGGCAAACAAAAACATATTAAACAAAAAAAACCAAAAAAACACATGGTTTCAAGTCTTTCTCTGGGTCATTGTGTGATGATTGGAGACACTCACACACCACTGCCCTGTAGTAACTTTCAATGAAAGAGCTCATTCCAAGACAATGATAAGGACTATTTTTTTTTACTTTTTACTCCAATTATCACATTGTTTACTATTTTTATGCACATTTCTGTCTGCATTTTTTTTAATTAACTTCTTTGGGGAGAGGCCCATTTTATAAGCAGAATAAGACATTCCGAGGTGTGGTTTATGGCCTGATAAGAGCACTTTCCAGGTGCTAAAGGCACTCGGTGCAAGCGCCTCCTGCCTCATTATGCACCAGGGGCGTGCTCTTATCAGGCCATAAACCACACCTCGTTGTGTCTTATTCCTTATGTAAAAGACTAGTGAGGCCTAACCTGCAGTACTGTGTGCAATTCTGGAGGCCCCACAGTCAAAAGAACTTTGACAAGGTGGAGAGTGTCCAGAGAAGGGAGAACTAGATAGTACAGGGATTGAACAACTGAGCATACTGTGCTGTTTGAGGAGCGATTGAAGGACAACAATGGGTACTCGCTGGAGGAGAGGATGGATCTGTGGGAAATGATAGAAACATTCAAGAACTTCATGAACATAAAAAAGGTGCAGGGGGATAAATCTGTTTTTTATACCACAACTGTGTTTGTTTCCTAATAGATGGTTTGAAAGTTTGGATGCATTTCAAGTTGCACAATAACACACACAAAATGGATCTTTTTAAGGATGCCCTCCATCTCCACATATAGATGTAAGCTTTCATATACAAAACATTTATACATACATACAGTACACATAAACATATAGTACATGAATACATGCTGTACAGTAAATACTCTTCCTAGTGCTGTTCTTAATTGTTTAAAAATATACTGTAGCATTTAAAAGCAATTTATGCGACTACATTTATAAGTGAATCATATTTTAGTAGTAGAGCTACTGTAGTTCATATATTTGATCTTCTGGAAGGCTAATAAATTCTAGCAAAAACTTAATACATAGAGTACAAGATCCTCAGCATTTTCACAGCATATTGCCTGAGCTCCTAGTTAATTTGACAGGCAATAATGTAATGTAAATGTCCACAAATGGTAAAGTGTGTTTACATGTCATCAGATTGAATACTTCAGTGTAATCCAGAGTAAGGTGAAGTAATAAAACAACTAAATAAAAGAAAAAATCAAAGATACTTTACAAAGAGACATTACACTCTCTTTATGTTGTGCCCTAACCCCCACTAACTGTATGTACAAGTGAAAGTGCATTATTTCTTTAAATCACAGATTGTTTCTGTAGTGTAGTGGTGAACGCGTTGACTATAGATGCAGAGGATTAATGAAAGTAGGGTTTGAATCCCACCATGGGAAAATCTTTGCTTTTGCTCTGCTGTATAAAACAAAAATATACATACAGTATATATGTATTATTTCATTAGGAAGTGTTTGTTCACATAGTCCATCCAAAATGAGTTCTGTTCTACAATAAAACCCCGTTGGTAACCTAAAGGAAACTGCTCGAGGTTTTCAATTTATGTGGCTTATCTTGCTTTGGCTTATTTTGCTTATTTTATTGGAGAATGTGTGGGGGATGTTAATATGGGAAACCACTCCAGGTTAAATGGGATGTGTGCAGCCAGAAATCAGACAGGACTGTGCCTCTCAAACAGGTTCTCATTTTATGGGTCTGATCGCGCTTTGGCGACTCTGAGGGGCGAGGGTGCAAAGGGTTTCTTTGGATGCAGTTTTTACATCCAGGAACTAAAATTAAGACAAGAGACCACTTAACCATAGCCTTAAAAGTGTAACATGAAAAACTATGGCAGGGAAAAAAGTTGTACCTAGATACGGTGAGATTTGAGCCCTGTTTACGCTGCTGCCTTATACTAGAGGTCAGCTCTCTCACCACTAGGCTATACTGTCTTAAGGGTGCAATGGGGTTTGAGAAGTAACAGAGGAAAATTTAATCAGTCTCTTGGAAAGTAGCTTGGACTTTTTCTTTTTTCCGAGGTGTTACCTAGAGTTATTCAAGGTCTCCGATATTCATGGTCTCTGACATGTAAAATTGTTTTAGTTTGTTTTAATTCAATGTATAATACAGTGTTTACTACAACAACTTGTACACATGATGGTTAGTCCACAATTACTGTGACCAGCTGATCAAAAAAAGCAGAGTAGCCAACAGCGTCGGTAAGACAAGATCATTCAGGCACTGCAGCTAACAGTTCTAATCAGGACAAAAACAGAACACAGCACATAGCGGGACCCAAATTGACCCACTCAGTTTCAGGTGTTTTTGCAAAACTATTGTGTGCCTGCAAGCTGAAATGATGGAACCCCCACCTGCAGTAAAGAAACCCAAGTGTTCTGTCACAGCACAAAGCAGGACAACATTTGCGACAGTTAGAAAGGTACCTATAAATAAACAGGGTGACGGGGTGAATGTTTTCACAGTGGGACAGGTTGTAAGAAGGGAGTTGATGGCAGCCTCACTCACAGAGCGTACAATATCATCTGATCAGTTCTGAGGCAGAAACCACTAAAGAATACCCTAGCAAGTAAATGTGGACACAGGAGACACCTGCTGGTGGACGGCAGACATATCGGGTAAAAAATTGTTGGAGTTGTGCCATCTGTTTTTTTTTGCAAGCCATTACAGAGACATGATTTATTTGCTTAAGATAAACAGCTACTGCATACCGAGGAATGACGCATAACGCATGATGCATAGCACTGGTGTCACTACTACCACGAATGCCGCCTAATACCCCGCTACCGGGCAACCTATCTACAAAGACCACTGTACTGTTCATCTGTGTTGGAGGTAATGATTTGGGCTACAGAAGGGGTATAAATTTAATTGAATCTGCTAAATCAGATTTGACTGAGTTACATAGAATGTTGCCTAACTGTAAGATTCTGTATTCAGATATTACAGAATGCACGATCTGGAAAGGCCAACAATACGCACGTGGAATTGAAAGATTATGCAGAAAGGTGAACATTCAAATAGCTGTCTTTTTCACTGATCTGGTATACACACCATTACTCACCCCCAAATAAAATATAATGATTCACTGTTTCTAAAAGATGGTGTGCATTTCTCAGACATTGGAAATATTATTTTCCTGGGAGACCTCCAACATGGAATCCAAAGTGTGTTGTGATGTGTGTTAACAATCAGTATATACACATTAGCAGTACCCTGATGCCACCCCACAGCAACTCTTTTCACAGTCACACCCACTGTACTTTGATAAAAAAACAGATAAAAAAATATAAGGAAACACACATAAATGAGCCATACCCAAGCTTTGGTAAGTAAACTTAATTACTTTGTAATGCTGTATACCGACAGTTCATGAATATATATTTTTATTACAAAGTTGTTTTCTTTTCCTTTACTTTTCAAAGACAATGTCTAAACTGTGGAGTGATGAAGAGATGCTTGCCCTGGTCAAAGTGGTAAAAAAACGTGGAAGGTCACATATATTGATGAGGGGGACGAACTTGCTATTAGCAAAAACATGGCAGCCTCTGAGTTGTTTCCTGCAGGAGAAGGAGTACAGTAAAGATCCAGACTCCTTAGAATTGAAGACTGCTGTGCCAGCACTTCTACACAGTCAAAAAGGCTGACAATGTCCAGAAGACTCAGAAGGACTGGTACAAGCATGCCCTAAAGATGCGGCAACTGGCAGGAAAGCCAGAGCTTGGCGATAGGCACCATAGAGGTAGGTTATATAGGAAAATATAGTCACAACAAAGCTGTTTTCCATGTAAGTACTTAATCCTCTTTAATAATGCATCACTATCAATGCAACTAAATTTTTGGGGTATATGATATACAGGACAAGGTATGGCAGTCATACAGTATACAACAACCCCTTGCATGCATCAAGAAGTATGTATGGCAACCAACAATTTTAACAGCTTAGCTTGAAAGATTTTGTGGTTGCCCATAAAGAACTCAAAATAAACACACAGACTTGTCTGGGTACAGATAGCCATATCCTGTTTTTTATACACACTGGGCATCCATGCCCTGTTAAGGCAGTCTGTTTTATGTCAATAAACTGAGACTGTGGGGGAGGGAGTGGCACACTTTGGTGTGCACATGGGTTCAAACTACTAATGCAATCACTTTAAAATTGTTTCTGTTTAAGTTCCGTATTTTTTTTTTTAAGACAGGTTACACCTTTATTCTGTAGAGTAAGGTACATGTGTGGCAGTATTCTAAGTTGTGTGCTACTGTAGTCACATCAGTACTGCAGTGCAACAACATCGTGCTGGCAGTACAGCACCACAACTACATCTTTCACTGAGAATTGTCACCCACTGCCATTCACAAACACTCTGTGTTTTCAGTGAAGTGTTATTGGGGTAAGGATTGTAGAGGCTGGGGGGAGGAGGGGACAGAGGATTCAGAGCTGGTGGTGGTCTCAAATGACAGAATCAGTGTGTTGCATCTCTTCTAAATGTTGAACTTTAAAAATATGTTTGAGTTTGACAGGACAGAGAAAAGCAGCTGTGTGGCATCTGTCACGCGATACTAATATATGTTACTAGAGCCTATGCTAAATTTTATAGCATCAAATTAAATATGACCAAAATATATATCAACTACAAGGTTCACTGTTTTCCATACAAAACTAAAGATGAACACACAAGCTTGTGTGTGTGTGTGTGTATATCAATGTCTAAACATCATCTTTTACTGTGAATGTCCATGTGTGTCTATTTTAAACACTATGGGCTGGAATTTCAAAGCCCTATGTTGGACACAAGGTGCTTGTGGCAAACAGCTGTGCTGTAACTGGCACCTTGTATCCAAAGAAGTGGCTGGGAGCTATTCAGCAAAGTAGCCTGTGGTGAACGCAGGCTCCTTGCGGCAAAGGGGGTTTGTGCCAGACTAGTGCCACAAAGATGGCTGTTGCATGGCACTAGAGGGCTTGTGGCAGATGCAGGCTGCCATATCCCCTAAAATCAGATTCAGAGAACTCTCCCAGAGGATAATGGTCTAAGTACTGTTAGACTATCAAAAAACAGGCATAAAGGTACTTAGACACCCTCTGGGAGGGTTGCCAACCCTGCACAACTCTGTCGCCCCCACAGCGTAATTTATGGGAGACCCACATCCCTGCTGATCTAGTGCCCCCTTCCCCAACTCAATCTGCCCATACATTGTAATAATAAATAACATTAACACCCGTATCCAGTCCCCCCAACCCTTCCTTGATCCGCCAGTAAAATGTATGTATAAAGTACAGTAATATATGTATAAAGTGCAGTGAATCCCTGGTGATCCAGTGCTCCACCACTACCACCCTGGCAGGTACTGGTAGTGCCTTTCACCCAGCTTCTCCCCATCCTGACCCCAGATCTGGTGACTGGCACAGCTCTCCTCTCACCACCATGGCCAGCCACTGAATGAACTGTCAAAGTGCGTACTGTATACAGTATGTGCTCTGACAGTTCATTCAGTGGCCGGCAATGGTGGTGTGGGGAGGGCTGTGCCGGTCATCGGATCTGGGGTCAGGATAGGGGGCAGGGTGGAGGGCACTACCTGCTGGGGTGGAGGGGTCACTGGATCACCAGGGATTTACTGTATTCTATACATACACAACTGTACTTTATACATACATTTTACTGGCAGATCATGGCAGGGTGGTGCAGAGACTCTGGATACGGGTTTTAATGTTATTTAGTATTACATTGTACCAACAGATCAGAGTGGGGATGGGGGCACTAGATCACCAGGGTTGCACTGTTTTTACAGTGATAAGTTGTACAGGAAGATCGGGGCTTGGGGGACCACCGGCATGGTCCTTAGCACTGGCACAGTTGCCAGCCATCCACTCCATGGCTTGTGGCATTCTTGGATGTGCTGTGTTTGACTGAAGCCGCAAGCCACAGGATGCAGGTTTAGGGACCCTGTCCATTACTGAATTGGGTGCAGGGTCCCTGGTACAGGGGCTGTTGGTGCAAGCTGTCATTGTCACAGCTTATGTCCAGCCTTTAAAAATCTAACCCTATATTTACTTTTACTGAATGTGGAGTTTGTGGGGGGGCACTTGAAAATTGATTACTGCCAGAAAATACTGATTCAATGCATTGTACACTTTTCTATAATAAAAGTATAAGTATCAGTCTGCTTCTTGGAAACAAAAAAATTAATATGTAGTTTCATATCACATTTGCCTTATTATCTTTCTTCTTTCTCATTAAAGTCCATCCTGGCTTCCCTGCCACCCAGCAGGAAGGGCACACTTGGAACCAGCCCCAGAGGAACTGGAGGAAGTGGATCTGGTGCTCACAGAGGATGATGCCATCATAGCTGAAGAACAAGGTATAGTACAGTTATTCAAAGTTGATTAAATTAATTCCAACTGTTACTGATTATTCTTTCCAGTTTATGCTTCATACAGCAAAATTTATAGAAATATTTTCCTTTTTATTTAACCCACCCAAACAGTGAGACACACCACTCTCACCCACTACCCAAGGCCATCAAATGGAGAGCTAAACATGACACTCCATGCAAACCATTGTAACATTATCCTCAGACAACCTTCATCAACCACATAACCACTCCACCCACATCACAAACAATCATCACCTACCTGGTGTTTCTGTGACAAATGTTTCCTGGACACCCATTCCCGACATGAATAAAACATTAATTGTCTGACCTGCCACTCCCCCAAACCTTCCAGAGATATGCACCAAAGAACACACATTCAGTATAGAAGGCACATTAGTAACAACAGCAGCTGTACTGGTGCCACTTAACCAAGTTTTTCAACTGTCTTCAATCAGGAACACTAAAAAACAGTCACAACATTATCTCATTAGAGTACTATATTACACAGCTGGCACAATATATAATTAGTACTCTTACATAAACCGTTCACTAAACGTTGACTGATTAAGATGTTTAGATAACCATATTATACCTTGTTTATGGACATAGAATTCTAAAGATAGGTATAATATGGTATACTAAATGCTTTCAAAATAACTATCTGCAAATTGCATTGCTGCTGACATATCAGCTGTTTAGTAAGTGTTAATTTAGAGGAATATATAGAAATGTCACAGCTAAAGTATTGTACTATTGTTTTAGGGATCTATAGAACAGTATTCAGTATTATTGAATAGTAAATGAATTGTAAATAATATAATAACAGAATCCTATGTTACTAAACTCTGTCTTTATATATCACAAATGTGTTGTTGGGGCACAGGTCAGGAAGCATAGGAAAACCAGGAGCAGTTTCAAAATTCACAAATAGTGGCTGACACAGTGTCACTGAGGGTTGAGGCACTGGACACCACACCTCACGCTGTGCCGGCGACCTAGGTTTTGGAGCAAGCTCAGGTGCTGGGGGTCAGCAGGAAGGGTTGAGAATCGAGTGCCCTTCTGGTGCTCTCCTCCCCAGGATGTAGGGGAGGATGGCCCAGCATGCTAGTGACCCCTGGTGGAGACCGGGGGTGCTACAGTGTGCCAGGCAGCATGTAGTTTGTGTGGCCAATGCTGGCAGGGTTGCCATGTGCCAGTGCATCAGGGTGTGCACCCATGCAAGGAAGGGGGAAGAGAACACAGAACAAAGGAAAACCCCAGTCCTTGGGGTAGGTGATGGCACCAGCCTCATGCCCACAGCCAGCCTGTCTTGTCAGGCCTCTCATGTTCCTCTGCCCGGGGCCCTCACCCATAGCTGGAGTCTCTGTGTGTTAAGTGCTCCCAGAGAGGAGTGGTGGCCCCACCCTGGAGTGGTCAAGCCGGGGGTACCAACTGCGGGATGGGGGGAAGAGAGAAGAGGTGTAGACAGGCAGACTTTGGGCTGGGCAGGATCAGGCTGTATGCCCATGAGAGGCTTCTCGGACCATGAACCGGAGGGAAAAAGAACTGTAAAAAAAATTGCAAATAGTGTTTTAATTTTTTCTCAACAACAGCAAAATAAAAATTAAAAATTATTCAGGGTAGAGAAGGTTCAGAAGAGGGCAATAAAGATGGTACAGGGTTTGCATCACAAGTCCTATGGGGACAGGCTGAAGGACTTGAACATGTACTCCCTGGAGGAGGGGGGGGGAGAGAAGGGATATGATAGAGACATACAAGTACCTTACATGGAGGAACAGGGTGCAGGAATACACTATTTTCCAGAGAAAAAGATGTTTCAGGACAAGAGGGTGTGGGATGAAGTTGGACGGAGGGCAATTCAGAGGAAATGTGAGGAAGAAGTTCTTCACAGAAAGGGTGGTGGACAAGAGGAACATTCTGCCAGAGGAAGTGGTGGGGGCTGAAACAATCACAGGATTTAAGAACACATGGGATAGACAGAAGGGAATTCTGGAGGTCTGGGGTAAAGGGCAACAAACTTCTAGAAAAACATAAAGTGAATTTACAAGCTTAAATGAGCAGACTGGGTGGACCATAGGCCCTTATCTGACAACAGTGTCTATGTATCTATGTATAACTCTTTACAAAGGCAGTACAAACAGAGAAAACTAAGTCCTTCTTTTGAGAGTACCTCTTAATTCCAAGTTTCAGTATCTCATTCTCCTTGTCTCTCTAGCAAAAGCACTGCTCTTTTTATAACAAGTCTTTGCCTCTCTGACATCCTGCTTCTCACAGAATGTTCTTTTCAGTTTACAGAATGTTCTTTTCAGTTTCAGTGCAGGTGCAGCAAAAAGAACATAGTGACCCAGAACTGACCTCTTGTTTACAGCTCTGCAAAAGACTTAAAAACTGTATCTCAGGTTAACCCCGGGTTCCAAATAGCTTTTTGCAATCATTTCAACTGTATAATTATATACAGTTTTAAACAAAGGGATCCCAGTTTCACTTACAGTTTTACACAGAGATCCACATATATTTTTTATAACTGCAGATATGCAAGGAGGAAGAAAACACAGAAATAGCAAGGGAAGGCAGAGAGATAGTGAGAGGCAGAGAATTGTGAAACCATCGGAGTGATCAGTTCCTAGGTTTCATAAGAACATTTGTTGTGCAACCAGACAGAGAAGAGACAGAAAAGGAGAGGCTAGAACAGACCCTTGAGTTTAAAGTCTTTCTGCATAACAAATAAGGCAGGGCCTTATTCATCCTTGTCACAAGATGCAGAAACAAATGCTTTTATACCTTTTACTGGATCAACATAGATGTAACAAAAAAAAAACAGTACTTAAGCTTTCGGACCAACCAAGTCCTTCCTCGAAAGCTTACCAGAGTATTACAGATGATGAAGGCACCAGTGGTGCCATAAACGGGGCTATGGTGGAAATCAAACCAACATCTACTGCCCTCCTGTAGTCAGGACAGTGGACCACTGTGCACTAGTGGGTCATCTGAGCCACAACATCCAGATAATTAGCCTCAGCCTGGTATGTCCAGTAAATCAGGCCCTGCTGCAGGATGCTTGGTCCATGCACACAAACATATGTACAACACTAATTACGGTATAACTTTTTAACTAGTTGTTATTCTTTTTGAGGGGGGCAACTATGTAAGACAGCTATTATGCTAATGTTTTATTTACTTATACTGTATAGAGAGATCTGCTTGCCTATGCAGATCCATACACTGTAAAATATGGCTGTCCTGCAGTGATGGCCTAAGCAGTACAGCAGAACAATGTTTCCTTGTGCTATACTAGTTATGTCATTATGCAATGAAACAGGCAGCCATTTACATGGCCATTCAGCTGTGCTTGCTCCGACTGTTGCCCAGAATATGCCATATGAGAGGGTGCAGGGAGAGTTTGGTGGCACGGGAGAGGAGGGGGATGTGAATCATCAGTATTTGTGGTATCAGTGCATGACTATTCAATCTGTACTGTACTGAACACAAGCAGCATACGCATGGCCAGGGACTCTGAATCATTGATCGTTGGGGCATCAGTGAGAACAATAATGTCCATGAGGATGAGTCATGATAACCTGAAGTAAGTTATGTTTAAATAACATTTATTCTGTGACAGTTGTCCATGGCAATAAACTAGGTCTGTGCAACTATGCACTCCAAGGGACAGTTTCCGTCTCAAATTTGCCATGATGACAAGGGAGTTCTCCAGCTTCGTTCTCAACATCACTCTGTCATCATGGCAACTCCTCAATAGAAACACACCCTCTAAATGTACGGTTACTCATACATTACTGCATATGTTCCTGGTTAGACAGGATATACAGTATGTAAACAAATGTCTCACAGCTACCCTCATTGACATTCAACAGTAGATACTCACACAGTGCAAGAACAGTGTTCAACCATGCTGGCAAGCTTAATTTCTGTCACAAAAATTTAGTGATAAAACAACGTACATAGATTTAGTGTTGAATAAAAATATATAATGTTTTATTAACATAATAAGTTCTTCTAATAACAGACATATTATTTTAGAGTTAGTCATTAATACCCTAGTGTTTGAACAAAGTACAATCATATGTTATATGTAAGTAATAAGCCACGACAGGATGTGCATGATAGAATTTTAATGCATACCCCAGGGTGAGGTGAGGCACGAGGCTATAGACCCAGTGTCCTTAATGCCCCAGGAAGTGCATTAAAGTCCTACAATGCACATCCTGGATGGGAATTATTACATCTATAAAATGGCCCTAAGTAGTTTTTTTGGGGAGAAAAATGAGATTTGGTACCTGACTGTGTGTTTATAGAGATTTATTGCACAGTCAGGTGACATGTCTCGTCCAATGAGATTTCTAGATTTCTTCATGCCATTTTATAAATAAAAAGAAGTCACCATGTGGTTTAGAACTCATGGTCTTAATCTGCACATCTTTTAAGTATTTTTCATTTGGTGTTTTTCCTTCAACAGAGCTGCCTGACCACTGCTATGCTCTGGCTGGAGTTTAAAGTTATACATTCATTGACTGTTACATTATTTACATTGTGCTATAAAATGGGTAAGAAATATCTAGTTATCTGATTGGTTAAAGGAGTAGTTGAGTCAAAATTTGCAAAAACATATGCTGTGCAGAGTGTTTTGATTTGTGTTAGTCCTTATGTGTCTTTCCCTTTACTTGCTATTGGGATTTTTTTCTCAATTCACCTACTAGTTTTATAGCCTCTCCTGCTAGTTCTATGGCCTCTGGGGATCTCCATATTAGCATGATTTATTGCTCTTATTTTTCCTACAATAGCTCCTGTCCCATGTGACAGTGATGCATCTGGGACTGTAAATTAAGCAAGTACTGGTTTACAGTCAATTTTAAAGTAGAACTGCTGTGATTTTAAGTCACTTTTTTTATCCAGTAGGCACTGAATGCTACATTTACAGCTTAGAAATCACATGAGGTCTAAATGAGTGGGTATTCTGTTAGAAAACAGCTGGAATTTTTATCAGTCATAGCACTGATGACCTAGGGTGATTTGTGTGCTTTTTATGGCTGAGTGAAATTTAATGAAATTGAAAGTTTTAAAAGTAAAACATTTACTCCTGCTAGTTAGATGAAGACAAACATACAGAAAACAAAAATATTGAAGTAGAGTTATTTAGCTAAGGCCAGAACATCAGGCTTCTATCTTCAGACTACTGCTGCAGTACTCTCTCTCACAGAATCAGTGGTCCCAGATGTATCACTGTCACATGAGACAGGAGGCATTGTAGGACAAAGAAGAGCAATAAACTATTCTAACATGGAGATCCCCAGAGGCCATAACACTAGCAGACAAATCTAGAAAAACACTCCTAATAGCAGACAAAGGGAAGGACACATCAGGACTACACACACAAATCAAAACACTCTGCACAACAAATGTGTTTGCAAATTTTGACTGTAGTACTCCTTTAATAGCTGTAAGCAATAACCGCAAGGGTCGATTAAATGCCTTGCAAGTCTTTGAACTTGTTTTCGAGGGTGACCTAAATTCCTGGAAATCTCACAACATTGCTTCAGAATTCTTATTAAATGTCTCACAACAAAGTTCCTAGTAGCATGACTGACTTACCTACCAGTGAATTCGACCCCTTTCATAGAGAAAATCCTGCTGTTGTGTCTGAAAACTGAGTTGCCAATGATGAAGATGTTTTTATTGTTAATTCAATGGGTCTACACAACTAAAGTAGTGCTATGCTTGTGGAACTGTGATACCCCCAGGCAGACAGAGAAGGACTTGGGGCAGCCCAAAAAGGAGGGAGTAGAAGGGAGGAGATGGAGGCCAGTGAAGGGAAGGGGGCAAGATGTAGGGTGGTCTCATTGAATGCAAGAAGCTTAGGAAACAAATCAGCTGAGCTACAGGCACTCTTAGCAGTGTAGAGGGTGGATATTGCAGCTGTCACAGAAACAAGGGCAACTGAGCACCATGACTGGGATCTGACAAACCCAGGATACAAATTATACAGGAAGGACCATAAGGAGTGGAGGGGGGTGGGGTGGCAGTCTATGTGAGGGACGGGATCAAATGCACAAGGGACGAGGAGGAAGAAAGGAGAACAGAGACAATCTGGCTGCAGCTCCTAGACTCAAGAGATAGGAAACTGAGGTTTGGGGTAGTATACAGGCCACCGTCCTGGTCTGAGGAGCTTGACAGGGAATTAGCGGGACAAATCAGAAAGGTATGTAGAAAAGGGAAGGTGGTCCCCGTGCGGGATTTCAACTTGCCGGGGGTTGACTGGAGTATTCCAGTCACCTCCAGTGCTAGGGAGCAAGTGCTCCTGGACGCAATCCAGGAGGGTCTCCTGACACAGTTGGTTAGTGTACCTACTAGGTTAAAGAACACGTTAGATCTGGTATTGTCAAATGGGGAGGCAGTAAGGGAAATAAAGGTGGAGGGCCCACTAGCCAACAGCTTTCACCATACGGTGTGGTTTAATAGCATGATGTGTGGGGAGCCAGAGAAATCAGCTACTCAGGTGGTAAACTTCAGGGGGGGCAGACTTTGGGAGGATGCAGGAAGTACTGAAAGGGAAACTGAAGTGCATAAGGCAGGAGATGGATGCGGAGCAGAAATGGGATATTATTAAATGGGGATTACAGAGGCAACAGAAGCGTGCACCAAGACACAGAGTAAGAGGAGCAGAGCAAGAAAACCATGCTGGTTGAACAGCGAGGTTGTGGAGGTGGTGAGGGCAAAACGAGTGCTGCACCAGAGGTATAGGAGGACGGGGAAGGAAGCGGACAGGGAGGAATATACAAGATGGTCCAGAGAGATGACCAGAAAAGTGAGAGAAACCAAGGCCAGATGGAGCTGAGATTAGCGCAGGGAATTAACGGGAGGGAGAAAGACTTTTTCAGATACATCAGGGAGAAAAGGAAGTGCAAGGAGACAACAGTGAAGATAAAAAGGGATGGGGAGTGGACGGAAAAGGGGGAGGAGAAGGCAGAAGCACTGAATGAATACTTTTGCTCAGTGTTCATGGAAGAAAAGGGGGGACTGCTGCCACCACGGGTTGGGAGGGTAGGGACAGAGGGAGAGGATGTGACAGATGGAAGAATTGAGGCAAGTAGAGTCCTAGAGGGACTGAGGGCACTGAAGGTAGACAAGGCACCAGGGACAGATGGTATCCACCACAGGGTGCTGAGGAAGAAGGCGGAGGTGTTGGCGGATCTGCTGGTGGATTTGTACAGCACCTCACTGGAGTTGTGATGTGTGCCACTGGACTGGAGGATAGCACATGTAGTACCATTACACAAGAGCAGGCCAAGGGATGAACTGGGTAATTATCATCCGGTAAGTCTCACCTCCATAGTGTGTGCAAACTCATGGAAATGATACTAAAGGAAAGACTGGTGTTGTACCTGGAGGACAATGGCCTCCAGGATGTGAGGCTGCATGGGTTCATTTCAGGGAAGTCTTGTCAAACCAATTTGATACAATATTATGACTAGGTGACAGGTGAGCTGGATAAGGGTCATGCGGTGGATGTTCTTTACTTGGACTTCAGCAAGGCCTTTGATTCGGTGCCTCATGGTGGCTTGGGGAAGCTAACTGGTATGAGGTAGGGGCAAAAATGATGAACTGGATTACAAGCTGGCTGAGTGGGAGGCTGCAACGGGTGGTGGTGAGAGGGAAGCTCTCAACTCTAAGGACGGTGACAAGTGGAGTGCCACAGGACTCTGTGCTGGGGCCAGTATTATTTGGGCTGTTCATATCAGACATTGCACATGGAGTGGTGAGCAAAATAAGTCTGTTCACACCAACATCAGAGCAGTGGTGGATGGAGGGGAGGGATGGAAGCAGCTGCAGGGGGACCTAAGCAAGCTAGAGGAGTGGTCAGAGAGGTGGCAGCTGGGGTTCAAAGCAAAGAAGTATTAGGTTATGCACTTTGGGGTGAAGAACCCAAGGAGAGAATACTGGCTGGTGGTGTTAAGCTGGGGATCACTGGGGAGGAGAAGGACCTGGGCTAATGATAACAAGGACCACGAACAACACTGCCCAGTGCAGGAGAGTGACTGCAAAAGCAAACAAAATGCTGGGGTGCATAGCGAGGGTTTTTTCACCCAGGCGAAGAGAGGTGATCTTGCCCCCTCTTCAGGTCACTGGTAAGGCCATATTTAGAGTATTGTGTGCAGTTTTGGAGGCCATACCTAAAGCGTGATATCAGGATATTGTAGGGGGAGCAGAGGAGGGCAACAAAGATTATATGTGGAATGGAGGGGGGGAGAGACTATGAGAGCAGACTGTGAGACCTGAATATGTATACTCTGGAGGATAGAAGGGACAGGGTGGACATGATAGAGATATTCAAGTATCTGAGGGGAATCAATAAGGATGAGGTAGACAGGATCTTTAAGCTAAGGAGGGGGAGGGACACCAGGGGGCATGGGCTAAGAATAGAGGGGAAGATTTAGGAGGGAAATGAGGAGACACTATTTCACAGAGAGAGTGGTATCAAAATGGAATGCACTACCAGAATGGGTGGTATCATGTAAATCTGTGAACAGCTTCAAAAGGGCATGGGACAGGGAACAGGGGAGAGTGAGGGTAGGGAAGGTGGGGGTGGCAGTGGGATGACAAAGGGAAGGGGGTGGGGCAGCTGCAAACAAGGGGTGCTAGCTGCACACTCGAGCAGAATTAGATAGACTGGATGGTCTGTTTCTGCTGGCACATTCATATGTTCATATGTAAATGTTTGGCCTTTCACACTCTCTATTCAACGGGGAATTACCATCCTGTAGGGGTACCAATGCAAGGAATCTTCGAAGAGGGTTCCACCCCTAGAGGTGCCACGGGAGATTCCCTTGGATAAAGGTACCTTAGGAAGAAACCCTTTGATGAGAGAGGTGTGCTACTGGTGGTGGAGGGGGAGGATGGTGGGGCAAAGGAAAAATGCTTCGGGGAGGCTAGGAGGAACTGTTAATATAACTCAGGAAGGGGGTGTGGTTGGCTGCTTGCCCTATTGAACTACAAGTGTAGTCTTTCAATTCAATAGGTCTATGCAATTGTGTTATGCAATGTGTTATGCTTCCACAACTGTTTGGCCGTTCGCACACCCGTTTCCATGGGGAATTGCCACCCTGTAGGGGTACCAAGGCAAGGAACCTTTGAAGAGGGTTCCACCCCTAGAGGTGCCTTGGGAGATTTCCTTGGGCAAAGGTACCATAGGAAGAAACCCCAAAAGAACTTTAAGTAGAAAATGTTGACTGTGATAGAGCAGGTTGACATCAACAAGACAGCTTGATGAGTTCAAGTGGATGCATTGTTTGTCAAGATAGTACTGATGCATGGATTGCACTAATGACATCATGGGACTTCCTAAGGAGAGTGGGAACAGTGAATATGACTACCATCTGTCTCCATCCAGCAGCAGAAACCTACCTAGGAAACTAAGGATGGCAAGCTGAATGGCTAACGGTTAGGTAGTAGGAGGCTGGCTGGTGGTTTGATGTTTAGCAGTGAGAGGTATTAGGTAGTGAGTGGTGTGATGCCAGTGATTGAATCAATGAAAATTAGAGTTATTGAATTGATAAGATTTAGTAGATGGTTGCTATGAATTCGAAATGACTAGTGAATGGATAAGATTGCATGATACCTGAATGCTTTTAAGGTGGTAGTAGGTATTTCTAGTCAGCAGCATTTGTAATGCAGTAGACGGATGTGATGAATATCGAGAGCCATGTTGGTCAGTGATTAATAATTTAATGCGTGGATAATGAAAGCCATGTAAGCAAAGAGCAGGGGTTGATCATGCAACTTAATAAGCATGCACTTGCTATTAGTAGCCACAATGCCCTACATTGATGCACAGTTCCTCACTGTGGGAATAACAGAGAGTCAACACCTAAGCACTGCAAGACCAGCTAGCACTGAATATGGTAGTGCAGGAACCTCGAAGAGGCTTTTTAGGCAAGATTCTAGAGAGGACAAAGTCAAGCTCATGTAGGAATGAAAATAAAGAAGCCAATTAATGACTGAGGTTAGAGGTTAGTTAAAATCAGCTAGATGATTTAATGGGTGTTTTTGTACTTTGGCCTTTCTCTATTCCTGCCCTCAGTAGAGGGTTGGTTAGCATGAGTGAATAAATGCCTGAACAGATATAACTGCGTCCAACTCATGAAGAGTGTAGACAGTAACACGCAGGAGAGAAAAAACCCTGTGGAGGAAACCTCTGAGGACCCATGGCTACTGATCTATCTGTCCCCTAGGTGTAGTAAGAGAAGAAAACCCTGAATGCTGATTATTTTTGTACTCAGGATAGAGGTCCATTAGGTTGATGAAGACTTCAAGATGCAACTCTTCCTTTTCGGTTGGTGCTGAGTAGAAACTGTGAGGCTTTGAAGTTTCAGATCAGGCAGGAACAGACCATCCAGGAGATATTTGATGGAGACACACCTGGAGTTGAGAACTTGAGGAAGCGATGGACTGAGGATGATGCAGAAGGATCCTCAATTACTAGATAATGTGTGACGGTGCTTCATGATAATTTTGAAAATCGAGGCAGATGATTCAATGTGAATTGGAGTAGCCTGATGATTTCTAGTTTTTTTATAGGCAATAAGAAGATCTGGACTTCATCTTGAACAACTGATGATGGTTGATCTGGGATGGAAATGCTGTAGACTGAGACTTCATAATAAAAGGCATGGCACAGCTGGATATATATTTATAAGATGATATTTTGATAAGTCTTCTTTGAATAGAGAGTTGCAGGAGTTGAGAATGACTTCCACTGGTGATGACATATTTGGCACTTTACAGTGTTAAATTGTCACGAGTATTTGAGGACCTCCTAGGGCATGACTATGGTACGATGAAAATCTGGTCCAAGCGATGACGAGTTGATATTACAATGGTCCTTGTTGAGCTTGACTTACAGAGGATCCTGTGATTTGAACTGATGAATGAAGATTTTACTCAAGAAACACAGTATGGGTCCATTGAATTAAGTAGCCAGAGTGAGGCTTAAAGGCCTTACACATTATAAGGAAATGCTATGATTTATGCTCAATAGATATGATCGCTGGGCAGACTGACTGGATAATTAGACAGCTCCAAACAGATTTGTGACAAGGCAGTGTTCTTCAGCATAAAGCTGGGTTAAGTGACAGGATATATGACACTTCATGAAGGATATATGACACTTCATGAATACGAATGTTACTAACCCAGAAGGGAAACCGTCATGGTCGAGATGGCTCAGATTATGGAGTGCTCCACTTCAGCAGATAGACAAATAACAGAATGTTGAGAAACAGCATGGTAGGTGACTCAGGTCATTAGTGCTACCATTTTACATAGACATACTCAGTGAAAAGAATAGCAGACATGCTGGATAACCAGAGAAGATGCCATGGTGAATAACTAAGGTGTAAAGCATTGGCAGTGTTCCAATATGGGAGCAGAATGCGGTAGCAGCAGTTGAGAAGAATGAAGCAAGTGTAAGGAAGGTAGTTGATTAAATGACCTAATAAATAGGAGATGCCTATCACAATGGCAGGAATGACTGAGAGATCCATCCCAAACTGATCAGCTGTCAAGGCAGAAGCTGTGCAAATGAGACACCAGTCTAGTCTCTGAAATGCAGATAGCCAATAGCTTGTCAAACTGAAGATAGAATTGAAGTTCTGAGATGTGGTCAGATGGAGAACTCAAGACAGGAGGGCTAGAACAATGAGGAGATCGAAGATGCCGGTCCCAAGATCTTCTTGGAGATCTAGGATTGTTGTGATGGGTAGAAATCTTGAGGTTAGCAAAGGCTGAAGATGAAAGCAGCAAGCTCCTGGGAGGCAGCTTGATCTAATGATGTATGAGGAAATTGCCAGGCAAGTGCAGTCCGATTGGAGAACCAAAAGGGAGGAGAATGTTCTGGAACAGTACAACAGAGAGACGTAATTGAGGTTGAGCTAGAGGAGGATGTCCATGGGATTCCCTGAAGACCATCCTTAAGTACGTGAATGATGAAAGAGTCCAAGAACATTGAGACAGAGATAGTCAAGAGAAGTCCAATGGCTTCCAGAAGACCTTCTTCTTAGAGTAGAGGCATGTAAGAAGACGTCTAAGGGGAGTTCCTGAAGACTGTCTTTGAGTTATTGAGTGATGCTATGAAATGGAGACCCCCATCACCTTAACGGAGAATGCTTACTCACACTCGGAGACCTCCTGTAGGAATGAGTCAAGTAAATGGAGCCCCAAGGCTGTTGGAGAGGGCTTTGAGGAAGAAGAAAGCTGCTACAGAATTGCAAATCCAGTTGATTAAGCTCAGGCTACTGGCTGGCATCTGTTCAAAAGCCAGTAGGGAATGGCCAGTAATCAAGAAGGCCATTCTCTGTGGCAGGTGCAGATGAGTTAAGTTAAGGATAGATTCCAAAAGCATAATAGGAGGCCCAGATAAAGTCCATCATAAAAGGGTGAGAGAAGTAACCATGTAGTCTGAACCATTCCTGTACAGTAGGAACATCATGCTTCCTGTCTAGGAGCCTGCCGATCCTTCGAAGAGTTGAGTTGCAATAGGAAAAGTAAAAGGAGCACCCCCCCCCCAAGAATGGCTAAAACTATAGAAACGTTCATCAGTAGCAGGAACACAAATTTGATTCTCAGTATATTGAAGTGGTCCAGATACATAGTATGAGGAAAAGGCCGTGGAGTAAGTTCGGTTCCCAAAGAGTGAGGTACAGTTGGAGGAGACAAACTATATAAATGGAAGTAGCGAGTGGCCTGCCTCCGATATGAAACATGGTACAAATGAGAATGTATGATGCCAAGGACCAGTACGACAGAATGGAATAAATCCTTGTAGGGAGATATCAGAATTCAGTTTTGTAGGTTGCAGAGTTTCAGGGAGAAAAAAAGCTGTAAGCAATTAAAACTTTCCAGAATTCAAAGAGATTAGCAAGCCAATGCCTGGGCAGATTAAATGAATAAAGTGGAGGAGAGTAGTGCTGCCTGATTTGAAACCACAAGGGAGGTGTGGATTGAGAGACTGTAATGCCAATGAGGCACGGACAGTTAGGAGATGGTATACAAACATTTCAGCATACAGGGCAAAGGAGGACTGCACAGGAAAAGAGCACTCATGGCTAAATACACAGATTGCAGTCTTGATTGTCCCAATTCGGCCAAGGCACCAGTAGGTGTACAGACTCTTCAGGGATCAGATATCAGCTTATGCGGTGGCTCAAATACAGGAACCCACCAGATTAAGTCCCATGCCATCTCAACATGTGCTGACTAGGTTCTAAAGTAAGAGAGGAAAGGATCTGACAGATCCTTAAGTAAGAATATGGTGTGGTATTACCTGCAGTAGGAGCAAAATGGGAATGGAATTGATCCAGTCTGTAGGAGTTCATCAGATACTAGAATCAGTGCCATCTCACACCTGCATGTGTAAAGCTTGTGACTGATTGTTGGTATACTTATCTCCCCACCTATGGAAAGATGCTTGCGATAACTGAGGAAGTTCTTATACCAGAGCTGCACTGCCCTTCGGAATGCCTGAGGCAGAGCTGCTGTGTGCAGGCTCAAGTAATCTGTGGCTCACTGTACAGTAGCAACGGCAGAAGAGGGATGGTAACTGCAGCTCCAGAGAGTCTGGTGAGCCAGCAGAAGCATTAGGATGCTGTAGCAGCCCAAGTTGCTCCAGAGGGTGTCAAAAACCTAGAAGCAAGGAGGAACGGAGTGGAGGCTCTGAAGAGCAAGAAAGCCTAAAAAAACAGAGGGGACTCAGAAGAAAAACAAAAACAACACAAACAGAAGTGGGTAAGGGAAACAGCAGAGGACTGCTGACAGGGCATGAGCAGGAAGAGGGAATGGGGGAAAAGAACACCAAAATGAGAGGGGAGACACAGGGAAGGCAGGGGGAGAGGGCAAGAGAGAGATGAGGGGCACACAGTGAAGAACAGAGGAGGCAACATGGAGAGGACACAGAACACAGAAACAGGAGTCGAGCAAAATGAGGGAGGGAGCACAGCCACAAGGTCCACACAGCTGCCAGGGCAAAGGAAAAAATGTTTCCGGAGGAGGATAGGAGGGACTGTTTATATAGCTCAGGAAGGGGGCGTGGCTGGCTGCTTGCCCCATTGAACTACAGGTGTAGCCTTTCAATTAAAACATTTATTTACTGTTGTGTTTATTATTATTTTTGTGCCATTTTATAAACACTATAACACAAATCAGGGTTTTCAGTTATTGAGTAATTATACCATGGACATAAAGAGAAAGCCAAAATCCTGTATTGTGATTGGCTGGCTGACATCTTTCTGCCATGATAAATCCTACAATATACCAACGGTAAAGGTGCCAGTCAGCTGCATCTCCCCAAAAATCTATTCGACCCCCGAAAATGAAAACAAAGTGCCACCATATTATCTCCCCATTAAAGGCCATCAGCTGCAATTCTCTGTGAACACTGCTGAGGAACCGCAACCCTCACAATCGAAAAGTACACCGGCTTCAACACCCAACCCCACAGACAATTCAGGATTAAACTGTTCCCGAAGCAGTTTTTTTTTTTTTAAACCAAACAATTCTCTGTTATTGCTGCTCACATCCACCTCTGCCCTGCACTCCCTATAACATTGTTACCTGCCAGCTGGCCTGGTATATCTTCCATTTCCCGGGTTCCTCAACATACATTCCCAGTCTCCAGATCACTTGAAATATGAAAAACATTTCTTCCGCTATTTAAGCCCAACCAGAAAAGCCACTCACCCTCGAACCACATCCTGCTTAATATAAGGACTTCAGCGCTCGCATCACGGTATGTGCATAGCACTATACCGGTCCCTGAATCCAGGCTCGGAAAGCTGGTGGGAAGCAAAGAAAACATTATTTCCCGACCCAAGCTCTAAAATCATGACCCCTGCCCTCACTAAGTTGGAAGCAAGCCCTCTGATAAACGGCACCCCATCGCTGTTTCCTTCTTCCTCAATCAAAGCACCAGTCAGCCGTTGATTCACATCACATACGTCTCACCTGCAGCAGTCCTTCACCATAAAATAAATGTTCCGATGCCCTGTACATTAAATAAATAATCTCCAGATTTTATTTCAACATACATTTGTGTGTGTGAGGGGTGCTGGGAGGTGGGGGGGCAGTGAAAAAAATGCAATATAAAATTATGACTACACAAAGTGGACAGTGAGCGAACTGGTCTATTTTTTGTGGCGTAAGAATAAATTATATAAATATAATTAAAATGCTAAAACACTGTATTCCTGCTTTATTTTTTTATAGAAAAAGTGAAGGAGACATTGTATAATCACAATAAACCACTCTATGATGTGGGTTATGCTGGGCTTGACCTCGGCTGGCCAGGATTTGACCAGTCGGCCTATGGCCTCATGGCCAAACCACGCCAGCAGTGGTAAGTCCCAGCATAACCCACACCCTGGAGTGGTTTATTGCTTAATTATAGCACTTTCCCTTCCACCCATATGTCTCAGGGGCACTAGACTAAAGCTTTATTCCTCCTACCCACAGAGCGTGTGTGGCACTGGGCTGCAGTAATTACTTAATAACCATATGCCTTGTCATGTGTTATTGGTTACTTATTTATATTGTAAAACTATGACATAACAACTTCAATTTCACATAGAGGTACCCTGTTGACACATTATGCACTGCAATAAAAGTTACATTAGCTCAACCCATAACAATGCCAATATGCATAATCAAGGTTGTCTGTGTTAAATGTACACAGTTCAAAATGAGGCCATTTAACATACTGTGCTCAAAAGCACCACTGATTTATGTATTTATTTATTTATTTTAGTTAGTTTCTGTTGACCGGGAAAGGAGGATTAAGTTATTCTGCCTATTTTCAGCCTCGTCCCGGGGGAGAGGGGAAAGATACAGATGCAAACTGACATCCAGAACCAGATTAAGCTGTTTATGGTATTTTAGTGAATGGGGGGAAATTTGGCCAGGACACTAGGGAAATTCCTCTACTCTTTTTTTGGGAAGTGCCATGGGATCTTTAACGTCCACCTGAACAACCACCAGAACAGGCAGAAGGGACCTCGGTTTAACATCTCATCCAAAAGACGGATCACTAGTTACTTAGTCCACCTTTGCTAATAACACCATATTCTGTACAGTCACAGTATTATTCACACTTAACTGTCTGTCACGTACAACCTTACATATTACTTTTCTTTGTTGTTTTTATTTCAGCATTTATTATGGTGAACAGGTGTTCCACTGCAGAAAACAAGATTCTATGGATGCTGAAGTTTGGTAAAACATATCTGTATTTGTGTGCTGTGTGTCACATTGCATGACAGAAGCACCACTGCTGATGGTATCCTCTCATAGCCTTCAAACCTGTCCCCATTACATCCTTGCTCTATTAGCAATACCAAGTTGTGCTTATTAATTCAGTTTGGCCATTTCCACTAATAACTACTGTACTTCATGTCCTGTTCCAATATGCATCTGCCTGTTGCTATAGTAGAGATATGCTTATTGTTTTGAGTGTGCAGAATGGTGTGTTACTTTAATAGCATTAAACATTGTCAAATCATTACTATTCAAGATTTAAAGTATCTTGAGGTTTGGTACCACAGTACAGTAATTATATGCTTATGTATGTCACATGACATGTAACAACAACCACTGGTGATGGTATCCTCCCTGGAACCTTCAAACCTTTACACATTGCCTCTTTCCTGTGAGAAGCACTCAATGTTTACTAATAAATTTATTTGTAACATGTCCTGTAATATCCAGTGACCATCTTGCTCTGTCATACTAGTGGCTGTAGCTGTAGTTCAGATATGCTTATTGTTTTCAGTGCATAGAACAGCATGTTACTTGAATAAAATGAGCTACTTTTTAAATCTTCAGCATTGATTTTCCCTTGTTAGGTGTACCCAGTTCCAATACATAGGTGCATGTAATGTTAATTTGCTAATAGTGCCTGCTAGTCACAGCTTAACTCATCTGTCTACAGCAAAAAATGGGATTACAGATATGTACAAATGAAGACTATATTTGTTGTAATTTTTCTTTTCCCCTTATAGAACATACAACACCAGCCCGTAGCAGTGAGCAGGAATACCAGCATCTGACTCAGCAAGTCAGTTCTCTGGCCAGGTCCCTCTCAGCAGTGCATGGTGCCCAGCAGGAGTTAGTTGCCAGCAAGTGGCACCATGAGGGACTCAACCACAGGACTTACTAGGCACTGTGTGCTATCAACAGCAGCACCATGGTCCCAAATAGGAATGTGAGAGAACTCAATCAGAACTTTGAGGACCACCTTGCTGCTGCAAAGACCACACAGGACTTGCTGCATCAGATACTGGAGGGAATGCATGAGACAAATCAGCATCCACAGCAGAGAGAAGACTAGGCCTTCAATGTCTGCATCAATGAGCAGCGTCCTCTGCAAGACCCTGATCCTCAAGAAGAACTCCCAGCTGTCTTGAATGAAGACGAGGAGCTCTGAACCACCAGTTCTTCACCCCCAGACATTGTCAGTGTAGTAGTTTCCACTTTTAATGGCCCCTGCAGGAAACTACTTACAGACAGTCCCCCCTCACCACCACAGACCAGGGTGAGTGCCTTCTCATCACAAAACAAAATGGACATTTGAAAACGTTTGAAAAAAAATTACAATTTTCTGTGTTTCATAAGGAGGCTTTTTTTTTGTTTTTTTCTAGTCAAACTGAGTTAATTTATTTTGAATATTCTTTAATATTTATATATTTTTTTATTTATGAAATATGTATATTTAAAAATGTTTGTTCCTTTATATAAAATTTTATTTTTTAAGTTAAAGTGACTGTTTCTGTGTTTTTATTTCTAAAATATATTACATGGTAAGTGAGGGATCCATCTGGCTGCGGAAGCGCAAGGCCTTCTGGGCCCTGCACTTCTGTCAATACACATCCACTCATGTATCACCCTTCAGATCTTTTCCCAGCCTTTGTAGTGCACTCTTTATTTTTAACATTCACTTTCTCCTGTTCTTTAAGTCCCAGTTTGATTTTCTGCAATTCAATATCAAATTTCTCAATTCTTGAGAATGTCAGATTCATTTGAGACTGTTCATTTAAGAAAGACTGTGCCCAGGGCAGTATGCCTTCCTTTACAGCTTCCCTTTGAATTTTCTGATTTTTTTTCTTCTATCTGTTGAGTTTGCAGACTTTCTTCCATCATAGTAGACAGTAATTTCTCCCCTGCTTTCATTTCAATGGGCTCTGGGGTTTTATCTATTTTTGTTTGTAAACTAGATACTTCTCTTCAAACTCTTGTATGTTTCCCATCATTTTCAATCTAACAGGTGTTTCACTGTTGCTCATAGTAAGTCTTGGACTGTTTACATTTATCATTTACAGTTTTTGTTAAGTTCCTTTCTCCCCAGGATTCAGTTTTTGTGCCTGAGCTGCTTCTACCTCCTCTCCCACCATGGCTAATGGCTGGGAGGTCTACTTGCAGAGCATGAGGTTTCCATTAATTTCTTTTAGTTAGAGTCTTTGTGATTGACAAAGGACCTGAGTGTCAGTGGCTCAGTGGGTAGCATTCTTGCCTCTGGGGCCAGTAGACTGGAAGTTCATGGATTCTAGCCCTACACCACATACCTGTTATAATACCCACGACTGACACTGTAGTGCAGTACGAGGGGGGCATTACACTATTGATGTGTTGTCCTTTGAATGAGACATTAAACCAAGGTCCTTTCCACTCATCTCTGGTCACCGTCCAGGTTGAAGTAAAAGATCCCATAGCACTTATCGAAGAAGAGGATTTTTTTTTTATTTAAAATAATCCAAAATAAACAAAAACTCAACTAATACAATAATCTACAACATCACAGCAATTCATACATAAAACATACTAAAAATAAACCAAGACAGAAAACAGCATAAAATAAAAAGGACCCCAGGACGCATCTGGAATCGAGCAGTACCCCGCTCAGTATGCCTTCCTGGTAAAACTCTTAAATAAATAAATAATAAAATAAAAAGAACAACAAAGAAAAAACATGTGCCAAACTAATATTAGCCTATTTCTTCACCTGGGGGAAATCCAGGACATATTTTTCCATAACAAATCCGATGTTCTGACTGGCAAACCATGCCCTTCCAAAGAATATATTTTTCTGATTGTACCCATAATCATACTGAAAAGTGCCTTTTCAATTAGTTTCTGTTAAAGTACCAAGTGGCACCTGACCTGCCAAATATGGAATTTATACAGCATAAACCAAATATAACGAGTACTCTTGTCATAGTTTTCCTGCTATCCCCATAAATATTCGAAACCGCAGTGTCGTAAGAGAGTGTCCTTAGGGTAGGCAATTGCAAGGCTGTGGCCAAGTCCCAAAAATCAATAATGTACTGTAAGGGCAGCTCAAAACAGATGGTCCTGTGTTTCACAGACATCCACACAACAGTCTCTTGGGCAGTATTTTTCCTCAAGACTTTTTTGTTTATTATTGTCTTTTACATTCAATTTACCATGACTGGCCAGCCACAGTCCCACACCTTGGTGGAATACACTTGTCATTATATGGTGACAAAACACTCATTCTGTCAGAAAAGCCATACTTAAACTGTAAACATAAAGATGTTTTCTATGTGCCAGTTGCACACTTCCCATAAAAATCTCCAACTGTTTTATTTTGATCACTGCCGCTTCCACATAACTGGGGCTAGGATACCCCCTGGTTCTCTTTTTCATTTTTTTTAATTCTTCCCACCTCCCATTCCTTTTTAAGTGGGTAAACCAGGATTTAATGAACAATTTCCAGGTCTGATCATCATCTATCAAGACAGATCCAAGCTTACTACATAACAAAATACTATGTAGGAAGGAGATGGGGTTAATCATGCCAACACCCTCTTTTTTAATTGCCAAAGAGGTTATATTGCTTTTGATACGGTTTAACTGATGACTCCACAATAACTGAAAAAATAGATTATAAAGGATGGTTTCAGAGTTTAAAGGGGGAGGATAAACATAGTTTAAAAACAGGAAAAGCAGTAGCAAAAAAAGTTTTATACATAAAAAGTTTCTTGCCAGCTCACCAGTGCAGCGGTAGAAGTACTGCTTGTAAAGCCGATGACCCAGATTTGGGAATGAGCCTGGGCTGTTGGAAGGCCAGCCGGGGAGGAGTGGGGAAGGACTGAGCATCCCATGGACTGCTCTCCTTCTCTGGGGAGTGAAGGCTGCCATTCCTGCTGCAATTCTGCCTCCTAGGTGACCACAGGTGGTGGTGCAGCCGAGAATGCCTCACTCAGGAGGGAGTGACACTGGCCAGGAGACCTGCACTTGCTGCATTGGTCCCCCTGTGTGTGTGCCAACATTGCCAGGGGATCATGGGCACCAGGAACAAAAAATTCAACCTTGGTGCTGGCTTCTGGTTGGACTCTGGTAAATCCAGGACAGTCTTCACCGCCACCACCAAGCCACCCAATGATGCGCGTGATGGAGGGGTGTAGCCAGCCACCCCTACCCCCTGCAACCAAGGCTCCATGGGGCAGGCTGCGATGGGTCGGGCAGGGGACTGGGGATGGCCTGGTGGCTCTTAGCCAGAGGACCAATCCAGATAATCAGGGGCATAAACAATAAATTAATAAATAAATAAAAAACTTTCTTCTTGTTAGAAATTTCCCACCTCTTCCACTGCTGTACCATTCGTTGACCTTCTTCCAACTTCTTCACCAATTATACATTGCCCTATCAGCACAACCAAACCAGATTCCTAATATTCTAATAGGACCAGAAAGTATTGTTATACCAGCAATATCCTTATGGCCTAATCCATTATGCAATTGAAACCCTTGGCTTCTCCTTACATTAACGTGTGTCCCAGCTATGTCCAAAATTCCCTCAGAACTTTCAGTATATCTATATCTATATCTTCCTGTGCATTTTCCAGCAAGAAACACAAGGCATCTATGTAGGCAAATACCCGTGGGGAAAATCTCCTCAAAGTAAGATCACCATCCCTACTGTTCAATTTCCTGATTAAAGGCTCAATACACAAAATGTACAAGAGGGGGCTTAGATGGCAACCCTGAGAAACCCCCTTTTTACCTGAATAGGTCCTACTTTCCATCCATTCATGTTAGAAAATACCACAGCCTATGCATAACAAGTTTTAATCCAGTTAATAAATTACATAGGAAGGCTAGCCTGGTGGTGCTAAGGGCTGAGGTGCTGGATGCCACACCTTGTGCCACGCTGATGACCCAGGCTCAGGAGGGAGCTTGGGTTGCTAGGGGTCAGCAGGGGAGGGAGAGGATTGAGCATCCAATGACAGCTCTCCTCTCCCAGGGAGGGAGGAAATGTTGTCCTGCTCCTTGGCTGCCTCCTAATGGAGGTTGGGTGGCAGCACCAGAAGTTAGGGAAACAAAGAACGTAGCTATGTGATGCACATGCGCCTCCATGCATGCACGCTCATGGCCATGAAGGGGAGGGATGAAAAATTGAAAAAGGGTGCCCACAGGCTCTGTAAAGCCCTGCAAGCCAGCCAGCATCCCAGTCTACCACTGGATCTCCAGAAGCCCAGATCTGGATAGTAAGTCCTGGGTGGAGGGAGGAAGGTCCTCCCTTTCCCAACCCCACCATGGGGGGAAATCTGTGGGGTATGAGGGACTCTGTGGTACTGGGGGAATGGTGGATGGTCACAGGTGGGAGCAAGATGGAGTGACTGCCTGTGGATGCCCGGCAGGAGAAACATAAAGTATATATGAAAAAAAAAATTCCCCTAGGAAAACCATATCTTTCCATAACCCAAAACAAATGGTCATGTAAAACATTATCAGCTGCCGTCTCCTGATCCAGAGAGAGCACATAGCCCCCCAAGTCCCCTCATTGTGACCTGTCAAAAATTTATTTTAACAGAAAGAGATGCTCTTGGATTTTCATTCCATATACTGCACATGTTTGTAATGGATCAGTAAGTTCAGCCAGAGTAGCACTTAACCTGGCACTCATTATTTTTGATAAGATTTTTAAATCTACATTTAACAGGCTGATCTGTCTCTAGTTCTGCAAATCATTATGTTCCCCTTTTTATATAAACCATCATTACTGCCTCTGCCATTCTCCCTGGAATGGCAAAAACCTATAGATGCTCATTATAGAATTGAGTCAAATCAGGACTCAAAACATCAGCCAAAACTTTATAAAATTTGGAGGTCAGTCCCTCACTTCCAGGTGCAGTACGTAAGCAATAAGACACGACAGGGTGTGTGTTGAACAGATACTACCGCATGTCCAGGGGTGTAGTAAGGCACGAGGCCACCGGCCGAGTGTCTTCAGCCCCTGGAAGTGCAGTAATATCTGTTCAACACACACCCTGGAGTATTTTATTGTGCTTATAAAATGGTTCTCTTTTTTTTTTTATATTTGTCACCTTAAAAAATATTATTGAACTGAAAAAAACTGAAATCACTGTGTTAATTTGAGATAAATAGTCCTTCTGCCTACTAGGTGATGACATCATTGTCTTTTGACACATTAAGACTTGTACTGTTGTGGCGCCCCCACCGAGAGAACAAGTGTGGTTAGGAGAGGAAGTAACAGGTTCTCCCTGACAGGTTGTGCCATTTTCGCAATTAAAAAGAAAAAAAAAAAGGAATAAGGAATGCAGATTTGTTTTTTAGTTAAATGTAGTAGGACGGAAGCACAGGTTGCCATGAGAGGGCCTCCTGCTCTGGTCTAGTTCCAATTTTGTGCAGCAGCAAGCTTCAGTCTCCCCAAACTAGAAGAATGCTTTATGCACGATAAAACACTGCTGCTCTCCGATTTTGAGTTCTAGCAGAGACGAGGTTGGGAGTGGGATTGTCATCAAGACATTCACTCCCGCTTACCAAGACTAAAAACAATGGCGGCCTTTAAAAAATGGACGTTCCACTGACACATCTTAACATTCCATTTAGGAGCACTGATTTATTGACCTGTACTTTTTTTTCTCTGTGTGTAAAACATATATCGGAAAGCTTATTTTTACGAGCCCATTTTATAACGGTGTTTAATGAAGAAATGGCTCCTTTAACCTACTCCACACTAATAAACCAAATAAGCACAGTTCCCACCTCTCTGGACAACTGAGGTTGGGTACTCCCCTCCCAGAAAGAGTTTTGTGCATACCCTGCTGGCCCTGGGTTCAGCAAAGCTCGGGATATCTGAGTTTATACCACTCATAGGCTATCTTACCTGCTAGTTACAGCAGTACCACCATAATCATCCCACAGTTTCGTCATTACCCTATTCTTTCCTCTACTGGCACAGCTTTCAAATGGGCTATCAGATGACACTTTGCCTTGTGTATCCCCATCATTGTTCAGCCAGTAAAAAAGTGGCCCTATCAGATTGGAGAGCTTTCCTCTCCTCTTTGATGCTGTTTGTCTGAGTTGCTAACCCCTCCCAAGTGTGCTGCTGATAATACCCTGTGTAACTGAGCTCTTAAAGTTAAGTACCTATGATATCCCTCTCCAGCTTTTTCCCTTTGCCCTGGACAAACTTCTTCATATCTTGTTTCATGTCCTACCACCATGTTTTGCTATCCTCATACATACAGACACAGAAGTTGCATGTAACCGGCACCTGCTTAAGGTTTGAATCATTCATAGAATATCCAGTATCCACAACACCACATAAATTATCCAAAAGGAACAGTTTACCTGTATCATCAGATTTTACTGATGTGCAAACAATGCAAACAGTGCAAGTGCCAACCATGCAGTCCTTACGTACATCAATTTCTTGCTTGTAGGTAAAATGTATCAAAGAATGCTGACCTGGTGTGGTGGCTGAACCCCCCCCCCAACTGACATCACCTGGATGTATGTAAGGACTACATGGTTTGCACAGCAATAAAAACATATGATACTGATCAACTGTTAATAGCTTTGCCCCTCAACTTCTGTTTCTATTATTTTTACGACTGTGTGGATGGAGCTCTGCAGATGTTATGTCATCAATAAAGGTTTAGGAGAGCACTATGGAAGCACATGATTGGACTGCTGTCCAGTGTGCTTCCACAGTGCTGTGGCAAAATTCCACGGATGCTGTTGATGCGGCCCTTCCCCTCCGAGGGCCACTTAAACACACCCTGTTGGTGGTGGTCTACTTTTTCTTCCACAACTGCAGAAGTGATGGCTGCCACATGCAAGATGGCAGCTCTGACTCAAATGGCACATGCACGAGTATCCCACACGTGCAGCTATGTCAATGCCACCATCTTGCAAATGACAGACTCTAGTGCGGCAAGAGCTCCGACAATTCTTTTACTCTCTCTCACTGCACTGCCATTGCTCGCCATTGCGCTGAGCAGCTCTATCAGCTCTGACCAGAGTTTGTTTTACTGTGGTACTGCTGCTTCCAGGTTGTGGTTCCCAAACCAAGTAATTCTGTCCTTTTACATGCATTACTGACTGGCCAAAAGTAATTCCAGAAGGTCACATTGTATCTCTTCCTTGTCAAGAAGGCTCAAATTAAGTTTCCACAATCCTGTTCCTCTTATACGAACCTCAGAAAACCAAAATCTGCAACCCAAAATCATATGGTCTGAGGTTTCCAAGGCTACTGTACAAGCAGATTCTATGCTTAGGTCTTTTGATTTAAAAATATAACTGAGTGTGGAAGCCAGATGGGCTTTAAAAGAAGTGTTACCCCCTATCCAATGACATATCTGATATGTATCTAATAAATCTACAGTTTGTATCATGTCTCTTAAGCAGTTTGAATCACAGTGCACTTTACTCCCAGGCTGATCTAATCCCTTCTTGTCTATATTGCAATTGAAATCCACCCCCCCCACAAAAAAAAACATCTAGAACTATGCAGAAAAGGTTGTATGGATTTAAAAAGTCCCACCCTAATGGCTTTACCCTGGGGTGCATAACCATTAATCAATTTAACTAAATGGGTGTTAACATTGACATCCAGTATCATAACCCTCCCAGGAACTACTTCCAGCAATTTTATGTAGTTTAAAGGAAAGTCCCTTAAACACAAAACCTAGCCCTGAGCAAGATTCCTCCCCCAGTGACCAAAAAGAACAATCTTCTCCCCATAAACCCTGGGCCTGCTTAATATCAACTATAGCCAAGGGGGTGGAATAAGGCAGGGAGACATAAACTTCCCCCCCCCACAGGCTCTCGAGGTCAGCAATTGGAATCCTGAGGGAGGGAAATCCCAAAAGGAACCAAATATCAAAGGAATCCAAGGGGTAAAAGGAAAGAGAGAGAAAAAAAAAGTGAAGGAAATAAGGAAGGGCAAATGGGAAATAACGGGAGGGGCAAGCCAATCTGGAGTGCCATGGGTGCAGATGCTTGAAGTCTGTGCAATAAGATTGCAGACCTAGAAGCCACCATGGCAGATGTGGCCCTGGACATAGCAGCAATACCGAATCCTGGTGCAATGAGAACTAGGACTGGAATGTAGCCATACAAGGGTATACTCTGTTCAGAAAAGACAGGGTAGGTAAACAAGGGGGAGGAGTCACTCTTTACGTCAGGGACAACATAAAAGCTATGGAAAAACAGGGAGAGCAGAAAGGAGCTGAGGTACTGTGGGTCGCCCTGGAGACATGGATGGGGAGGCTGCTATTCACACAGGAGTGATCTACAGACCTCCAGCACAGGGAGGAGAGGCGTATGAAGATATGCTGGAAGCAATCCAAAGGATGGCATGCAAAGGGGAGGTGTTGCTGGTAGGGGACTTCAATCTACTGGATATGGATTGCAGCCTACCAGTTGCAGCAACAGTCAGAAGTAGGGACATCCTGGACTCCCTGCAAGGGGCATTCCTCAGGCAACTAGTTAAGGAACCCACTCATGGGGGGGAGGCAATACAGGACCTGGTACTGACAAATGGGTACAGTGTTGCTAATGTCACAGTGGGTGACCACCTGGGGACCAGTGATCACCATACAGTTTGGCTCAATATAAGAACTGGATCAGAATCAAGCTGCACTAAGATGGGGGTCCTGGACTTCAGGAGGGCTGATTTGGGGGAAGTTGAAGAACAATGGGCAAAAATAAAGGCGCGTATTGAAAAGGCAAAAAAATCTCTGTGTCAGGCAAGTTAAAAAGGGCAACAGAAAAAAGAAACCACTATGGTTCTGCAGAGAAGTACTGGAGAAAGTAAAGGCAAAAAAACTAGCATTTAGAAGGTACAAGAGGACACAGAAGAAGGAGGATAGGGAGAGTTACTAGGAAAAACAAAGAGTGGCAGGGAGAACAGTTAAGAGTACAAAGGTGCAAACAGCGGAGAATATTGCCCAGTCAGTAAAAAAAAGGGATAAAACATTCTTTAGCTATATAAGCGAGAAGAGAAAGACCAAAGGAGGGATAGTAAGGCAAAAAGGGGAAGGGGGTTTGGAGGAAGAGGGCCTAAAAAAGCAGACATATTGAACAATTACTTTTGTTCAGTATTTACAGAGGATGGGGTAGGTGACAGGCCAAAGATAAGTGACAAGGTCATTAAAGGAAGGGAGGGGGACACTAGTCATTTTACAAAGGAGAGAGTCTTCAAGGAACTAGTGCAATTAAAAGAAGACAAGGCAATGGGACTGGACAGGGTGCACCCTAGGATACTGAGGGAGCTCGAGGAGGTGCTGGCTGCACCTCTGACATCTCTGTTCAACCTATCACTAGAAACAGGGGAGATTCTGGGAAACTGGAGGAGGGCAGATGTGGTTCCACTACACAAAAGTGGAAATAGGGAGGAGGTAGGAAATTACAAACCTGTCAACCTGACTTCAGTAGTAGGTAAAGTAATAGAATCATTACTAAAGGAAAGGCTTGAGGAATACCTTGCAACCAATAGATTAAATGGTACAAGGCAACATGGCTTCATAAAGGGGAAGTCTTGCCAGACAAACCTGATCGAGTTCTTTGACTGAGTGACCAGGGTAGTGGATCATGGAGGAACAGTAGATGTAGCCTACCTGGATTTCGGTAAGACCTTCGGCACTATTCTACATAGAAGACTGGTGAGCAAACTGGGCAACCTAGGAGTGGATCCAAAAGTAGTCAAATAGGTAAGAAGTTGGATAAGCAATAGGAGTCAAAGGGTGGTGGTAAATGGGGTCCACTCTGGAGAAGGCAAGGTGACAAGCAGGGTGCCACAGGGGTCAGTACTAGGCCTGGCCCTCTTCAATGTCTTTATTAGCGACATTGCAGAAGGGATAGAGGAGAAAGTATGCATGTTCGCAGATAACACAAAAATCTGCAACAGAGTGGACACACCAGGAGGGTGGAAAGAATGAAGGATGATCTGAAAAAGCTGGAAGACTGGTTAAGGGAGTGACATCTGAGTTTCAGTGCAAAAAGGTGCAAAATCATGCACTTGGGGCACAGAAACTCATGGGCAATGTACCAAATGAGTGTTGAGGTATTAGTAACCACAAAACAAGAGAGGGACCTGGGGTAATCATTTCTGATTACCAGAAAGTAGCCAAGCAGTGTGATAAGGCAGTGGGGAAGGCTAGCTGGATGCTTGGGTGCATAGGGAGGGGTATTACCAGCAGAAGGAGGGAAGTAGTATTACCTCTGTATAAATCACTGGTAAGCGCCCACCTCGAGTACTGTGTTCAGTTCTGAAGGCCCCACCTCTGGAAGGACATACATAGCGTGGAAGTGGTATAAAGGATGGCTACCAAAATGGTGCAGGGCCTGCATCAAAACCCTACAAGGAAAGACTCAAGGAACTAAATATGTACTCTCTAGAGGAAAGGAGAGAAGGAGTGATATGATACAAATGTTCAAATATCTCACAGGTATTGTCAAGGTACAGGAAGGTAGCATTTTCCATAGAAAAAGATGCTCCAGGACAAGGGGTCACACTATGAAACTGGAGGGGGGGCCTCAGAGGAGATGTGAGGAAATACTTCATCATGGAGAGGCTGGCGGATGCCTGGAACAGCCTCCCAGTAGAGGTGGTGGGTGCTAAAATGGTAAAGGATTCAAGCATGCATGAGACAGACACAAGGGGACCCAGGGAGAAGACCGGAGATCAAGTAGGGCCTGTGGTAGCAAAGTAGGTAGGGAATATAGGGCAGACTAGGTGGGCTAAGAAGTCCTTATCTGCTGACAACTTCTAAGTATAGACTGAAATCTAGTATCCTGGAAAAATACATTAAACCCAAACACCTGTAAAGATGAAAAATTGAACAGCCTTCTAGAATTTTTCAGGCTGTTTGTATTTATAGCGGCACACTTAATATCCAAACCCAGGGCTATCAGTATGAAAAGGAGGTTTACCACATAAGAAGCCATAACCAGTTATATTAGCACCGTCCTATACTTCTAACATGTAACTAAGGTACTCCAGAACTTACTCCTGCTTCTTGTACACATTTTGACTGATCTCTTTTTTCTAGTTTCCTTTGAAACTGATGCTGTATTCTCAGTATCAGAGGAAAATGACTTCTGTGATGAGGAGACGGATGGGCATTTGGAGCCTCCTCATCCGAAACCTCCCCAATTCTGTAACCTGCTAAGTGGTGCAAATTTATTTTGAACTAGAATGGGTTCCAGCCTTTCTGATATTACCTTAGAGTGACTGCTATCCAGCCAGAACCTCCGTGTAACCTATTTCTGAAAAGGTTCAAGTGTCTGAGGGGTGTATCACTTCAGTAGGGTCTGTGTCTGTACACTGCATACTGGATGGGGCAGCCTCCTCACAGGCATTATGAATATCAGTAGTGGTTACTACTGATGAGGATGCCAGAGGGTCCACCTGTTGCAGTAGGGCAGGGTCTGGAACCTCCACTGGGGTTGCAAGATCTGTAGGTTTGGGCATTCTCCTTCAGCCTGTGCACCCCTGGTTGCTGGTCGCAACCAGCAGGTCAGCATGGGCCTACAAGGGGTCAGTTGATTTTTGCATCTGTTGCAAACCAATTTTTGGGGCATACATCAGCAGAGTGTCTTTATTTATGCCACCATCCCTGTTGTGGGCCACCATGGGCATGACCTGAAAGAGAGTTCTTGTTCATCACACAGGTTGCACTTCTGTATATTTCTACAGGTCATGCTAACATGCCCATACCTGGAGTAAAAACCACATTGCAGCTGGTCGCACACATAGCTCAGACCCATACTCCCTCATTCTGAAATAGAACTGTAATTGTCCTGTAGGTAGATTTCGTTAAAGGGATGGCTACAAAAGGCAACCATCATGGTGTGTTCTTTAACTCCCCCTATTTCTTCCAAAATCTGCACTGTTGAGGTGCTCTTCTTTGGCTGAAATGTTAAGCCAAGGTCCCTTCTGCTCATCTTTGATAACTGTCCAAATTGAAGTAAAGGATCCTATGGCACTTTCAGTGAAGAGGAGTTTTCCTGGTGTGGCCAACATTCCCCATCAATAAAACAGGTCCATGTACCCAGCCCCCGTGGTGCACCTAGAAATAAGCTGTCACAGCTCAGTGTGCCTTTCCTGGTCAAAATTAAAAATAAATTAATCAATTAATACACCAACATCATAACATCCCTCCTTTGGTTGCTATGAATCCCTATGAGCAAGGCTCCTAGAATTCTGCGGCTGCAGAACTGTGCACAGAACTTGCAACCTGCCGCAGAATATCTACAGTGCTACAGAATTTATTGTTCTTGGTGATTCTTTATTCATATTTACCATTTATCCATAGCACCTGGTTCTCTTCCCCTACTTTTATATCCAAAACTCCTCTATGCTCAGCATGTGATGTTATCAATGACATCACATTATACACTAACCAATGACAGGGCTGCACTGTGCCACATAAATGAAAAGTCAGTCATTCATACCAGGTACTATAATATTTGCTCAACCTGTACCACAGCTTAATAAAATTTTCAGTCCTAGGTTATTAAACTGGAGCGAACTTAAATAGTTGACAATAGCATGACCTGTTTTATTTTTTTCAATATACATTTTATGCCCCTCCGAGCCCTTGCAGGTGGTTTTGGCCCTCCCAACAGAGGGACTCTCTCTCCGGCTCTGCTGCTCCCATACTAGGTGGCCCTGGAAATTCCCCTGCAGAGTACCCCCCATGGTGGGACAGGGGGGAGGTTGCCAACTTCTCCCCCTCCGGAGACCCAATCCAGACTCCGGGACTGCTCCTGGGGGGGCGGCAGGCCATCATCGAGCCTACTAGGCTCAATTTTCCATTTTTCTCCCACTCCACCTCCCTGCCAATGTAGAGACATTGGCTGCTAGCCTCCCAACCCATACTGCCCTCCAGCCACTGCCAGACGGCAGTCAGCAAGTGGGATGACTTAGTCTCCTTCCCCTTGATAGAGAACAGTCCTCCGAATACTCAATCCTCTCTCCCCCTGCCCACTCTGGTGGCCTGAGCATGTTCCCAAACCCGGGTTGCTGGCATGGCACGAGGTGTGGTGACCAGCGCCTCAACCTCTAGTGCCACCGGGCTGGCAGCATTGACCTATTAACTGAATATCTTACTTTGTACAGAGTTATTTCTGTCTTTAGGAAAGCCCTCTGAAATGAATAATGGGTAAAATAAATTAACCTGTCTTTAAAAATAATTATCTTTATTTTAGAATTATGCCCAGAAATGTGGAATATAGTGATCTGTAGGACTGTTGAAAGAACAGAATTATGAAATGAATAATTGTGCTCTACACATTTTTGGGCTGCAGTGGGAGATGCCCTGCAATCCTTTTATGATCACTGAGAAAAAGGATGCTGCATTCCTTCCAAATGAACAATATGTTAGATCACGTCACAGTCGCCTCCACATCTGTGAAGCAGTCTGCCCATGTTGTCCTCCCGACCACAGCACTGCACTATTTCACAGTGCTGGCAGTCACAATGGAACATGGCACACTTTATCATGTCCAAGATGGCCACCGAACTGTACTGCGCATGTGCTGGCAGTCATGCATGTGCAGTAGCATGCAGCGGCCATTGTGGACACGGCGGAGTGGGCCGTGCTTCACGTGACCACTGGCACTTATCTCTTTATATATTTTTTTCTTATATTATTGAAATTCCCCCACCCAACCCTCACTCTCAGTACCCCCCCCGAAACACAGAAATTATACTGGGTGTGCCCAATCCCCCAGTGTCACAATCTGCCCCTCATCAGTCTGTTTTTCTGACACTGAGGGGTGCCCAACCCCCAGTGTCACAATCGGTGATCATCATTTTTTTTTCACCTGTTTAAAAAAAAACAGTCCATCAATGTCTTTCCCCACATAACTGACGCTGGGGGTGCCCAATTCCCCAGTGTTGCAATTGGGGATTGTCAGTCGCTTTTTTCCACCTGTAAAAAAAACAGTCCATCAATGACTTTTGCAGCCATTCCTTACCCCCACTCGACCCTCCCATTAAACATCCACCACCCTGCACCCCCCATTAATGCCCTTACTTACCCATTGTGGGTCCTACACCATAATCCTCTGTGGACTGCAGACACATCTTCACTCTTCAAAACTGGACTGCGAACTTGAAGATACAGGTATGCGGCTCAATGTATTTTAATGGTGTTTTGAACTTAGTGCCATAACTTGTTTACTTCACCATGTGCTACTGACTACCCCATGTCTGCAACTGCACCAAGAACGTGATTGGTAGGAGACCACAGGGTCTCGAGGACCCCCCCACCCCTGCACATTTTAAGTCGTGAAGCTCATGAGGCTCATGGCCAGTAGGACCAATGTTACCAATACCTTAGTAAAATGCTCATGGGTTATGTTGGTATGTTTTAGTAAACTGACCAGCATTTTTGGGACATCTAGAAAAAGGCAAAAAAAAGTATCAAATTTAAAGAGTGGCATCTGCATCTACAGGATAATAGATATACATTTTATTAGAAGAGGTTTTCTGGTGAAAAGTTTGGGAGATAATGCCATCTTCAGTAGCAGCACCTAAAATAGATTCAATATTACAAGTTCTCAAAAGTGTAATAAGTAAATAAAAGTCATAACATACAGCACTAAACATAGTGCAGAACATGATGCACATCACTAGGAATCAGCATGGTCAATTTTAAAAAACGTGAGCAGATCTATTTCCCTGTCAAGACCTGGATAAGTTCAAGTCTCCCCCCCCCCCAAAATCCAGAAGGTCTTACATTTAAGCATTTTATTTATTGAAATCTCCTCATCTTTTATTTGGCTTCACCTTCTTTGATCCCACAAACTTAAACTAATGTAGTGAATGACCCTCGAGGGCCATTACATGGGCTGCAGTCACATACTCTGCATTACTGTCTCTGATAGCCCTCTCATGTTCACCAACCTATATTCCCAGTTTTTTCTATGTTTTTTCTTACATAACAGTAATAGCATGTGTTAGAACACAAGGCTATGTATACCATTCCTGTGGTTTCACATGTTAATTGGGACCTTAATATGATCATAGTATCCAATAGTGAAGTCATCAGTTCTTTAGTCCTTAGCATTACAGGACATGCCTTACAACGACCACATATAAAATTCCCTACTGGTGGGTCCGCTAATAGCATTTATGAAGTATTTGCAGGTTGTGCACTATGTAATGATTTATGTGACAGTAGGTATTAGAGGGGGTATTCATTTTTATATTTCAGGCACCTGCACAATCTTGATATATTTTTCTGACACTGAGGGTGCCCAATTCCCAAGTGTCATGGTCGGGAATTGTCATTTTTTATATATCTGTTTTACAAATGGTCCATTGATGTCTTCTCCATGTAAGTGTGACACTGGGGGTGCCCAAACCCCAGTGTCATGATCAGGGATTGTCAGTCTCTTTTCCACCTGTAAAAAAAAGGTCCATCAATGTCTTTTCATCCATTCCTTACCCCCACCCAACCCTCCCACTGAGTATCCACCATCCCGCACCCCCAAGCCCTTACTTACCCATTGGGGGTCCAATGCCGTAATCCTCTCTGGATGGTGGACACATCTTCACTCTTCAAAGCCAGACCATGAACTGAAGACACACATATGCAGTTCAGTGTATTTCAATGGGGTTTTGAACTTAGTACCATAACATGTTTACTTCACCATGTGCTAGTGGCTACCCCATGTCTGCTACAGCACTAGGAATCTGACTGGCAGGAGACCATAAGGTCCTGAGGATCCCCCCCATCCCTGCACATTTTAAGTTGGGAAGCTCAGGAGGCTCAAAGCCAGTGGGACCAATGTTACCAATACCTTAACAAATTGTTCATGGGTTATGCTGTTTTGTTTTGTTTTTAGTAAGCTGACCAGCATTTTAGAGGGAATGATGAATCCAGGCACCTGTGAGGAATGTCTGAGCATCTTATGTCAGACTTCCAAGATGGCAGGGTGAATTCAGTAATGGCACACCTGATGGAGGCACCTCAGCATTCTTCTGAAATGGCACAAGCATTTTTTCTTATTTAACGGAACACCCAGTTTACATTTCATGTAGGGCCGAAACACTAAGGGATGTCAAAGACGGTGAGGTGAACTAAAGACCTGTCAGAAACGCACTCTCAGGACAAAAGAAAACTTAAGGAGACGCGAGTTCTACGAGCTACAAGAGCACAAGTAAAACATCTTTCACCGAGTTTGCCAGACCTAACAGCGCTTCATGGGGTAACGTATACAGTACTTTCCCCACTGCCTGCTTCTCCATCTCCACAAGAACAACTGAACAAAGGTAAAATCTTGGTTTGCTTTAATTTACAACAGAACACTGAAATGAATAAGGAAGCTAAACAAAGGGGTACGATCCTGAAAGTGGATTGCAACATTGAAAAACAGAATGAAGGTTTAATCAGTGACATTGCGTTAGAGGGATTAAGAACAAATGTGGGAGCTGAACAGACAGAAAATGAACATAGGGATACGAGCTCAGAGCCAGTGTCAGAAGTACACATATTGGCTGAAGATGGGCAGTGTGAGGAGGATTCAGAAAATGTCAGCAGTAGCAATACTGACTTAACTTCTTCAGAGCTACAGGCACAACATATACAGGAAAGGGTTTCAAACAGGATTGGCAACTTAAATGGCATTGAAGCTTTGGCTGTTTGTACCATGCATGGCTTATTTAACGTTCCTAATGATAAGAGTTCAGGCTGAATGTAAGGAAAAAGACAAAGTTAAAAAACGAGATAATGAGGAAAGCATGTTAACTGCTGTAAAAATCATGAGAGAAGAAATGAAACAGGCTCTGGGTGAAATAAAAAAATGCTTTAACATCAGTTACAGAATCTCTGGGTGAAATTAGTACTAAATTAGGAAATTTAACACTCAGGACTGATGAGTTAGAACAACGAATGTCAAAAATGGAAGATCAAATACACCCAATGCCCAATAAAATGAAGCAATTATAAAGACAATTATAGGGCTTACAAGAAAAAAATCCTGAACAAGAAGATAGAGCAAGACGCTGTAACATGACATTATGCAAACTACCTGAGGACATGGAAGGTACAGGGAATCCCCTACTCTATTTTGAGAAACTGATAACAGAAGCATTGAATCGGAAGTACCCAGAGGAAAAGATTATTCCGGACAGAGACCACTGGGGGGCTGGGGGGGGGGCTAGATTTGCAGGAAATTCTAACTACCCTAGAATGGTGTTCATTAAACTATATATATATATATATATATAGTTATACAATGGGGTGAGACATATTCCAGTGGAATAAACCATGTTATTTTCACTGCAGTGAAATAAATCTTGATGACGTCAGCAGAGTTAAAATAAATACCGTTTATTACACCCCTGAAACCCGCATTAAACCTGCGCTAATCCCGCGCAAGCCATGCTAAACCCACACAAGTGGCGCTAAACCCATGCTAACCCAGCGCAAGCCACGTAAATTGTACATTTTGCAACAGTGAGGCCCCATTGTATAAATAGGACACATGATGGGCACATCATGGAATATGAAAAATATTTTCACTCCTGCCTCATGAGCACTGTATATTCCACTCGTGCCTTTGGCACTCGTGAAATATCCAGGTTCACTCTGTAGGAGTGAAAATATTTTCCTATTCCACTCATGCATATATATATATATATATATATATATATATATATATATATATATACACACACATATATACATATATATATACAAATATACACACACACACATTATATTATATATATACACACACTCAATACACTCTTCATAATTTTTCTTGTAAAGGAATATAGGATTAGAGGTTAAGAGATACTTTCACTGGATGGACTACAGAAGCAAGGCTGATAGGTTAATATTAATGGATGGCTATGAACAAAAAAAAAGAGGCAAAAGAATACTTGTCTAAGATAAGATGCCAGTCTCTTTTGCCTTTATGTTTACATATACTTATGTGCAGTGATTTATGTTAAAAAAAGAGGCAAAAGAATAATTGCCTAAGATAAGATACCAGTCTCCTCTGTCTTTATGTTTATACTGTATATACTTATACACAGTGATTTATGTTAAAAAAATGAAAAGAAGCACTTATGTGCATTAGTTTCTTTTGAAGAAATACAAAATCACACATGCCCCTATTACGCAAAGCATCATGGGCTGCATATGCAAATCACCACAGAATATTATGCTGGTTCAACTTTAAGCAGAAATGCATGGTGCCGAAAGGCCTCTCACACAGTTTGCAAAGGATGCCAACAGAAAACACAGACACGTGTTTCGTTCTACCAGGACTCATCACTGTGCCTCATCTGTCTGACACCCCAGAGGAATGAACCAGCTACCCTAAGATGGTCTATCTGGGTTATGTTGTGGTGAACCCAATTAAAACAAAAAACAAGCTCAAAGACAAAGAACATCAGTGCACAAGCACTAAGGGAATAGTACCCCAAAGGGCATTTGTTCTTACTTGGTATAGTTTCATGTATGATTATATATGGACTACAAAGAAAATAGATTCAGATTAGGCACTACATTATAAAGAGCATATACAATTTGAAAGCATCCCAACATGATGGAAGGGTGGTGAATGAAAAAGTTATACATTTAATGAATAAAAATGAGGATGAGTTCAGGTTGGGGTACCAATCGGCATACGGTGATGGCAATGGAGTCATCTCTGATTTTTAGGGGGGACTACAGAGTCTGGCTAGACCTTGCACAATGGGTTATGCAGCTTGGGGGGATAGGTTAATTCTGAATTCTGATAGAGACCACTGTCTCAACTGGAAAATAAAGCAATAACTGATTTGGGAAGGGGTCCAGGAAATATCTATATCTATTAAGGAAGGGACTGAGGATAGTATGGAATCCTACACACCCCCAAGCATATCTCAACCTGGCCTAATCCTGTCTTCCCTTATAGTATTTAGAGCCCTGCATCTCATTGCTGTGACAAACCCTAACACATATTTCTGACTACCCTGTGGTGCAATTTGTTTTCCATTTGCAGTGTTAATTACTTTCTCTGACCCTATGTAATTGCTAATATGTTATGTTATGGTATGTTATTTGACTGTATATGTGATTGTTGATATCATGTTATGCTTCATTGACTGTATGTATCCTTTTAACTGACTCTGACCTACGATATATGTAATATTCCTGTACTCATGCCATGTATTTTGTCTATGATTGTTTGTACTTTCCCGGGTCATTCCTGAAAATAGTCATTTCATGGCTAGCGCACCTAACCGGTAAACAAAAACTAACTAACTAAATATAATGGATAATGGGATCTTTATTTAATATAATTACGTGGAATGTTAAAGGAATGCAGACTAGAACAAAACTAAATAAAATCATTATGTATCTAGTTAGAAAAAATAGTAATAGAGCCGTGTTACAAGAAATGCACCTCACGGAATAAGATACTTCTTGGTTTACAAAAAAATGGGGACCAGGAACAATGGCTTACTATACTTGTAGTTCAAGAGGAATAATGATTGTATCAAATAAATCTAAACTTATACTATCTATTTTAAAGACAGTAATAGATCCACATGGAAGACACATCATTACACAACTACAAATATATACTTTCAAATGTTCTATGGCTACTTTTTATGGACCAAATCAGAATGGCCCTAGTTTTTATAATGATTCCTTTTTAACAGTAGCCACATTTGATGCCCCTTATATTATTGGCAGAGATTGCAATCAGCAATGGATTCAATAGATAAAACATACTGACCGGACAGCTCACGTAATACTACCCCAGAATAATAAATTTAAAACAGATCTAGGATTGATAGATCCTTTTAGAGAAAAATACAGAGACAAAAATATATATTCTTATTTTTCATCTTCTCAACAATCATATACACAAATTGATTTCTTTTTGTTATCAGAAACTCTGATGCATTTGGTGATAGATATACAGTATCTGGGGATAACGATATCGGACCATTCACCTTGCATACTTAAAATAAAGATTATAGAAAATAACAAAAACAATTACATATGAAGCAAGGATCAAAACATTTTACAAAGACAAATTATTAAGGAAAGAATACAGAATGAGATTATTGAATATTTTCAAAATAATACGACAAAAAATACAAATTGTATAAATATATGGGAATGCTTTAAAGTTTGGATTAGGGGCAAATTCATTAATACTGAGAGCCGGGAAAATAAAATAAGAAATAAATTACTAAATACCTTAGAAAAGAAAATTCATGATTTAACAAATATTCATAGTTCTTCATTAAATGATGCAGCGTATAAGAATGTGTTACAAAATAGAAAGCAATGTAATCAAATAGTAACTGACAAGGCAGAGAGACAGATTTCAAACACAAAAGCCAATTATTTGGTTATGGCAGTTAAACCACTAAAACTGCTTGCCTGGCAAACAAAAAAATGACAAGAGGAATGCTCAATAATAGCAATACAGGATAAAAATAATACACTGATTAATACTCCACAACTGATTAACAGATGTTTTGCAGAATTTTATCAGCAAGTATATTCAACACAATTAGAGAAAAACTCACAGGAACCTCAAAAATTTCTTGACACAATAGAAATAAAACACATTACAAATGACAAAAAAGTTGGACTGAATCAACCTATTACTCAAAAGGAAACTGAGGAAGCAATACAGGCACTTCCTAGTGGTAAATCACATGGGGCGGATGGTATTGATATAGAATTCTATAAAAAATATAAATCAATCATAACTCCAAAATTAGAAATTCTATTTAACTCATTCTTAACATGTAACATGCTACCTAATTCATTTAGACAGGCTGTTGTACATGTGTTTCTGAAAAAGATAAATACCCACTGAAGTGTGCTTCCTAGAGACCAATATCACTACTCAACACAGACTATAACATTTTTACAAATATTTTAACTAAAAGAGTAGAAGACATTTTTCCATTTTTGATAGACCATGATCAAAATGGTTTTATAAAAGAAAGATCATTAAATGAAAATATATGACATACTCTAAATATTATTCTTGCAAATAAAAATCCTGATGCAATTCTTTTTGCTATCGACACCAAAAAAGCATTTGACCGTGTTGAGTGGCCTTATATTTTTCATATATTACACAAAATGGAGGTTGGAGCACACTTCAGTGGTTGAATTAAACTACTATATAAAAATCCAGAAGCAAAAATGTGCACCAAATAATACGTCGGAATCAATTAATTTACAGAGGTGGACTAGACAAGGCTTTCCTTTGTCACCCTTAATTTTTGCTTTAATCATAGAGCCCTTGGCAATAGCGATAAGAGATAACCCAGACGTACATGGAATCAACATAAATAACATTATTCATAAGATTAACGTATATGCGGATGACGCACTGCTTTATTTAACTCAACCAGAATAGTCACTTCAAGAATTTATAAGAAGAGCAGAAACATTTGGAAAAGCTTCAGGGTATAAAATTAACTGGACAAAATCAATAATACTAAAATTACAATCAAACACTATGATTAAACTACCGAGTCAATACACATCAGCAGACCTCAAAACAAATTCATTATTTGGGTATAAATATAACAGCTAAATATCAAGATCTACTTAAAGCCATCTATGAAAATACTCTCACAGAAATGCAACAGGAATTTACAAGATGGGATTCATTATCCCTCAATTTAATAGGCTGAATAAACACAGTTAAAATGAAGATTTTACCGAAACTCATTTATCTATTTTCAAATCTGGCAATATCTATTCCTCAGATAGATTTCAATAAACTTAAGTCAATAATTACTAAATTCATTTGGAAAATAGAAAACATGAGAATCTCTTATGCAACCCTTACCCTTCCAAAAGAAAAAGGAGGTCTAGCATTACCCAATTTTCAGATCTGTCATCTAGCAGCCCAAATTGTGCAAATATGGAGCTAGATAAATAAATACAATGAACTTCTGAAATCTACCCAAATAGAACAAGGTTCACAGATTTAACCCAAACTAAGAAATTTGCTATATTCAGTCTGCCCTCTAAATCAAAAAGATGGCAGGATAATTGACACAACAAAAATTACTTTGAATTGTTGGATAAAAGCACATAAAATTATTAAAGAACAATTTTTAATTTCTAAATATACCCCTATTTTTAAGAATTACAATGTTTTATCTTCAGCTCAGGGCTTTAACTTCAAAATTTGGCAAGAGAATGGAATTGAAGAATTAGATCAATTAATAGTTAACCAACATATTACATCTTTCATAAGTCTACAAGAGCAATATGAACTACCCAAATTGCAATTATTTCAATACACTCAATTAAAACATTATCTGAAAAAATATTCAAATTATAAAAAATGAATCACCTTTATTAAAAGTATTGCAAGAGAAAAACAGAAAAAACTAAACCTATCTCATTACTATATTACACGATAATGACTCTTAAAAAAATGATCAAAGTAAACTTCTTAAAAAATGGGAAAATGATCTAGGGATTCTAATCACAACAGAATTATGGCAACAGATACTTAATTCATATACAGCTCATTCTAAAGCCTCTAAATTACATCAAATACAATTCAACACTGCTCATCAGATTTATTATATACCAACCAGATTATATTCCTTTAATATAGAAATATCAGATAAATGCCCAAGATGCACACACACCTCTGGCACATTGATTCATTTGATTCATTCATGTCCTTATTTAACTAATTTCTGGAGTAAAATAATAACCACTGTAACTAAAACGGTGGGAAAAATAATCAATTTTAATCTACTATGTACTATGTTTGGAATAATACCTGTAAAGGAATATATAGATGTTTATCAACAGAGATCCATAACCATTTCAATTATTATTGCATAAAAATGTATATTACTGAAGTGGAAGGATAATAATCCACCAGTATTTGATGTTTGGCTAAATTACATGATAGATATACAGAAATTGATTTATATAAAGCATGATCAAAAATAAATATGTGAAAAAATGTGGTCATCATTTCATGGATTAATACAAAATGGACAAATCTAAAAAAAAACAAGAAACATATTTAAAGACATGGGGGGCATTTTCAAAGGAGATGCACTGGGGCAACTGAGATGCCCCGGTGCAACTTCAAAAATACTTCAAAATATTGAGACAGCAGAGATGCATTGCAGAAATCCGGATGTGCCACAGTGCAGCTATAATCTATGAGGTGCATCTGGATGGGGCGTTCCCATGAATGTGCTGCGCATCTCTATATTCAGCCCAAATGGGTGGCACATCTGTTACGCATCTCCCAAGATGCACCCCCCCTAAAGATAGGCTTAGAAGGAGTTGGCCTAAGTGCAAGCCACCCACAGGCACCCAGCAGAGTAGCAGTAGCAGAGGAATGGATGGCGCAGCTTTCCTCATGGTGGAGATAATGAGGGATGTGAGGAGACTGGTGGCACAGCAACATGGCTGTGGAAGGGCCCATAGGTGGTATGCCCAATAGAGATGGTACCATGCCTGTGTCACCTACAAGCAGCTGACTGACACAGAGATTGTGGGCTGGTACTGACACAACAGGGATATTCTGAAACAGCTCTGTGAGCCATGCCATGATGACCTGCAGGCACCCACCATAAGAAGTCATGCCATGATGGTGGAGACAAAGGTGACAGCAGCAATGTGCTTGCTCACCATGGGCACCTTCCAGATACCAGTGGGTGACACCACTGGTATTACACAAGCTGCCACATCCTGTCTCCTCACACAGTTCCTCAATGCTCTGCTGCTGCATGCTTTGGAGTTCATCCAATTCCCCAGCACACAAGCAGACCATACAGAAGCCATGCAGCAATTCCACAGGGTGGTACGCATGCCTGGCATGATAGGGGACATTGACTGCACCCATGTGGCTGTCAGGGCACCACCTGGCCCAAATGGTGTGGCATATGTTGACCGGAAGGGCTACCATTCCATTAACTGCCAGGTGGTGTGCAATGCCACAGGGCGCATCACCAATGCCTGCACCATACATACTGACAGTACACATGATGCCTTCATCTGGCACCGGTTGGCCTTGTGCCACAGGTTCAAGGATAGGGACATCCCCATTGGCCACCTAGTGGGTGAGTTGGGTAGGACCCATGCCCACACCATGTACTGTGTGGCACAGTGCACACCTGGTGGTAGTGCAGGGGTGGGAGTGGGGTAAGAGTGACAGAGACAGTGCAAAGGCAAACAGCCACAGGGAACCATGGAACCTGGGGTCCTGCCAGACTGGAACACAAAGATACAGAGATAGTGGCATGAAAGGTCACAGGTCGAGCAGGGCAGGGGTGCAGCACATCAGCCACATGTGGCAGTGCGAGAAGCAACAGATGCCCCCAGCCACCACCACCATAGTCCAGGAGATGGTAGAGCACAATGGCTGCACAGGACAGTGGCATGGTGACCACACAGGCAGGGATGGAGCCCCTAGGCCTGGGGAGAGGTCAGACTGCCTGTGCCCAGCCATGTCGCAAGGAGGACAGAAATATCAGGTCTGACAATGGTGGTAAAAGGGCTGCATATGTGGGGAAGTGGGAATGGCAACCAGGTGGACAGGCAGTGGCAGCATAGACAGGTAAGGGGGGTGGCAGCTGTTACAGGCCATGCACACATCTGAGTGAAACACACACATGTCTCTGTCCCCAGGTGACAGTGCGTACCTCCTCCAACCAGGCTGCTCACCCCCATATGACAGCCCAGCAGCAAGGCCAAGGAACGGTACAATGAGGTACACACTGCCACACACATCATCGAGCATGTGTTCGGCATGCTTAAAATGCATTTCAGATGCCCTGACAGGTCTGGTGGGGCCCTACAATACAGCCCTGAAAAAGTCTGTGGCAATTCTTGGCCTGTTGTATGCTATAGAACATGGCCATAGATCATGGAATACCTGTCCAGACACAGGAGGGTGACAGTACAGATGAGGATGAACCTCAGGATGGGGATGGGCAACCAACCCTGAGATGAGGGACCCTCGATTGGCTGCAAGGGATCGGTGGCACAGGGGCACCATTGTGAAGGCGCATTTCAGAAACTGGAGGTGAGTAACCCAGGTGGACCCAACTTGGCAACAAGTCACACACACACACACACACACACACACACACTGCACTGCAGCTGCAGAGTGCACTGCAGAGCACACACAACTATGCACAGGCATCCACTACAGTGCAACCAACGAAAGGAGGGAGACACAGTGTCACTGCGGAGACTGGCATGGATCAGAGGGTATCTGCCGGCACACATGCATGGCAGACACAGTGCTGCACTCATCACACCCATGCCACACAGCACAAGACCACTGCCCCCACACATGCCCAGTACAACACAGAGACAGCACAGGCAGGTGTGACACCAGGGTGTGTGTGTGCCACAGCACGTGGCCCTGGCCACTGCCAGCTTGGTGCGGGGTCAGCAACAGCAGCAGAGTACTGGGACATGCCAACCGCACTCAGCAGAACTCAGAATGAACCAGTACGGCCACCGCAGCTATGCCTTGGCTGGGAGGATCACCAGTCACAGAGGGTGAAGACTCCTCCCCAGTAGGGGTTGACACTAGAGACTGTGACCAGGTGCTCATGGGTGTAGCGGTCCCAAAGTCCAGATTGGATCCAAGGGACGAAGTTGGCCAGGGAGGCAGCATCAGCAGCGATGGGGTCACCTGACACTGTGCCCTGGGGGTGCGCGTGGTACTGCGTGTGGTGTGACAGGAACCTCGGTGACCATAAGATGCCAGGGATGCAGTGCCCACCATAATGGCCTGTACAATCCCATCCAGCACAGTGGTTGTGGCTACCCACAGTTGGCGTTACTCACCAAGCAGTTGCATGTGTCTCATGACACAGTACTCATCCATGTGCCCCACCTGTGCCCGCAGTCTATGGATCTCCTCCCTGAGCACCGCCTGGTCCACCAGTTTCCCGCAGGAGCCAGGTGTGCTCTTCAAGCCTGTCAGTGGATGATGCATTGGGGGCTGGGGGCTGATGGGCAGGGGGGATCCCAGCCTGCTGCGCCATGTCCCTCATCCAGGAACACTGCATAGGAGGCCGCTGTTCAGCTGTGAACTGTGCGAGGGCATGCACAGTGGGCCCTTGAGTGGTATGGACAATGTCCCCCACCTGGGACCACAGCAGCACCTGTCTCTGCATTGGCTGGCAGAGGGGGCACACTAGGGAGGTGCATGTATGGGCACAGGACCACCCGCGCTGCTTGTAGCTGCCCATGTGTGTACTGAGCCAGTGGGTGGGTGGGTGGCACATGTGTGTGCACCTATTTGTGTGGCATCATCATCAGCAACATCATCATCCTCTTCCATGTCCGGTGCAAGCATGATGATGTCCTCCTCCAGAAGAAGACCAGACAAGGGGTCATCATTAGCCAACCCTAGTAGGTGCACCAGCATACATACTGCACCACTGTCCTCAGCACTGGCCATGGCTCCAGAGGACCTTGAAGGCACAACATCATCCTCTGCCAGTGCCACAGGATGGGCACCAGCCAGTGATGCACCCTGAGGTATGATGGAGCTGAAAGGCAGAAGAAATACATGGTGAGGGACACATAGCTGTAATGCAGGTGGACAGCTAGACGCGGGGGGTGTGTGTGCATGTGAACCACAGGTGTGCCTGTGCCACCACACAGGCCTGGGACTGCCATTGTGGCCTGTGCAGTGCAAACACAGTGGTAGTGTGAGACATACATGTGTGCAGGTATGCACACTTATGGCAGCATGTGACACAGTGACACAATGGACCAGCTGCAGCCAGGCCAATGCCCCCCTGGCTCTGCCACAGACACTGCCACTCTACTGTGGAACACTGGACCACTGTAGCCAGATGTTGCATGGGCCCACTGTGGATAGCTATGTGGCACCACATATGACATGGAGGCCCCCGTAGGCATTCATAGCTACCTGTGGCCTGTGTTGTCGGGCCACCCCACCCTGGGTCCCGAAGCATGCCACTGGTGATGCCCAACAGCACAGGGCATCATGTGGGCCTACAATATGGCTGTGCACTGCCAGCTGACCCTTACGGTGCACTCTGGACATGGTTCTGGCCCCGTGTGGCATACCAGGCACATCTGTGGCTGGCACACACCGCCCCCCACAGGGGGTGACACATGCATATTCACAGTGCTGCAATGGTCTGCCCCCAATCTGTACCCCACCCGGGACTCCCGCAATGGATGCCCAGCTCATGGAAGCTACAATCATCTCCTCAGTGGGTGTGAGGGTTGGTGTTGTGAAGGGGCTACCACCAGTCTTCTCCAGTGAGGCCCGTATGGCAGTGACCTTCCCCCTGGCCCACCACTTGTTGCTTGTCATGCTTTTGATGCACTCCTGGGGCATGCAGTTGTACCTCCCATGGGCATTGACATATACTGCCACTTCCTCCCAGCCTTTCGCCATCTCCTGTTGGGTGCCTGACTTGCCTGACAGCAGCATCTCCCTCTGGAAACATGCCTCCACCAAGGCACGCTGCTCATCCTTTGTAAAATTAGGGCTCCACCCCTTTGACTGCTCCTCCTGTCTATCAGACATACTGTTGCCTGTTGACAGGAATGTGACAGGCATGAGCACATGTCCAGCATGCTCTGGAGTTGAGCAGAGTCCCACGAAATGCAGTACAAACTAAGCTGTAGCATAAGGAATGTAAACAAATCTACCTTCCAGGCTGTATTTCCTGTCAGGTACCTGAGGTGTGGTGCGGCAATTTTCAGGCCCATCTCATGGAAAAGAACTGTGGAGCAGCCAGAAATGAGATGCTAATCAGTTGACTTAGGCCTGGATTGACTAATGAGGTGATTAGCATATCATGGTTGAATATTGCAAATTTTCTCCAGGCCCATCTCAATTTGGGCCGCACATCTGAATGCGCTGAGCATCTCCACATGGTGCAATTTCCGCACATGCACGATGTGCAGTACTGTAGTTGAACATCTCCCTGTGCTACGCCTTTGCCCTCAATTGTGCATATCTGAGGACATGCACCATGTGGTTGGCTGCCTGTTTGGCATTGAACACGTATCATGCATCTCCCTGTGCTGTGCCATTGCCCACTATGGTGCATGTTTGTGCACATGCACCATCTGGTTGTCTGCAAGTGTGGCACTATGTGCCCTCAACAAGATGGCACCTGCGCGTGGGCCCACATGCATGGGTCACTGGGTCATGACCCCATTCTCCCACCTGGCCTTTCGCTACTGCGCATGCATGGTACTGCACTATTGGTGCCACTGGCACATCCCTATTGCGCATGTGTGAGTCACACAGTGAAATGCATAGCAGGCTTATTGCACAACAGGCATGGCCTGGCCACACATTGTGCAGACTGCCACACTGATACACTGTGCAATCAGCAGCCTAGAGATAGCAGAAATGGCACGTGCATCTGACGGCAGGCCCAGGGCACACAATTGTTCAGATGTCAAGCTGACCAACCTGGTGGCACTTGTGCCCCCCCCGGAGGGGCAATTATTCAGTGAGGAGGAGCTCCCAGAGGCACAGGCTAAGGTATGGGTATGTGTGGGGGCGCAGCTCCAATGATGGACTGGCATACCCAGGACCGGTGAGCAGTGTCACCACAGGTACAGAAACCTCAGGAGGTGGAATCCTGAGAGGCTCAGGAGGCTGCAGGACCAGGCCCACATGGGGGCAGTGCCATGCCCAGGTAAGTATGTGCTGTGTGCATGCATTCTTCACCTGTTCTTGGGGGTTTCTGGATGTGTGGCAGGTGCATGTATCCTTGCCCACATAGTGGCCATGGCCCTGGTTGCAGGGATGGGTCATTGGTTCCCTGCATGCCATGGGTTGCCCTGTGTGTCCTGGTGGTCCACTGTGTTGTTGCCATGGCACTGTGAAATCACATCGTCAGTTGCCCCTTAGCCAGGCACATGTCATGCTGGGCCATGCTGCATCATCTCACTGTTGTAGGGGGTGTATGTTCCAGTATGATGCTCACAGTGCTGTTCCATTGTGTTCCCCTTGCAGGTTGGGAGGAGTGATGGCAGGCCTGGGAAGATACTGACAGACAGTTCATGGCAACTGCGGGTGGCACACTGGCATGTGGCCAGTGACGTTCTACAGGTAGGTGCACTGCATGTGCTGCCTCTGTGTTTACATGGGGTATGGGGGTTGCAATGTCCGCTGTGGGACATTGCCTGCTTCCTGTGCATGTCCATGTGGTGGCAGTAAAGCACACATGGCTCGTAGTGTTAGCAGCATGTGGTGGTCCCGCTGTGCCCATGGCACCTGTGTGTTTGTTCCCAGTTGCCGTGTCTAGTCATGGCTGTGGGCACCCACCGGTGCTTGCATGGGGTCACCTCAGGGCCTGCTTGATTGGTGCACACAGTAGGCAGATTCCCACACTGTGGGGGACATGGCCATATGTCCTTTGGTGACATATTCTGCCTGTTCACTCTGCCACTTCCAAGTCACTGTGTGGCTCTGTGTCTTGGCATGTTGCCAGTGTGTGCTGTGCATGGTGGGTTGACGGCCCTCTGCATGGGGCCGGCCGGCACCAGGCATGCACACCCAGCCTACTTGGGGAGGCTGTGCCTGTGTGGGCTGTGGCACTGTGTACGTGTTCTCTGCTTCCCCAACATAGGTCATCCAACTGGTGCACCAAGCAGGAGGCCGAGGATGATGGTGGGTGGGAAAATGGTCACTGGAGAGTGGATATTCATGGTGATATTCCAGAGGCACTGGGCCCCGTTACACTTGGCACAGAGGATACTCCAGGAGATGCATCAGCTGAGGGGACTGCTGCAGGGACAGGTGGCCCATGGCCAGGGGCACTAGGCCTGTGTTCTTCTGGACTGCCCCCCTTGTACATAGCCCCACTGCACCCATCCCCACACTCATCTTCCTTGTTGTAGATAGTTCTACCCCTGCAGTCCCTGTTCCCCCTTCTATCCTGTCCTGCAGCCATTTTAATGTAAATAGTTTAATATTGTCTGGTGGTTTTGTTGTTGTTTCATTGTTCTTCCTGTTGTTTTTTGTGTCTTTTCTGCTCTTTCTTGTTATTAAATATTTTTTTCTGATAACTGCATGTGTGTGTGGTCCTCACTGAACAGTTGTTCCAGTCACCTGCTGTGTTGCATGGTTGCCCAATGTCCCTTGCGTGCCACAGCCCATTTGTGTCTGTGCCTTGGCACAACCGTATGCCCTGTCCACCTTGTTTTACCCCCACTCTGTTTGTCATGCTGTTGCCTTGGCCACCTCAGGGGTGTCCATTGATGCTGCACACGTTGTCACTTGCACATCACCCCTGTTCTGGAGCTGCACATGCCTGTGCTGTTTTCCTGGTCCCCCTGCTGCTGTGCTGCACTGTTTGCAGTCCTGTGTACCTGTGGGCATGTGCCAGCATTGCAGCTGACATGACCTCCCTGCTTGGTTCCTCTGCACTGTTGTCACAGTGCATGGCTGGGCCATACTGTTCATTGTGCCTCTGCTGCTGGGGTGCTGTGTTACTGCCCTCCTCTATACCATGCCCAGTGTTCCTCTTTGTCCCCTTGGTTGGTGGTGTATGTGTGGCGACTCGTACTATGCCATGGTGGGTGGGTCTGTGTCCATTGTGCACTTTGTCAGTGCCTTCCTCCACCTCTTTTGCCTTGGTATGCGTCCCTTCCCTGTTTTGGCTGTTGTACCTCACTCATTTCCCATTGCACATCCTTCCCTGTTGCTCCACTGTCCCAGGCTAGTTTGCTCCTGTTGCTATCTTCAGTCCTGCCCAGTTGCTCCAGTGCATTTCCAGGTTGCGCTATAGCACATCTTTGCTATATTCAGACTGACATGCGCTGGCGCATCTCTACCACGCATCTTCTGAATATAGCAATGATTTGCAGTGGTGCAACCACTTATGCCCTTTCCAGGTGCAGTTTTGAACATGGGGACCATAATTCCTCTACCCTTGGTAATGATGATAAATAAGACCGCTCTCAGAATACCATTCAAAGACAAGTTAATGGTGTCATATATTTGCCTGAACCAAACAAATAAAATAAATAAATAAACTGACCAACATTTTTTGGACATCTAGAAAAAGGCAAAAAAAAGCATCAAGTTTAGAGAGTGGCGTCTGGATCAAGGAGTGGCATCTACACAGTAATAAATATACATTTTAATCGAAGAGGTATTCTGGTGAAAAGTTTGAGATAATGCTTTGCCTTCTCCAGTGGCAGCATCTAAAAATAGCTTCAGTAGGTATTGTTCCTTTCCTCTCCTATATAGCAGCAGTCCTTTTAACTAGAAATTATTTTATTTTCCTCCTAGCTTTGTGTGGAGACCATGGAGGCATTTTAATTAACCGAATACTGCTTTTATTTCAATTGAGAAGCTTTATGTATGGAAAAGGAAGTGAAGCTCCCTTGTGACTGTTTTCATTAGTAAAGCAAATGATCTACAACAAGGCTGATATTGCCCCTCAGTTTGTGGTTTTCTGACCAAGGGATGGATCTACCCAAGGGCAGATTCATTTGGATGATGGAAGGGATTTCCCAATTGCTGATGTGATTTGGGGCAGGGAACAGATCTCTCCAGCAGCAGGTGTGTTTCAGAAAATGCATGGGATCTCCCTAGTGGCTGTTCATTTGCACATCTCTGTTGTAATGCCTGTTTCAACCATTGTTTATTAATGTGGCTTGCTAAGCTTCTGTTCTGTACAAACTATATACTGTAGTTTTACCTGTTCTTCATGGGAGGAGACCTCTTCTATGGCCATTTTGTAATGGATTAGTGAGAGCATGGGACTATATTTGGTTGTGGAAGGGGATCTCCTCAGCATCTACACAATACACGAAGAGTTAATTGGGAGTGAAATCCTAACTCCTGTATGAGAACTATTTGCATCTGATTTGACATATTATTGGTTAATGTTCTCTCGTTTAAAATGTCTGTATGTACACTAAGATATATATAATAATGCATTTGGTGGTGTGTGTATTGAGAATTTGATATAGGTTTGTGATGCAGATGCTACAGAAACCCCAAGTGTGAAGTTGAAGGGGTTCATAAAAGCATTGCATGCAGAGGGTCTGTATACAGTTTGAGTTACACATGCCAATCTCTTCTTTTATTTTATAACTTTGCTGCCCTAAGATCACTTAAATTATTGACCTGATTCCCAGTTCTCATATTTATTATGACCCAAAGATTATTTTGATATCTTTATCACTCATTCAACGAAATTAAATTGGGAACTCTTTTTTATGATTTTGGATGTTGGCTTATAGAGAAATGGTGATAAACTATTACATTGTACAGATCTGGATTTAGCATGACTGTGACAGAAGCTGGGAATGTGCATGTATTGAGACAAATCAAAACAGATTTATTTGGCATATGACTGCCGTTATACCCAACAGGTTAGAATATTGAAAAAATGGTTGGCCAGTACTTATTAAAGTTTTTAAGATTGTTTATCAGATGAGATATTGTCACTAAAATTCTGTTCACAATAGTAAGGGAGAGAGATGTTGGGTTTATTTAGGGATTTTAAAAAGAGGAATATACATAGGGGATGCTGGCATTCTGGGTTAAAATTAATTCTGGGAGAGGAAGGTGAGAAAAAACAAATAAGAACTATGGTGTGAGACAAGGAGTAGATTGGTTTTAACAAACAAGAGGCGTAGAATGGAATAATTTGACAAGAATGTTATATCTAGGTATGAATTCCCAACTCCTCTTTTAGTACTAATATGCTATCATAAACGAGGCTTCTGGAGTTCTGCATTTCCATGACTGCAGAATTATCTGCAGAATTTCTATCACGATACAGAATATCCCATATGTAATGCCACATAATTAATTAATCTAAGGTAGCTTTCCACTAAGATCGTGAGGATCATCCAGACCTGCTGTAGTTTGGACACGGGCCCAATGTGCATTCTTGCAGGGTGTGTTGATGCAATTGGCCCTGTCCTAGCTGAGATAGTCTGGAGTTCATTGTGGGGGGGGTCTTTCCAGATCCCTAAAGGAGGCTGTCATTTGACCCCTCCTTAAGATATCCTCCCTGACCTGGACTGTCTAACTACAGGCCTGTCTCTAACCTGCCCTTTGTGAGCAAGATCATTGAGAAGGTGGTTGCGCTGCAGCTAGATGATCATTATCCATCCACGATGTCTATGATTCTCTCCAGTCAGGGTTTAGGATGAGACATAGCCCTTGTCCGGATGCTAAATGATCTCCTGATAGTGCAAGATCAGAAGACTCATTCCATCTTGGTCCTCCTTGATCTCTCTGTAGCATTTGACACTGTGGACCATGGTGTGCTATTGGAGCACCTGCGGTTCCTCTGTGGACTGTCTGGTATGGTCCTCAGATGGTTTTGATCCTTCATCAAGGGTAGGACTCAGAGAGTGGTGTCTGGGATTTATTCCTCAGCCCCTCTCCCCCTATTCTGTGGGGTACCGCAGGGCTCCATTTTGTCACCCATGTTGTTTGCAGTGTACATGCTGCTGTTAGGAGATATCACTAGGCGGTACGGTCTGAGTTTTCACTGCTATGCAGATAATACTCCGCTATACATGTCCTTTGTGCCCAGGCAAGATGGCTTTTTCTTGGCTTTTAACAACTGTCTTTCTGAGATCCAGGACTGGATGAGTGCCAGCTGGCTGCAGTTGAACCCAGCCAAGACTGAGGTGTTGGTTGTGGACCCAGGTCATCGGGAGGCGGGTTTTGTCAGGAGGCAGCCCTCTGGGCTTTGGCTCAGGGGTGTTCAGCTGACTAACTCAGACCAGGTGTGGAACCTGGGCATTATATTTGACAGCAGCTTGACCCTTAGATCTCAGGTGTCTGCCATTGTCAAGACCTCATTCTTCCATCTGAGGAAGATCACCCGGGTGAAGCACCTGGTTCCTCTTCATGATCTTCCAACGTTGGTCCACGCCTTTGTGACCTCCCACCTTGACTACTGCAATGCCAGCTACCAGGGGTTGATATCCGCCGCTTGCAGCTGATACAGAATGCAGCAGCCAGGCTTTTGACTGGTACTTCTAGAACCAGTCATATTATGCCTGCCCTGTGCGGACTGCACTGGCTGCCAGTACAGTGGTGGAGCACCTTCAAGGTCATGTTACTGACCTATAAAGCCCTACATGAACAGGGACCTCGCTACCTACAAGATCTTCTTTGCCCTTACTGCCCCCTCTGCTCACTCCGCTCCACTGATGAGGGATTGCTGAAGATTCCCAGGGTGCATTTAAAGACATCCGGGGCACGGTCTTTCGCTTTTGTAGCACCTACCCTGTGGAATTCTCTACCTCATTGGTTTCGAGAGTGCCTGACCATCCAAAGCTTCAAAACAGCTCCAAAGATATATTTATTTAGCCAGGCATTCCTGGATTCTGTTATATGATTTTATATCTTGATATATGACTTTCAGTTTATTAATTTTATATTGTTCTGGCTGGAAATTGATTGTTTTATTCTTATTTTTATATTTTTTATGTACAAGCGCTTTGGTTTGGGAAAAGTGCTTTTTTAGACTTAAAGAATGATTTGATTTGACTTGATTTTATTAAAGTATACAGTTTTTCCATAGTACCTGGTTCCCTTATCCTCTTTCTTTTTTTCTGATGCCCAAAACTTATTCTCAGCATGTGAAGTCATCAATGACATCATGACACAATATCATGTTTTCTGGCAATGGCACAAATGTATTCTGCCAGGGAAATGGACCCTGCATGCCACAGGAGTACACAAATGCTGCCAAAGAAGCATAGGAGCCCTGCCACATGAATCAGGACTGAAGTGCCATAGAGAACTAGGGGCTGTGATCATTAGTAACAAAATGGGAGGAATTTGACATTATTCTTAGGAAATAATATGTTGCAAACTTAACAAAGACTTGGAGATTAAAAAGATCATTGGTAGCAGACAACAATCTTTTAAGTCTCGACATTTGTCATTATATAGATTGGTATGTGATGGGGTCCATAGAGAAACTGTGAAATTAAGGGAAGCCTACAATTACATGGACAGCGATACGGCAGTTCCTGGGAAAGGAAGAAGGAATTGTAGATGTTTATGGTATTATGATGAAAACAGTCAAGCGAATAACTCTGGGAATCTAGTTTACAGCATAAATGAAGGCTTTCTGGGTGTTACAGAACATCGCACCGGCATCAGTGAAACACATTTAGCCAAACCTAACATTTCACACCAGGGAGCATGTCAGAGGTATATCCCCTGTGAGGTTATTTGAGTGTCATTATTCTTTGACTTTGTAATATTATTATTTTAATGGAACCATGCAGACTCTTAAATTGCTATTATTTGGAATTTAAAATAAATTTTATAAAAGACTGCTATGAAGCCAGACACAACCAAAAGTACCTTACACCCTAAGAATGGTTTAGGCTGGAAAGGTGTTGGGCCTTAACCACTGCAAACTATGGATTAATTTGCTGACGTTTTGCTGTCATACAGTTGCTACCACTGTCAAGCTGTTGGATACAGATGAGAGCTGATAAACAAAAGCAATACAGCATTTCCTGACATAACCTAACTACTTTGTTCCTAGAATGTAATTACTTTTGGCCATTTTCATCGTTGTTAGGGGCTGGCTGTCCTCGTACCTTGCACTGCCCCTGTACCACTTGTATTGTGGCTCCACATTACCTTCAAATCCTGTTGTGAAACCAGACCCTCCTCATAGGATCCTTTATCACCCACCCAAAGTGGACAGACAGCACCACACTCAGGAATCCCAGCAGCAGGAGGGGGGCATGGCTAGCTATCTGCATGATAGGATGCATTTCCAGGGAGCTCCCATATCAGCATCTAATTTTTCAATAAATTTGCAATCTCTTTCCCCAGACTGACCTTTTTAATACCTCTACCAGATTCCTGAATTTCCACTCTTTCGGAGGACATCAAAATTGTGGTAATGGGGCGGAAAAATGCTGTGCAAAAACCTAATTTCTTTGCTCTGCATGGTGGAACCTCCAGACTGCCACCTACATCAGTAAATATTCCTGCTGTGGAGGCCATGGTTGGGGAGCCTGGCCCGGCAACGTTGGACTCTTTCCAAACTGCATTATTAGCCCTAACCAAAACTGTTCAATGTATCAATGAAAAAATGGATGGGTACAACACTCACCTGATGCTGGTGGAACAAAAGTTGGACAGTTTTGTGGATAAAAACGCAAGAAGCCGAAAGATCATTTCGGGCCCAGGCCACAGTGTCCACCTGTGTAAAGGAGCAGTCCCTGTTGCACTCTAGATTGGAGCATTTGGAGAATTTGACATGGGCAGCTAATGTCTGAATAATCAGACTATCAGAAGGTGTAGAGGGAGAAGATTTGCTCCTTTACTTGAATAAATGGTTGCAGGAGATCTTGGGGATGGACTTGTGAGATCAGATCATGCGCACCTATAGAGTTAACGTTCGGAGACCGGTGCTTACTGAAGGGGCCAGAACGGTCACGCTCATCATCGTTTTCATGGTGGTGTGAGACCAAATACTGCAGGCAGCTCGAGTCAAACAGAACCTGATGGTGGAAGGTGAAAAGGTACTATTTTTCCCTGACCTCTCGTACGCTACTCATATGCAGAGAATAGGCTTTGATGCAGTCAGGAGGCATCTATGAGCCCTCAATGTCCCCAACAACATGCTGATGCCAGCCTGACTCCATTTCACAGTGGGAAGGAAATCTTACATCTACATGGAACCTAAGGAGGCTATGAAACTGGTGGAGAAACTGAAGGTTGAAAGAGCAGTTCAAGGAGGTGACTCACCTGACTCAGAGGTGGAAGATACCCGAACCTGGACAATCTGAGTGAGCCCTTGTCTTTGTTATCTTGCCAGAGTAACTATTTTTTTGTTGTTTACATATGGAGAGTTGTGCTGTCAGTTCTCCTTCTCTCTAGAGAGGCATATGTTAACGCTAATATGACTGACTGACCCTGATAGATAAGGGACCTTGGCCTTTGAGTTCATGGATGTTTACTCTGGGACATTTGGACTGGTACTTAATCACTGTGGAAAAGCTCCAGATCTAGATTTTAGTTGCTTCCTTCTTTCTGTTTATGTAATTTGGGGAAGGTCTGGGCAGAAATAGAAATTGAAATGGAAAAACTACCTTGAATATAAGAGAGGTTTGGAGGAGACGTTTTATTACTTATATGATTTCTCTTTCCTTCTCAAAACTAGATGCTGAGGGAGTGTACTGGGAGGTAATATAGGAGTTTTATAACATATAGAGCATATAACAATTAAAGGGCACTATAGACTTGGTCTTAATTTTCATTTGTGTAATTGTTCTAAATGGAATTTCCCCAATCAGCATTGATAGCAAACAACCCAATAGGATTTTGTTGTGATGAATAGTTTTAAAAGGAATTACCCCAATCTTGTACCAAATGTTTTAATGGATCACATATCTGCATATCTTTTTACTAATGCTTATTCAATGATGTATTGCATTACACTGAATGTTTTTGTGCTAATTATCTGCATAAAATCTATACATAAAAAGTAAAAAAAAAAAAAAATAGGAATCCCAGCAGCAGGACAGCAGCAGCACATAAAGGTACAATGGTGAGAAAGAAGACAGTGTGGGGGCTCTTTTTATGATTCTTTCTTGTTTTTTTTTTAAATTCAAGTTTATTGACAGTTTACAGGTACATTGCTACATTAATCAGGTAAATAAACAAGAAGCATGGTTGTCACATGAGTATGTTGCTAAGTAGTCCATTAGATTCTAGGCTTGGTTTACCAGAGTGTTGAGTATTCCATGAGATTTCATTCGGTCTTTAGGATTGTGTAGTAAAAGAAGGAGGATTTCCTTTTCTGATTCAATTTTTGATAAGATGTACCCTGCCCTCTCCTATCCCTCTGCCCCCTTCCAAATCTCCCACCTGGTCCATCTTTGGGTGTAGAGCTTAGCCCTTTGATTTATTTTAAAGGTGAGTTCTTCTAGCTCAGAGATGCTCTGGACCACTGATATCCAGTCTTGTTTCTTGGGGGATACTGGGTTGAGCCAGAATCTAGTAATGGCCTTATGGGCTGCAGTTATGAGAATCACCCAAAGGTACATAGAGTCAGGCCCTTTCATATCCATTGGTGGAACTCCTAGTACTGCTTGCGTCCACCCAATTGGAAGGTCTAGGGATAGAATCTCTTTCAAAGCATTAGTTACCTCTGACCAAAATGTCTGGAGTTTCAGGCAGGTCCAAAAAATGTGAAGGTGATCCGCCACCTCCTCCCCACAAGTCCTCCAACACCGAGCTGGGTGCTCTGTGTTCCTTTTATTTAGTGTTTTGGGGGTGAGAAAGTATCGGACCCTAACCTTCCAGGCAAATTCTTGCCAAAGGGGGGACCGGGTGATCCTCTTGGCTATGTTGAAACTAGGGCCCCAGTCTTGGATTGGGGAGTCCGAGTTAGCCTCCTCCTGCCACCTTATCTTTATTTTAGTTAATGGGCCACTTTTCACCGTTGCGAGAGACTTATAAAGATGGGAGATCAAGCCTCTTTGGTTAGTTGCAGTTCTAATCTTTTGAATAGTTGACAAGAGGGGGGCAGCCCTGGACGGGTCTACATCTTTCTTTTGGAGGGAAACAATATATGCTCTGATTTGCAGGAACCTGAAATGATCTGAGCTTCTCAGGTCAAATGTGTTCTTAAGGGTAGTGAAGTCTAGAGTCGTATCCCCTTGCACAAATTGGCCTAAGTACTCTAAGCCAACTTTACCCCATTGTCTATAAGTAAGGTCCATGCAATTTGGGAAGAAGTCATCGGCCCAAGCCAGACTTTTTAAAGGCCAGACTAAGGATTGTAATTTATATTTTTGCCAAAGCCTGTGAACCAAGTGGATAGTGTCCCCCACAGTATGTAGCTTGGGGGATGGGTGTCTGTGGGGGGATGGGGTATAACCAAGCGATCCCCAAGGGGCAGCCTCCCGCCCTCCTCCTCCTTGCCTTTCTCCATGTCCCTCCATCTGGCAGTGGAATTCAGATTAGCCCATTGCAAAGCATTTTTCAGCTGTACCACCAGGAAATAATCCTCCAGTTCAGGGAGGGACCTACCCCCTTTGTTACGGTGAGTTTGCAGGATTTTTAAGTTCATTTGGGGTCTTTTGTTGTTCCAGATGAATTTTGAAATCATCTTATGCCAGATTTGAAAGTTTGATTTAAGAATGTGTAGTGGTAGACATTGAAACAAATACAGAAATTTGGGTAGCACGTTCATTATTATAGCATGGATCCTAGAGTACATTGGCATATTAGTCAGGGACCATCTTTCTATGTCCTTTCTTAGGGTACCTATCAGGGGAGAATAATTTGTTTTAAATAATTTTGTGTAGTGTTTAGTAATATTTATCCTGAGGTATCCCATTCTGTCCACGGACGAGTTCAGGGGCAAGAGTGATCGAGTCTCCTCAGAGGGGCTAAAGAAGAAGAAGCTCAGGACTTCTGTTTTAGTTTTATTAAGGGAATATCCAGAATGTTTCCCGAACTCTTCTAGTATGGGCCATACCTGTTCTATGGACCGGTGTGGCTGGGTGAGACACAGCAAGACATCATCTCCGTACAACAGTATTTTTTTTTAATGCCACCCACCTCGATCCCAGTCACCCCCGCTGCCCTTCTCACAGCCTCGGCCAGGGGCTCGATGTAGAGGGCAAACAGGAGGGGGGATAGGGGGCACCCCTGCTGTGTGCCCCTGCCCAACTCAAATCTGTTTGAGAGCCCACTGTTTACCCTGATGTAGGCCTGGGAACCTGTATATAGGGACCTAATGGTATCTATGAATGGTTTGGGGAATCCTCTGTGCTCCAGAACCATGAACAAGAAGTCCCATGAGACCTTATCAAAGGCCTTTTCAGCATCCAAACTCATCAGGCATGCTGGAGTGTGGGAGCGTTGGATCCTGTCTACCAGATTCAAGGCAGTACAAACCCCGTCAGGGGCCTGCCGGCCCACAATGAAGCCAGATTGGTCTGTATGAATCAAGTCCAGAAGGATGGGGTTTAACCGGGAGGCAATGATCGAGATAAAGATCTTGTAGTCATGGTTAAGCAGGGAGATGGGGCGGTAAGATTCACACCTTGTTGGGTCCTTTCCTTCTTTATGTAGGATAGTTATGGTGGCATATTGCCATGAGGGTGGTGCCGGCCCTCCATCAGTCCAAATACTTGAGAAGACTCTTAGGAGCAGAGGAGCAGTCTCTAGTCCAAAAGTCTTATAAAATTCTGCCCCAAACCCATCTGGACCTGGGCATTTTGCTGATTTAAGGTTCTTGACTGTGGAGACTATCTCCTGTTGTGTGATAGGCCTAGTTAGCATCCTTACCAAGTCTGGTGAGAGAGTAGAAAGGGGGATGGAACCAAGGTAACCCTGTTTGTCTTGGGTTGAGGTTTTCTCTCGGGGGCCGTATAGGTTAGTATAGTACTCGACAAATGCCTCTGCTATCTGAGAGGCCTGTCTGACCATCTGGCCCAAATGTGGGGATACTAACTTGGTTATTGTGGCCCTGTCAACGTATTGTCGAAGCCTGAAGGCCAAGAGTTTGGTGCCCCTAGGGCCCCCCTCATAATATCTTTGTTTTAGGTAAAACAAGGCCTTCTCTGCCTCAGCTTTCTGGATGTTTTGTAGCTGGTTCTTACAAGCAGTCAGTTCTCTGCCCCTGGTCTCATCCCACTTAACTTTTTGAGCGCATTCTAGTTCCCTGATCTGCACCATTAATTCTTGTTGTCTCTGCCTCATTAATCGTTTCTTACGGGAAGCTATCAAAATTAATTTACCCCGAGGGAGGCTTTAATAGTGTCCCACAGGATTTGTGGGGATGTCTCTTGTCTACTATTCTCTTCTAGGGTCACCTTAAGGTGCTTTTTAAGCTCATCAACTACCCCTTTATCTTGGAGAAGGGAGGTATTCAATCTCCAGTGCATAGTGCGTTTGGGCAACCCCAGCTCCACCTCCAAGAATACTGGACTATGGTCAGAGAGGATAGTCGTGCCCACCCACATGGAGGGAAAACTGGGCAGATCCCTGGAAAATATGAAGAACATGTCTAGTCTAGGAAAAATATGGAACCTCGGAGAGAAACAAGTGTATTCTCTCCCCCTGGGGTATCTCTCTCTCCAAATGTCCACCAGGCCCATCTGTTCCAGCATCAGTTTTAGGGAGCGGGCTTTAGCAACATCCAAATTCGGTATTTGGGACGTAGTATCTAGGACCCTGTTCAAAACTAAATTCCAATCCCCTCCCATTATCAGTAGACCTTTGGCCCTTTCAGCCACCAGTTGGAGGAGGGCCAAGTAAACCCTGACAGTTGATCCTGGGGGGATATAAACATTGACCATTGTGACTTGGGTGTCCTGAATAGTCCCTATTACCATGAGGTACCTCGCTTCGGGATCTTCTATCACCTCCTGTTGTTGGACGTGACGGGTCCCTGAAAGGAGAATCACCACCCCCCTCTTTCTGCCCTCGGGCAGAGAAGAATGAAACACCAGAGGAAAGGTCTTCGATCTGAGCTTCTGGGCCTCTAGAGAGGAAAGGTGGGTCTCCTGTAGAAAGACTGCATCACGTCTTTGGGATGCTACAAATTGTTGAATCCTCCTTCTTTTAATGGGGTTTGAAGACCCATTTATATTGAGTGACACAAATTTCATAGCTTGATTAGCCATTTATAAACCAAATCATGTTAGTTACTACTTTCCTAGACACAGGCTGTCCGAACCTTTGTAATTTAGCCTTAAGAGTACCCTGTAAAGCGTCAAACTTTTTAATAAGAACACCATTAAACTTTAAAACCTTCATTAGAACCTTCACTGAAACAAGTAAGAAGTAGAACTGTTGCTCTGGCCTCATCCAACTTTGAGCCATGAGCAGGGTTAGTAGGTGGCTCACCGGGTCCAAGACTTCTCTCGACCAGGCTGCCCAGAGTCTGCTGGTTTGACTTCCAAGGGATTGCTGAGCGGTTGTCATCAGCTGAAGGGTGTCTGCCCTGCGCAGACCAAAACAGGGAGCTCAGAAGTGCAATGAGTATTCCCTGTGGGCCCCAGGAATATCTATGGAAACGCCCCCCTTCCAGTTGTCGGTTAACATCCGTGCGGGCATATTCCCCCAAGCTCCCCCCTCCCTCCTTGTGTGGATTAAATTCAAAACACCAGTGTTGCTCACCTTCCACCTTAAATGTAAAAGTATATAACTTCACGATCTCTCAGCCAGTTTCCCTTCATTTTTATGTACAGAATTCCCTGAATCTCCCCGGTCCGTGAGCCCCCTAGAAGGCATCCATGAGGGACCCCCCCAGCCCCAGGGCACCTGTGTCTAAAAAGCAACCCCGGGTACCAGCACCACGAGTACAGCTTGTTCAAACATCGAGAGGGGGAGGCCAGACCTAGGCTGCACATCTTGGATGTTGGAAGGAGCGGAAGTGAGAGAGAGGCCTCCAGCGCAGCAGCAACTGTAGGGAGGAGATGCAACATGAGGCGTGAGCCCCAGCATCCATCCCACCGCACTCGGTGTTAAAGCGCGAGTGGGCAGGAGGCGATAAAAGAAGGGCAAGCCCCATGCCAGTCACCCTCCCTCCAGCGCCACCCCCAGGTGCCCTCCCCAACTCCACCCCGCACACCCCTGAGTGTCTATTAAATCAATGCAGGTCAAGGCCACCACTAGGTCCAAGCCCATTAACCGTGGCCTGTCAGGCCAATTGAGATCTGGCTTGATCTGTGGTCGGGAACAGCCAGTCAGGCCTCCCCGCCATGTGGGTACCCCTCCCCGTCCTCACTTCAGGAACACAGACCGGGGGAGGTGGAGGTAATCCAGAGCTCCAAGCACAGGGAGCACTCACAAGACCATCGGGGTGTGTTCACCATGCCCTCCATCTCGACGAGGTTCAATGCACAGAGAGGAGCCAGCAGTCAATGCGGGATCCCCCCACCCCCTCGAGGGTCAAGCTGGTGAACTGTACAATGCCCTGATGCTGGAGGAGGTCATGCAGCCCCCTGGAACACCAGGAGACAACCAAGAAGCTGACATAGAAGGCCCAAAGGGGGTCGGCTACAACCGGACAGTGAGTCTCGTGAGGATCCCCATCAAGCACCCAGAACCGGGCATAAGCCCATCCCCATAGTAGCATTCGACCCCACCAAAAGGGCACAGAAACATATCGGGTGCCGAGCGTTCCAGCTCCCCCCCGCTGCAGGCCCTGGAGGGCCGCTACAATCAATACCAATCACAGCTTTTAGGAGTTACAAGATTTAACTGTGGTTCCTAATTGAACAAACAAGACCTTTGTCATTTCCCCCACTGAACCATTCCAAAAGAGGAGCATTAATACCCCCCCCACACAAGCACAGTTCGTGTTGAAACAAATTTCCAAATGCATATCAGTTAGTTGTAGAGGCTGGAGCAAAGGGATGGGCCTGTCTGCAGTAGGCGCTCAGTCAGTCACTCCTTACGGGCTGGGCAGCATGCGTGTGAGGGAGTATCTATGGTACTTACTGCGGCCCTTACGAGTCCCGGTATTACTGGGGGGAGCATGCCCACAGGACGAGATGGGACCAGGGGTCAGGAGACAATCAGGTTATGGGGCAAAGGGGATCAGGAATGAACCACTAGACAGGTAAGTGTGCAAGCCTCTGGAAGATCCTCTTCATGTGTCTGGGGATCGAGAGGGACCCACCTCGCCAATGTCTTCGGTCGCATCTGCTGGCTGCAAGTGTGAGGCTCCTTTGTTTAGCAGCGTCGGGTCACCGGGTTTCCGGAGCATGGTGCTAATGTTGGCACAAAGGGAGGTTTGTGACTCTTTCTTGTTTGTACTGGGTGGGTGGATGTAGCGGGGTAGGGATTTCAGGATAATAACTTCAGGCAGACCACAGCTCAAGTACATAAAAAATGCCAAGTGGCATTTATCATTTTATTTTGCTTGCATAAAATGATCAGCAGTTGCACAGAAATCAAGAATATATTAGTTATTTCAGCAGGATTAAAGTCAAAAGTCACTGGTGTGCCCAGTGGCACACATACAGCATCATTAAGTGTGCAAACACACTCTTGCATAAGCGGTCTTATCCCTCACACAGTCAGCTCTCCACTGACACCCTATCTAAATTCCACCCCCAGTGGTAGGCTTTTATACAGTCATACTAGTGACATCACTTCCTTGGGAAACACCCAAATTATGTCTTTTAACTAAATAATTATCCCTCAGTGGCTCATAACCCATTCTATACAAAAACAAAAGGGCTATTTCTCAGCCAAGACAATGAGGGTTCACAACTATAACATAATAACACCATTCATACTAGGCAGATTTATTATCCTTTGGAGCTTTAATTGCCACTAGCTCCTCCTCTAGGTAGTGACCTCACTAGGTAGAGGCCATATAAAATCAGACAGTCTGTGGGCTGCCAGCTCTATAGCAGCACCACATATAGCAAACAAAGGGGCTCCTCTCAGGTACAGAACCACTATTTCATAAAAATTATCCTTAGAGCTTTATCTAGCTTTGTTGTGTTTTCTGACTTTAAAATTGGTACCCCTCCTGCACTAAACTCAGGTAAGCACCTTGTAAATTTCCTTTGGTAAACAAGGCCCAAACATGTATTTTATTTGCTTCTACTTAAAGCAATGTGTACCTCACTAAAAGTTCAGGTAAACACCACAGATAATCTTAATGGGGCCCCAGAGTCTTACTGTGTTTTTATTGTTGAGGTATTTGTCTGCTCTTTTTAAACTTTCATTAGAGCAGATTCAAACCCTATACCACACAGAATGGTGTACTTTTTTAAAGTAATAAAGCAGCAACAAGTTGCTTAATTTCCTGCTCTTATTTAGAGCTGTAGAAAAGTGTTCCTAACTTTCGCCTACAGCTGTAAAGTGCAGCCATCAGCTTTTACTTTTCATTTTGTCCCTTTGCCAAGGGCAGTTTCTAGAAAACACAGGGAACAGAACATAAGGGGGATTGCTGTTCCTGTCTTTCACTTTTACTTTTTATTTGTTTCTGTGCTTCCTAAACATTTTAGTGAGTCTTGTTGGGGGGGGGGTCTGGAACAAACTCAGGGCACCCTTCCATGACAGGGGTTACACTGTTACAGTGGAGGTTTTAGAAAAAATTAATAGCATTCAGATATGGAATTAGATTCAAATTTTGATTCTGCATCTGACATACTGTAGCTTTTTTGAAATTTGGGTTTTTGGCCTTGAAAAAAAGCAGTTCTAAAGTCTGGAAAAAGTAAACAAATCTAATAATCCAATGACATTCAATGGATTCCAAGGAATTCTAAAATGCAGTATTTATATATATTTTAAACAGTGTACTGTTTTTGTTTAACAGTATTCCATATATTGCATTTACTTCGACTGAAAAGTTGCATATCTTCCCCGTGACTTTTAAATAAAATATGAAACTATGCTTGATTCTATCAATGTTTCGCCCACCACACATGTGCAGTTATTTCTTCTTTTAAAACAAAAAAAATTATATATATATATACATACGTATATACATATATCCCCCACTTCACCCTCCCTCTCAGCACTCCCCCCCAGAAACATAAGTGTGACACAGGGGGTGCTCAATCCCCCAGTGTCCCGAAGAGGAATCCTCCGTGTATTGCTGTTCTTTTTTTTTTTTTTAAATAGTGCCTCCCTTTCCATGCATGCACTGTTATTTCTTCTTTTAAAACAAATTATATATATATAAAATATATATATATCCCCACCCAACCCTCAATCTCAGCACCCCCACAGAAACATAAGAGTGACACTGGGGGTGCCTCGTCCCCCACTGTCCCAATGAGGAATCTTCTATGCCTTGCTGTTCTTTTTTTAAAACCCTACAAAAAAGAAAAACATCCATCAATGTCTTTTGCAGCCATAACTGACCCACGCCTGACCCTCCCACTTCGTATCCACCACCCACCAACCCCCAATGCTTTACTTACCCATATGGGGTCCAATGCCATAATCCTCTCTGGACCACAGACAAGTGTTCACTCTTCAAAGCTGGACCACGAACTGAAGAAACAGGTATGCAGTTTAATGTATTTCAATGGGGTTTTGAATTAGTGGCATAACTTGGGCATTTTTGCATATTTTTGGCCCACATTTTCAACATGCCTTCTTTGGGACCCTACCTCATGAACAATTGCATTGTCATTAGGTAGATCTAGCGTTACCACCTGTCCTGATTTTCGCAGGACAGTCCTGATTTGGGCAGCTGTGTCCTGCAAAAAAAACATGAAAAACACTACATGCCCTGATTTTATAGGAGAGAAAATATTTTCTGACTTTCCACTAAATGTTGCAGAAAACTACAATACCTTAATTAAAATACCTTAAAATGAGAAGAAACAATAGAAGCAACTAAGAAACTACAATACTCAGACTTAATTCTGATTTTGTAGAGAAAACAAGTCTGTTGCATTGGTCGAGGTTACGGGCTGTCCTGTGAAAAATCATGTTTCAGTAAGAAATGTCCCACTTTGGGCTTCTTAAAAGGTGGCAACCCTAGGCAGATCTGTCCCAAAAGGTGATTTCACGCAAGGACCACAAAATCACCTTTTGGGACAGATCTACCTAATGACAGTGTAATTGTTCATGAGGTAGGGTCCCAAAGAAGGCATGTTGAAAATTTGGGCCAAAAATATGCAAAAATGCCCCCCAAAAAATGACGTTATGAGTCTACATTGAATTTTGTGAACACATGCTCGTAACTTTGGTAATTTTCAGTATTTTTAACCCAAATTTACAACATAACCATATCTTTACAGCACCTCATGAATGTGACAGCTGTCATTTTTCAAATCTTGGCCAAAATGTTTTTTACATCCCGATAGGTGATTTTGTGGTCCCTGTATGAAATTTCCTTTCAGACAGGAACTGAAAATTTTCTCTGACCTTATTCATGGGGAGGGGGGTCATAAGAATGCTATGTTTTAAATTTGGTGTACAAAAACATGTAAAAAAAAAAAGGTTATACGGTTATGTTGAATTTTGCAAATGCAGGCTCATAACTTTGGTAATATTCTCCAATATTTTTACCCCAGCTTTTCTGCATAGCCATTTCTTTACAGCATCTCATGAATCTGACAGCTGTCATTTCTCATCTCCTGCCCAAAATGCATTTCTGCATCCTGAAAACTGATTTTGCAGTCCCTGTCCAAAATCACCTTTAGTCCAGGAGTTGAACATTTTATCTGCCCTTCTTCATGAGGCATGGTCATAACAAGACTATGCTGACAATTTGGTATAAAAATATTGAAAACAAATTTTCAATATTTTACCCCAAATTCCTCTGCTGCAGCCCTATCGGCTCTGGCCAGAGCATGCTATCCAGGGTTATTGATTACATCTTATCATTGGCTGATTGAATTAGCTAAAAATTGTGAAGATATGTTGTGCAGGACCAGCCACTGAGCCAGTGGGTAGCAAGTTATGTTTCTGTGCTGGCAACTCAAGTTTGGGGATGAGCCAGGGGGGCTGGCTGGGCAGCATGAGGATGGGGAGAGGGGCATATTTGTTTTTATTTATTTCAAATATTTTACTGGGAAAGACATACTGAACTGGTAGCAGCTCATTTCCACATGTATCCTGGGCAGAGGAAGAAGGGAAGAGTACAGTGAAATTACAAAATGTAATGTCCAGAAAATGCAATAATATGTAAATAAGTACAACAAATGAGTAATTCACAGGCAATGCTCTGATCAGGAAATATGCCATACAATAAAAGCACAGAAGAAGAATAAAATGAACAATATGAAGTGTGCAACAATGTAATACTAAGTAAGAGTAGAGGTAGTGGAAGAAAACTGGGGAAGGGAGGGCTGTACTAATGACAGTGGAGGGTGGAGGGAAGCAGATAAAGATCCAGGACCCACTGTCAGGAATAACTGCAGGAGTGAGCAGTGAAATCATGGAGGAAAGATTTCAGAGCTTGAAGGGTAGGAGCAGAATGAATGGAAGGGGAAAGAGCACCAGAGTTTCGGGAAGCAGAAAAAGAATGCAGCTTGACCAGGAGAGGATTTCATTGAAGGGAGAGTGAGAACGAGAGAGGAGTTACTAAGAGAGCAAGATGTAGTGTGAGAAGAGAGGAGAAAGGATGGTAAGAGGGGAGGGAGCCAAACCAGAATTTGGAGATAAAGGAGACACAGTGAGCAAGGTGCCTGGCATCAAGGGAGGGAAGTGAAAAGGATGTGTACTAAGAATATTAGTGACTATCTGGGGAACTGTTGAGGGCACATTGACAGAAGGAGTAAAACAGGGGTTCAATCCAGCTGAGGTGGACTCGGAAGCAGTATTGTAAACAATATCACCATGGTGGATATCACCAAAGTGAAAAATGGGGAATATCATCTTCAAGAGGATCTCTCTGCAGGCAGAATAAGGGATGAAGAGAGAGAGATGCCCCTGTTATTCCTGTAAAGTGCATAAAGTTTGAAGAACAGCTTCTGATGAATTGTGTCCACATGAAGAGAGAACTCAAGATGTCGGCACAGCCAGACACCGAGGTACTTGAAGGAGGAGACATCTTCAAATGCTGCACCATCAAGGGTATGGAAGAAGGGCAGAGGGGATGAGCCTAGCAAGCCTATGCCTAGAGCCAAAAGTCATAGAGACCATTTTCTTGGCATTGAAGGGCAGCTGGTTTTTACAGAACGAGTACTGAATGCTGTTAAAGCCTAGTTTGAACTGAGCCATGAGGTCAGAGGCTAAGGAGACAGAGGTAAAGAGTAACATGTCATAGCAAAACTTAGCTTTGGTTAGTTCCATTACATCAGATGAGTTGGGATTTGGATGGTGTTTTTTTCTGCCTTTCTTCATTATTTGTGCAGTGTGTGACCTTCCCTCTTTCCTTAGCAGATGGCAATGTCTCAGCAAGTCTATTTATGCCCATGGCTCTGATTTCTTAAGCACCTTACCTAAGGTACCACATGCAGTCCTCTGGCACCTGTATGGGATGAACACTCCCCAAAATGGGTTCCTGTGCCTTGGGTAACCTGATAGGGTGGTAGTTCCTTGGGAAAAGACAGTGTAAAAGGACATACATATTCACAAGCTCCTACCAACTACCTTAGTCATTCAAGTTCTGTCAGCAGTCTCCTTACCATCAATATTGAGATACCAACAGTACCCAGTAACCTCTTCCAGTTCTGTTGCATAAGCACAATACTACATGGTAAAAACATACTCTACAGAACTACTCAAGTAATGAACACCAGTAATCATACTTTGTTTTCAACTGAATCAGTAAATTGCAAGGCTGTACTTAGGGTTTAGTGAAACAGTGGGTGACACTCACCATGTTCTCTGCTAAGTACTACATACAGTAAGAGTCCATGCCCTAAACATCCTTCAGACACTCATTTCTTTGCTCCTGCCATCCTCTCCTACTCTTATAGCTCACCTGTCTCTTTCTAGGCATTTCCCTCAGGTACCTTTAATCAAGGGACCCATGGTCCTACAGCACCCTAGGGATGAAACTTTCCTCAAGTGGATTCCTGTGCCTCCAGTACCCTGAACAGGTGGTAGCTCATCTAGAACAGAGCATGAAAGGCCATACATATTTATCACATCCTGCTGGCCACCTCGTTTCCCTGACTTCTGCCAAGAATCTCCTTACCAAATGTACTAAGCTACTGACGGTACTCAGCCTCATATAATTCACTTGCATAAGCACCATACAATGCTGCACAGGCTTCCATTATAGAAAGTACTCAAAAGCAGCACCAGTAGTTATTCCACACTTTCTTGCCAACTGAACCAGTGAAATTAGAGTTTTGAAGCAGTAAAGAAAAAAATAAAGGTTTTCCATTCCATTTACCATTTTATTTTGCTGTTAAACAGGTTACAGGTCCCAATTCAAATCCTTCGAGACATTCAAGAATGAAGCCTCTGAAGGCCCTAAATGAAAACCATTATGTACCAGTGAATTTCACTATTAATGGAAGGACATGCATTCTCTTCTGGGCTAAAAGAATATCCATTAAATTTAAAAATTACACCCAGCTGGACTTAACAGATGAAACTCTTGGGGCTAATGCCAATGTGGATGTTGGAGAGTCAAACTGCAGTGAAGGAAGTGCTGTGTAAGTACAAGCTGAGCACAGTATATATCCGAATCTTGTTGTGTTTGATTGCACTCATGTGCAAAGCAAGCATATTGTTACTGTAGTGTAGGGGCTGTGTAGGTGTGTATTGTATAAGCCAATGGATGCAAAATTGCAGGCTTGCTTCTCAAAAGCCAGTGCTGAGAAGGCAGATGATGGCAGTGTTCATAACTTGTTGTACTTGACAGGAGAAAAGCCCCATCAATTAAACTGGATTTCTGACCACTAACCCACTAGCAGACATCATCAGTCTCTGAAGATAAGCAGCAAGCCTCAGTGTGTGTGTATCTGTCTGTCTGTCTACCTGTCCCCAGTTACAGATAGGAAGCGCTATTTGAAAGCACTAATCAGAATTGGGAACAGCATGCAGTATGCAAATATGATAGCTTTAAATATGTTAACAACATGTCAATAATGAACAGAAAACACCAATAGTTGATTTTAATCATATTTTTTATGTTCCCTTTAAAAAGCCTTGAATACCAGCTGGATAACTAAAAATGTGAGAGTTAGACACAATTTAGTTTATAGTTCATATATTTATACTGTATTTTAGCAATACTTGTTTTCATTTGGACTTTTTCATCCTGTCCCTTCCCAGCAGCCCCGTTTTGCTGTCGAACCCCAGCCTTCAAGACTTATCCCATCTACTTCTTACTTCATTGTGTGACTGGGTACCATGGATGATTGTGATACAGTGCCTTCAGGGCCACAGCATCATCCTGCAGACAGTAGTTCTTTTACCATCTTATTGAGTCAGAGCCAGCAGCATGCACATGTAGACTGTGAAGACAGCGCACACTTTCAACACCCACATCCAACTTTCAATTCTGGTGACCACTGTTGTGCCACCTACCCTCCACTAGGTGGCAGCCAAGCAACAGTGCACATTGTCACCCACCCTGAAGGAAGAGATATGTCGATGGACACTAAATTCTCCTTCCCTCACCAGCCCACAAGCAACCTTGGTTCATTCTCAAACCCAGGTCACCGGTGTGGCAGGAGGTAAGGCATCTAGCACCTCAGTCCTCCACACCACTGGCCCAACTACATGTTTACTGTAGCTCCAATTTCCTTAGACAGTATTGTTTTGGGCCCTAAGGGGGACTGAACCTGCAATCCATTGTTTTACAGTTCTGTGCTTTTACCCTGTGTACCATTCAGCCAGAATTACATTTTTGCAATGCTTTCCCCTTTTACTTTATTACTGAGGGAAGTGACATAACAAATAGATTACTGTCTCTTCGACTTTGTTAGCTGTGGCTGTTTGTCTACACATGACATCATAACTCCCTGTTTATGACATCATAATTATCCACAGCAACAGACTGAGATGTCATAAATAGAATTGTGACTGCAGAGGTAGACAAGCAGATAGAGCAAATAGAGATCCTGTTTCCATGCAAATGTCCTTAGTAATAAACAGATAAGGGTAATAATTACACAAGAAGGAGGAAATATAAGCTAAATTATGTCTAGATGTTATGTTTTTCTGTGTTGTTCTTGCACTGCAAGCAAACATTCAGTATTGAAAAATGCTTGTTGTGTTCTGCTTCTGCTTTCTTAGTCACTGGTCCCACTTTGTATGCCAGGAACACTTGCTGTAGATCACTGTTATGATTCCCATGGTAGGATTTACCTACATATTTTGAATGGAATGTTATTACCTGTATTAATTTGTTAAAAAGCTTTACAAATGCTGGTTTAGTATTAAAATACATTAGCTCCTTATATAGTAATGGAACCGATGAACAGTTTCCCTATTTTTCCCACAAGATGTAGCATACAGTAGCCTTTCTACGGCTGCAGTGGGTGGAGCCCTGCAGACATCTTGCTATCACAATTGAAAAATGGAGCTCTCAAAATTCATGACGGACTTCACAAAATCGGAGTTTCAGTTCAATTACTCCACTGCTAGTTGAAGCAGTTTAGTGTGCTCCTGTACGGCACTATTTTTTCTGTGTCTCAGGAGAGTAAGTGCTCTGTCCTTCAAGGATCTGAATCCAAGCAGTGTTGGCTGTTAATTGAAAGTCTCACTCATGCAGGGATATCCCTTTCAAACAGGATGGGAATTATAGATGTTTTCCATTGAAGGACTCAGTGATGCAGGTACATACATTTTAAAGATGATGGAAATTATAGATTTTAATCTACCTCAACACTGACCAGAGACTGTTAGTCAAAACCTTAGACAGTTAACTCTACAGCTTGCACTGCCATGGGGGGGGGGGGGACTGAGACAGAAGCAGCCAGCAACTGTGATAACATCATGTCATTCCTCCCTCCTCATTCCTCTCCTCTGCTAACTCAGTTAATGTAGTGCTTGAAAAGAAATGCTGATTTTGGAAAAACCATGGATTTTCAGGAAACATAAAACATGACAAAAGGGCTTGAAATAAAGCATTTATTAACTTAACTCTATAGCTTGTTTATGTTGGTTATTCTGGTTATTGTTCACATTTTTGAAATTAATTGCTCAAAGTTAGTACAACAAGAAGGTTGCGAAGGGGAGTGTGTGTGTGCCCGTCTTGTCTGTGCACTTTATGTGGCACTCTGTCTAACAATTTCCTGGTACCTTAACCTTTCCTAGTCAGTTTACAAATGGATGTAATGGTATACTGTAGGACTGAGCACTATTTGGAACATGAAGCAGTGCACTGTGTTAGTGGGGCACAGTGCTTATCCTAAATACAATAAAAGTTAGGGTTAGATGTATAAGTAAATAAATTCCATATAAAGCAGTGTATGTGTTATTTCTCATATGGCAGTTAAATGAGCACAGCCAGTCCCTTACCTTTCACCAGCATGCAGTACACAACCATGATGGGTGCCATGTTGCCCCCCTGGTTTCATGCAGTGCTTCTGAGCATCACTCTAATGAGCAGGCAGTCCTTCACCTTTCACCAGCAAGCAGTATTCCACCGGGATGGGTGTCATGTCACCCCACTGTATTCATGCAGTGCTTCCTAGCATTGCTGTACAGTGTAGATAGTCCCTCGCCTTTCACCAGCATGCAGTACTCAGCCATTATGGGTGCCATGTTGCCCCACCGTATTCAAGCAGTACTTCTGAATATTGCTGTCCAGTGTAGGCAGTCCTTACCTTTCACCAGCATGCAGTACACAACAGGGATGGGTGCCATGACTCCCCACTGTGTTTATGCAGTGTTTCTGAGCATTCCTCTCCAGTTCAGGCAGTCCCTTGCCTTTCACCGGCATGCAATATGCAACAAGGATGGGTGCCATGACTCCCCACTGTGTTCCTGCAGTGCTTCTGAGCATCACTGTTCAGTGCAGTCTATGACTTTTCATCAGCACACAGTACACAACTGTGATGGGTGCCATGCTGCACCACTGTGCCCATGCAGTGCCTCACCTTTAACCAGCATGCAGTACATCACTGTGACAGGTGCCATATCAGCCCACTGTGTTCATGCTGTGCTTCTGAGCATCACTCCACAGTGCAGGCAGTCCCTCACCTTTCACCGGCATGTAGTACACAACCGTAATGGGTGCCATGTCACCTCACTGTGTTTATGAAGTGATTCTGAACATTGTTCTTCCGAGCAGGCAGTCTCGCAGCTTTCACCAGCATGCAGTACACCACCATTACAGGTGCCATGTCACTCCCACTGTGTTCATTCAGTGCTTCTGAGCATCATTTCATAGTGCAGGCAGTCCCTCACCATTCAGCGACACGTAGTACACCACCATGATGGGTGCCATGTCACTCTATTGTGTTCATGCAGTGCTTCTGAACATCACTCCACAGTGCAGGCAGTCCTTGATAGTTACCCAACACACAGTGCACCACCGTAATGGGTGTCATTTCACCGCAATGTGTTTATGCAGTGCTTCTGAGCATCATTCCTCCATGCTGTCAATCCCTCAGCTTTCACCAGCACACAGTACACCACAGTGATAGCTGCTATGTCACCCTATTGTGTTCATGCAGTGCTTCTGAGCATCACTCCACAGTGCAGGCAGTCCTTGATAGTTACCCAACACACAGTACACCACCGTAATGGGTGTCATTTCACCTCAATGTGTTTATGCAGTGCTTCTGAGCATCACTCCACAGTGCACAGTCCTTGATAGTTACCCAACACACAGTACACCACCGTAATGGGTGTCATTTCACCCTATTGTGTCCATGCAGTGCTTATGAGCATCACTCCCCTGTGCAGGCAGTCCCTCACCTTTCACCAACATGCAGTACACCACTGTGATGGGTGCCATGTGACCCCATTGCATTCATGCAGTGCTTCTGAGCATCACTCCACAGTACAGGCAGCTCCTGACATTTTCCAAACACACAGTACACCACTGTAATTGGTGCCTTGTCACCTCACTGTGTTTATGCAGTGTTTCTGAGCATTGTTCCTCCATGCAGGCAGTCCCCCAGCTTTCGCCAACAAGCAGTACACCACCATGACAGGTGCCATGTCACCCTGCTGTGTTTATGCAGTGCTACTGAGCATCACTCAACAGTGCAGGCAGTTCCTTACCTTGCCTTGCCTTACACCAGCATGCAATACACCAGAGTAATTGGTATCATGTCACCCCACTGTGTTCGTACAGTACTTCTGAGCATCACTCCCCTATGCAGGCAGTCCCTCACCTTTCCCCAGCCTGCAGCACACCACTGTGATGGGTGCCAATGTCACCTCACTGTGTTCATGTAGTGCTACTGAGCATCACTCCACAGTGCAGGCAGTACCTTACCTTTAACCATCATGCTATACCACAGTAATGGGTGCCATGTTGCCCCAGTTTGTTCATGCAGTGCTTCTGAGCATCACTGCACAATACAGGCGATCCCTGACATTTCCTCAACACACAATACACCACCATAATAGGTAACATGTCACCTCACTCAGTCCATGCAGTGCTACTGAGTATTGCTCCTCAATGCAGGCAGTCTCTCACCTTTCACCAGCACACAGTACACCACTGTGATGGGTGCCATGTCACCCTACTGTGTTCACGCAGTACTTCTGAGCATTGCTCCCCCTTGCAGGCAGTCCCTCACCTTTCACCAGCACATAGTACATCATTGTGACAGGTGTAATGATGCCCCACTGTATCTGTGCAGTGCTTATGAGCATCACTCCCCTCCGCAGGCACTCCCTCACCTTTCACCTGCACGCTATTACCCGTGCAATGCATCTGAGCATCACTCCACAGTGCAGGCAGTCCCTTACCTTTTACCAGCATGCAGTACACCAAGATGATATGTGCCACTTCACCCCTCAGTTTTCATGCAGTGCCTCTGAGCATCACTCCAGAGTGCAGGCAGTCCCTTGCATTTCTCTGCACACAGTGCGCAACCATGATGAAAGGCACCTTGCCCAACTGTGTTCATGCAGTTCTTATGAGTAACACTCCACAGGGCAAGCAGTCCCTTACCTTTCACCAGCATGCAGTACACAGTTCTTATGGGTGCCATGTCACCCCACTGTGTTCATGCAGTGCTTCTGAGCATCACTCCCAGTCCAGGCAGTCCCTTACCTTTCACCAGCATGCAGTGCTCACTAGGGATGGGTGCCATGACACCCCACTGTATTCATGCAATGCTTCTAGGCATCACTCCTCATTGCAGGCAGTCACTGACCTTTCGCCTGCACACAGTACACAAGCATGCTAGGTACCATGTTGCACCCTTGTGTCCATGCAGTGCTTCTGAGCATTGCTCCCAAGTGCAGGTATTCCCTCAACTTTCATAAGCATGCAGCACACCACTGTGATTAGTGTAATGACACCACACTGTGTTCTGGTTCTAAGCATCGCTCCCCTGTGCAGGCAGTACACCACTGTGATGGGGGCCCTGTCACCCCATTGTGTTCATGCAGTACTTCTGAGCATCACTTCACAGTTCTGGTAGTCCCTCACCTTTCACCAGGGTGCACTATGCAGCTCTTATGGGTGCCATGTCACCCCTCTGTGTTAATGGATTGCTTCTGAGCACTGCTCCCTAGTACAGGCAGTCCCTTACCTTTCACCAGCACATAGCACACAACTGGGATGGGTGCCATGATGCCCTACTGTGTTCCTGTATTGCTTCTGAGCACTGCTTCTCAGTGCAGGCAAGCCTTACCCATTCAGCAGTCCACAATACACCATCATGATGGGTGCCATGCCACCCCACTGTGTTCATGCAGTGCTTATGAGTATCATTCCACTGTGCAGGCAGTCCCTCATCTTTCACCTACATGCAGTTCTCCACCACGATGGGTGACATGTCACCGCAGTGTGTCCATGCAATGCTTCTAAGCATCACTTCACAGTGCAGTCAGTCCCTTACCTTTCACCAGCATGCAGTACACCATAGTGATGGGTGCCATTTTGCCCCACAATTTTCATGCAGTGCCACTGAGCATCACTGAGTGTCAGTGGCTCAGCAGGTAGCACACTTGCCTCTGAGGCTGGGAGATCAGAAGGATGTGGGTTCTATCCCCACACAAGGAACTTGGGTTACTATCCCAAAACTGACACTGCAGTGCAGCATGAGGGGGGTGCTGCACTCTTGAGGTGCTGTCTTTCGGATGATATGTTAAACTGAGGTTCCATCTGCCTGTTTTGGTGGTAGTTCAGGTGGATGTTAAAGCTCCCATGGCACTTCTCAAGAAGAGTAGGGGAAATTTCCCAGGTGTCCTGGCCAAATTTCCCCCCCAGTCACTAAAATACCACCAACAGCTTAATCTGGTTCAAAGTCAGTTGGCATTCATCTGTATCCCCCTCCCCCGGGTCTTGCCTGAAAATAGGCAGAATTTGTCTAGTACACGTAACAAAAACTAAATAAATAAAATAAATAGACTCCATGAGCTGCCAGCCTTAAAACAAGTCATGGAATACTATTCAGCAGGTACAGTTTAATCTTTCTTTGTTTTATGTTTCCATTTTGTTTCATCTCAAAAGATAGTTTTAACAAGATAGTAAGTTCATGAGGGTTCCACTGGGTTAGCAAGGGGAAAGGGAGAATGAGGGTGTACTCCTCTTCTCCCTTCTCCTGCCAACCCTTGGAACTCATCATAGCTTTTTCTTTTTATTTCCATTAAAACATTAAATGTGACACCCTAAAATAGATAAGCACACAGCAAACGTATTTTCAGTTTACAGCAAATGTATTTTATTTTCATTCCCAGCGCGAGTAGTCATCCCACAGAAACAAAGAGTGAAAGGAATGAGGAGGGGGAGTCAGATACCTCACACATGGGTATCTACCTTAGATAGGGCTCACCCTGTCACACTGAGTTCATCATACTGTTCAAAATGCATCTAACTGTCCCCAACCAACCTCACAACTGCCATGTATGTGACATCACAATCTTTTGTCATGGTAAACATTAGGATGTCATAAACAAAGGCACTGTGAAATTAGTTGCTGACAGACAAACACTTTTTATGTAGACTTCATGTATAGGATACCAAAATGTGTTACAAACTCTGGAATGGAAAACTACACAATTTCAAGAAGTGTGTTCTCTTGTAAACTGTAATAACTGAAGTATGTTTAAGAAAATACACAGTGAAGAGTTTCTAGTAAAATGTGCAACTTCATTCTGGGACTGCCTTTTTTCTTTACAGACTGTCTCTTAAGTTTGGTGACATTGGCAACCTTAAGGGACTTGCCATAAGGTAAGTTTATTTTTTTACTTAATAAAAATGTTCACCATAAAAGCATACTGAGCTGCAAGCTGCTCTTTTCCAGGTACATCCCAAGGGAACAGTAAAGGTTAGCAATGCAAATATAAGGTACAGAATGTGCAAATGATGACATAGGTGGTGCAATTAAATACAAAAAAATAGGTACAACTGCATAAGGAGTAATGTAACAGGGAATACAAATGCAAGGAAGTAACAAGACTTTTAATGAAAAACTGGAAACATCTGTGCTCTATAAAAATTATAAAAACTGTGAAAAGTAAAATATGCAAAAAAGGAAACATTGATAAAACTTAAAAAAAATGCCAGATTAAATAAAAAGTAAAAAAAAAAAAAAAAATCAGCTGTAATGATAACACATAAAATCAGGAAGCCTAGGGTAGAAAGCAAGCAATAATACCCAACAGGGTGGGCAGTACTGGGCAATGCCGGACCGCCCAGGGGTGTAATGAGGCCCAGTGCTGCAGGCGGAGGGCCTCATAGCCCCTGGAAGGTCCGATATTGCCCATACCACCCACCCTGGAGGGTATTATTGCGCTTAGAAAATGGGCCACAGTACTTTATGTTAGAAAAAAAAGCTTTTGTGGCTAGATGTTTAAACTCTTGCATGTTTAATTTATTTTATAATGAAATAGTTCCTCCACCTGTATTCAAATAGTTTTTTTTTTTTAACTACAGACTCTTGTCCTGGTGGAGCCTTCGTAGTTTTAACCTTTGAGCTGGGTTGTTATGGTTACGTCCTCCCACCACAGACTTGAGCACAGTTGTTTTTTTCTTTTTTTCTGATTTTTTATGTTTTTTTTTTTTTTGCGATACTGAAGCACTTCTTGAAAGCTTTGTTCGCATTGTTGTTGTGTCCGGAGTGCTTCAGTATCGGCATTTTTTAATGTCATGACTGGTAGCTGGTAGATCTTCCATCAGTGAAACACGGGCCAAAATGATGGGAACTGTATATGAAGGACAGTCAAGCGAGCAGGCAGTAATTAGCAAAACAAATGTAAGTGTGAAGAAAAATATTTTTTTCCTTTTTTGTTTTGTATTTGTTTGTGGTAAAAAGGAACAGATGTAGTCAGAGCAGTGAGACCCAACTGCGGACACTTAGTTGTGCAGTGTACTAGTTTCCAACAGACGGTATGAGGGATAGCAGCAAAGAAAGTTTTTTTTTTCTTTTTAAATTTTACCTGAAAGAAATATTGTGGTGTGAGGTTTTCGCCTACGTTTATGAGTGAGGGTACAGAGCTGGGTTGCCAAAGGGAATCTCGCTAAACAAAGCAAAATAACATGACGACTGGCCAGTTTGGAAAATCAGGGCGCCCAACAATACCTTTAGTAATGGGGCACCCCAAATTAGCACTTCTTTTGCCCCGGTCATCTATCGTTAAGTTAATGAACCCCCTGCTTTGGCTCTCAGCCAATCAGAGAGCTCATAGTGTCTAGCCCATTTTCTAATCCAAAATACATGCAAGTAAGTCAGATAGCATGTTCAATTGCTGGGTGGGGCTGGGCTAAATTAGCAGATTTCGCCTTTATAATTTTAACAAAACGTGGCACAATACTCCACGAATGTAACAAAATTTATAAAGTCAGTGGAAATAATACATAGCATGGGATGTGCAAATTTTATACTGAAATCTCTGATTTATAGAAAAAATTTCTCACTATGTATACTTAGTACTTTTTTCTGGCATATTATTTTTCTAAGAGTGAGAATAAAGGATTTCTTTACTTGGAGGGCAGGGAGGAAAGAATATGGCAGCATTTTTTTTATTTGTGACCATTTTTTTAATGTAATCTAGACAAGGTTCCCCCTTCTGCTTGCTTGTGCTTCATGCTGTTGATGAGGCAGCCACAGCTGCACCTTGCCTCCAGCCAGGGGGTTGGCATGCAGCTACCTTCACAACTAATGTCACTGCCACTTGGTCAGCAAGCAGAAGGCACAAGAATGCTGGGTGGCCTGTGGTCTGTGTCCTCCCTCACACCCTGGGAGTCAAGTTTCTACCTCTGCAATGCAGCCAGCTCCTAGTCAGCTCCAGTGCTGCAGGTTCACACACGAACCCCCATCTCTCAGATGGCAGTGAAAAGGTACTGCCACTGTACCTCTTTAACTAGCCAATTTACGCAAAAATGTTTTATTTCTTAAACGAATTTCATGAATACAAAATAGGGATTTTCTGTGAATTTCACCTTGGAAATAACAGTGTTGCCCAACCCTACTGTTCAGTTTAATGATTAAAGAGGAGTCCAGCCAAAAGCACTACATTACAGAACTAGAATCGGCATGTGGATTCGATACATGTGTTATTTTCTCTGTATTTGTATTACTGTTCACTGTACTTTATTGTATTTTGACTGTCCTACCCAGGACCTCCTTGTGAATGAGCTTGCTCAACAGAGCCTTTCCTGGTAAAATAAATAAATTGAATATCCCCAATAAGCCTTGTAACAAAAATTGGATCTCTAAGTTAATTTGTTAAAACATTACAAGCTACAAGTTCAAAAAAGGCAGTTTTAAGGAAGAGCTATTGATGATGTCATAACCAGAACTTATAGCCTTGTCCTCCCTGTCAGCAACCTCGTATGACTTATTTTTCCAAAGTTTAAGAAACTGTAGTTGTAGTAATCATTTTTAAAAAAAGTAACACAGGGTTGGGTGCAGTGCATGCATTTTTGGAATGTTTAGATGCATGGTACTGTACTTAAAAAAGTGGCAGTGGCTGGCTCTGTGGCACCGAGCAAAGGGGTTCGCTTGGCACGCTGGCGACCCAGGTTCACACCCTGAGCCTGGATGTCAGGAGTGCAGATCAGCAGGGAGGGATTCCAGAGCATCCATTGGATGCTTCCCTCCCGGGGGGATGGGATGGGCAGGGCCTTGGCATCTGAAGGTCGATTTGTGGACATGTTAGATGACGTGCAGCCTTGAGACACCCCTGAATGTCCCGGCCTCAGGTCACCACTTCATTCTGGCCAATTAGGGTGGGGGTGGGCAGCCAGAAAAAGAGAAAATGGTCACCCATGCTGAACAGATGATGGCACCCCTGCCTCCCCTCACTGCGATGCCGGGAAGCCCCCAAGCTGCACCTCCACCCAACTAAGATGCAAGAAAGTGCCTGCAGGGACTTTGATCTCCCCTCCCGGCTGTCCCATGGGTAGTGGGGCCCCCCCGAAGAAGAGATATATCAGGACAGTCAGGACAGTAGGAGGCAGCAGACGGTGGAACAGGGAAGTGGCAGAGGTGAGGATGGCCACCCGAAGCAGTGGGTGTCCAGGTTGGTAGGGGTAGAAAAAAGAGTGTGTAAAAACAAAATGTAGCAGGAGGTGGATTTGGAAGCCAGAACTGGACAAAGCTATTGAATGTCAAGGTAGTGCACAGTTTCAGAATGTTGGGGGGATATGCATCTCAGAACGTGGCATGGATGTGCAATCTTGAAATTTGGTGGTGACACTCAGTCTTGGAATGTGGCAGGGATAGGTATATCACCCCAACCGCGACATTTCGACAGCGCGTGACACTACAGCTGTAGTGTCCACGCTGTAACCCTTCACTGTCTGTCGGGGGTCCTGCACCCCACAAATCAGCTCTGACTCAGAGTTGATAATCCTTAGTGGGGTGGTGCGAGTGGTGCAGCCTCCTGCATGGGGGGTTTAGGGGCAAAGCCCCTCCGAAGAAAACACTTAGTTTTCTTTGAAACTGGCAGCCAACTGCAAAATGCGGTCGACCTGCTGGTCTCACTGTCTGGTTGTTTGACAAAATTTTTGTCGACGACCAGTCGTGGATCTGCAGGGATACACATCTAGGAATCTGGTGGGTACGGACAATTTCGGAATATAGTGAGGATGCACATGGATGGCATGTGACAGGACACACCGTTTTATTCTGAAGTGTCTTGCCACTGCCACATTGTAGAACTGTACATACCCACCGCATTTAAAAAATTTCACATCACATCCACACCACATTCTGACATTGTGCCTTTCTGCCACATTCCAAAAATGCTTATCCCTACCACATTTCAAAATAGGACATCCCCACCACATTCCAAAGTTGTGTGTCAATGCCACATTCTGAAACTATGTCACTACTACATTCCAAAACTGTGTCACCACCAAATTCCAAAATTGTTCATCTCTGCCACATTCAACAGTTGTGCATCACTGCCACATGCCGAAATTGCATGTCCCCATCACTTTCTGCAATGGTGTGTCTCGATCAGATTCCAAAATTGTGCATCCCTGTTATAAAATTGTGTCACCACAACATTCAGAAATTGTACATTCCAGAAATATTTGTCCTTACCACATTTCAAAATTATGTGTTTCTGCCACATTCTAAAATTGCATTTCCCAGCAACATTCCTAAACTGGACATCCCAACCATATTCTAAAACTGCCTGCTCAAGCCAAATTCTGAATTGTGGAGCAATTACAGAAAGACTGGCACCTGCCTATCTGTGTGTTATAAATAACACGCAGACTCCCTAAAGAAGGATCCAAGGACAATGCAGAAGCTTGCGTTAAAACTTCACTTTATTGTAGTAGTATAAAAGTGCTTTATAAAAGTCAGGCAGCTTCAGAAAAAATGCAAAAGTCCACATCTCCAAGAACCCAATCCAGTGTGAAAACACATACACCCTGCTCAAAAACCTCACAGGGTGTACATGTTTTCATGCAAGCTTTCCTTCATTGGGGAATCAGTGTGTTATTTATAACACACAGATAAACAGGTGCCCAGTCTTTCTCTAATTGCTCCTTTGATCCTGAATCAGCCCGAGGCACTGCACATCCCTGGATGCAGTTTGTATCATTTCTTTGTTAAATTCTGAATTGTACCTTCCTGCCACATTCTAAAATTATGTGTTTTCACATTACAAAATTGTTTATCTTCATTACATTCCAAAAATATGCATCCCCATTGTATTCCAAGGGTCTGGTATGATTGCTCAACAGCCATCTGCTCGACACATGTTTTCCCCGATTCTCATCTGCCCGAGAGGTACACTTTACTGACACATTATTTCCTGACTGCAACTCTCTGAGACCAACCCCGCTTCCCGCTTTAATGGCCTGAAGATTTTATTGTGTGCTTCCCGACTCTGTCTCCGACTCTTGCTGTTAAAAACAGTACTGTCTGGACAGGCAGCCGAAACCATGTTCTAGAGACCTGTCATTTTATTTTTGGCTCTGTCTCATGGTCTCTCAGGCCGTGTTGGGAGAATAAGCCAGTCTGGCATTTGTGAGTAGCACCCCCAACAGGGTTTTAAATACTACCAGAAATTCATCATTCATTGAATCATTATTTTTTTAAAGAAAGAGATTCCAACCCTCTTCTCTAAAGGACAACTGCAAATTTTGAAAATAACATCAGGGATAAGGAGGGGGAGAAAATACCTTTTAACATGTCACAGTTGAGGTCTGCATTAAGAGCAAGACCCCTTTTTTGGCAGAGAGTGATCCTCGAGCATACTCATTTTCTTAAAGACTGGCAGATTCATTTGTTAGAATCTTCTGCAGGATTACTTAGGCTCCTTCTTAAAAACGCAGCATCCATTGAACAGGAGGAGAAATCTGAACTTTATTGTTAATGAGGCACATTTTAATGAAATTTTGTAACCATTCAGAATATGCATCATACAGACAAAAATGAAAGCATGCAATACAGGTCCAAGATGAAAGAATTAGGAAAGTCAGAGCATGGAAATTTGAGCGGGACCATACTGACTATGAGACAGGACACATTTTTGATTGTAGCAAACGTAATATTCATCTACACTGCATTTTAAAATGATCAACCAATACTGACATGTATGGTAGTGCATCAGGATCAGAATAAGAGGGTGTTGGTAGTGAACCAGAATACACAACAGAACAGCATTTTTTAGTTATGGGCCAGGGATTGACTGTGGGAGACCTGTGTAACCAATTCAATATACTTTTGTTCTGTGAGTATTGTCTTTCGTTTGTAAAGAAACCAGAACCAGCAGAGTTACAGTAAATGTGTAGGAGCAGGTATGTGTGCAACTGTCCCGACTCCCGTTTTGCAACTACTTACATTATTCCAGTTAATGTCAGGATTTTGGTAGATAGGCACATTCATGTCGGGCAAGCATACCTGATGGGAATTTGATGCCAGGAAAACAATTGTCGAGAACATGCGTGTTGGGCAATCATACTGATTCCTGTTCCAAAACTGCAAATCCCTACCACATTCTGAAAAAGAGTTTCCCTGCCACATCCCAAAATTGCATGTCCAAGCCACATTCCAAAATTGTGCATCCCCACTACATCATAAATTGCACATCACAGCCACATTCCAAAATTACAAGTCCCTTCCACATTCTGAAATTGCGTGTGCCTGCCACATTCTAAAATTGTGCATTCCTGCTGCATTCTGAAATTATGCCACCACACCATTCAAAAATTGTGAATCCCTGTTACATTATGAAAATAGCTGTCCTTGCCACATTCCAAAATTATGCATTTATACCACATTCTGAAACTGTGTAGCCCAGCCATGTTCCAAAACTGAACATCACTTCACCACCACATTCTTAAATTATGTGTTGCTGTCACATTCTAAAATTGTGCGTCACTGCCACAGTCCAGAATTTTACGTGTTTGTCATATTCTGAAAATGCGCATCCCCATTATATTCAAAAACTGCACATCCCCACCGCTTTCTGAAAATGAGTATCCCTGCCACATTCCAAAATTGTGCATTCCCGCCATATTCTGAAATTGCGCATACTCGTCACATTCCAAAATGCATTTATCGGCCACACTCCAATATTGTAAATCAAGCATCACATCCAGATTCTGAAATTGTGCATCTCCACCACAAGCCATAATTACGCATCTATGGCACATTTAGAAACTGCATATACCTGCCACATTCTGCAACTATGTGTCTTCCACATTTTGAAATTGAATATCTCTTCAACATTTTAAACCTTTATGACACCACGACATTCTGAATTCCAGCACCCCTGCCACATTCCAAAATTGTGTGTCCCTGCTACTTTCTGAGATTGTGTTATTGAGGAGTGGGGAGGGTGGGGCAGCTGCAAGTTGAGAGGCAAGCTATACATTCAAGCAGACTCGATAGACCGTAAGGCCTGCTTCTGCTGGCATTTTCGTATGTTCGTATTGTTCATTGCTGCATTCCACAACTGCAACCTGGTGGAATTCTGAAATCTTATTCCTGCAGTATTCTAAAAATTGCACACTACTTTTGCATTCCAAAGCCATGTTTGCAGCTGCATTCTACCCTGCCATCACCTCACATCTACACATTATGGAAATGCATGTCCTGTTCCCACCTAACATACTAACATACTAATTGCCAGCAGATTAGGCCTTACGGTCTGTCGAGTCTGCTTGAACCTCAGATCCCTAGTTGGGTGCCGAGGCCTTCCCCCCACCGTGTTCCAGAAACCCCTATCATCCATCCCCACCCCCCTGGGCCAGGCTGTCATCTGATACATTCGCTTTCTGTGTCTGTCCCACCCTCTCTTGAAGCCCTCCACTGTGGATCTCTGAACCAGCTCACCAGGCAGCGCATTCCAAGGATCCACCACCCTCTCAGTGAAAAACCTCCTCCTCTTTTTCCCCCTCACCCTTCCACCTTCCAACTTCAAACCATGCCCTCTGGTGATACCCCCCTGCTTTAGTCTAAAGAACCCCTCCATGTTTACCCTATTTATTCCCTTGAGATACTTGAAGACCTCAATCATGTCCCCCCTGTCTCTCCTCTCCTCCAATGAAAACAGGTAGAGCTCCTCAAGTCTGTCCTCATACGTCAAATCCCCTAGTCCTCGTATCATCTTAGTTACCCTCCTCTGTACCCTCTCCAGGAGCTGTATGTCCCTCTTCAAGTGTGGTCTCCAGTACTGTACACAGTACTCAAGGTGTGGTCTAACCAGTCCATTGTACAGCAGCAGAATCACTTCCCTGCTCCTAGAGGTGATCCCCCTTACGATGCATCCCAACATCCTGTTTGCCTCGCTAGTCACTCTCCTGCACTGCTCAGAGTTATTCATACATGCATCCGCCATGACCCCTAGGTCTTTTTCCCCTGTTGAGGCCTCCAGCGCCTCCCCTCCCAGGGTGTACCTGTGTTTAGGGTTTCCCCACCCAAGATGTAACACCTTGCACTTGGTGATATTGAAATTTAATTTCCATGTGTGAGCCCAGCTTTCCAGGGTGTCCAGGTCCCATTGCAGGGCCAACCTCCCCTCTTCCCCCTCAACTACTGCTCCCATCTTGGAGTCATTAGTGAAGAGACTCATTTCACACCCTATGCCCTCCCTGATGTCCAAAATGTATGCATTAAACAGGATCGGACCCAGGACCGAGCCCTGTGGTACCCCACTACCGACCTCTCTAGGGTTCAAGAGCTCCCCACCGACCACTACTCTCTGGGTACATCCAGCTAGCCAGTTTTCAATCCATCTGACCATCAAAGGGCCTACTCCCAACCCTGTCAGTTTCTCCACCGGACTATTGTGTGGAACAGAGTCAAACGCCTTGCTGAAGTCCAAGAATAATACATCCACAGGCTTTCCCCCATCCAGTTCTGATGTTACCCATTCATAGAACTCCACAAGATTGGTTTGACCTACCTGGCACAAACCCATGTTGCCGACTATCCAGACCTCCCACCTCCTCCAAGTACACCCCCCATTCGTTCCTTTAGTATATTCTCCATTAACTTTCCCACCGCTGAGGTCAAACTGATGGGTCTATAGTTACCTGGTACTTCCCTCGACCCCCCCTTTATGGATTGGCACCACATGTGCCTCTCGCCAATCCCTAGGTACCCTCCCTGTCTCAAGTGACCTGTTGAAGAGCTCAGCCAGGGGTGCAGCCAGTATGTCCGCCAATTCCCATAGTACTCTCGGATGAATGCCATCCAGCCCAGGAGATTTATCTTTCTTTCTTTAGGGCCTTGAGGGCTAACCACACCCTTTTGGTAGAGGTAGCATCATCCGTCCCCTCCACCTTACTGTCCTTTTTATCCTTATCCTGATGTGACACCCCTGGGGTACCTCTACCTCCCTCTTGCTCCATTTCTGTTGCTCCCCTGACCCCACTCACTACCGCTTCTATCCCCATCATGCCTTGCTTTGTAGATATCCCATCCCCCTCCCTAGTGAACACAGAGGCGAAGTACTCATTTAATACCTCTGCCTGGTCCCTCGCCTCTTCCACCCACCCTCCTTCTGATCTCAAGCTGCCGAGAAGGCCCTTAGTTTTTCTTCGCTCCCCAATGTACCGGAAGAACCCCTTTTCCCCTCCATGTATCCCCTGTGTCAGTGGCTGCTCTTTACTGGACTTTACCCCCCGCACCATCCGGGTGACTTTTCTAGATGCAAGATGGTACATTTCCTTTTCCCTATCCCCTCTTGTTGTTTTATATTTTTTGTAGGCCGCCTTCTTTTCTCTGACCACTACCTGAACCTCACTGGACCACCAGCATGGTTTATGTGACCTTGCTGCCTTACGTTTCACCTTAGCGCAGGTCCTGACTGCCTCATGAATCCCCAGCTTTCCTTTTTCAAATGTTTACTACAACTGCAGTCTTCTGTAATGAGGGAAAAATAAATCCTAAAAATTAGCTTGCAGGAAGGACTAGGCTGTCAGTTCTGGTTATGACATTATCAGTAGCTCTTCACTGAAACTGGCTTTTTTGAATAGGCAATGAAATTAGGATTGCAAATGACTTGTAACTTTTAAACTAAGTAACACAGAGATCTCATGTTTGGCATGAGGCTGACTGGGGATATGGTGATCTAAAGTCTGAATTTACTGATGTTAGAAATTTTGACAGGACCCCCTCTTTAAATGATAGCATGTTCAATAGTAAGGTTTAATGAATTCAAATTCTCCTTTAACTAGTTATAGACAATCTTGCTTAAAATTGCCATAGTTTGTGTAGGTGTGTTTAGCTACTAGCAACATGCAATACTGGCCAAAATACATGAAATATATACAAACTGGAATGCTGCTGTAATGCTAAATGGGTGATCCCTAAACTTAAGTGCTAATACCAGGACTGAATGAAAACAATGGTGCTAGGTCTTTTGCTGGTAGAGGGTAAAAAACTTGCTCATTTCACAACCAATTTCAGAAGTTATAACATTCTGAAAAAAACTCCCAACATTTTGCTTCTTTGCTTTGGTCCCTTTCAAAAACTCCAAGAGAAGGAGCGAAATGGGAGTATTCAACTTGCTGTTTAGCACTGCACTCTGCCGTTTACTCACAGCTGTTATCTTAATAAACAGAACACACTTCGTAACTTCTGAAAAATCAGTTGTTGAGCAAGTTTGTTATCCTCTACCAGCAAAAGGGTGAGCACCACTGCTTTCTTTCAGTCTGGATATAATAAATATATTAGGCATTTAGTGACAGTCCTGGCATTTCAGTTGTCGGCCTTCTTACTCTACTCCAAAAAGCAGAACAAAGAGTCACTGCCTCAGGGCACCCGTTGCCACCAAAAAAACTGAAAGCTGAACAAAACAAACCAAAAAAAAACATGCACACAGAACCATAACCAGACTGCTGCTGTCAAAGATTTATTGTGCCATACTCAAGTGAGACTTAAGCACTAATGTTTCACAACTTAGCATATTTCAAAGTGTTAGTGGGTGCCACCTAGATACTGACTTTTAAAGCATCTAGTTAAAGGTGCAATACCACAAATAAATGTTATTGTGTAGCTTTACAAATTCACACAGTGCGCGTGAACAGTGCAGATAAAAAATATGACAAGAATAAGTACAAGAATCAAACAGTCTTCCAAACAGCGAGAGTCAGTCGAGGAACTTAAAAATATTGCTCAGTTCCTTGAGGAGAGCAAAGAAAATCTTCATTTTGCTCTCACATACAATAAAAGCAGTATTTCATTCTTGGATGTTAAAGTCATCAAGGATGAGGAGCATGGTGTGGACACGGTGCAGCTACGCAATAATATTTGTGGTGCTACACCTTTAATTGGATGCTTTAAAACTCTGCATCTAGGTGGTGCCCACTAACACTCTGAAAAAGTGCTACAGTGTGAAACGTTAGTGTTTAAGTCTCACTTGTGTATGGCACAACAAATCTTTGACTGCAGCAGTCTGGTTATGTTGGTGTCCTTCTGTGGGCATTTTTTTTTGTTATGTTTGGCTTTATTCAAAATACTAAAGACTGCCAGCATCTGAGTATCTAATGTGGTAGTTATACAAAAAATGACTGGTATTGCAGTTTAACGCAATTGTAGTAAAAAAAAAAAAACGGGATTTGGAGGCACGTGATGGCCGACTGAGCAGGACGCCTTTCTCTAAGCTCCTGACCCGCTCTCTGAAAAACAAAATTTCTGCGTCTCTTCTTTACCCAAAAGTTCACTCTGGCTACTAAATACCTGGGGAAGTCAAGTAGGCCATCCTTAAGGCAGAAGTTCTTGGGGATGGAAGCGGAAATGAAAGATAGTTTGCCCCGCCACACTCCGCTGACCACACCGAGCAAAGAAAAAAATCCTAAGCGCTCTAAGGCGTCCCCGGGCAGTACAGTGACAGGCGTGAATCCCCAGGCCGCATTGACCGAAGAAATGTTCTGGGAAGGAATAACACCGATTAAAACTACTTTAGAATCTCTTGAAAATTCAGTCCAAACTCTTACCTCATCTCTAGCGGTGCTATCACAATGGACTGGAGATAACGAAGCTCGTATTTCATTGTTGGATGACTGGAGGGAGAAATTAGATCCTGAAGTGACACAGTTGCGCCAACATCTGAAGACCATGGAAGGCAAAATGGAAGATCTCAAGGGAAGATCACGCCGCAACAATATTGTAATCCTAGGGCTCCCAGAAGGTGAGCAAGGGCCTTCCCCTATCATATTTGTCCAGAAACTTTGCAACAAAATAGCAGGCCCTTCTCCCAATGGCCCGGATTATATAGTTGAGAGGGACCATCGCTCCCTGCGCCCCACTCCCCGGCAAGGAGCCCTTCTGCGCCCACTGCTATTTCAGCTGTTGAATTTCTTAGATAAACAGCACATTTTGAACAAAGTGTGCAACCTGAGCGAAGTGCAATGGGAAGGACAGCGAATCAGAGTTGCTCAGGACTTCTTTAAATCAGTCTGGCAAAAAAGAACAGAGATGTACCCTATCGTCTTGAAACTTATTGTGGCTGGAATCAGGTTTAGAATGAAGCATCCAGCTGTACTCCAGGTCCACTATCAGGACACTTGGCACACCTTTGAATCGCAGGAGCAAGCAAGAGCCAGTCTGCAAAACTTCTTCCTAGATCTTTTTAAGTGAAACCCTCGTCGGTGCAGAAAACTTGACATCCGTCACCACAGAATTACCAGAGTGGTCACTTGAATATTAAAATATGCAGAAATGAACAACCTTCAAACAGCTTGACTCACCAAGTTAAAGTCAGTTTTTCCCCGAGAGGAGACAATGTTTTTTGGGAACCTAAAGCTTGGCTACCTGACTTCAATGGACAGAGACAGAACTGTTATCTATTTCATATTCACAGGTTTTCCCTTCTAAAGGTAGCACAGGAAGAAGGACCAGCAAACTTACAGATGCTCTTTTAATTTTGTATTTTGTTCTGAGGGTCGGGAGTCACCTGTTATGACCCCATTGGTCTAATTTTACTGATCCAAGTTAAATTGTGGGTCAAGAAAGAAATACTGGAGCCTGAAATCATAGCTTTTGTTTTAGAGCGTTAAGCTCACCTAACTACAAGTACTGCTCCGATTAATGTTAGTATACAAGGCCCACCAAAATACCTCAAGATTTCCTTTCTATATTATGTTATGTTACTGCAACGACACCAATATCGAATTAAGACTATTGTTGATTTATTTGCTCGTTTGCTTAATTAGGCTCTGTCATAACATAGGGCAAGATATCAGTATGCTGGGTTATGTAATTAGGTATAGCCTGGTTTTAAGCTGTGCCCTAATTAATAGGGCTTAAGGTTTATACTCCCTAGGAAAAGGGATTCAATTTTATTTTATTTGCTTAGCTTGGTGGAAGAGAGCAGGGAGTGGGGACGGGGAGCTCTGTTCGGAGGCTGTAAGTGGCATTGCGGCCTAATTAAGTGGGAAGTAATAGTGAAAAGTAAGTTAGGTGAACACATGGAGGGGGGAATGGGAGTGTGGTTTAGCTATCGCTATGAAGATAGGGGATGGAACAGGGAAGGGGAGGGGAGAACACTGTACCTTTTGCTTTTATCCCTGAACACTAACCAGATTATACCATTATCACAGTCTATAAGTAAACTATGAGTGCGACAAAATATGTATCATGGAACGTTAAGGGGGCATGCACCAGAGAAAAGAGACACCAGATCTTGACGCATCTATCTCTAATGCACTGTCAAGTTGCCTTTCTCCAGGAAACTCACTTGCTGTTGTCGGAAAAACTATTTTTCCAGCGACAGCAGGTGGGACAAGTGTTTGCGGCAGGGGACTCCTCTTCTCAGAGGGGGGGTTGCAATTCTCATTTCACGGGGAGTTAACTTTCAGTTAATCATTGAAATTAATGACACCACAGGCAGATACCTACTTATACACGGTATCCTGGATCAAGTGGAGTTGTTAATGGGATGTTTCTACGGACCCAATGTTCAATCACCCAACTTCCTCTTAGACACGGTTAATCTACTAGCACCCTATGTACACCTCCCACTGAACCTAGCTGGGGATTGGAACACAACTCTCACTTCAGACCTGGATAGGTCTGGCATCCATTCCGCTAAGCTTTCCCCCACCCAACAGGCTCTAAGAGAGCTTATCAGCATGGGTGGCCTCTGTGACCCATGGCGAATACTCCACCCTCAGGAACAAGGGTTCACCTTTTACTCCCCAGTCCATAAGTCACTCTTCAGAACTGACTATTTTTTACTTAGTACCTTAGCCTTGCCTGGGGTAGTTGACTGCAGAATAGCACCAAGAGTGCTTTCAGATCACTCCCCAGTTTGGATTATACACAACCCCTGCCCCAACCTAAAGAAAGATAAATGTTGGAAACTTAATACACAACTTTTAAAGGACCCCTGGGTGCTAACCAGGATAAAAGCCCTGTTTGTAGATTTTTGGGAACTCAATAAGAACTCCATTGCAGACACTGATAAAATTTGGGCTGCCCTGAAATGTGTACTATGAGGTGAATTTATTCACCTGGTGGCTACCAGGAAAAGGAAGCGGGAGTCGGACCTATGGACTCTACTTGCCCAGATAACTGCCCTCGAAAATAAGGAAGCAGTAGACCTCTTTGATACCACTCAGGCTACTTTAACAAAGTTAAGACATCAGTACACTGACCTGTTGAGGGAGAAAACAGAATACGCTCTTTTAAAAACACAAGCCAAGTATGTGGAACAAGGGGGAAAGGCAGAGCACCTGCTAGCTTTACGGCTTCAGCAGCAGGAAGCCTCGTGGATAGTGCATTCCATCATTTCTCAAGATAATGCCATGCCTAAACTTCTCCCACAGATATTGCCCAAGAGTTCGATCATTTCTATTCCCATCTCTATTGCCTCCCTGATACTCTTTCCACAGAACAAGTAACTAAAGAGTATCTTGATTCTATCCGACTACCAAAGCTACCTCTGGCCCAGCAGGAATATCTCATATGTCCCATTTCCTCCCAAGAAATCCTTGAAGCCCTCCAATCCATGCAATTGGACAAATCACCAGGGCCGGATGGTCTTCCCTCTAATTTCTATAAGGCCTTCTCAAAAGTGTTAATACCCATTATGTCCCAGCTCTTTTCCTATCTTTGTGGCAGAGGGATCTCAGACACCTCCCTCTTAGATGCACTTATTAGTGTCCTGCCTAAACCTAACAAAACACCTGATAGGGTCACCAACTATCATCCTATCTCCCTTATCAACTGCGATATAAAAAATGTTGCTAGAATTCTGGCTACCCGAATAATGCAGGTATGGGGACCTCTTATAAGTCCTGAACAGGTAGGCTTTATGAAAGGCAGATCATCTGCTGATCATCTTCGGAAATTAGAGCATGTCTTCTCTGTGGCCAGAGACTCGAAGATCCTGATGGCACTGGTCCCTCTGGATGCGGAGAAGGCCTTTGACAGGGTTCGGTGGGAGTTTTTCTTTTTGACTATGAGTAAATTCGGATTTCCCTTTAAATTCCCTCAGTGGATACAAATGTTATATACTAACCCAAAAGCTAAAGTTTATTGTAATCACATACTTTCCAAGGGGTTCTCTCTTCACACAGGCACCCGCCAGGGATGTCCTCTCTCCCCTTTCCTGTTTAATCTTTACTTAGAGTCGCTGATCAGGGAATTAAAATCTTCACCAGTTCTCCATGGCATCCCGGTGAGCCCCCTCGACATCAAAGTCTCTGCATATGCAGATGACATCCTTCTTCATATCTCATGTCCCAAGACATCTACACCTGAAGCTTTACACCTCATTTCCCAATTTGTTATCCATTCTAATTATAAACTACATTCAGATAAAACTATTGTGATGCCCCTGAACCACCATACCTCTTCCTCTGAGTGCAGAGATTTGGGTCTGAATTGGGTTTCCAAATTCACATATTTGGGGATCACCCTCTCCCAGAAACAATCTCTCACTAAATTACTCAATTTACAAAATGTCTTGGATTCTATTACCCAAGACCTGAACAGATGGACCTTGCTCCCCTTCACGTTACAAACCCATATTAATGTGATCAAAATGAATGTCCTCCCGCGTATATATTATCCTCTCCATATGCTTAATATTTTTCTTCCTCGGGTCTGGTTCAAGAGACTCCAATCAATAATTTCCGGCTTCCTTTGGAAGGAGAAACCTCCCTGCAGAGCATACAACCGCTTAGCGGCCCCGAAACAGCTGTGTGGTCTTAAACTCCCTGACTTTTATCTTTATTACCTGGCTAGTCATGCCCCAAAGTATGCCAGACGGGCTATCTCTTCAGAACATCCTGAATCTCAAGATTATCTTCCTATTTGGCTGCAAATTGAAAGGCACCAAATAGCACTAGCAGGGATTTCCCCACTTGGACTTTTGTTCACTCCTCCTAACAAACTACCTCTGAACTGGAAGGGAACTGTCATACACACCTCACTAAGAGTGCATAACCAGTTATGCAGATCTATGTGTTACAAGAACACACAGGATATTTCACAACCTTTATGCCATAATCCCAGTCTCAGAGTAGACGGTAGGGTTATCTCTTCACATTGGCTCCCAGGACTTCTAGACGAAAGAGTCTCTGACCTGACCAGAGAGGGACTCCTGATGGACAGTCAAGCCATTCTGGCATTTCTCCAATTGCCCAACACACAGATTTTTAAAGCATTTCAATTACACCACATGTTAATTCAGTGGTTTGGATCTGGAGAATGGAAGACTGATAACAGTAACCTTCTGTCCGAAATTCAGTTTCTCTCTTGGCAACCCCATGTCATATCGAAGTTAGTCTCTCTTCTTTCTCCACAGATATACCCCCACCTTAATGGGCAGTCCCACTACTGGGAAAGGGTGCTGCCCTCTGCATCACTGAATTGGGAACACATTTGGCTCGATGCTTATCGATACACATCTAATGACAGACTGTGCCTTATGCAGTTCCACATTTTGCATAATAAATATTTTACCCCGACCCATTTACACAAAATGGGCAAACTCCCATCAGTTACTTGCAGTAGATGCAATAACGCAGAGGGGTCCCTGTTGCATATTATGTGGGAGTGTTCCAGGGTAACTCCCATTTGGGACACACTTAGAACAATACTAGATCCCCTCTTGGGCCTGGCTGAATTTTGCACCCCAGAAATCTGTGTGGTGGGCACTCTTTCAGATATCCCTGTAAAGGAGAGAAGATTTCATATGCCGTTAATAACCTTGGCAGTGAAACGATTAATATTACGCCATTGACTGGACCAAGAAATCATTTCCCCTACAAAGTGGCTTAATACCGTTTTGTACAATCTACGAGTGGAAAAGACCATAGCTAGTATCAAACACAATATGCATAATAATATAAAGAAATGGAGCAAATTGGAAGCCTTGTTATTGGTAACTGCTCCCCATTAGTCTGATAAATTGTTCAAAATTCTCATAATAGACTGTATGCTGACTTGTATCTATTTCCCCTTAAATATTTTACCAAACACTTGTATAAATAGGTGCAGTGGGGGTGGTGGAACTTAATTAGGTAACCAGGGTGAATGGGGGGGTGGGACCAGAATTGGAGGGGGTAGTGACACAATGAAACTGATACAGAGGCTGGGGGGGAGGGAGTCGGATACCCATAGGGCATCTCAGACCGGCAATGGAAAGGATAGAAATAGTCCCAGAGGGAGAAGGGGAAACATAAATGTTAAGCAGATGGGGGAGATGCAACATATTGCAGACATGAGGGAGGGGAGCATGACTGGAGAGAAACTGGGAGACAAGGAGGTGGGAGAGGAGCCCCCCTTCAGCAGGGAGTCAGTACCAAGGATGGGGCCCTAGCTAAAGGGGACCCACAGAGAGCCTCTGGAGGCAGGGGTACTATTACAAGGGGGGAGGATGGCGGTGTGGGGAAGGGGAAACCATCAGGGGCAGGATAAATGGTTCGGATAAGAGAGGGTTAAAGGGGACACCTATACAGAGGGGGTCTGAGTTAAGTGGGCAAAATAACGAGGGAGGCAGAAAGGGGAGGGTGACAAGGGGGTCTCTAATAAGGCAGGAAGACTCCCATGGAATAGAGATCACGAATAAAGGGGGATGGGGGCTGAGAGGGCATAGTGGAGGTAACCATAAGGATGATGGTGGTGTTAAGGTTCTGTTATTGGGAGACTCGATGATTAGGGGTATCCAGTGGGAAGGACAGGTGGGTGGATGCCATAGCCAAGTGAAGGTAGTGAGTATGTCTGGGCTGACAGTGCACAGAGCAAAGTTCATAGTGTATGAACTGGTTAGGGATTGTGGAGGGAAACCGGATTTCCTGGTGCATTTGGGAACTAACGATCTAGAGGGAAATAGCGTTTTGGGAATCCAAGCAAGGTTCCAAGAACTTGCCAGAGTCTGTCGGGATAATGGGTGCAACATTTCCTTTTCGGAGATATTGCCAGTACCAAAGGCCTCAGTGGAGAAAAAAATTAAGATCACAGAGGTTAATGACTGGCTCAGGAAGTGGGGTGAAGAGAGTGGATTGGGGGTGTTAGGGAACTGGAAAGGAGTTTGGGAGGATAAGGGACTGTATGCCAAGGACAGGCTTCATCTTGCCCCATTAGGGAAGGAAGTCCTTAAACAGGGGATGGCTGACTACATTCAAGAAAGGTGGGGTTTAAACTTGTGAGGGGGAGGGATAAGGGAGGGGCTGACCAGAAGCCCTCTCCTCCAGATGAGGGGAGTAGCCTTCAAACCCAAGGGGAGGGGAAACAGACTGGGGGTGGAGGTTTCAGGAGGAGCAGAGGAAGGATGGAAGTATAAGGAACCTGGGTGGAGTTCGACAAAGGGGATCAGGGATAAGGGGTGGGGTTGGTGTTAGTAAATGCCAGGAGCTTGGGAAACAAGTTGCCAGAGTTCCAGGCCATGCTGTTCGAGGGGGTGGATGTGGCGGCGGTCACAGAGACGTGGGCCAACAAAAACCATGACTGGGACCTAAACATGCGGGGGTACACTATGCTTAGGAAGGATAGAAAGGAGGGCAGAGGGGGTAGAGTGGCTATGTTCATTAGAGATGACATAGAAATTGCTAGGGATGAAGAGGCAGAGGGAAACATGGAGGCCTTATGGGTCACCTTACAATCCCCAGCAGGAGACAAGGTCAAGCTGGGTGTAGTATATAGGCCCCCTGGGATGAGTGATGTTCTAGAGGATGGTTTGCTGGACAACATCATTGCCTAGTGTGGACCAAAAGGGGAAGGAGTGGTGTTGATGGGGGACCTTAATATGCCAGGTACTAACTGGGGAACCATGTCCTCTAAGGTGGACAAGGAGCAGAGGCTGCTGGACGGCTTCCAGGATGTGTTCTTAACACAGCATGTGATGGAGCCCACAAGGGAGGGGCATGTCCTGGACATGGTTCTGGCAGATGGGGATCTGGTAAGGGACCTGGTTGTAGAGGACCCCTGACTGGGAGCGACCACAATACTGTCTGGTTTCAAATAAGCATGGGGGGATCTAGGACACTGGCAGTGGACTTCAGGGGGCAGACTTTGTGGACATGGGAAATATTCTCAAGGATCACTTGAAGGGGATTACATCAATGACAAGTGTGGAAAGGAGATGGGAGGTCATAAAATGGGGACTTCATGAGGCAGTCAGGATCTGCGCTAAGTTGAAACGTAAGGGAGCAAGGTCACATAAACCATGCTGGTGGTCCAGTGAGGTACAGGTAGTGGTCAGAGAAAAGAAGGCGGCCTACAAAAAATATAAAACAACAAGAGGGGATAGGGATAAGGAAATGTACCATCTTGCATCTAGAAAAGTCATCCGGATGGTGAGGGGAGCAAAGTCCAGTAAAGAGCAGCGGCTGGCACAGGGGATACATGGAGGGAAAAAGGGGTTCTTCCGGTACATTGGGGAGAGGAGAAAAACTAAGGGCCATCTCAGCAGATTGAGATCAGAAGGAGGGTGGGTGGAAGAGGCGAGGGACCAGGCAGAGGTATTTAACGAGTACTTTGCCTCTGTGTTCACTAGGGAGGGGGATGGGATATCTATAAAGCAAGGCACGATGGGGATAGAAGCGGCAGTGAGTGGGATCAGGGGAGCAACAGAAATGGAGCAAGAGGGAGGGAGAGGTACCCAAGGGGTGTCACATCTGGACAAGGATAAAAAGGCCAGTAAGGTGGAGGGGACAGATGATGCTATCTCCGCCAAAAGGGTGTGGTTAGCCCTCAAGGCCCTAAAGAAAGACAAATCTCCTGGGCCGGATGGCATTCAACCGAGAGTACTATGGGAATTGGCGGACATACTGGCTGCACCCCTGGCGGAGCTCTTCAACAGGTCACTTGAGACAGGGAGGGTACCTAGGGATTGGCGAGAGGCACATGTGGTGCCAATCCATAAAGGGGGGTCGAGGGAAGTACCAGGTAACTATAGACCCATCAGTTTGACCTCGGTGGTGGGAAAATTAATGGAGAGTATACTAAAGGAATGATTGGGGGTGTACTTGGAGGAGGTGGGAGGTCTGGATAGTCGGCAACATGGGTTTGTGCCAGGTAGATCATGTCAAACCAATCTTGTGGAGTTCTACGAATGGGTAACATCAGAACTGGACAGGGGAAAGCCTGTGGATGTATTATTCTTGGACTTCAGCAAGGCGTTTGACTCTGTCCCCCACAATGGTCTGGTTGAGAAACTGATGGGGTTAGGAGTAGGCCCTTTGATGGTCAGATAGATTGAAAGCTGGCTAGCTGGACGCACCCAGAGAGTAGTGGTCTGTGGGGAGCTCTTGAACCCTAGAGAGGTCGGTAGTGGGGTACCGCAGGGCTTAGTCCTGGGTCTGATCCTGTTTAATGCATACATATCTGACATCAGGGAGGGTATAGGGTGTGAAATGAGTCTCTTCACTGATGACTCCAAGATGGGAGCAGTAGTTGAGGGAGAAGAGGGGAGGTTGGCCCTGAAAGGGGATCTGGACACCCTGGAAAGCTGGGCTCACACATGGAAATTAAATTTCAATATCACCAAGTGCAAGGTGTTGCATCTTGCAGGGAAACCCTAAACACAGGTACACCCTGGGAGGGGAGGTGCTGGAGGCCTCAATAGGGGAAAAAGACCTAGGGGTCATGGTGGATGCATGTATGAATAACTCTGAGCAGTGCAGGAGAGCGGCTAGCAAGGCAAACAGAATGTTGGGATGCATCGTAAGGGGGATCACCTCTAGGAGCAAGGAAGTGATTTTGCCGCTGTACAATGGACTGGTTAGACCACACCTTGAGTACTGTGTGCAGTACTGGAGACCACACTTAAAGAGGGACATACAGCTCCAGGAGAGGGTACAGAGGAGGGCAACTAAGATGATACGAGGGCTAGGGGATTTGACGTATGAGGACAGACTTGAGGAGCTCTGCCTGTTTTCATTGGAGGAGAGGAGAGACAGGGGGACATGATTGAGGTCTTCAAGTACCTCAAGGGAATAAATAGGGTAAACATGGAGGGGATCTTTAGACTAAAGCAGGGAGGTATTACCAGAGGGCATGGTTTGAAGTTGGAAGGAGGAAGGGTGAGGGGGGAAAAGAGGAGGAGGTTTTTCACTGAGAGGGTGGTGGACCCTTGGAATGCACTGCCTGGTGAGCTGGTTCAGAGATCCACAGTGGAGAGCTTCAAGAGAGGGTGGGACAGACACAGAAAGTGGATGTATCAGATGATGGCCAGTCCCAGGGGGGTGGGGATGGATGATAGGGGTTTCTGGAACACAAGGGAGGGGAGGGCCTCGGCACCCAACTAGGGATCTGAGGTTTGAGTAGACTTGATAGACCGTAAGGCCTAATCTGCTGGCAAATACTATGTTAGTTGTTGTGATGTGTTTACCTATGTCTTATTAATGTTGTGTTGTTGTGTCAATGTTATTATTGTTCTTCTTTAACAAAATACCAATAAAGCATTTTAAATAAAAAAAAAAGGTATAACGCAGTCACATTAAAAAAATTGTATATAAAATGCTTTTTTTTTTTACTGGAACCGGATATACCACTATATTTCTTTACCGCAGCTTGCGTTGTTTCCGCAATACCAGTCAACTTTTGTATAATTAACACTGTACTCTTGGGGCTGGATATTCAAACTGCGCCGGGCAGGGGCACAAGCCCACGTGCAGCGCAACTGTGCTGCACCAGGGCATGGACCAGGTGATATTCAACGGTGCTGTGCCATGGCACAGCGCCATTGAATATGGCACTGATGGCACATGCACTGTGCATGGTGCAGTGGCACTGCACCAGCACAAGTGGCAGGCCGGGAGCAGGGGGATGCACTAGCGCAAGTGCAGTTGCGCTAGGCTCATCAACTGCGATATTCAGCACTAGGCATGCAAATGTGGCCATTATGCATGCAAGGTGCAAATGGGGCCATTTGCATGTCATTATGGCCCCATTAGCATGCGGTGCGCCGATCCCCGGTGACTTGCGCCTGGCTCCCTGCCAGGCTGCAGCCATCGGGGACTGACACCCAGTGGTCCCATGGTGGTTCCCCTGCTCCCGTACACCCGATCGTGGGCATATGTGTAAAATACATCCCTGGTGGTCCAGTGAAACGCCCCCCACATCGCCCAATTGCAGGCATATGAAATAAAGAACCCCCCATTGCCCGATCACATGCATATGAAATAAAGAACCCTGGCAGTCCAGGGGAAACTCCTACAGCGCCCAATCGCGGGCATATGAAATCTAGAACCCTGGTGGTCCAGGGGAAACCCCTCCAGTGCCCAATCACAGGCACATGAAATATAGAACCCTAGCAGTCCAGGGGAAACCCCTCCAGCGCTTGATCGCAGGCACATGAAATAAAGAACCCTGGAGGTTCAGGGGAAATTCCTCCAGTGCCCGAACATGGGCAGATGTGTATATAATCCCTGGTGGTCCAGTGGAAGGTCCCCTGTCACAGGCATATGTGACTTTAACATTCCTGGTGGTCCAGTGGAATCCCCCCATCACCCGATCGCAGGTGGACATAGCATAAGAAGCCCTGGTGGTCCAGTGGACCCCCCTTCCCACCCACCCACTGAGGTCCCCTGCCACCCAGCACCCCCCCAGTCAGTGGCGGGTGGCAACACCTGCCCGCATACCTCCCAGCAGCCCGCCAACTGACAGCATACTGTACAGTCTATACACCTATTGGTCCACCACTGCTGGGTGGCAGGGGACCTCAGTGGGTGAGTGGGGGGGTCCACTGGACCACCAGGGCTTCTTATGCTGTGTCCGTCCATGATTGGGCAATGGAGGGGGGATTCCACTGGACTACCAGGGATGTTATATTCACATATGCCTGCGATCGGGTGATGGGGGACCTTCCACTGGACCACCAGGGATTATATATACTTAAGGCCGTGATCGGGCACTGGAGGGATTTTCCCTGGGCTGCCAGGGTTCATTATTTCATATGCCTGCGATCCGGCGATGGGGGGTTCCACTGGACCACCAGGGTTTTGAATGTACTGTCGCCCACAATCGGGCGATGGGGTGGGGGGCTCAAAGCTCCCAGGGCAGGGGGCTTGGGGTCAGTATTCTGGGTGGTCGGGTGGCCACCCGCGGTTGGTAGCTGCCCGTGTGCACCCACCGCAATATGGCGGCTCACCTGTGGGTGGCCTGGATTTATTCCTGGTTTTACCAGGCACATATTTGCGCCCCTGAGTGGTGCAAGACGGAGTTGTGCCAGCATATGTGCCGCACATCCCGGGCTGAATATCGGGATATGCCACATATGCATGGGAACACCCTCCACACTTGCACCGCATACATTACTGCTGCACCCTGGTGCATCAGGAGTTGCACATCGCAACTTACCCCTTTCAATATCATGCCGGGGCGCATCGGTGGGTTGTGCATGGTGCATCCCTGTTGCGCAATGCGCAACCCTTTTGAATATCCAGGTCTTGGAGTTTTAAAACAAATTCAAGAGTTTAAAAATCTAGATGACAGTTGTACAGTGACCACAGAAATTAAGTAACAACTGAATAAAGTGTAAGTAGAAAAACCAAGTTTGTTTTTGAAAGTGTTTAATTTTTTTTATGTGTTTAACTTAGGTTTATGATGTCAAACACATACTACAAGCTCTCTGCACAGAGCTGGTTCAGCTTAGATAAGGTGCAACTCCTGTACAACGGCTCCTCAAAAGTGACATTTAATGCAACGGATATCTATGCTCCAGCAAGCTACTCATACTACTGTGAGCATGTCAGCAACCTCCAGAAGTACAGGGCACTGCTGGTCCCCAGCTCAAAGGAAGACATGGCAAAGTCTTGGCAAATTACTTTTGTAGATTTCCAGGTAATACTTTTTATTAATGTGAGTATATTTTATTTAGCTAGCTAGTTAGTTATACTTTGACAACTGTGTAGGTGCACTGGCACCAGGCACCTTTTTTAGGCATGACCCGGGTACTATAAATACATTATATACAGCAGCAGAATAATGTCACAGTTCATATTACATGGTTTAAGATAATGGGAGGTGGAATACAACATATGGTACAATAAAGTGGCACAGTGTTACAAGGTCTACATTTTTACAAAATGCAAGATTAAAACATGGAGAACATAAATGACAAACCTTGTGCGCAATGTGCAGTGGGTTGTGCAACAAGTTCTGCAGTGGAGACTGAACTACCCATAGCTTAACACAGGCACATGCCTACAGGAAAAAGGAGCAAGTATTGATCTTTAGCAGGTGATCTTTCATCTTGTAAGCAAATATTTAGGGAGAGGGGAACTGTTTGATGGGAGCAGGTATGGCATTCCAGAGGGAGGAAGCTTGGTAGCCGAGATTTCTGTCCCATCCTTCTTCTTATAAATAGGTTCATGAGTCAATCATTGGCTATGAAATGGGAGTGAGGTAGATTGACAGGTGTAATAAAACCTACTGGTGGTCTAGCATATTTTTTTATTTCTAACTGCATTTTATCGCATTTTAGGACTGCTTTTCTGGGAGATGCTACATAAACACAAATACTTATTTTTATTATTGGCTATCTTAAGGGATACTATGGATAGGGCCTATGCGAGCTATATGGACCTGTCTCTACTAATCTCTGTATGTCCTTATGATCCTAATATACAGTCTTCTCTCAGTCTGTACCTCTATGCACATCACCACATACAGTACGTGGATGACACTGTACCTTTTGCAACAAGAGCTTCAGTCCCTGAGCTGGAATCTTCATTTCAGTATACCTCTGCAATGTGCAGTACTAGTTCATCTCAAAGCAGTTCTCTCTTAATGCCAAAAAGACTGTTTCCATGACCTTTGTCTCTTAGCAGAGCTAGCCAGGTTTCACCCCAGCCTTCAGGACTGTGATGGCACCCCTTTTAATGAAGTACCCCACTTGGGGTATCTTTATGTGTAGCTGGAGCAAACCCTGAAATTCTCCACCACATTGATGCCATGCATAAAAAATGTTGCCCCATGCTTGAAACACTGCACCTCAACCAATCCTGCGTCCACACCTGGCCTGCCACAAGATTATCCTCAGTGATCTTGTCAGTGTTTGACTACTGTATGGGGACATGCTTTACAGTGCCACCCCCAAATCCTCCCTTGCCAGACTGGACCCAGTCTTCCATTACTTCTATTACTTTGATCTAAATGTCCCTCCTCTTACCCAACACTGCTCTATCTTCCTCAATCCTGCCCTGCCCTCCGTTAAGACCCAATGTCACATGTTGTTTTTTTCCTGACATAATACTTGTTCTTTTCCTTACTCACCTACCTCTATGCTATAACCCCGCCCAGCCTATCCTCTTATTTTCTCCACTGCTATCATGCTTACACTAATGGGGCAGTATAGCCTAGAGGTTAGAGTAATGAGCTGTAAACAAGCTTGGTATATTCAGCAGACATGGGTTTGATTCCCACAATCTCCACCTGGTCCACAAGGTCTTTTGGGAAATGATACCATTCATTAAAGCTTTATGCAATAAAATGTCAATGCCCATTTTAAGTATGACAGTTGGGTCAGTACTGGACTTTAGGAGGGCTGACTTTGCCAAAATGGGTGAGTGCCTAAGGAATGCACTAGCAAGTGAGCAGGAAGGAGGGGTGGAAGAACAATGGGGAATAATAAAAACTGCCATCACAGAGGTAATGAGCCTTTGTGTGAAGCAAATAAACAAAACAAAATGATGTAAGAAACCACTATGGTTCTCAAAGGAAGTGGCAGTGAAGGTTCAAGAGAAAAAGAAAGCATTCAGGAAGTACAAGGAATCGCAGAAGGAGCAGGACAGAGAACTGTATCAGTTAAAGCAAAAGGAGGCTGGGAAGGCAGTCAGAACAGCAAAGGCCCAAACCAAGGAAAAGATAGCCAACTCAGTTAAGAAGGGGATAAAACCTTTATAGGTACATCAGGAGCAAAGGAAGACCAAGGGAGGGATAGTGAGGCTTAATAAAGGGAGGGAGGGTGGGCAGAGGGAGACTGAAAGGCAGAGATACTAAACAAATATTTTTGCTCAGTATTTACAAATGAAGAGGGGGAGGTACCTAAAACAAACAGTAGAAACACTCTGGATACAGAAGTTGATACCAGCCCATTTACAGAAGAAATGGTTATGAAAGAACTCTTAAAACTGAAGGTGGACAAAGCAATGGAGCCTGATGGGATTCATCCCAGAATTCTAAAAGAACTAAGGGTAGAACTAGTGACACCACTGACTACCCTCTTTAACAAATCATAGGAGGATGGGGTGGTACCCGAGGACTGGAGGAGGGCAGATGTGATTCCCCTTCACAAAAGTGGGAGCAAGGCAGAAGCAGAAAACTACAGACCTGTTAGTTTAACCTCAGTGATAGGGAAAATGATGGAATCACTTCTGAAGGAAAGAATTGTCGAGCATCTAGAGGCCAGAGGGGCACAGGACCCTAGGCAGCATGGATTCACAGCGGAAGGTCATGCCAGACGAATCTGATAGATTTCTTTGACTGGGTGACCAAAGTAGTAGATCAGGGAGGGGCTGTGGACATGGCCTACCTAGACTTTAGCAAGGCATTTGACACAGTCCCACACAAAAGATTAATATACAAGCTAGCCGGGAGTGGGTCCCAAGATGACAGCCTGGGTAAAGAATTGGCTAGAGAATAGGACACAGAGAGTAATAGTAAATGGAGTCCACTCAGAAGAAAGTGGGGTTACTAGTGGGCAACTTAGGGTTCAGTATTAGATTCGTCCCTTCAATGTCTTTATAAGTTACATTGCAGAGGGACTGAAGGAAAAGTATGTCTCTTTGCAGATGACACAAAGATCTGCAACAGAGTTGATGCACAGGGTGGGATGGAAAGGATGAGAAGGGACTTGGCAAGGTTAGAGGAATGGTCAAATGTATGGCAGCTTAGATTCAATGCTAAGAAGTGCAAGGTAATGCACCTGGGAAACAAAAACCCAGGGGAAGAGTACACAATGGGGGGTGAGATACTAACAACAACAAAAATGGAAAGGGACCTGGGGGTAGTCATATCAGATGACCTAAAGGTGGGCAAGCAATGTGAGAGGGCAGCAAGGAGGGCTGGGGGATACTGGGATGCATAGGGAGAGGCATCACCAGTAGAAAACAGGAAGTTATTACCCTCTGTACAGACAGCTGGTGAGACCCCATCTGGAGTACTTGGCAGTTCTGGAGACCCAATCTCCACAAAGACATAGACAGGATGGAAGCTGTCCAGAGGAGGGCAACTAAAATGGTGCAGGGTCTGCACCGGAAGACATATGAAGAGAGACTAAAGGAGCTTAATATGTATAGCCTCGAAAGGTGGGAGAGGGGGACATGATAGAAACTTTTAAGTACCTCAAGGAATCAACAAAGTCCAAGAGGGTAGCATCTTTCAAAAAAGAGTGTGCAAGAACAGGGCACAATTTGAAGATAGAGGAGGGGCGCTCAGAGGTAATTTAAGGAAGTATTTTTTCACAGAGAGGGTTGTGGATGCATGGAACAGCCTTCCGGAGGAGGTTGTGGAGTCAAAAACAGTGGTGGAATTCAAGCATGCATGGGACAGTCATAAGGCCATTCTAGGGGTTGGGGGTAGGAAGAAGTAGGCTGCTGGTTAACTAGGATCTGCAGCTTATCCAGTAGGTAGGGAAATGGGCAGACTGGGTGGGCCAAGCGGTCCTTATCTGCCATCAAATTCTATGTTTCTATGTTTCTTTTAAAGGCAGATAAAAAACTCTGTTAGCTAGTTGGTTTAACATTTCTTCCTCATACTGTTCACACCCCCACTGCATGAAGCTTTAACAAATGGTATAATTTCCCAAAAGACCTTGAATTTTCTAAGTGTCACACATCCAGTATGGGCAGCCATTTATGGCCTCCCAAAACTACATAAAGACTTGCACAAACCACCAGCTAGATCAGTTAAGAGAAGCACTGGCTCACTTACTGAGCCACTTGCACAGTTTGTAGATGGCCACATTGAGGGCATTGCACAAAAGGCTAGATCTTATATCCAAGACACAGCAGATGTACTATGAATTATGGTGCATGTTTATGTGCAACCAGACTGGCTCCTTGTTACCATGGATGTTCAGTCATTGCACACCAACATCTCCCGTGATGATGGCCTTACATCCCTTAGGAAAAGTCTGTATGATACCTCTAAATATTCAGTAGAATTTGTTGGATTTTTGATTGATTTAATGGAAAAAGTACCGACATGCAACTGTTTTCTTATTTTTGGACAAAATGAATTTTTAGGTTAAAGGTGTGATAATGGGGGCAGCATTGTCCAGCAATTATACCAATATTTATTTATCTCATTAAGCAAATCAAGTTATTTATGATAGCACTGTGAATCCATTTTTTTCATTTAATAGACTTTTATAAATGATACATAGATGATTTGTATTTATCTGGAAAGGTAAACAGGATGAATTGTTTTCTTTTGTTAGATACCTTGAAAATTCTAACAGCAATCTTACACATACAGTTGCACGTAATACATATTCCATTCATTTTTTAGATTTAATGATTTCTAAAGCCCCTAATGGTACTTTAGTCACAGAACAGTTCCATAAAGATACAGATAGGAATTCATTACTCCATTATGTAAGTTACCACCCTCCCCATATTATTAAAATATACCCATAGGACAGTTCATGAGGTTAAAAAAGAACTGTAGTGAACAGGAGGAATTTACTATCCATTCTGAAGACTTAAAAATGCACTTTAGTAACAGGGTCTGCAATAAAGGGGTGGGTGTGAGAGCATATGAAAAAGTTAACAACCTCACAAGAGAAGATTTATTAACATCCAGAGTTAAAAGAAAAAAAATTCCTGAAACAGTGCCAACAGTTATAACTACATTTTCCCCTCAAGCACATCAGATTTGGCTTTTTTTTTTTTTTTACAGAAAAATTGGCATATATTAGGAACTTGTAATAAATTAAAAGAGATGGCCTTGTGTACTCCTAGAGTAGTTTATAGAAGAGGGGAGAATCTAGGTGACATGTTACTTCATAGTTTATATTGGAAACACAATACTAATCAGAATAAAATGTAACGGCAAGTACACACAGATGTGGTAACTGTAAGTGCTGCACCTCTGTGTACAGGCTCTACTTTTGTTCAGCCAGTTACAGGTGACACTTACACTATCAGGGATTTCCATACTTGTAACACTATGAATGCTGTATATTTAGCTTCTTGCACTTCTCGTTTAGCCTTTTATGTAGGCAAGGCAAAGTGCAGACTTCGGAACAGAACATATGAATATATTTGCAGTATTAATAAGCTGGATGACCTTAGTGTTTTGGCACTACATGTCAAAAGAAAAGGCAAGGAACATGAATTTCAGTTTCAGGTTATTGAAAAGGTGTATTGGAATGTTAGGGTGGAGATTTAGACCAAGCACTCCTAAGGAGAGTGGCATTCTGGCAGTTTAAATTAAATTCTAGTACTCTGCCAAGCCTTAATTATCATTTTCAATTATCGCCATTTTTATAAATACCTAGTGCAGTGTAATATTTGTATATATATAATATGCTGTTTATGTTGATGTATTTTTGATGGAACATGTACACAGATTTTTGCCATTTTATTTATGTATGTGTGTTTTAGTATGAGAAGGAGCTTATTTATGGTTGGAGTATATTTAGCATATGCATACATCTCATTTCTTTCCCTCCTTCCCTCTTCCCTTCTTGCCCCTTTTTTCCAGTGCCTTCAGCATATGCTTTTTAATATATTTTACTGGCATGATGGTGGTACTTGCTTAGTGATCATTATTTTAACTGCCTTATATTTTTAAGGTCACTATGCCTTTAAGCACGTGTTTTAAAAACAGGACCACTAATACTGACATCAGGTCTTGAAAAGGCATTTTGGTTTGGTGCAAAAACATTTGGCCTGCAGAAGGGAGAGCCATGAATGAGGATGTTGTTTTTTGAATAAGACATTTTTAACCTACACACAGCTTATTCGTTCATCTGGAGTACATTTTGTTTTTGAGTACATGTTTTTTTGCGCACATTTTGGTTTTTTTTTCGCACACTTTTTTGCATGTAGGGTCGCATTCAGGCATTTCTTTCACAAAAATGACATGTCTTTTTGCATGTACGGTCACACACAGCCTGCTTTTCTTACCCAGAGCTCTGTTGTATCCGCCATGTTGTTTTATCCTTAGCGAGAGACAAAATAAGTAAAAATAGTTATATAAAAAATAAACATCAGAACTTAGCTAAACAGAACCTGTTTAGCTAGATTCTGATTTTTTTTTTTTTTTTTTATATACTCTGCTGTGAAAGTTGCTGTGCAAAATCACCTTTCGGGACTGAGTAATGAAATGACAGTGCCACTGTTCATGAGTAGGGTCCCAAAAAGACCATGTTGAAAATTTGGTCCAAAAATACCCCAAAAACGCCTGATTTATGCATGGTTGTTGAAATTTTGCTATGCACACACGTAATTTTTAATATTTTCACTCCAAATTTTCAACATAGTCATATTTCACACAACCTCATGAACAGTACAGCTGTCATTTTCCACATCCTGCTCAAAATGTGTTTTTGCACCTGTGGCACGGTCACTGCACGAAATCATCTTTCTGGACTGAGAAAGGAAATGACAGTACCACTGTTCATGAGGTGGGGTCCCAGAAAGGCCATGTTGAAAATTTGGGGTAAAGATTTCGAAAAATGGCTGTTATGGCCATTCATTACAATCTCGCTATGCACGTTCGTAATGTTGGAAATATCCAATATTTTCACCCCACATTTTCAAGATAGTCTTCTAAGTACCCAACATCATGTATGCCACATCTGTCATTTTTCAAATCCTGCCCAAAATGTGGTTTCACACCTGTGGCATACAATAGTGTTGCGGTTGCGCAGAATTATGTTTTGGCAGGAATTTAAAAATGTTCTGTACTGGGTACATGCGGTGACGTGATAAGAAGGTTATGTTGAATATTTGGGGTGAAAATTATTTAACATGGCACAATTATGACTATTTCTTGCAATTTGACTATGCCTGCTCGTAACTTTATGCATTGAGGCCCCTACGTTTCCACAGCTACATACATATACGCATCAATGGAGGGATGGGAGTGCAGGGTCCGAATGACCCTGCACTCTCACCCATAAAAACACTGTAGTGCAAGGTCTGTAGGCCACTGTGCTAGTGCCTCAGATACTGTGGCACTGCAGGGTCCAAAGGGCCCTGTGCTCCCAGCCCTAAAGACACTTCCACAGCTAGATACATATCCACATCTGTGGAGGGATGGGAGCACAGGGTTTGATAAAGATACTATTATACTATCTCAAAAAGTAAGGAAATTCATTGCAAAAAACTTTGTTAATGCACCAGTTAGGGTCAAAAGTACAGTTACAAAAGCTGGGAAATGTGTTGTTAGGGTTTCCAACCCTAACACCCCACCCTGACCCTGCAAACAATCACAGACATCTGAGGTGTACCTTGGGGTCATCAGCCATAATCCTCATCCAATTCCACCCCCACCACAGCCCAGCAGAAAGTGACAGGTGTCAGGGGTATGCCTTGGGGTCATCGCTGCTAACGCTCGTCCCATTCTTGTATACTGTACCATCTTACCTGCCTTACAAATGAAACGGGGTGAGCATTAGGGACAATGACGATGATCTGGCAATGACAGAATTGGAACCAGCATTTAAAAAGCTACTTCTACTGTGAAAATTGACTTTCAGGTTCAGCGCAGCTGTCCTTTAAGGACTGTGTCAGCACAGTACAGATCAAGCACAAATATATTTTTTTTGCAAAGTAGCTAATTCCTTCCCTCAGATCTCTAGGAGGTTCCATTTGAATAGGTAAAAATGAAATGGTGTTGCCCAGTTACCGAAAATAAAACTTTGCATTCAGTTAAGGCATGAACCCAGTCAACTAGATGCTACTTTTTCCATGTTTGAGGACCACTTGCCCTGAACAGTTCACCCAGTACTGTTTTAAATACATATCAACCTCAGGTTCCTTTCTGTTTTATACATTTTGATAGCCTCCGTCATAGAAACATAGAATCTGTCAGCAGAAAAGGACCGCTTGGCCCACCTAGTCTTCCCAGATGGTCCCTGCCTAGTCTGTCTCCACAGACCCACATGGGTTTCTGGCAAACCAATGACCCTTCCTCCTCCTTTCCTGTTTACTAATATTCCCCTATGTCTATCTCATGCATGCTTGAAGCCACCTACTGTTTCTGCCTCCACTGGCAGTCTGTTCCTGGCATCCAGTACTCTTTCAGTGAAGTAGTACTTCCTCACATCCCTCTTAAACATTCCCCCTCCCTCCAGCTTCATCGCATTCTCTCTGGTCCTGGTGCACTTTCTCATTTGAAAGAAACTCCCCTCCTGCACCCTGTTCACCACTGTAAGGTACTTGTAGGTCACTGTCTTGTCCCTTCTCACTCTCCTCTCTTCCAAGGCATATGTCTGAGATCCCTCAGTCTCTCTTCATACAGCTTTTGATGCAACCTCTGAACCATTTTAGTTACCCTCCTCTGGGCTGCCTTCACCCTGTCTGTGTCCTTTCTGAGGTGTGGCCTCCAGAATTGGACACAATACTCCAGGTGGGGTGGATGTCACAAGCAAGTGATGCAGTGACACCACCTCCCACCTCCAACTGGAGATGCCTCTCTCTATGCATCTAAGCATCCACTGTCCTTACCCACTGCTTTGTCCCACTGTTGTGCCACTTTGAGGTCATTAGATATGATAACCCCTAGGTCCCCTTCCTGCTTAGTGACTGTCAGTATTTCTCCCTTATCCTATATTCAGCTTCTGGGTTCCTGTGTCATAGATGCATGATTTTGTATTTTTTGGCACTGAACCCCAACTGCCATGCTGTTGACCACTCCTTGAGTATCCCAAAGTCCCTACAAATTCTTTCCACCCCTCCTGAGTACCTATCCTATGACAGATTTTGGTGTTATCTGCAAAAAGGCATACCTTGCTTTCCAATTCTTTGCAATGTCACTTATGAAGACACTGAAGAGGAATGCTCCCAGGTCATAATAATCTAGGAATGTGATTAGCACTGATTAAGCATACTAATTTAGCACTTGAAATATTATGATGTCAAATGATAGAATTTTAAATGTATCTGGAATAGTACCATAGAAATAAAGTTCTCTAAAATAAAAGTTTGTCATCTCACAGTGGAGCATGTGTACAAACCATGTGTAAGAATTGCATTTAGTTTTCTACATGATTATAGCTAATGTAGATGGACATTGGTTATTCTGTGCTAGAAGGCTATCAGTTGTGAGACAACCCCCCACTACAGCACCACCCACCCTCATCCCTGCATACCTACTCTCATCACAGGCTACATATGCAACCGCTGGCTCCATATGATGTTCCTGGGCTGTGCCTCCAATGTAAGAAAGTTCACTCTCCACTACCCACTCCCTCTCTCCCACCTCCTGCAGAAGGCTATTGTTGCATACCTGGTGCTTTGTGGCATATCCATTCTACTGATACTCCTCCTTCACACAGCAGCAACCTCTAGGGCAAAAGGTCTGCACATGATACGTATCAACATTCGGCATGTACTACCAAAAATGGACCAACTGCATGGCTGAACCATAGCTGCACTAACCGGATATCCTGGCCATCATGAAAGCCTGGCTGGAACCAAAAATCTTAAACAATGAACTATTCATCAATGGATAATCCTTAGCCAAACATGACCACCCCTCAGAAAAAGGTGGAGGGCTAGCCCTTTACACAAGGTCAAGCAAAAATATGCCTCCTGTAACCAAGGCCAGGGTCAGTGACCTGAGCTGACTCTCCAGATCCTCACCATAAAAATCTCTCATGGACTTCAGGAGGTGGACCTGAACCTTTTTTGCCTTTACAGGCTACCCAGTATGCTCATATGAAGTCTATTCACTACTGCTGAAACAATACTCATTGGAGACTTGAACACTGATTGGCTTAGCATGTAGGATGCTACTGAAAAGGAGTGGGCAGTTGAGTGTCATTGAACCCAATTAATATCACCATGCACCAGATACAATAGCAAGTACAAAAGTAGTACACATATTGACTGGAATCTTTCCAACAGATCAGACATTTTCAGTTCTGGATTTTTTTTTTTTTTTTATTTGTTTTTTCCAACTCTTTTTTCTCCCCTGAGACCAGGCATCCTTCATGAGTGCCAACTCAGCTGTGCCTCTCACTCCCAGCCTGAATCCCTCGCAACTCTCGGGCTCTCCCCCTGAATGACTGGCCAGGTCCAGCCCCCCAGATCACCGTCTGGGAGAGGACCCGCCCTCCCTTGGTGGCTCTTTCTGTAATTAGAGGTACCTACCAGTCGTCGGGTGGCACATGGAGAGTCCTGGGTGCGTTGGACCGGTGGTGGGATGTGAGCACACTCCTGAGGCCTCCATCATCTTGGGGGGGTTCCTTGTAGTTTACTGTCCCCCATGAGCACAGCCATCAAGGCATCACTGTGCTGCAGCTCTGCCCCATACACATATGGCATTGCTACATGCGTGCTCCTCCGACTGTCATCAGAGAATTACGCCCTAAGGCGTCGACTTCCCCTAAGCCACCCGGAAGAGGCAGTCCTCAGATGCTTGATCCTTTCCCTCCCCTGCTGACCCCCGATGACTCTGGCTCGTTCCCAAACCCAGGTCGCCGGTGTGGCACGAGGTGTGGCTTCAAGTGTCTCAACCCTCAGCACCACCGGGCCGGCTAGTTCTTGATCTTATAACAACTTCATAAGTGACTGAAGTCCTATCTACTACACATGGAAATACAGGAACACCACACCTCTTCCATGCTTTATCTAAATCAGATTGTTCAAATCTGTTTATGTGAACCTGCTGGGGGACAAACTTGAAAGGCTAAACAGTTAAAGACATATATTGTTTCGGGATGTAGAGGCTACAAGTGATCCTACTTCAATTCAGAACTCAAACAGTGTGACAGATTACTCCCAGTGAAGTCAGTCAGAGTTTGGGGAGGGTATCACAAATGGATTACACCAGACATGCTGGAATGCTACTGTCAGCACAACAAAGACTATGCCAAATTCAAAATTAGTCTTGAAGATGGAGATGAGGAATCTAACAGAAACCTTAGGAACCAAGCTGTAACCTTGCCCAGAAGTACCAAAAATGGCCTAGTACAACAGGCAGTGGGAGGAAAACAAATGCAAACCACAGCATCTCTGGTTTGGCATTAACCCTAGCTTGGAAAGAGTAGCTCCCAAGTAATTTCCCATCTGGTCTACAGTGGCACCCAAGTAGTTGGGAACTCTGCAATAGCCAAGGCCCCTGGAATTCTGTGATTCTATGGTATTTTCCACAGAATTTTCGGCATGCCTTAGAATATACATAGTGCCACAGAATTCATTGTTTTGGGGGAATTTTCAATCAAATATACAGTTTTTCCATAGTGACCAGCTCCCTTTCCCATCACATTTATTCTGAAGCCCCACCTCCATACTCAACATATGATGTCACTGATAACATCACATAATATTGTAACCAACTGCAGGGCCGCATTCTGCCACAGAAATTAATAAATCATGCTGCAGAAATTAAAAAATGGTAACGCAGAAGTCTAACAGCCCTGACACAGAAATCAGGACAAAATGCTGCAGGGCACTATGGGCCCTGGCAATAGCTGACAGCCTAAACCAGCATTTCAGAACAATTACCTGTCAGAATTCTAAACTCCTAAGCAGTGGCTATAGCAAAAAAATAATGGAAGCATCTGTAACCTATGATTTAAAGGAGATTAAATGTCAGGACACCCTGCAGCTACTTAAAGGTCTGGACACCACAAAAAGTACTGGCTCTGACAGCACTGGCCTCCATCTGCTGAAAATCACTGCTGTTGGCAGCACCTATCACTACCCTATTCAACCTTTCCCTCCGCTCTACTCAGATCCCAGCTGTGCTGCGGTAATCCTGAAACTGAAATCAGGTCAGCCATCATATCCAAATAATTACTGACCAATCTCTGTGTTGACAGTGCTCAATAATCTCCTGAAGAAAACAGAATGCACAGGTAGTGTATGGCTTTTGAGAAAATGCTTATGTATGAAACGTGCCAAGCAGCAGCCCCAGAAGGCATTTTCATTGTTATGCTGGCAGCTCAATAAACATATTAACGATCAACTGGAATGCTTTAAACATGTACTATTTACACAGCATGAGGACAACTAGGCATCATTTGTTACAAATAGTTTAGATATTTCAATTACGAATGTATATATTTTATTTTGTTTTTCTCACTTATTTGATGTTTTACAGAGAATCACTCAGACTTTTTCAAACCAATCAGCAGAATCATGGATGAGTGCTGATGTCATTCAAGCAACAATGACATAATTTTCCTCCAGTTCCTGTCAACTTAGTACACACAGTACATCAAACTGTGAAACGGCAAAAGTCAGCCTTTGCTGCCAATTTTCTGATGGGAGCTTTTATTAATGGGCTTATACCAGCAGAACAACATGGTAACTGTCACAAACCCACTCAGCAGGTCAGACCTCTACTCCCAAAGTGCAAACCTCTGAGCGCAGTCTTGTGAACAGTTAACAGAAACAGGGTAACCCTCCTGTCTGTTTTGTGGGTTTGAATCAACCTTTGGTCTCAGTTCTGGAGGGATTCAAACTGTGAACCTCTTGCTGGCATACCCAGTGCACAGGCTCAGATAATTCTGTCTTTGGGGGGCCAGATGTCTTTGCCTAAGGGCACCTAACCAGGTGTACAAAATGAACCCTAAAAACTCTAATAAAGACCTCAGATTACTCTTACCTTTTCCAGTTTGGTATCACCATTCAAGCCTATGCACAGTGTCTGCTTTAACCATATATACTTCACTTGTTAAAGAAAAGAAATTCAAAGACAGACCAAGTAAGCTCTAAAAATAGAGTTTTATTAAAATAGATAAAAGCATGTAAAACATAAAATATAGAACCATTATATCACAAGAACCATACAATCTTTTAAAAGAACAAGGTTTTAACAGTGCAATTCCTACTACAGTACTTAGATTTTGTCACTCTCTACCTGTATACTTGCTTAAAGTGCTCAAAGATGTTTCTTTGTCAGAGTGTAGATAAAAGTGTCTCTGAAGGAAAACAGAATCTGTTTAAAACCCCTTTGTGTGAGGTCACCTAGCTCCTCCTCTGTTTATGAAAAATCATACACCCAGGATATTTTATCATATTAGAAGGTAAGATAATTAAGGTTACATCAGCAGAAACGCCTTTCCCCATGTGACTTCCCCAATCAAGTCTGTAAATGTCCTTTCATCTATAAGCAGTATCCTCTCTCACACAGACATCAAAGCATTTAGGATTTCGCACCAGTGTGCCGTAACCTGGTTTCCTCCTCTAACATCATAAAATGGATGTTGATTTCCCTCTTAGCAGTTAAAGCTATATTTAACTTAGAAAACAAGAGATTCTTGATTAAGGCCTGTTCTACTCTGTAATTTGCTTTTGACCTTCCAGGTAACAACCTTGTATCTAAAACCTGGGTGTGTGTGTGTCAACTCACATGCTGTCTCAGCATCTCTCATGAGAGACTGTCCATAACACATTTTTATATTACAAAAAATCATAGTGTACTCAGAACTGGCTGTCCACGTGTCACAGTAACTATCTGGCAAATTCCGTAGTTTGATCGCCAACCGTCTGAGCACTGTATCAGTCACCCCCCAAAAAACTCTCATGTTCTTAAAAAGTAAATTTTTTGGCTGGCCTGGTGGCGCTGAGGGCTGAGGTGCTGGATGTCTTACCTTGCGCTACGCTGGCGATCCGGGTTTGGGAATGACCTCGGGTCATCGGGGAGCTGGCATGGGGGAGGGATGGAGTGGGATTGAGCAGCCACAAGGCAGCTCTCCCCTCCCAGGGGTGGTTGCCAGCACCCCCCATAGTTCCGCTCCCACTGGGTGGAGGTCTGGTGGGAAGCATAGGTGGGTGGGTGGGTGCAGTGGCGATAGCAAGGGGTGTGGTGGAAGGGGCTGAGCCAGTGCCCAGCATGTGCATGCACCTACACACATGGGTACATACCTGTCTGCCGGGATCCTGGGTCCGGGAGAAAAAATGGGGCAAAAACACCAAAAATGTATACATATTAAACAAAAGTACATTTTTGTTTCCTGTGTTCCCTTTTCAAGCCATAAATGCAGCCACCACAGGTCCCTCCTTATTTATTCTTTTCAGATTCATTATCTTAGCTGTGGTTCCACAGCTCTCACAAAAAGTGAACTACTTCCCCAGTGTCCTTCACCAAATGTAGAAGTCCACAAAATATATACCTCTACTCTGTCCCTCACTTGAGAGGGGTGCAAGTACACATTTTGGGAGGGCTGCCAGAGTGCAACAACAAAGCTTGGGAGGGGTACATGTACAAATTTTGGGAGGGGTGCAGTGTTAAGTACAAATTTTGGGAGAGTGCAGGGGTGTAAGTACAAATTTTAAAAAGGGTTCAGGGGTGCAAATACAAATTTTAGGAGGGGTGTAGTGTTAGAAATAAAAATTTTGGGAGGGTGCAGAGATGCAAATACAAATTTTGAAAGGGGTGCAAGTACAAATTTGGGGAAGCATGTAGTGTTGGAAGTACACATTTTGGAAGGTGTGCAGGGTTGGAAGTACAAATTTTGGGCCGGGTGCCGGGGTGCAAGTACAAATTTTGTGAGGGGTGCCAGGATGTAAGTACATATTTTGTGAGGGGTGCCAGGGTGCAAGTCCAAATTTTGTGAGGGTGCAAGTACAAATGTTTGGGTGGCGTGCAAGTACTAATGCAGGGGTACAAGTTTTGAGAGGGGTGTGGTATTAGAATTATATATTTTGGGAAGGGATGGAAGTACAGATTTTGTGAGGGAAGTATGGTTACAATTATAAGTTTTGTGAGGGTTGCAGGGGTACAAGTACACATTTTCGGAAGGGGCAAATTTAAAGTGTGGAAGGGGTGCAGGGGTACAATTTTGGGAGGGGTGCAAGTACAAATTTTGGAAGTGCTCCATTCCCCCTAGGATTTGAAAATTATTAGCCACTGTGGCTAAACAGATTCCATATTTGTTAGCCACCAGAAAGAAACCCTTAGCCACATGTCTAATGGTGAAAATTCCTACCAATATTTTTATAAGACCAAGTTTTGCACAAAAATATATGTGACACACAGTCTGTACTGTATAACATGAAATAATTTTGTAAATAAAAGAGGTTGAGATGCACAAATTGTTTTTTGTGTGACTAATAAAGTTGTAAAATGAAACTTTGAGTCTTTGAGTGAGTTTTACTTTATGGAGACACAACAATTTCTAACACACAAAACACCACAAATTTTTATGTGCCAGTGTGTGACTGTGTGTGTGTGTGTGGGGGGGGTGGGCACATAATTGTGCATTCAGACTGTCCTGGTGCCTTCTCCTCCTGCTTCCCTGCCTGTCATTGGCCTCTGTTCTCTGTATTTTCTGTTTCTGTTTAAGTCAGCAGCTCCTCCACTTATTTAACCTGCCCTTGTGCTTCTCCATTCACTTGACACTCTGCTCTTCTTAATTTGGTTTGAGATTCTTGCTTTTTTCACAAAGTCATCTAAGAGCTCCCATATACTTTCTGTATCTGTATGCCCTTTTTCATATCCCCCTCAGCCTGTCTCTCCTGCTTCTCCCTATTATTTGTTTGATCAATCATACCTCATTTTTCTTTGTACTGCTTTCTTCTCTCACACATATATGTTGTACAATTTTGTACTTTTTAGGGCTGCAGTGGGCATAGCCCTGCAAACCTATTGCATTGAGAAAAATGACTGTTATTCCTTACGACTGTACAGCTTGATAAGGTGTCGATAGTGGCCTCCGAGCCCGAGAACCCGAAGCACTCCACACTGCACTTTTATTTTTTATTTTCAGTGGTCTGGAAAAATCACCAAAAAAGCATGAACCATATAAAAATTATGAAGACCACGTGGTCCCTGCTCCACAGATTTGTCCCCCCTGCATGAACTTTGGCTCCCCAGTGATTTAGCCTCTTTGGACAACTATGCGCTCTATTTTTTTCCTTCCCGACCCTCCCACTCAGCATGTCCAGAGGCAACCAGAAGCAGGCTTTGCCACTTGGTTAACTGTGACCCCATAGGGCAGACATGCCCGGGGTTTTCCATCTCTCACAATTTATTTCTGAAAATGACCAGGAGAGCGAGGCAAGTTGAGCACTGACTCAACTCCCAGGATGAACCCTGCCATAATGAGTGTCCCCAACACCTACAATACCATTTACCCACCAGGAGGGACTTTCCGTCTCTTGGAATTTATTTCTGAAAATTAGTGACAATTTATTTCTGAAAACAAGTGACCAACCTTTTGTCTCTCTGAATTTATTTCTAGTGACCAGGAGAGTGAGGTAAGCCGAGCCAAGGCTGTTCAAAAAAAAGAGTTGCATCTCATACTGCATTTCCTATCAGGATAAGGAAGCACAAAGACAGACAGCTCACTGTGGGGAGGGGGGAGAGAGAGAGAAAGATTTACATGTTCCACAGTGTGTCTCGATCTCAATCGCAGTTGGCAGAGACAGAGACTGACAATAAGGAGTGGATGTGCGATGGGGTATCAGGTTGGAGGAGGCATATCACCTGCATTCAACATCTGACCACAAATGACTGAAACTGTGTCACTCTAGCTCTCTGTCTCTCAGCACTGTTTCCCTGATCGCATTGTTGGGATGGGGGAAACACAGCGAGCATCCATTGATGAAATTTGGAGACATGCTATGTGGACAAAAAGTGAAGTGCAACTCATTTTTTATGGACACACGCAGAGACAGATAGGAGACTGCACCAATTGTTACTTGTATCACCCACTCTCGGTGTAATTTCTCTCTCTCTCTCTTGCACTATCAGCTGCCACTGACCTCCTGTATACAGCACTGCTCCTCATCAACATCTCTCTCTCTCTCTCCCCCCCACTGTCATAGGAGCTACTGGTGGTGGGGGGGGTCGACAGTAACTCAATCTCTCTGTTTTTCACAACCCCAGATATTGGAAGCATGTCAGCTGGGCAGCAATACAAAGTGAATCACGGCCCATACAATCATAATATAAGAATGAAATCCACTGAACAGTATAATAAATACAAGCACAACATTAAAATACCATGTACTTCCTAAGAAAGACACTATGCCAAAAAATGCTAATAAATACAGTATATTCATCATAGATAATACAAAAATACAAAATATTAATTTAAAAAAATCTTTATCATATTAACAGCTTCAAAACATATTCGCTTTTGTATATATAAAGGAAGCCCTTACAGTTGTAACAAGCTCTGCAATAATTAGACCATAATCACATACCTCAGCACTTTTTATTGCTTACATACACTAGCTTTAAAAATGATACTTTAGCACACAGCTAACTCACCAGAAATTACTGTTTTCTACACATTTGCATCCCTTCATATAAATATTGTTACTCTAATGAATATATGACAAGCCCGGTGCTTTGAAAGAAATGCAGTTAAAATTGTTATATAGGTGTGCTTACTGATCTTTGTAAGTGTGTAATATTTTTAACAGGGAAATGCTGTAAGTTGTCCAGGGAAATCAGGTAAAGTATATATTTTTTTGTGCTTGTTTTTGTTTTGTTTTTGCTCAGTTTTTTTTCAAAAGACATGATTTCCTCACTAAAATTTAAAGGGACATTGTCAACCTGTTTTGCATTATATTATTTCGAGTTAAAAATCCCACATTTTATGATTGCTTACCTTCTGTAAAATTCATTGATATTGCTGTTTGTTTTGTCTGTCTGCTTGTTTAGTAAAACTGAAATGCATGGTACTGTATATTTATAAACAACTTTGTTCTGTTTACAATCCTGTAACTTATCTTGTTAAATACTTCTTGAACATATCAAAACAGTGCAGTCACTCATGCTGCAATAGCTTCCTCAACTCCCACTGCATCATGAGTGGCTAGACTATGAGTATATGTGTTGCCTCCTTTGGATGAAGAGCATAGGGCAGTGTTTCCAGTCTTTCAAGGTTTGGATGAGACCATTAACAATTTATGATGGGAGTGCAAAAAATAATTTTGACCACAATAAGCACACAACCCCTCCCCCACTCCCAGATACACTGACAGACAGTGTATGGAGACATTCTTCATTTATTTAAAACACACAAAAAAAGACTGGCTCCAAACATCATACCCCTTTAAGTAGTGTGGTCTTTTGTGAGGAAGGGGTCAGCTAGAGGGAAAGCTTAAGAAACAGAAGGTCACAGATTTAGGTCCCAAAATAAAAGTAAAAAAAACACCTAAAACAACTTAAATAATTTAAATCATCATTTCAGCTGTACACCATACCCTTCAAGCTTGGAAAAGCTTTCTTGGAAACAGCAAACACAGGCTACTGGGAAGAAAAAAAAAAACTTTAAAAAGTAACTGACCTGTACCCTATTTTTAGCTAGCAACCCCCCAAAAAAATTTAGCTGCACATAGTGCTATTGTAAACCTATTCCCAACCATGTCATCAGTATCCCAAAAGGTATTATCAATATTTTAAAGCAGCAGTATGTTAGTCTGCAAAGAATGTAATCATACTACATATATTTCAGACATCCTTAGATTCATGCTGGGCTCATTTTTAGTTTTCTCAAACATTGTTAAAACAGCCTTTGCAGGCAGTTTTGTAATTAATGACTCATACTGTAATTAAAGATGACTGCCTCTCCTAATTTAAAAAAAGTCTCATCTGTTGACTGTACATGCTAAAATCATAATGTGGCTGTAGTGGGTTGGTGTTGCCATATAATTGCGATGGTAGACAGCACAACACTTTACCAAGATATTTCATTTTTTGATGACGAGCATTTCACAGGAGTGGGAACTTTTAAAACTTCAGAGTCCAGTATCTTGGAATGTTAATGAAAGAAAACAAAAAGAAAATGGGGAATACTGATGTTTTTGCCAGACAAACATTGCTGAAAAACTAAATGGTCACTAACAAATACTGCTGCTTTAAAATGGATTCTACATTATACCTGTTGCCTCCTTTGGATGAAGAGCAAAGTGCAGCATGCAGTGTTAAATGCTTGTACAGATTTTAAAGAACGATACAGAGAGACTGAATTCAGACTGGTGCTCTCTGATACAGGCATAACAGAATTCAAAATTGCAGAGGCACTCGAGACCATCTAAAGTCAGTACAAATATTGAAGGTTTCATTGCTCAGTAGCAAATAACAAGTACAGTACCTGCTACTTGCTATTTGCTGTTTGCTACTGAGCAATAAAACCTTCAATATTTTTGTACTGGTGGCATGGTCTCAAATGCCTCTGCAATTCTGGATTCTGTTTGATGCACCTACGTGGTAAACAAAAACTCCTGGACAATTGTTTCTTTTAAACTTCGGGTCCCCATCCCAATTGTACTAAAATACAAACAGCATAACCTTCCATTGGCACCTGGATGCAGCACAGCTCTTTTAATAAAATACCACCAGAAGCTTAATTTGGTTCAATTTTAGTAGGTTTGCATCTGTATTCTCCACCCGACAAGCTGAAAAATAGAGTATTGTGTAACTCCCCCTTTCCCAGTCCACAAGAAATGAATTAATTAAACTGGACATATTTTGGAATTGTACATTTTAGCCACCCGTTAATTGAGCCTGCTCAGAATGCAAAGGTTTATGTGGCAGGGTTGTTACTGTCAGATACTCATCTGCCCCCCCCCCGGTCTATCCTCATCCCATTTGGCTCTGCTGTTAGCCCCCAGCTGAATTACAAGGACACATTAAAGAGCTAGTGACATGGTTTGCAATGTTTTTCATTTTTGAACAGTTTTCAATGAACAATGTAATTGAATGTGTTAGTTTTGTTAATTTCTTACTTCTATTGTCTTCATTTTCATAAATCTTGCAACTGCTGGGCAGATGCGCATCCCCCTTGATCTGTAGTGCTACCACTGCCTATTTCATGACTTGGTGACCTCAAGTTGGTTGACTGGAGCCTTTAAGCGGGAGTGATGTGCCCTTCTCTTCAGGGTGCAATGCAATATTCCCTTGATTTCTGTGTGGAGTCATCCATCATGTGTGGCAGTCATCTGGGTCCATCCCTCACTCCCGTGGTGTGTCCTTGACTCACTGCTGTGGTTTTCGGAGACGGAGTGGAGAGGTGGGCCTGGCGGACTGGCACACATGGCAAAAAAAATTGTTCTGGCCTCTGGTGAGGGAGCAGGGTGAAGCGGGCAAGCAAATTGGCACAGAACAATTTTTTTTCCATCATGTGTGGCAGTCATCTGGGTCCGTCCCTCACTCCCGTGGTGTGTCCTTGACTCACTGCTGTGGTTCCTCAGAGATGGAGTGGAGGGGTGGGCCTGGCGGACTAGCACACATGGCAAAATAAATTGTTCTGGCCTCTGGTGAGGGAGCAGGGTGAAGCGGGCAAGCAGACTGGCACAGAACAATTTTTTTCCATCATGTGTGGCAGTCATCTGGGTCTGTCCCTCACTCCCGTGGTGTGTCCTTGACTCACTGCTGTGGTTCCTCGGAGATGGAGTGGAGGGGTGGGCCTGGCGGACTGGCACACATGGCAAAAAAAATTGTTCTGGCCTCTGGTGAGGGAGCAGGGTGAAGCGGGCAAGCAGACTGGCACAGAACAATTTTTTTCCATCATGTGTGGCAGTCTGGGTCCATCCCTCGCTCCTGTGGTGTGCCCTTGATCACTGCTGTGGTTCCTCACAGTAGTTGAGATTTTACATCAAAACTACCCAGCATAAAATATTAGTTGCACAAGACGCCACTCTTTCAGCACTTAATTGTTGTATTTATTTATTTAAATAGATTTTATTCTTTTGGTTTAGTTAATACAGTGTATAATTTATCTTTTTGGGTTTAGTTAATACACTATTGATGACATGTCTGCACCACCAACACCGAAGCGCGCCCATCTTTCTCGGGAAGAGGCAAAGGATCGGCACATCTCCTACTTTATGCGTGCCCATGATCGGGTCCTCTTGTACCCAAATGATCTTTACAAGGATGGAAGACTACTATTTTGCTGTGCCTGCATGCACACCATCAATTTTGTGCGTAAGCATACAGTGGACTTGCACATGAAGTCACAGAAGCACCAGGAGCGGAAAGAAGCATTAAAGAAAAACCAACAAAGTAAGTACTACTTTACACTGCTATTTGCAGTTTCTTTTAATGTTTTGCCAGGCCCCCGTCACCTGATGGGTACTCTGCCCCTGCTCTGTGCACTGTCTTCATTGATTTATGTTATTTTTTTGTAGATACAGTTATCCTCTGGAGGTGGGACATGCAAGGACGTCAGCTGGGCAAGCCGCTGTCTGTCCCACCTCCCATGTAGCTGACACCAGTTGATGCAGATCCCGAGCCATCCCTCAAACTCTCAAGTCTTCTCCACCTGGTGAGTCCTAATAGTCCTGGGTCTGTTCGGTCTGCTCTGACTTCCAGGTCTGTCGGGTCTGTTCTCGAACCTGGGATGTCATTGTCACATAGACACCTTGCTGGTGGGATGGCCTACAGTTTATTTTTCCTGTGAAATATATAACATATTCATTGTCTGCTTTTTATTTGCTCCAGGTGCAGCTCTATGCCAGCAGTCATTGAGTTCTTGTTTTGCCCGAGCAGCAACATCATCTGTGGAGCAGAAGGAGTTTGTGCTGGACTTCATTCGGTGTTTGACACATGCAGACATCCCTCTGGAAAAGGCTTCTGCATTTCAAGACTTCTTGATGAAGTACAGCAAGCAGGGTGGTAGTCTTCCAGGACCAGCACAGCTACAGAGCACCTACCAGCAAGAACTTCGGCCAGAGCATGAAGGGTCCTTGAAAGAAGCAGTTGCAAATCAAGAACTTTTCATTTTCCTCGATGAGACCACGGATGCCTGTGGACGTAGTGTGCTGGCTGTTATGGCCCAACCTTTGGTGAATGTCGGGGAGCAGCCTCTTGTCATTGGTGTCGAGTTTCTGGAATGTGTAAACAACACGACTGTTTCCCAAGCCCTATTGAAAGTGCTAAACACTAACGGAGTTAATCTAAACAAAGTGTTTGCCATTGTCGCTGACAGTGCTAGTTATATTCACAAGGCTTTTGGAACAGTTCTATCGTGTGTGTTACCAAATGCGGTGCATGTGACCTGCATTGCACACCTCCTCAATTTGATTTTGGAGGTCTGGGCTGACACACTGGAGGATTTGAACACTGTGGTTGCCCTGGTAAAAAAAATCTTTTGCCAGAGCCCAATGCGTCACCATCAGTACCTGGCATTTATGGAATCGAAGCCAGGAATTGTACCCAAGATACCAGTGTACTCCGTGCAAACTCGATGGTGCTCCTGGGTTAATGCAGTTACATATTTGGCTGACTATTTGCCCATTGTTACAGAATTTGTTAAAACAGTGCTACAATCGGATGCAGCAACCTTCAAGTGACTGAAGTTCATGTTAACCAGCAAAGAAGCAGAGCTGGTGGCTCAAGCTGCTTTTGTGTCTGAACATTCAAAAGAACTTGTGGACCTTATTGAAGAATTACAATCGAACTGCAAGCCACAGGGATACAATATATTTGCTAGGGTTCAAAATGTCCATATTTTTGGATTTCTGTGCCACTGCAGGGAAAATGGAGTACAGACCGCAGACTGTTGAAATCTTGACCAGATGTCTGTGTCAGGAAAATGCAAACTGCATCAACCTGTTTCAGAAGGTGATGTTGGACAGCAGTGCGAAGTTAGACCACATTTTAAAAAATCACCCCTCACTAAGCACGTTCAAAGCTTCCCACATCTTCGACTCCAAGCAGCTGCCAACACTGGAAAAAGATAAATCAAAATATACCCAGGAGCTCCCTTCTCTTACTAGTGTGTCAAACTTTGAATGGTATGGCTACAAAACTCTGGCCCAATCTATACCAGATGATTTTAATATTGTTCAGTGGTGGGAATCACAGGCTGATGCATTGCCAAATCTTTCTGCTGTGGCAAAAAGATACATCTGGCTCTCTGTGAGTACAGCAGATGTTGAGCAGACTTTTTCAATTTTTATTCTGATCTATTAAAAGACAATCGTCGAAGTCTGAAGGAAGACAATGTGAGGCTACTTCTCATGTTGAAATATAATAAAAAAAATTCAATGGCTGTTGAAGATGGTGGTTGCTAGTTGCTCCTCTGTTTGTGTTGCAAAGAAAAATATTTCTCTTATGTGGTGGTGGTTTGTGGGAGATGGTGATGGATGGTACTTTTTATACTGTCCAATAATGATCATTGTATGAACGATTTATTAATGTTCACTGTATGACTGATTTATTATTTGACTTTTAATTACATTTCTGATTTACACAATGATTCTGTTATTGCAGATTTTCAGTTGGTCCTTGTATTTGTGTTTTTGTTTTTAGGTGCTGCTATTATACTACTTTTATACTGTTTATTTTTATCCTTACTTGTGTTATTTGTTTTTGTTTGCTTTTCTTAATGATGCTGCTGCTGTACTGTACACTATTATTGTACTGTTGACTTTTTGATCAATCCTTGTCGTGGTGGTTTTTTTTAATAAGAAATTTGTATGATATCCTTGCTTGTGTCTTTAATATGCAATATTCTCGTGACTTCCACAAAGTAACTGAAATCCCATGTTTTTGGCCTACAGAGAGGAAAAATGCATGCCAAACAGTCCACAAAATCCCCACAAAAAAACTGGGAAAATCCTGCAAAATCCTCGCAAAATTCCCCTAAAAGTTCTGCAATTTTCCAGTGGCCCAGCTCATCACACACCAGGGAATGCATTAGCTCCTCATAGCCAAAGCCCTGTCATGTCTTATTGCTTACTTCTATTTATAAAATGGCAAGAAAAAAAAAATCTAGAAATTTCATTGACTGAGAGACATCACCTGACTGTGCATTAAATCTGTATAAATGCATGGTTAGGTGCTGAATCTCATCCCTTCCCCCACCCCAAAAAAAAAATTTACTTAGAGCCATTTTAGAAGTGTAATAAACCCCATCAGGGTGTGCATCATAGGATTTTAATGCACTTTACAGGGGTGTAAAGAGACACTGCCTTCAGCAACATGCCTTACTACACCCTTGGGGCATGCATTAAATATAGAATAAAGTATGGGGTGGTGTATGTAATGAGAAGTTTACACACATCTGAGGTGTTGGGTTTGTGCAAGCATCTAATACCAAGAGTGTGTATAAACATCGAGTTTTAACACACCACCCCTTGTTTTATTTTATATAATTGCTGGGCATTGTTTTTTTGCCACAGCAAATTATATAAAATAAGAAGACGTCTTCCTGCAGCCGTGCCGTGGTCTGACCAGGTTTCTGCATGTTCTGCAGTCAGACGTGGCTATTGAAGACACCGTTTTTATTTTTTTTTTTTTAAAGTTCCTCAAGTTTTTGGCAGCGTTTGTGTGTTTTTTTGTTTTTTTTTAGATTGACTTGCCAGAGATTTCGTATTGCCCTGTAAGCTGCATCAGTAAGTGTGGCGTCAGGTAGTGAGGAAGGGAAGCGCAGCTGCGGGTGCATGTGCAGAGCAAGGGGACACTGTGTGCATGTTTGCCATTATAAACACTCCTTTATAATGGCAAATGATTCCACAGTTTCCCTACGGGGAAAAAACAATAGCCAGTTATTATAATTCTATAATGCACACCCTGTCACTGCTTATTACTTAGCTTCCATTGCTGGCATCACTGCAGTAGAATGCTACTGTGATGTCATCAGCAGTGTGAAAGATGCTCGCTTATCAGTTCAGTATTCCATCCACAAATTATCTTCTCTTGTTTGCTCCTCAGGCGTGAACTCAGAAAATACTGATACACATTAAATGTTTGTCTTTGCACATAATTTTATAATTTATAAGTTATTATCTATAACTGCTGTACTGTTGATGCATTTTCTGTAATTCTCTTTACTGGACATTTATGCTGTATTTACTGTATTTTACAATCCTGTATTTGTCTTGTAGTCAGTACTCTCCGGGTCGTGCCTGAAAAAAGACATTGTATGTCTACTGCACTTAACTTGTTAACAAAGACTAAATAAATACATCAGATAAAAAGGTTGTTTCTTTTTCTCCTGCAGATTCAAGGCTTCAATGTAGAAGCAGGAGAGTTTTCATATGCAACAGTCTGTGCATCATTTTTCTCGCCAGCCATCTTGATGGGCCTAGTCATGTCTCTCATCCTGCTCCTTGTCCTAGCCTATATTCTCCATATGTTGATCCACCCGAAGTCCATCGACAAATACTATGAGTGTAAACCTTCGACTGCCTATTTCCCCACAACCAAAGAAACTGACACTGAAGATGAAAAAGAACCATTAAGAAACAATACTGAATGTTACGAGCTGAAACAGCAACCATTTTGCAGACTGTACATGCAGCAGTGTGCAACTGTTTCAAATTAAGACCTTGACAAGTCCTCTGAATTTTCAGAGAACTGTTTATTATTTTGGGTTTGATGTTTCCTGTATCTAGTTCCTAGAGAAGCCCAGAAAATACAATAAGCTGCTTAAGTGGAAAAAAAGTACTGTGCTTTGCTACAAGTCCTAATCATAAACACCAGATTTCATTACATGCAGTAGGATAAAGGATAGGTAATGACTCCTGTGGTTAATATAAGCAAAGCCCACTGGGATCAGTGAAAGTGAGAAGATGCCGTATCTCTTGAGTCTTTCCTGGGGTGAAAATAAAATAAAATAAATAAGCAGATATTTTAAATACATTTGAAAGCAAATAATTTGGCCATTTTTTTTATTTTCTGTGTTTCATCAATATGCATGTACCAGATATATTGCAAGTACTTTAGGAAATGGTTGAGAGAATATTGCTGAAATCCAGCTATCTCATTGGTCCAGTCATATGACATGACAACTGTTTAACTCCCAGTAAAATGCCAGTGAAACTCCACAATAGTGTTTTTACACCGTCAGTGAAATGGTGCTTCAAAAAACTTTAATGCACAAAAGTGTTTTAAACAAGAACTTTTACACAGTAGATTTAAAACAGCACCATTAATTGACAACAAGACTGAAATGCTGAAAGGAACATAAACCTTATTAGCAATCTTAAAGACAAAGAACCTCAGCATAAAAGCAGTGAGGCAAGTGTTACCCGGGTAGAGCACTGGCAAAAAAAAAGTGCTGATTTGCATATACTTCCCATGATGTACTGCATTACAGGGGTAGGTGTTATTTAGTATTTCCCTGAAACCTGGCTTTTTTTTGCCAATGCCTTTCCTAGGTAATCCTTGGCTCAGTGCATTTGTGCTGAGGTTCTTTGTCTGTTAAACTGTCTTTCCTATTTGGCGCACACCATGTCCCAACCCTATAAGACCATCATAAGACTGGTTCTTCTTTCCCTGGGCTGGGGTACAGATGAGACCCACTGATGAGTTCTGCGAAGAACGAAACACCTGTTTTCAGCCTTTGCAGACTGTATGAGAGGCTACTTGTCACTATACTCTCCTGCTTCGAGCAGAACAAGTCTAAATTTGTTAATGGTATTTTGCATATACTTACCATGATGCATTGCATTATTTGGGTGTCATTTAGTGTTTCTTTAAACATTATTACACTTGACATGTAACCTACTGCCCCCAAGGATTGGCACAGCCCACTAAATGTTACTGTATAGTTGGTACCTTATGCCTTACACCAGATGTCCCTGTGGTCATGGTAGGTCTCTGTGGTATTTTAATGTGGTATCCAACAGCGCAGGTTCTTCACCAGATGGGGATCTCATGGCCAATGTTAAGGAGTTGCCCACCAGGAAAATAACAATAGTACAACCTACTGCCACCCTTGACCAGTACTCATTAACTGAATGCAATAGTCCCAAACAATATACACTTTAACACAGTAATGCAACAGGACACAAATGAACAGTACAAAACAGGATGAGGTTGATTAGGGGAAGAAACAGGAACAAGGGAACTGGAATCTGGATGGGGAATGGAGTAAAACGGGTTGCAAATGATACTTAGTAGTTGTGCTTGAGAACTGCTGCTGCTGCCATTTCATTGGGGAGCTTATTCCTCCAATCAGGAGGCTTGTTTTAAAGGGGGAGGAGCTTAGCACCCACATTTACATGGCAGCAGGTCTTGCTGCCCTCCAAGCAGCAGACTGCAGTGCAGACGTCAGCTTGGGGTGGTAGGAGATGCTGAACCCCAGATGTGTCACTCTTATAAAGTGGAGTACTATTTGTGTTAATGTTATGTGTAATATTTAAAGTGCAAATTGTGGGTAACTGTTGTGGTGATTTGTGGGTGGTGAAGAGAGATTGGTGGAGGATGGAGACGTCCACAGTTCCGTAAGGAACTCCACCCCTGCAGCAGATGAACACCAGGAGTAGAAGTAGAAAATAAGCAGGGAAAATGGGGACAAGGTCCACAACCAGTTACTGGGCAGGACCTGTCCTAGCCCCTTATATGGAGCAGAGTTACATTATCATTTCTTAACCAAAACCTGCACTTCTCCTAACCCCCTAGATGGGGAAGGGCAACATTATTGTTGAGGAAGAGAAAGCTACCGTCAAGTGAAGTATTGGGAATATACAGCCATAGAAGGGAAGCAAATCTGCATGGAGGTGAGACCCACTACAGTTGTGAGAGAAACTGTGGTTTAAGAAAGGCAAAAGAGTAAGAAACACAAGGAAGTTCTGAAATTAGGGGCAGGCAAGTGCTGCAGCTATGCAGTTCTGGGCTGAGTGGTGACCAAGTCAACTGCAGGGAATGTGGGGAAGTTGTCCTCCAGGCAATGCTCTGGAGGTATGTCGCATGCCCTCTCTGCGAGAGATTTGCAGCACTCTGCTCTCAAATGGCTGTGACATGGGAAGAAATATGCCTGCTATGCAGGCAGCAAGACTAGGGTCTGTGACCAGCTACTGTCCCCAACCAAAGACCCACTGGTTTGGGGGGCTAGAAGGTGGGGGGTTACAAGATCAAGACCTTCAGGTGGTGAGAGTTGTCCTAAAATCAAAACTGCAGCAACCAACTCTCCCTAAGGTGGCCCAAACTCGGTCAGTCACCAGGCACTGGAAACTGCCAACAAGATGACACCCAGAAGAAGAAGAGCAGAAGACAGCAGGTACAGCAAAGAAGCTGTTGGTGGTGGTGGGGAGGGGCTTGGTGATCAGGGGTACAGAGAAGGTGGTGTCTGTGTGGATAGGCAGGAGGGGAGGAACGTCAAATGCCTACCAGGGGCCTCAGCTAGTATGGATGCTGTCACAATAGAGGGAATAACAAAGTGACATGGGGCAGTGATCATTTATTTGGGGACAAATGATCTAGCCCACCAGGAACTGGGTGAGGTTAAAATGAACTTTTGCAGGTGGGAAGTAGGCTGAGACAGCAGCATCAGTGTCCTTTTCCAAGGCCCAGCCAGTGTGGGACAAAGGTTATGGGAGACAGGATAAGTGGGATGTCCTGCATCTCACAGAATAAGCAATAAATGCCCTAGGGCAAAAGTTTGATGTATAGATACCTAGACATTTAAACTGAGTGGGGGAGGGCAGGGCGAGAATATCCCTTAGCATGGGTGCATGTATAAGGGGCATAGCTAACAATCCTCCAAATGGGCTGAATATGCAAGGAAATTAGCATCAGGGCAAGCAATCAAGGGGCTGGGTCAGCAGCGGATAAGGGGAGACAAGAGGGGGCACAGGTAGCAGCAGCACTGAAAGGGGGATGGGAAAGAAAGGATGGCCAACACAAGTTGGAAATATAGGATAACAACTAAGAGAGATGCAAAGAATGGTAAGTGGAAGGCAATAAATCTAAATGCCAGGAACTTCGGCATTAATACGAGCGAGCTCCAAACAGCTGTGGCAGAGGCAAGCCCTGACATTGTGACTGTGACAGAAATATGGACCTTAGGAAACATCTGGGATATCACAATCCCAGGTTACACCCTTTTCCAGAAAGAAAGAATAAGGGTGGAGGCATGGATTTATACATAAAAGAAGGAATGGAGGCCACAGAAACTCTTCAATTAAGTGGCGGTGGAGGGGAATCAATATGGGTACTGTTAAAAACAATGGAGGGGAAAAAGATTAAGTCATATGTTTAAAGGCATCCAGGTCAGACATAGAAGGGGGATACAGAGTTGGGGGCAGAGATCAAAAGAGGGGCTGCAAAGGAGTGGGCACTGGTAGTGGGTGACCTGAACATGCCAGACATGGACTGGTCAACTCCTGAAGCCAAGACTGTGAGAAGTCAGTACTGTTGGACATCAAGTAGGACTGCTTCATAGTACAGTAGGTCACTCAGCCAACCAGGCAGTTGGCCATCCTCAAAATGGTGCTATCCAGTGCAGAGAGAGTTGGAGGGGTAGAGGTTAGGGATCCACTGGTGTCCAGTGACCATAACTCAGTGTAGTTTGACATAAACACAGGAAGCTGTTGATCAACATCAAAGGGTATGGCCATGCACCTAAGCAAGGCAGATTCCGGGAAGTTGACGGAACCAACTGGGGACAAGCTAGTGGGGGTGTGGGAGGTGCAGGGAGTTGAAGATAAGTGGGGAATAGTAAAAAAAAAAAAAAAAAAAAAAGGCCATAGCAGAGGTAATGGACTCATGCACTAGTAAAGTTACCAAAAAGAGCAAATACAGGAAAATAACATTTCCAAGGGAGTAGGGGAGGCAATGAGAGCCAAGAGAAGAGCCTTCAAGACATACAAGGAAAAGTGTGATGTGGTGAGAGGACTATAAGAAGAAACTGAAAGAGGTGAGAGGGGTAGTTCAGAAGGCACAAAGCAGAAACGGTATTAAGGTGTCCATAGCTGCTACATTTGCACCATGAACAAGCGCACAGCATCAGCATGAAACGTTGGTGTCTGTATGGATTTTGTCATGGTGCATTTTTTATTGGATGCTAAACTTGCACCTTAAATAAAAGTCCTGTTTTCAATAAATATTGCTTCAAGACTCTTTTTGTGCTGCCTACGAGTGCCCAGCTTTCTTGGAGAGTGAAAAGCAGAAACAGAACTACAGTTAGTGGAAGGAGTAAAGGGGTGGAAAAAAGAGTTTTTTAGATGCTTCAGCAAAAAAAGGCAGAGAGAGGGATTATTAGGTTGATAGATGGGGTTAGTAGAGAATAGCAGGCACTAGTCTCATGTAACAAACAACTTCTTTTGCTTGGTATTCATTGTGGAGGAAACAGATAACTGCCAGAAAGTGATGTACAGGCTTGCACTAAATGAGTGAAGGGAATGGAGCAGGCAACTGTCACTAACTGCCAAAAAGACAGTCTCTATGACTTTTGCCTCCCGGCAAAAGCTTGTCAGACTTACTGCCATGCCTTTCTTCACTACCCTTGATGGCTCCACAATTGAGGATGCCTCCTCCCTCAAATACCTTGGGCTTTGGCTCAACAAGAACCTCAACTTTGCTAGTCTTGATGGAAGAGGGATGCCTGGATATTGTGGCTGTCACTGAAACACGGTACACAGAGAACCATGACTGGGATGTCAACATATCAGGATACACAATCTACAGAAGGGACAGGGTGGGTAAAAGAGGAGGAGGAGTAGTTCTCTATATAAGAGAAGGGATTAAAGCAACAGAACTTAAGAATAAACAGGAAGTTGATGAGTCACTATGGGTCACCCTGGAGACAGGAAATGGCACCACAATCCGCATGGTGGTTGTGTACAGACCCCCATCTCAGGGGGAGGAAATGGACAAGGAAATGATAGAAAGCATACTTAAAATGGCAGAAAAAGGGGAGTTATTGTTGATGGGGGACCTGAATATGCCAGATGTTAACTAGAGTACCTTTGCTGCAGGCACATCCAAGAGCAGGGTCATTCTTGGTGCCCTACAGCGGGCATGCCTCAGACAGCTAGTGTTGGAACCCACTTGGGAGGAAGCAATCTTAGACCTAGTACTCTCAAATGGGGATGAAGAAAATATCTCAGATTTAGAAGTAGGTAGCCATCTGGGAACAAGTGACCACCAAACGCTGTGGTTCACAATAAACACAGCCATAGAATCAAGCCATACAAAAACAAGAGTACTGGACTTTAGGAGGTCTGACTTTGGGAAAATTAGAGAGTGCCTCAGAAAAGCACTAGCAAATGGGCAAGAAGGAGGGGTGGAGGAACAATGGGGAATAATCAAAACAGCCATCACAGAGGCAACAAGCCTGTGTGAAGCAAATCAACAAAACAAAATGAAGGAAAAAAACACTATGGTTCTTAAGAGGTGGAAGGGAAGGTTAAGGAGAAAAGTATAGCATTCAGGAAATAAGGAAACACAGAAGGAGCAGGACAGAGAACTTTATCAGCTGAAGCAGGAAGGCAGTCAGAATAGCAAAGGCACAAACTGAGGAAAAGATAGCCAACTCTGTTAAGAAGGGGGATAAAACCTTTTATGGGTACATTAGGGAGTGAAGAAAGACCAAGGGAGGGATACAGAGACTTAATAAAGAGGAGGGAACGTGGGTAGAGGGTGACAGTGAAAAAGCAGGGATACTGAACGAATATTTCGGCTCAGTATTCACAATGGAAGAGGAGGGAAGGTACCTAAACCAAACAAAAGAAACACTCTGAATGGGGCGGGGGGGTCGATACCAGTCCATTCACAGAAGAAAAGGTTTTAAAAGAACTCTTGAAACTGAGGGTGGACAAAGCAATGGGGCTTGATGGGATTCACCCCAGAATTCTAAAAGAACTAAGGGTAGAACTAGTAACACCACTGACTGCTCTCTTTAACAAATCATGGGAGGATGGGGTGGTACCCGAGAACTGGAGGAGGGCAGATGTGGTTCCACTTCACAAAAGTGGGAGCAGGACAGAGGCAGGAAACTACAGACCAGTTAGTTTGACCTCAGTGGTAGGGAAAATGATGGAATCACTTCTGAAGGAAAGAACTGTTGAGTACCTAAAGGCCAGTGGGGCACAGGACCCAAGGCAGCATGGTTTCACAGCAGAAAGGTCATGTCAGATGAACCTAATAGATTTCTTTGACTGGGTGACCAAAGTAGTAGTCAAGGGAGGGGCTGTAGATATGGCCGACCCAGATTTTAGCAGGGCATTTGACAGTCTCACACAAAAGATTAATATACAAGTTAGCCAGCCTTGGAGCGGGTCCCAAGTTGGTAGCCTGGATAAAAAACTGGCTGGACAACAGGATGCAAAGGGTAATAGTAAACGGAATCCACAGTGAAGAAAGGAAGGTAACTAGCTGGGTACCGCAGGTTCGGTACTGGGACTGGTCCTCTTTAATGTCTTTATAAGTGACATTGAAGAGCACCTGGAAGGAAAAGTATGTCTCTTTGCAGACGACACAAAGATCTGTGACAGGGTTGATACACAAGGTGGGGTGGAAAGGATGAAAAGGGACTTGGCAAGGTTGGAGGAATGGTCAAATATCAGCATTCAATGCACAGAAGTGCAAGGTAATGCATCTGGGAAACAAAAACCCAGGGGAAGAGTACACAATGGGGGGGGGGTGAGATAATAATAACAACAAAAATCGAAAGAGACCTAGGAGTAATTATATCAGATGACCTAAAGGTGAGCAAACAATGTGAGAAGGCAGTAAGGAGAGTTGGGGGGATACTGCGATGCATAGGGAGAGGCATCAACAGTAGAAAACAGGAAATTGTTATCCCTCTGTACAGACAGTTGGTGAGACCCCATCTGGAGTACTGCGTGCAATTCTGAAGACCCCATCTCCGCAAAGACATAGACAGAGTGGAGGCTGTTCAGAGGAGGGCAACCAAAATGGTACAGAGTCTGCACCAGAAGACATACTGTACGAGGAGAGACTAAAGCAGCTTAATATATATACACCCTTGAGGAAAGGAGGGAGGGGGGGGACATGATAGAAACTTTCAAGTATCTCAAGGGAATTAAAGTACAAAGAGGTTAGCATCTTATTATTAGATCTTCCTGCAATCCCTGCCATCCCTCTTGGTCATCCACCCCTGCTCCCAGCTTGGTGTCATCCACAAATAGACTGATCTTGCTATTTACACATTCTGCGATGTCTGCAATAAATAAATACCCCAAAATAACACCGGCCCCAGCACTGACCCCTGTGGGACACCGCTCATCACTGCCCTTAGGGATGATAATTCATCTCCCACCACCACCCTCTGCTGCCATCCCTGCAGCCAGTTCTCTACCCATCCCACCCATTTTGCCACTGCCCCTGTGCCCCTTAGCTTACATGCTAGTCTCCCATGTGGCACAGAGTTGAATGCCTTACTGAAGTCCAGGTACAGGACATCCACTGCATGCCCTTTGTCCATTTCCCTAGTCACCCAGTCAGGCCAGTTAGTCTTACCTCAATTGTTAAGCATCTGGAGACCCTGGTTAATGGAAAAACAGTAGACTACCTAGAGGCTAATGGGTTACAGGACAGTAACCATCACGGGTTCATGGTAGGAAGATTATGCCAGACCCACCTATTAGCATTCTTTGATTGCATCACAAGGCAGTAGATAGGGGCAGGTGGTTGATGTGCTTTACTTCAGCTTCAGCAAGGCCTTTGATTCGGTTATGCATAGGAGGCTATCTAAAAAGTTGGGAGGATAGAGGATTTAGGGATAAGGGAAGGGTTATAAGGTAGACTGGGAACTGGCTAGTGGGAATAAAGTAGAGTGTGATAATCAGAGGACAGGGAGGTCACAAATGGGGCCCAGCAAGGGACAGTCCTGGGTCTTGACCTGTTCAATGTGTTCATCAGTAACATCAGGGAGGGTATCCAGGGAAAGAGGAGTTTGTTGCAAATGACACAAAACTGTGGCAGTATGTACAATGAGGATGGGGTCTGAGACTTGGAGAGGGACCTCGCGAAACTGAAAAGGCGGTCCAAATTCTGGAAGTTAAGATTAAAATGCCAAAAGGTGTAAAATTAAACATACTGGTAAGAACAACACATGCAAAGAGTACTGGGTGGGAGAGTTTCAGTTAATCACAATAGCGGGAGAAAGGGATCTGGGGATTATCATCAGCAACAATCTCATAACCTCAGGCCAGTGCAATAAGATGTACAGCAAGGCAACCAGGATGCTGGGATGCACAGGAAGAGGACTTGATAACAGGAGAAGGGAGATGATACTGCCCTTATACTGGTCCTTGGTGAGGCCCCACCTGGAATGTTGTGCTCAGTTGTTGAGCCCTTATCTAAGGAAGGATAGGGTATGCTAGAGACAGTACAGCATAGGGGCACCACAAAGATTCAGGGTCAGGAAGGCAGATCATATGAGGAAAGGATGGCAAACCTGAACATGTACATTCTGGAAGGCAGGAGGGAGAGAAGAGATATGATCGAGACTTATGAGTTCCTGTGGGTGAGGGGGACAAACAAAGTTGACAGTGTGGACCTGTTAAGCAGGAATGAAGACACAGGGACTTCACCAAAAGGGTATTTATACTATGGAATAGACTGCTGAAGGAGGTGGTGGAGACAGAATGTATTAACAGATTCAAGGTTGGAAAGGATAGATACAGAGGGCTTATAGTACCTGGGAGGGTAAGGAGTCAGAGAGTAGTAAGTGCAGGGGGTCGACTGGAGGAATAGAGGGTCAGATCTTGACATAAAACACTATTTGATAGTAGATCAGTTGGGGACAGGAAGGAAACTGGGCAGACTGGATGGACCAAGATGGTGCAGGGGTTGCAAAGGAAGCCCTAGGAGGAGAGACTAAGGGATCACAATATGTAATTTCTGGAGTACAGGAGAGCAAGCAGTGACATGATCGAGACCTTCAAGTACTTCACAGGGGTGAACAGAGTGCACGGAGGTAGCCTCTTCTAAAAGAGGGTAAGCTCCAGGACTACGGAGCATGCAATAAAATTGGAGGGAAGAAATTTCAGGAAGGATCTGAGGAAATATTTCTTCACAGAAAGGGTGGTAGAAACATGGAACCGACTACTAGTATATGTTGTGGAGGCTAGAACAGTGGAAGGCTTGAAGCATGCATGGGATAGACACAAGGACAGATTACAGACACAGCCAAGGGAAGGGGCCCTAGAGACCAATTAGTGTCTGTGGAGAACTGAAGGCACACTAGGCAGGAAACCCTTTGACAGACTGGTTGGGCCTAGCAGTCCTTTTCTGCCAACAATTTTCTGTTTCTATGACCTTGGGTCTTTTTCTGCTATTACGTTCTATCTTTCCATATTTCTATAAGATAAATAATTTCTCTCTACTTGGAAACATCAGCATTCATTTCCACTTGGAATGGCATTATAGAGCGAGGGAGTGCTTCTGACCAATCGGAGGGCTCACTTCCTCTGAGCATGAGATACTCCAAGTCTGTGAAGAGTGTCTGATGTGCAGCTGCCCTGGAAATGGGCACTTTCCAGGAAAGTCTTAAAATTGCAAAATATTATTGATCCATCTCAATCAATAATATATCAATACCACCAACTGAGACCACTCTTATGGTTATAAGAGTTATCTCACTTACATCCTTAGGGTATCAGAACCACTCACCTGAAGTTCGCAGTTCTCGTACCTTAAGAATGCGCATGAGACCACTCTTACAACCATAGAGTGGTCTCAGCAGCGGTATTAACAGACAAAAAAGGAACTCCTATTAGATTGCGAGTACAACGGGGGACAATCTCCCTCCGCTCCCTCATTTTGCTGCCAGTTGCACTTTGCACAACTGTTGCTATTGATATGCTATATTTGGCACTGTTTATCTGTGCTTCCTCTCAATTATCTACTGCATACCTTTTACTTTTTATAATTATTATTGTTTTATAATTGTAACATTACTGACGTCACTTACTGCATTCACCATATCCCCCGTCACACAAGAACACATCAGGAAATGAGCTGTTAGCTCAGTATGCTTTTCCTGGTGAAACTCAATAAATAAATTAAAAAGAGAATAATGAATAGGTGCTGGTGCATTACCGGCGAGTAAACCTGGGTGAGGTTTTACGAGACTGGACTCACTTCAAGTTCAGAGGTCCTGGCCGGTCTCAGTGTGCATTACGGGTGGTTTCTTTTTGGAGGAATCAGTGGGGTTCAGCTGGACAAACTTGGAAAGTGAGAACTGTGAGAGCCAGATTGACCATACTGGAAGCTCGTTGTAATAGGGACATACTAGGAGTTTGGATTCCTGAATTATGGGTCGGCCTGGATTCTGCTGCGAGGGGCCTGGGACCAGCCTCTATGGTACTATTCTGACTCTGCAGGGGATCTCTTGGCCGGAGTCTGCTGCCTCACAGAGGCGAGGGGGATTGGCAGTCAGGAAGCTGACTGGGGATCCCAGACAGCCCCTAGATTCCTGGGTCTGGTTATTTGTTTGGCCAGTTCCAGGGGTCGTGGTGGTACAGTAGTATTCACTGGCAGGGGGTCCTTTGGGTTGCAAAGCTTTTCAGGCCTTACAAAGTTTTACAGCTCTTTATCTATTGGATCCTCGTCATTCGTCCCTGTATGGATTTAGTAATTTGGATTTAAACACCTGTGTCGGATTACTGGAAGCTTCCGTTCAGACCTATATTGATTTGGATTTATTTCATGACTTCACCTACTGTTGGATGACTTTTTTTCATGGATTCTTTTTAATTTGCTTTATGGTCTCCTGGTGGTGAGAGGACCAGGGCGTCCACATTTTATTTTTATTATTTTATTTTGATGTTTATGTTAATTTCAATTGGTGTTTGATTAATTTGTTTATTCTGGGCAGTGGGAGTGCCCAGATTTCTCCTTTTTCCTCGGCTGTGACAGGGGGTGAATTTCATGTGTGTATGTTATATCCTGTGAGAGGGGATTGTATTATTTTTATTTTTAATTTTTCTGGGTTAAATCATCCAATAGTGGGAGTAGGGTAGTTCTACATGTTTGGTTGGGTTGGGATTACTGTTTAAGTTATTATTGTTTTAGGGTTTTTAGGAATTTTAATTGCCTGCAGCTCTGTTTTGGATTTAGGAATTTGGAGTTTTATGTGCTTTCCCTATTGTTTTGCTATAATTATTGGTGGAATGTGCGTGCTTGCCCCCCCCCCGTCCTGTGCTATTCGGCCTCCAACCTCCGTGCCCTCCGCCCGCCTGCTTTTATTTGTCAGCGCTGTCGAGCACTGGGATGCTACATGAGGTGGGAGTCAGAGATGGGCGGGGGGTTGTGGACAGCGGAGCCCGAATGAGTGGCGCTCTCTCCCATTGGGGTAGTTAGGACCAGAAGACGCCCTGGGGCGAAATGGTATCTGGAACGTGGTGACCCTGTTCCAGTTCCCATACCCAAGGGCACCTCTGTTTTGGGAGGGCAAGTAGTTTGGACGGCTCGCCAACCCCGTCCAACTCGGGCGCTGTTATGCAATGCCAGATCTGTCTGCAACAAGACTGCTCTTATTGCAGATTTTGTTGGTACAGCAGATCTGGTTTGCATTACCGAGACCTGGTTGGATGGGGACGCTGCCCCTATTTTGGAGGCAGCTATCCCCACCGGGTACTCGGTTATACATTGCCCGAGACTGGACCGCTGGGGGTTGCGGTCTGTTTCAAGACTGAATTGGGCCCAACTGGTGTTCCAGTTGAGGAGGCCAGGTCATTTGAGTGTACCATGGTAGCTGGTGTGGGGTCTTGGGATGGCTCTCATCTACCGTCCACAGGCGATGAGAAGCTGTTCCTGCAGGAGAGTAGGAGACCGTCGCCGACATGGCATTGAGTTACCCGGACTGATGGTTCTGGGCGACTTCAATGCCTGGGTTGACGACGAATCCTCACTTTTTGGTCAACACTTCCTCCAGGTGATGTCATCTCTGGGCTTCACACAGGTTGTTTCCTCAGCTACTCACATTGGTGGTCACTCTCCAGATTTGGTCTTCCTCCTGGGGATCGAGGCCGCCGACTTGGTGGTGGAACCTGTCGGTAGGTCCGATCTCTACACTGTTGGGTTAAATTTTTCGGCCCCCCTGGGTAGGTCAGCCCCTGTGGAGATGGTCAGTTATCGCCCTTTGCGGGATGTGGTCCCTGAAGACCGTTGGCAGTGATGGACCTCTCGCTGTTGGGCGAGACTAGCACAGACCCTGAGCAGTTAGTTACGGCCTATAATAGGACTTTCTTCAACTCTCGATCTGATTGCTCCTGTCCAAATTCGCCCACTCCTGCTTCACCCTGGGGCCCCATGGTTTGATGGGACTCTTAGGGAACTGTGGAGGTTGGGGCATAGGTTAGAGCAGTGCTGGCAGAGGACAGCCTCAGATTCCGACCACCTTATTTTGTTAGAACATTATAAACGCTATCAAACAGAAATTTCCCATAAGAAGGCAGAATTTCTGTCCAGGGAAATTGCTGTCTCACGGAACCGACTGGCTCCACTCTTCAAAACTGTTGATAGGCTGTGCAACCCAGCCTGTCAGCAGATCCATCGAGTTTTTTTTCACAAAATGAGTGTGATGAGATCGCTCATTTCCCTGCGAATAAGGTGGCTGACATCAGACAGGAGTACCGCCAACTTCGCTCTACGGGGGGATGCTGTTGGTCAGTGCTTGGTCACAGAGCCCGGAGTTTCCTGGAGTACCTTTGATCTGCCGGAGTTCGTGGATATTATGAGGATTATCCAGGGGGTGTGTCCCACTTGCTGTAGTTTAGACCCGGGCCCTACCTCCCTGATTTTGAGTTGTAGTGACATCATTGGCCCGGTCTTAGCGCGGATTGTCTGGTGCTCTTTGGATTCGGGTGAGTTTCCTAGCTCCCTGAAGGTGGGGGTGGTGACACCCCTCCTAAAGAAAGCTTCTTTAGACCCAGAGAACATAGCAAACTATAGACCTATCTCTAACCTTCCTTTTGTGGGGAAGGTTATTGAGAAAGTTGTGGCCGCTCAACTGGAAAACCATTTAACCATCCATAATTTATATGAACCTCTCCAATCGGGTTTTCGTAAGAGGCATAGTACTGAGACTGCTCTGGTTCGGGTGCTCAATGAGTTCCTGATGGCGAGAGATCATAGACACTGTTCCATCTTGGTTCTCCTTGATTTATCATCAGCTTTTGACATTGTAGATCATGGGGTTCTACTCGAGCATTTGAGGTCCATCTGTGGGCTGTCGGGGTTAGTTCTCAGATGGTTTACATCTTTTCTCACCAGTAGAATGCAGAGAGTTGTCGCAGGAATATTTTCTTCCGAGGCTTTCTCTCTGCCTTACGGGGTACCTCAGGGCTCGGTGCTGTCTCCAATGTTATTCGCAGTGTATATGCTGCCCCTCGGAGACATTGTAAGATGGTATGGGCTGAGGTTTCACTGCTGTGCTGATAACACTGAGCTCTACCTGTCTTTTGCCCCCGACCAGGTTAGTGCTATCTCAGTACTGAACAGCTACCTCATAGAAATCCAAGATTGGATGAGTGCCAGTGGTTTAAAGTTGAACCCAGGAAAGACTGAGGTTTTGGTGGTGGACCCAGGTCATAGGACAGAGAGGTTGAGGACTGAGCTCCCCTCTGGTTTAGTCTGGGGGGGCCCAGATTCTTACCTCTGAATGGGTGTGTGACCTGGGAGTGATGCTTGATGATGGCCTGACTCTTCATCATCAGGTATCGGCAGTCGTCAATCTGGCCTTTTACCATCTTAGGAACATTGCTAGTATCAAGCACCTTGTTCCGTCCAGCGACCTGCCTGTTCTGGTCCACGCTTTTGTGACATCGCACCTTGACTACTGCAACTCCCTTTACCTAGGACTTCCTGGGGTTGATATCTGCCACTTGCAGGTAGTGCAGAATGCTGCAGCACGTTTGCTATCTGGGGAATCCAGGAGAACTCATAGTACCCCTGTGCTGCGCGATCTGCACTGGCTGCCTTATCAGTGGCAGATCACCTTTAAGGTAGGTCTATTGACTTACAAAGCCCTACATGGACAGGGTCCTGAATACTTGAAATAATAATAAACTTTATTTTTAATGCATCTTTCAAATGTCAAGGTGCAGTACACAGCTAAAACAATTTAAAACCAATGCTGAAAGAGCTCCTGGTTCCTTACACCCCTCTGAGACAGCTCCGCTCGGCTGACAAGGGGTTGCTGGAGATTCCGAGGGTAAGTTTAAAATCATCTGGTGTACATGCCTTCAGGTTTGTCGCACCTTCCCTCTGGAATTCTCTGCCCCATTAGCTATGGGAGTGCAGGACAGTGGGGTGCTTTTAGCAGGCACTGAAGACCTTTTTGTGGAGAAAAGCTTACCCTGAATTCCCTTGATTTTATCTGTATTTATTGTGTTTTGTTTTATCTGATTGTGCAGTGCCTTGATGTGTGAAAGGCGCTATATCAAATAAAATGTATTATTATTATTTATTATAATACCATCGAGAGGTTCTGGACACGTAGGCACCTCGAGAGAGAAGCTCAAAAGGTTCCTGTGTCCAGAACCTCGAGATGGTATCACTCGATGGTAATACACCAGCACCTATTCGTTATTTTTTTTAATACATGGATGAGATTTTTTTTTTGTTTTTTCTTTCTTTTCTGGCTGGCAGTCAGCAGTTTCAGAGATGGATGCTGTGTCATAGCCAACTGCCGCCTTGCCTTGTTGCTGCTCTCGTTGCAGCCCACTGCGCTACACCTCTCCTGCCTTTGTTCACTGTGTGAAGAGAAGTGGTAGGTAGTCCTACTTTTTCCCTTGTTTCCGCTACACTTCTTTTTCATTTTTCTGAGGGGGGGGAAATAAATTAGATGTTGCGAGGCACTACGGTCTCACTAAGCGAGAAAGTGAGCCGCCATGTTTTTTAAAATGTTCTGCCAGCCCACACATGAAACGCAACCAATCAGGAGGCACGCTTAGGGCGACGTGGAGGCAGAAGGCATCTTTGTGAGTGCTTGCGCTGTTTGGTGATTGTGGTAATACTGTCATTGAGGAGTGCAACAATAGTATTATCACACTGAAACAATACTATTAAAAGTGATTGACAGTAGTATTATCACTAAATCTTTGAGGGTATTACCGAATTTTTTTTGTATGCTTTAGAGACATATTAAATTCAAGATCCATATATTAAAGTAAAATTAAATACTAGTACTGCTAGCACAATGCCTGATGACATCACAGTCTAAGACTTTGCCATTCATCTTCACTTGTGAGGGGGCAGGACTTTCATAACTTACACATGACTGTGCCACTAGTGAATTATGATACTCCCCTTTTCCATGCTCCGTGCCTGCCTGCCTGCAGAGCGCTCAAATTGTTAGATCACAGATTTCTTAATGCTGCTACTCCTAGTGTCTAGAAGGCAGGAAACCATGCTGGTCTTGTTGGGGTCACTATGGCTGGGGAGAAGTCTGAGATGGTGTCTAATCACTGTGCAGTAAAGCCTGAAAATCCATACCCCTCCCAAACAAAACAAAACAGTCCCCTATTGTCAGTAGAGTTTGAGGAGTAGAAACTTATCACTGTCTCTCACTGTACAGTAGTTTACATGAAATGGAACACATAATTTAAAAAGAAAACAAAAAGTGCATGCTACGGGTTATGAGAGTATATAACGGCACTGCTGACAGGAGGAACATGTGGGAAATCCAGATGGGCTTTGTTCTGATCCAAGGAACAGGAGTTTTATGCTCTGTTATAAAATGGCATTAAAAAAAGCCTGATTGGCCATGATTGATCACATGACCATGTATCTTTTTCACATCAATGAACAATCATATTTTGGATCCATATTTTAAGACCAAATAAGTATATTTCCAAAACAACAATGAGTCGTTCATAAATGCAATTACCACTCCAGGGTGTGCAGTAATGCTAGCTTGATGCACTTCTCAGGGGTGTGATGGCACTGTGTAAACATCTCATGCCTTTCATCCCTGAAGCATGCATCAATTTAGCATTACTGTGCACCCTGTTGGGAGTTGTTTGCTTATATGGAGGTGGCAGGGATAATCAATAAGGAAATTAGGGGGTTGAAGTATTTACCATGCTGACATAGCCCACAACTTGTGTGCAGTTTTGCTCCTCCTATAATTTTCTCACCAGGAACACTCACTTTTGTATCTCCACCAATCCCACTACAAGAACACACCAACACACCGTCACTGCAGTCCTCATTGGCAGTTCCAAAGTATAGTCTTCTTGCAAGCACAAATCCATTGTGCTCCTGTACAGAGCCATGCTGGCTGACAGGTGACAGAACATGGGTTCCCGCTGCTGGGAAGACACTTGTTGAGCCATGCCATGTGGCAGGTGACAGAGGTTTCCACTGCTGAGAACCCCCAACCCCCCAACTGAGCCATCCAAGTTGACAGATCAATTCTATTCAGGATAAGAAACATTCTGAAGAACTCATTTTCAATGGTGTCCTGTTTAGGTTGGCTTCAGATGAAAGACCAACAGGTTACTGACAGGGACAGTGCTAGGTAAAAGATACAAAGGCACTATACAAAGGCATTTCATAGTTACAGTGCAAGGCAGGCATTCAGTGCAGGGGAAATGTAAAGGAAGGTTGTACAGTATGCTCAAGGTTGCAGTTACCTATGTTTTACACCTTCTGAATGGTGGCAGCAAGGTGTTTGCCTAAAAGTGTCTTTATACAGCCAGTCCATACCTTTTGTACTGGAGGGCAAAGACAGTTTACCCGGAATAGGAATTCCCACAAGGAGTTTCACACTGTCGGGCATCTGTGACTGAAGGTGAGGTACCCATGAACCATGTTTATGTGGGGAACTGTCAGCTTGACTGGACCAGTAGAGTGCAGGGATCTAGAGCAGATCTTGCGAGTAAGCTTTGAGTGTATGAATGAGGGATGTTGCCTATAATGCATTTTAGGAAGAACAGGAAAAAGTGCAGTTGTCTCCTGTCTCCCATGCACAGTCAACTTAACCCACTGTAGAGTTTACAATGATGAGCAGTGTAGGGGCAGTCAAGGATCAGCCTGGCCAGTTTATGTTATAGTACATCTACTTTGGCCAGGCTGGTCTTGGAGGCATCACAGAGAAAGATATCTGCATAGCTGAAAGAGGGGACTATAAAATACTGGATTATTCTTCCTCTGCAGTCCTGGCACAGTAAGGATTTATTTCTAGCAAGAAAACAATCTTTGGACCAAGACCCAGGAACATGAGGAAGCATTATTTTACAGAAAGGGTGGTGGAGCTGTGGAACAGTCTACCAGACGAAGTGGTGGACACTAAAACAGTTGATGGTTTCAAGCATGATTGGGACAGAATGAAGGGTATAGTGGTCACTCGAGGAGACATAAATCAGGAAGGAGAATGGGTGAGGGAGGATTAGGATCCTGGATAGACAGTAGGTCCTAGAGTTAGACAGGGAACTCGGGCAAACTAGATGGACTACTGTATTTTTTTCTGCTGCCATTGTCTATGTTTATATGTCTTTTGACAAGCTTGTCAATATGGGTGTTCATGTGCGAAATGAGCCAGCACAGACATTTGTATTATTGGATGACCTCTAGGGGGATCCTTCTGCAGCTGCAATGACTAGAGGGGCAGAGTTGGCATAGCTCTTCAATTGTGGGGCAGATCGAAATATCATACCCATAATCTTACCCACATTTAAAGACAGTTCTGACTTAGATCAGAGATTCCACTACAGGTGAGACTCCCATTTGAGCCATGCCATGTGACAGCTGACAGTGGCATACACTGCTGAGGAACCAGCACCCATCCACTACTGGTAGTCAATAAGGGCTTCCATTTGGAGGGCTGCACCACAGCGGTGCCTGCCCCCAAAGTCATATGAGGAGAGACTGGAGGACCTCAATATGTATACCCTGGAGGACAGGAGAGAGGGGGGATATGATAGAGACCTTCAGATATCTAAAGGGCATAAATAAGGTGCAGGTGGATAGCATCTTTCAGAAAAAGAGATGTTCTAGAACAAGGGGTCATGACATATGGCTGGAAGGGGGTAGACTGGGGGTAACATAAGGAAGTATTTCTTCACAGAAAGGGTGGTGGATGCATGAAACAGCCTCCCACTGGAGGTGGTGGGGGAAAATTCGGTAGGGGAGTTCAAAAATGTATGGGATAGGTATAGGGGAATCTCAGCAATGGAGAAGAGCGCAAAGTCAGAGATCAAGTAAGGTCTATGGTATTTGCAGCAGGTAGAGAAAATCGGCACACTGGGTGGGCCTAGTGGTCCTTTTCACCATTAGTTTCTATGTTTTTATGTGAGTTGGAGACTTTCATTTCAGTTTTGTGCTATAAGCATAGGACCTCATTACCAGCACTGCAAAACACTGCTGCATAGCCAACTAGCAATAAGACTTACAGCCCCCCATCAAATCAATTCAGGGCCCTGGCCATGCAGCATTGTGGGCATCTTTATCAATAAGCCTATGGTAAAGTATGAATTTAAGGGCTAGACTTTAGAGCTGGTTAAGGGCATACAATAGAGAGGTAACATTTTGATCTAAGTTGCCAGTAGTCACTGTGGAGCTGCTGATTGGAATAAAGCACTATTCAACAGGCAAATCAGTTGAACGTGTGTACTATTATATGGCACGAAGGCATTAAATCCAATATTGCGGCCTTGATTTCCGGTCAATATTTCAGTTTCATAGTGTAATAAATAATAATTTATTGGCATAAGTGGAGGACTAAGGACCCCGCTAAGCAAACTAAGTAGCTATGCAGTGTGTCTACATTCTGCATAGCTGCACTGTGGAGGAACATGGACCTGTTATACATTGCGTAGCTGCAATGTTTAGGACTATGTACCTCGCTCTGAACTGAGCACTGAACTTGGCTCTGCACTACTAAGGGATGGCTGGTATGCAGCGTTCATTTTATCAGTCTGTTTGACCTGGGGGGCTCTGCCGCACCTACACAGCCATGTTTTAATATGAAATTAGGGGGATGGGGTGGGGCAAGGCCCTCCCCCAACTCAAACAAATTGCTACAATTTCAATTTGTTTGACTTGGGCCCCTCCCTCCTTTATATAAAAGATAGTCTGACAGTTGAAATTCAACACCAAGAAATGCAACCTGATGCACATAGGGAACAACAATCCTAGGAGGAAATATTGGATTGAATAGATTAAGTTGGACACTATGTCAGAGGAATGGGACCTATTAGTCATCAAAAGCAACTCCCTAAAACAATCTAGCCGATGTAACAAGGCCTACAGCATTGCAACCAGAATGTTGGGATGTAGTGGGAGGGATAAACAAGCAGGAGGAAAGAGGTGATACTACTTCTCTACAGATCACTGATGAGGCCACATCTGGAATACTGTGCCCAGTTTTGGAGTGCCAACCAAAGAAAAGGCACAGGCTAGAATTGGTGTAGTGTCTACCAAAGAAATGGCACAGGCTAGAGATGGTGCAGTGTCTACCAAAGAAATGGCACAGACTGGAGTTGGTGCAGCGTAGGGTAACCAAACTGATTCAAGACCAGAAGGGCAGATCCTACAAGGGTCAGCTTAAGGCTCTAAAAACATACTTGCTAGAGACCAGAAGGGCGAGGGACCATATTTTAACAGTCAAGGAATGCCTGTTCCACAAGAAACTGGTTGTACCTCAGAGTTGTGGGTCACCGGTGGGAGGTCCAGCAGGGATTTTGGGATCTTGCCACGAAGGAGGTCAGACATTGAAATAAATACAAACATTTCATGAGCATATCAATAATACCATATGAAGTAAGCTAAGGGGGGAGCGATTGCCTACACCCCATACATATCATATATAAACTGCTAGTATTGCTAGGGTGCCTACCAGTTATAAGTTAGAAGCCATTTTTACTGGCTGGTAGCCATGGACTAGTATGTGGCATGCCCTGGCTAACATGAGCCCTAGTGGTCTAGTGTATGGCAGGGCCAGCCAAGTGCATGTAGGGCTACTGCAAGTGAGAAAGTGATTACCTTCACACATACAAATCAGTAACAGTAGCCACGGTGGTTATTCAATGGTTAAGGAGTTGATCTTATAGTAAAATGTAGAGTGGCAGTTGTGTGGAGCCAGGCATCTGAGACAGAGCTGAAAGTGAGCTGAGCTGGCTCTTGAGAAGAAGTACTACTTCACTGAGAAACACACGAGATGGATCCCACACAGGATGCCAACTCTGGGTGGAGCGAACCACTACTGTGGTCGGAAGTCAGGCTAAGGCCTGTTCAGAAGCCTTGTAGAGCAAGTGCTCTCAGTGGGACAGACACCACTCATCTCACAAAAGCAGCACATTTAGTTTGGTAGGCAACAAGTGCCAGGGGAACAAATATAGGGAGTGATTACTACTAATAAACCTGGAACCCTGAGGGATTGGAGAGAGAGAGACCACATCAGTCAAAAGAGGCTCAGAGAAAACAGGTGCCATCTTAAAGCAGCAGCAGGCTGCTCAGTGACATTCTGCAGGTCTTATGGTAACAGTCTTCTTTCATCAGGCACTGTCATTCAAGTCTTTCTTCTAGTTCTAGATATTCGATCTCTGTGGCATAGAACTGGAAGAAAGACTAGAACTGCAATGCTCCTCGGCAATGCTTAGCATGAGTAGGTTGAGCGCGGCACCATGTTGTGGATGGCAAAACATACTGGAAGTGCCGTGCTCAAGGCTGTTGCGCATATGCTCTACAAGTAATAAAAGTATCTTTTCATGGACAAAACCATCCTGTGTGCATTTTATGGATTATGGATAAAAGTGACTGGAATAGACATTATTAAGGCAAGTTTGCAATTCAGTCTAAAAGCTTTGGGGATTTTCAAAAAAAATGTATGCTGTGATTGCACTATGCAAGCTGCTACTGTGTTTATTATCAGTCTTCAATGATAAGTTGGATGGCAGACAATAAATAATACTGTCTATACTTTTATAAACCGACCTTCCTCGCTCCCTTCCTTCCCGCCAGTAATGGTGTGTGTGTGTGTGTGCTGTCAGAGAATGAGACCTGGGGGTGGGCTTGGGAATATGCTGCCATGGCTGGTTGGTGCTCACGACCCTGACACCAGAAATGTAGGGACTCTGAAACTAGAGGCCAAGGGGGGGGTTCAGAACCAGAGGCCTGGGTTGGAGGGGTGAAGGGCCTGTGAAACTGAACATAGGGCTTAGAACGAGGGAGAGAATTACGCCCCCAGATCTGGGGGCATTCGAGAACCTTCTGCTGCGGCTTGAGGTGTGCTTGAGAGCCTGCCATCAGGGCTGTGGAGGCTGCTGCCGGGGCTGGTTGGTGCTCGAGTCTGCTGTCAGGGCTGAGGGGGCTCTGGAGGCTGCTGCCAGACCTTGGACTCAGAGCAGAAATATGCAAGCCAGAGTTGACTTGAGTCCAGTCCCTGACTTGACTCAACCTCTAAGCAATTGAGAGCCAAGGTCAACCAATTCCAAGTATCACCAAAGCAAGTATTTTTGTCAGCCTGAGCAATTAGTACGCTGGCTGAGACTTTCAGCTCCTCATGTCCAACTCAAGAGGGGCACAGCCATTAATGCCGAACATAGCCTGCAGCCACCAGGGCGTGGCTCATGCTTGGACTCTAAATGAAAAATCGCTGGCTTGCCCACCTCAACTCGGGAGCCTGCTGCCATCCTGAGGAAATGGCTATGGGGGCTCAGAAGCTTGTGGGCAGGACCTTAAGAGGATTCTGAAGCCTACCACTAGGTCTGGGGTACTGGCTACGGGAACTTGCAACAATGGCTTGAGGGGCCTGGAAGCATGCTGCCAGGGCTGGAATGTGGTGGATTAAACAGCATGTTGGCATGGCTGTGGAGGATCTCAGGAGCCTGAGGCTAGGGCTGAGGGTGTGTGTTAGAGGATAAGGATGTGGGGTGGGCTCAGGAGCATGCATCTATGGCTAATGGGCTCAGTACCCTGATGGCAGGATGGAGGGGCTCAGAGACTGGGCCAAGGGCTCATGGGCTGTTAGGGTGTACCATCCTTTGGATCAGACGTTAAATCGAGGTCACGTCTGCCTTTTGTGGTTGTTGTTCAAGTGTATGTTAAAGATCCATGGCACTTCCTTGGAACAGTAAGGGAATTTCCCCCGAGTCCTGCCCAAATTCTTCCACACATTAAACTAACAGTAACAGCTTAGCCTGGTTTAATTTCACACTCACATTGTCACAAATCCACTCTGTGGGTCAGACTCTCTGCTCCCACAGTGCCCAACCCTGAAGTGCGATTCAAGATCAAGGGACAAACAGGGACACCCTCCTGTTTGTTTTGGATCTGAGCAAACTACCAGTCTCAAATCCTGGGGTCAATTATGAACCCTTTTTAGCTAGCACACCGAGGTAATATGTCCAAATATCACACTCTCTTCAGGGAAAGCAGCACAATACTTGACCCAGCGGGCATACAACCAACCTGGTTCACAACCCCGTCGACTCAATTGAGACGCTGGTATTTTCTTACCTTGCTGGATCTTTACACAGATTCTTGCTAGCGTGGCTGCATATGGTGACACACTAAGCAATTTAACAGTTATGTCAGAATTATCAATACTGTCCCACCATTCACACTCAAAATGAGAAAATGTCTCAGCAGGCTTTAAGAAAAAACAAAGTTTACTACAATTAAACACAGTTCATAAAACAGAGATATATACATTAAGGTTACAATCAGAGAAAGAATTAGAAAATGTCAAATTAAAGTGCCTTGCAACTGATTAGCTATTTCTACCTTAGTGTTCAGTTGGCAAGGGGTTCACACTTGAATTACCAGTCTTGGCAGAAGTGGTCTCTCTTGAGTCCAGAAACAAAGTGCCCCTTAGAAGTCCAGAACAAAAGTGTCCATCTTGGAAGGCAAAACACAGAAGTATGCAATGTTCCCTCAGCAACTTGACAATATCAGGGGGAAAAGTGTCCATTCCAGCTTGTGAGGTCATACTGTAGCTCTGTGGTGATGCTGGCTATAAGGTCACTCTCATTCCTGCATACTGAATTAGTCACGTCACTGCACAAGGCCAAATATTCCAATTATTAAAAAAAGTCTGTTTTCTCCCAAGTGAATCTCAGAGCATGGTTTATCGCAGGTTTAGAATTACCCCATTTTGATGTTTCAGAAAAACATCCTGATGGGCTATTTCACAACATTCTAGGATATTTTACATAGGCTTTCCAAAAACAGTTTGCCTCTTGATACCCCCATAAAATGTAATATTCTCAGCGATCAAAGCACCAGATCTCCGAGAACATGAGTTTTTTAACAGTTACACAGGTATGGGCAAATATGTGTTAAAACAGGAAAATGAAACTATAGCCATCTAGCTCCAACAAGCAACTGCCTTTGGGGTCAAAAGGTCAGGCCCCTTTAAACACTAGTCTTTTCCCATGTGCCTGTTGGCCGTGCCATGTCTCAGAAGCAGAAATCCCATAAGAAAAACATATAGACATCAAGATTATATACGAATAAGAACTGGCAGATGGCTATTCTTGCCACACACATAACAGAGACAAGGAATTCAGTTTAAAAAGATGAGATGGAGTATCTGTGGACCCCTGCTGCTCTGATCAAAATTCCAGGATCCTGGGGCCTTTGCTTATGGGATAACAGAAGCTCTGCCACTGGCGCCAGCCAAGGGCTGGCTTATGGAAATATAGAAACATAAAAAGTTTGCAGGCAGAAACAGACTTGCACTATTCTAACTAGACTCACTACAGCCTATTACTGTGTTGTCTTACACTGAGCCCCCTGATGCTGTCTGCCTTGTGCAAACAAAACATTTTTAAACTAGATCTAATTTGTGTATTCCAAACAAAAACATTTTTGTGTGCGTGTGTGTTTTTAATACCATTGACAGGCTGGAGACAGTGCAGCGAAGGGTAACAAAAATGACTAAGGGCCAACAGGCCAGGACTTATGAGGAGTGTCTCAAGGCACTGAACATGCATTTACTGGAGAGCAAAAGGGAGAGGGGAGATATAATAGAAACCTTTAAGTTCCTAAAAGGAATAAACAAAGTGACCTTTAGGGAAATATTTAAAATGAGTAACAGTTTGAGGGCGCAAGTGGAAACTGACAGGAGAGAGGTTCAAGAGGGATAAGAGGAAGTATTATTTTACAGAAAGGGTGGCGAAACCGGAGATCGGTCTGCCAGCTGAGGTGGTGGGTGCTAAAATCATTAGTGGTTTCAAGCATGCGTGGGACAGAGTAAAGGGTATAGTGTTTACACTGGGCAACAGTAACAAAGAGAGGGATATGGGGGTAGTTGGGGAAGGCGAGGATTGCGTATGGACAATAGGTTCTGGGTTAGATAGGGAGCCACGGGCAGACTGGATGGACCATTGGTCTTTTTCTGCAATCATTTTCTATGTTTCCGTGGTTTGCATCTCCCTTCTGTTTGCCATTCTAGTCACTTTTTTCTAGTTCTGTTGGATTGGGGTTTCTCTTCTGTCAGACTGAGATTTCTCGGTAGATGTGAAAGAGAAAGTGCCAACTTACCAGCAGTTACGAGAGACTCAGATTATTAGGGAACACAGAGATACTGCAGAGAGTGAGGCAGTTTCTATTTTTGTGGCAGTGACAATCTTTTCATGAACTGCTAAAGAGGTGGGTGTGGCATCAGGGGTGGGGGTCATCATTTGGACCAAAATGATAAACTCTAGCCAAAGCTGATATGGCAAGCTTGAAGAAGCTCCAAGTAATGAGTGCCATGAGCAACACTGAATGCCATCCCACATACACTATGCAAGGAAACCTTCAGCATTGACAAATGCTTGTTTTTTAATTTTTAAGACTGGGCCCTTACCTCCCATCCTCACAGGGTAATCCAGTCCGGCCTAATGCCAGATGCTCTTAGCGACCATCATATGACCTACATAGTTAGGAAAGTACACAGACCTAATGCACCCCACAAACTAACGATCCGCTCTTACAAAACATTAGACCTTGCCCCTCTACACCATGACTTAACTCACGTTGACTGGGCCCCTATATCCTCAGCCAAAACCATCAATCATGCCCTGGCATATTTCAAAGATAATTTCATCAACATCTGGAACAAACATGCCCCCCTGGTAGTCACCTCCCCTGGGTAACCCCTGAACACCTGGCCTGTCAGCAAGCACGTGACAAAGCCTGGAAAATCCACAAATTCTCCAAACTCCCTCATAACTACGCTATCTACCAGACACTCTGAAATGCCTGTACCAAAGCCATTCACCTGGCCAAACCGGAATATTTCCGGTCCACTTTTAACACTAACGTAAACAACCCATCAACATTTTGGAAAGTAGTTCACTCACTTTTCTCTCCCCAAACTAAACCCCCATCTCCACTGCTCATAATAAACAATCAACTTATTGCCGACCATCCTACTGTAGTGGTAGAATTCAATTCCTACTTTACTTCCTGTGCCTCCATCCTGTTAGCCTCCCTCCCTACTACCTCTTCCTTCCCTCTCGATTCCTCCCAACACCACCAATTAGCAGAGAGTTTTGCCTTTTCACCCGTCTCTCCCGACACCTTAAAGGCACTACTCTCTATCAACCCAGCTAAGGGCAGCTCCCCCGATGGCCTTGACCTAACCTGCTGTATCTCTCTGCTCCTGCTATTTCCCTCCCTCTTGCTGACCTCCTCAACCTGTCTTTCCACACTGTGACTATTCCTGAAGCCTGGAAACATGCTAAAGTTCTCCCCCTACCAAAGGGAGGTGATCTGTCATCTCCTGGGAATTACCACCCCATCTTGCTTCTACCCATCCTGGCTAGAAAAACCTTGTTCTTTCTCAACTCTCCTCCTTTCTTGATGAATCCTCCTTCTTCACTCCCTTCCAATCTGGTTTTCGAAAGAATCACTCCACAACCACTTCCCTACTTAAGACTCACTGACTCCATCCATTCAGCCATGGATTGAAGTCACATCACTTCTGTTATCTTGGTCAACCTTGCCAAGGCTTTTGACACAGTCTCCCACTCCCTCCTCCTCGAAACTCTCTCATCAGCTGGCTTGTCTCTGTCTGCCTGCAACTGGTTCAGAGCCTGCCTGGTAGGTAGAGCTCAATCTGTTAAAATAGCTGATGCTACGTCCCCTCCACTACCCATCTCTACTGGTGTGACTCAAGGCTCCGTACTTGGCCCACTCTTATTCTCAATTTTTCTAAACGACCTACCATCAGTATGCTCCTCCTCATCCTCCATTCATATGTATGCTGACGACATGGTCTTGTTCAGCTCTGGCCAGTCTCCCTCTGATATGACTTCCAGACTACAGCCTGACTTCAATAATGTTCACTGCTGCTAAGCTCGCATCAACTCTTCCTTAACACCAAGAAAACAGTCTCCATGACCTTTAGCACTAGGCAGAGACTCTCTAGGCTGCCCTTCCTTCCATCCTTCCACACCGTAGATGGGACAACACTAGAGGACACAGCCTCTTTCACATACCTGGGTGTCTGGCTTGACCAACACCTTAACTTTTCTGTACATATTGACAGAGGAACAGATATGGAGAGTAAAGGAGCATTTTACTACCAGTTTTGCATGATTTACTCCCACTTTCTGATTTTAGGAAGTTGTTTCCCACCCTGTATATTTATAGTATGTTATTACACATGCACAAAATTGGCAGCAGGATTCAATGCTACTAACCATGGATCCACATACTAACAGGCTGTCAGCAGTAGAGGTTGGGTCAGAAAACAGAATAGGTAACCATTGTGTACATGCAGGAGACTGAGTAGTTGTGCACTGGATGGCAAAAAGGGCAGTTGCAACACAAAATGTTAAAAACAGGGTTACCGGACTACATGCAGTGTGAAAGTATCTCAAGACTCCTCAATGGCATCAGAGGAGGATCAGTGGTTGCAGACACTCAGTGGAACTGTAACCTTTTTTAGAGATGGGGGTCAGAAACAGGTCAATGCATGGTATTATTACCACATAGATTAAAATACTAATAGGAGAACACAGCTAGCAGTAAATACTTCCCAGTCCTAAAACTTATCTGGACCCCTGCATATTGACGCCATCCTGAAAAAACTGTGCCCCATTACAGGAACCGTATTTCCTTACCACTACTGGTTAGACATGATCTTGTTCAGAAAATGATACTCCCTATTTTTGATTATTGCAACATAGTCTACAGTGCTGCTCCTAAGTCTTCCCGTACCAGGCTGGATACTCTCTTCAGTGCTTTTTGTCGCTTTGCTCTTGACTCCCCCCCCCCCACACACACATCACTGCACCTTGTATCATTCTCTAGATTTCCCCTCCCTTGAGTGCAGGCATCTCTCTTACTGTGTCAAGTTCACTTCTAAATTCTGGTTTGGGACTCTTCCCCTTACCTCTCCTCCTTACTCTCTGCTCCACCTCCCTCCTCCCGCACTCTCACATCTACCGACACGTGCACTCTAGCTATTCCTCATCACTCTATCTCCATAGGACAGGAAGCTTTCTCCTACCACTTCCCAAAGCTTTGGAACTCACTGCCACCTCCTATCAGACTTTTCTCTTCCCCATCTTCAATTTCCTTAGCCCTTCACAATTTCTATTCCCCAAACTGCACTTGTTTTAGCCGCCCTTCAGCACTCCCCTCCCTGGTGCATTATCCTTTAGCCCTACTTTACTTCTATTCTTCTAACTGTACTTGTTCCTAACCCACCTTCAAAACCCTCACAACCCTTGCACACTATTCCCTACTCCTCTATCCCTGACTTACCTACTGTCTCATAACTGAAACCTTCCTCTGATTACTTCCTCACATGCTACCTATTATACACCTTCCTTCCACCCCCTACCACAATGTACTGTGCTATTTCGACACTCTACCATCCACAACCTACTGTGCCATTTCGACACTCTACAGCTGTCCTTCTCCTCCACAACACCATCATCCCCCCTATTGATGCTCTCCCCCTTTTCCATTCCTAGTTTACCCCTATTTTCTTCAGCCTCCCTATATTCCTTATCCCTCTTCTCCCCTCCGGTCACCCGCCCCACTCCACTTCTCCTCCCTGCCCCCCTTCTCTCCCCTCTTTTTCTGCCTAGTCCTGTACCCCTTGCAGGTTTGTACTGTACAGTCTCTGGAGACCCCAGAAAGTCTCATGGGAAAGGGTTCTCTGTCATCCTGAAGGGGCATAGATCTTGGCTCCCTCTCTTCTACCCCTCTTCCTTTCCCCCACTTTCTAATCCTGACCCCCTTTCAGGGTTCTCTACATCCTGATGGGATATAGATTGGCTCTCTTTCTTCCCCCCTCTGCCTTTCCCCCACTTTCAAATCCATTGCCCTCCCGCCTCCCTTCTTCCTTATCCCCTTCCTCCCCTCCTGTTCCCCTGCCCCTTTCTTCTCTACCACCCCGCTCCATTTTTTCCCTGCCCTTTCTGCCTGGTCCTAACCCCCTTGCAGGGTTCTCAGCAACCTGAATGGGCACAGATCTTAGCTGTCCAACTCTCTCCCTCTTCCACCCCCCACCCTCTACCCTTGCCTGTCCACTTCCCCACTTGTCTTATAACTGCCCTCCCTTGGGTATACAACAGCACTTCGAATTTTTAGCTCAGAGTACTATTTCTTGCACTTCAAATGTGTTAATCATACTCTAACCTTTACCCTACTGGATCACCTGCTCTTGGGTTGTTGCAATGTATGCTATATCCGAATATGGTTTTATTTACCCTGGCCAGTTGGTCTGAGTTATTTCTGCTCTGTAATTGTACTACAGTTTTGTTTTAGTAATTATACTTGTATTGCTATGTGTTTGCTTGTTCTCCCAACTCTTGTCCTCCCCCCTACGCTTCTGGAAACGAGCTGTTGCCACTCATGTTGTCTTTCCTGGTGAAACATTTTCCAAATAAATAAATATCTTGGTATGGCTTCCAGCAGTCTAACTGAGATGAAGACATAATCTCAGATTGTATACTGCAGTCACTAAACATTTTAGTATAATTCATCTTGCTCCGTGTTGTATGTTAGAATGTAATTCAGTCTATAGTTTTAATTTCTGACATGTCCATACTTACCCCTTGTACAAGTCTGTCATAATAGAAATATAACTTAATCGCTGTTTTAACTAATAGCATCTTCAGCAATAACAGTAGCAAGTCCAAATCTCAGATGTGCAGTAAGAAAATGCAGTGATACAAACATACAAAAATGGCAGCAGATACAGGCCAAATTGGTCTATCACGTCTGCTCAGTTATGCAGCACACAGGTTAGACTCCTGCTGCTGCCCCCCCCGCCCCTTGCTTCCTTCTCTTCCCCCAACTTCCCACCGATTAGTATCTTGCCCTTGACCATGTCTCACCCCCTTGAAGCTTCCACTGTTTTAAGAGATACCACTTCTCAGGAAGTATGTTCCACCCCACCCTCTCTGTGAAGTAATGTCTCCTCACATCTCTCCAGAAACTACCCCCACCAACTTCAGGCTGTGCCCCTAGTAATTCCTTCTCCCTTTAATTGAAACATGCCCTCTGTACTAATCCTGTTGATGCCCTTTAAATGAGTGAAGGTTTCGATCATATCACCCCTCTCCCTTCTCTCCTCCAATAAGTACATATTTAGGTCCCTCCACCTATCCCCATAAGGTAATCTGAAATGTGTCATAGAAAACATGACAGTAAAATGTGGTACATCAGATTTATGGCACAACAGAAAACAGTATTCTAGAGTCTTATGTTTACAAAGTTGTTACCTGGCTTGAGATAAATGAATCACCTGCTTCAAATCCCACCAGAGCCACTTACATATGATGATCCAGGATCACTTGTGTTAGATCAGGGCTAATTTCATCATGTTCATGGCTACTGTTGCAAATAGAATTTATGCACACATATTTGTTTTTTAATCTGAGTTGAATACATTTTGCTGTAGAATATATGTCCATTTCCCTGTTGCAGCAAGATTAAAGTGGTTCCAAGGAGATACATTATGTAAACCGACAGTAAATGCATGCAGAGGGAATAACAGAACAGAATTTAAAGGATACTTAAACCCTATTTTTGTGCCTTAAATTCCAGTTAAAGTGGATCCCACAGTGAAGCAGAATAGACAGTGTCCAACTACAGAATGTGCCTACTTTGCATGGAATCAGTTTAACCTTGCTATAACAGGCAAATGGACACACATTGATAACATTGTTTTAGTACTGACATTTGAGACTGCATGGCATAGTAGAGCATTCATTTATCAAACAGAGCTCATATGCTAATAAACAGATACTTATTTTGGACCAGTAACAGGCAACAAACAAAAACAAACAAACAAAAAAACTATTCAAGTCATTATATCCTTTGTATGACTGGTTTTGTAGTTCTAATTTATTTTTGAACTATATTTATTTATTTATTTATTTAAGAGATTTACCAGATAAGTTCACTGAGCGGGGGCCGCTCGTTTCCAGATGTGACCTGGGGTTACATAGGTCAAGAAATGGTACAGAATGCACAATACAATAGTAAAATAGACAGCAGGTTCAGTAGACAAGTCAAAATAAAAATGGCATATAAATCAGGTGAAAAATGGGTACATAACAGGGAGATAAAATAGCCAGTGGTACTGTAACAGATGAGAGTGGAGTTAATACAGGCGAGATTGTAGGTACAGCAGGTGCAGCTAATCTGACCGAACAATTATGAGGTTTGGTGCACAGGACAGAGTGCATAGTTTGTTTGGCATGGTTAGGCAATACACTACTGGGTGCTAGCAGTAGGTGTATTGGTACAGTGAGAAATTTGGCTTGTTGCTTTAGTTAAGATTTGTGAGACATTTGGATGCCCCTGGTGGGAGGACTAGTCTGTGGGTAGCAATTACATACAGCTGAGAAGTGGGAAGTGGGAAAGTATATACAGTAACAGACATGTAGGAGTGTTGACAGCAGTAGATAGTAGAAATTCCCACATGATGACTCCCAGCTTGAAGACTGGGATTCGGGGGGGGGTCCAGTCTACTTCTTACATTGCTCTGTCTCCCACATAACACATGTGCCAAATTAGCAATAGGCTACTGTGTCAGTATTCAGTCAAAGTAGGGAGATAATGAGTTAACTCCTAGACTGCTGAAAGAACTGGAATGAATCTATTTGACTTGAGCTGGACAGATGCTCATTCTGCAGCCCTGCAAGAGTTAAATGACAGCAGCGTCAAAAGGTTTTTTTTGTTCGTTTATATCCTGAGAAGTTGGGAGGCACAACAGCATCCCCCCTGCCTTTAAGGCAGAGCAGCCAATAGCAAAAAATCAGAGAGGGAGTGCACCGTTTTGCAGTTGATGGAAGGATACACTGAAAACTCCTAAAAGATGTGTTCCACGGAAACACCTTTTTTCAAGTAAAAGCAGGATGGCTGTAGGCTCCGCCCACAACCATAATAAAAATTAGCCCAGGCAATTTGTGCCCAGTCTTGCTGAACCAGAAGGTCCAGTTTTTACCTTTTAATTGTGGTCCAGGTTCGATGTTCTGGATTTTACCAAGTCCTAATGGGGTTCCGGTCTACTTCTTATATTGCTCTGTCTCCCGCATAACACATGTGCCAAATTAGCCATGTGCTACTGGGTCAGTATGCAGTTAAAGTAAGGAGATAATGAGTTAACCTCTAGGCTGCTGAAAGAACTGGAATGACTCTGTTTGATTTGAGCCGGACAGATGCTCATTCTGCAGCCCTGCAAGGATTAAATGACAGCAGCATCAAAAGTTTTTTTTTTTGTTTGTTTATATCCTGAGAAGTTGGGAGGCACAACAGCATCCCCCCTGCCTTTAAGGAAGAGCAGCCGATAGCAAAAATCAGAGGGGGAGCGCACTATTTTGCAGTTGATGGAAGGATACACTGAAAACTCCTAAAAGATGTGTTCCATGGAAACACCTTTTTTCAAGTGAAAGCCGGATGGCTGTGGACACTGCCCACAGCTATAATAAAAACTAGCCTGGGCAATTTGTGCCCAGTCCTGCTGAACCAGAAGGTCCAGTTTTTACCTTTTAATTGTGGTCCAGGTTTGATGTTCTGGATTTTACCAAGTCCTAACAGGTCACAACAGTTTTCAGAGCTGTTGCAATACCTTATTTGCTGTTTACGATATTTAATTTTGGTGGATTGATCCTGACACCCCCCTATCCAACACTTTCTTACCAGAACCTCCACTTGTTGATGTCAGAGCTGGTATCAGTAACTTACAAACCAGAGCAATTAAAAACTAATAATACTGATAGCTACAATACACTGTCCTGCAGCTGTCTCTGACTCTGAGGTCAGCCGTGATAGAGTGTATTATATAGTACTAGCTATAAATAACTCTGGTTTGTGAATTACCAATCATGGTGCCATATACTTACCCTGTGTATGGCATATGATTGGACACTCATGAACCAGAGCTACTAAAAGCTACAGCTACTAACACAGTAGCTAAAATACACTCTCCTATGGCCGATTCCTGGCTTCTGTGTCCAACCTAAAGGCACTTGTTTCAAAATGCTGGGTTCCAGGGATGGCAGAATCAACCAGATAAAACTAAACAGCACAAATGGTAAAATATGTACTTTTGGTACAAAAAGCTTAATCAGGGACTGCCCAACACTAAGGTGTGGGGCATGTCCTGGTGGACATTTCCCATTAAGTCAAAACAGAAAAATTTGTTTTTAATTTTTAACCACATTTTCACCACTTTGACAGGGGAATTAAAGCAGGGGGCCTGGGGGCACGTTCACCTGTGAAATGTGTTGTTGGCAGATGCAAATGGTGACGTTTGCTGCTTTTTTTTTGGGTTTTCATTTTTACTGCCTTGCATCCAGATTAGGTCTAAGGGGTAGTAATGGAATTCAGTTAATAAAATAGGCTTACTAGCTAGGACATAACAGAAGTCTGTGGGACAGTGGGAGTAAATATACTAGATGGACTTCTGGTAAACCAACTTACGTGTCTGTCCTGAACTTCTACATAAAAAAAGCAGATGAAAAGAAATTAGTACTTTGTTCCCACCTCCGGATACTCATTGGTCAACAGAGCACTGACAGTCAGCAGTGGATGTTCATGGAAGATTTCTGAATGTGTTTTATCCAGTATGACAAATTTTACAAACTGGCATTTCATAGGGACACTCCACAGCGCCTGGCAAACATATACTTAAAAGAGCAGCTGACGCCTTCAGGAGAACTTTAACAAAACATAATATTTCGATACAGTTCGGCTTGTCTTTCATATTAGTTCTGTATTCCTCCTCCCCATTTTTCATTACTGATGTCATTTGCATGAAAACAGAATCTTTGCTCCTGAAGAGTTCAATTATTCCTATTGCTTTCTCCCTACCTGAGGTCATAATGAACTGCTTGTGACATCATAGTTACTCCCATGGCAACAGATTATGATATCACAACAGAGGATTACAATCTGAAGTAGGGAGTAAGCTATACAGTTAGATGAACTCTGAGGTATAAAGATCATGTATTCATGTAAATTTCCTCAGTAATAAATAACGTTGTGGAAAAATCTATAGAATATACATGGGAAACAAGCTGAATTGCATCTAAATATTATGTTTTTCCAAGTTTTCTTTGAGGTGTCAGCAGCTCTTTAACATATATAATTAAAAAAAAAAAAACAGGAAAATACCATTGAGATATTCAGCATGCCAACCTCTTTCATGCCGTTACATATGGAGCCACATCCAACACTGTGCCATCCAAAAGCGAGCTGTTTGTGCCTCCCAAAGGGGAGCTGCCATATTAGTCTTTTTTTTCTGTTCCTGTGACAGACACAATAATATTGCATCTGGTGACATCACTGGCTGTCAAAATGGGTGACCCCTTTATCCTCCCAGCTGGTGAACTCATCTAAGAACTGTGCACTGCCATGACAGGAGGGCGTATGGGTCCTGTGTCACATGTCCAGATGATGTCGCATGCAGTCACCAGGGCCAACACAGAACTAGAAAAAAGTATTTTTCAAAGTTCTGTAATGGATGACTCCCATCCCCGTCCTCCCATTTGGTGAATTCAGAGAATTTAACCTGCAAGTTGTCATGACAGCTGGGTGTAGGTTCCCATGTCATGTGCTTGGATGATGTCACCACCAGCCACCAGGGACAACTCTCACATCCAGAGTCCTAGACTGTGGCCAACTGGGGAACATGCATGCTGTTTTGACAAAGCACATGGCACAGTGCAGTGATGGAGATGCACATGCCACAGCACAATGGTGGCAGTTCATGTGACACACTGAAGTGCAGGGTTAGCAGTGCACATGGAACAGTGCAGCTGCAGTAGTGCACATGGCACAGTGTGGTGACAGCCTACATGTGGCAAAGTGCAGTGCACGTGACAGTGTAATGTTGGCAGGTCACATGGCACAGTGCTATTTCAGTGGTGCATGTGGCACAGTGCAGAGATAGCACTCCACATTGCACAGTACAGAGACAGGTATATGTGGCACAGTGCAGTGTCGACCGGTCACGCTGCACAGAGCAGTGATAGCAATAGATATGGCAAGGTGCTGACAGCAGCACATGTGGCACAGTGCTGTCAGCAGTGCACATAGCATACTGCAGTGTAGTGCTGACAGGTTATGTGGCACGGTACGACAGCCTACACATGACATGGCGCAGCTGACAGTTGCCATGTGGCACAGGACTGTGCCAGCAGTGCACATGACACAATGAAAGTCTACATGTGACAAAGTGCAGTGTCAGCAATGCACATGGCACAGCTCTGTCAGCAGTAATGCTGCAAAGTGTAGTAATGACAATGCACGTGGCACAGTGCAAGTACAACAGTGCAGTGACAGCAGTGCATGTGGCACAGCGCAGCACAGGTTACGTACAAACATACATATGAAGAAGCCAGCAGAAGAAGGCCATTTTGGTCTATTAAGTCTGCTCATATTGCAGGGTCCACAGCTTGAGCTACGCCCTTCCCTCTTCCCCACTTCTCCCATCCTCCCTACCCATGATCCTTACCTTCCCCCTATGCCTATCCAACCTCTCTTGAAGCTGCCCACTGTCTTCAATGAGACCACCTCTTCTAGAAATGCATTTCTTTGACTGGGTAACCAACGTAGTAGACCAGGGAGGGGATGTGGATATGGCCTACCTAGATTTTAGCAAGGCATTTGACACATTCTCACACAAAAGATTAATATACAAGTTAGCCAGCCTTGGAGTGGGTCCCAAGGTGGTAGCCTGGATAAAAAACTGGTTGGACAACAGGACGCAAACGGTAATAGTAAATGGAGTCCACAGTGAAGAAAGGAGAGTAACTAGCAGGGTTTCGTAGGGTCCGGTACTGGGACGGTCCTCTTTAATGTCTTTATAGGTGACATTGGAGAGCACCTGGAAGGAAAGTATGTCTCTTGGCAGATGACACAAAGATCTGCAACAGGGTTGAGACACAAGGTGGGGTGGAAAGGATGAAAAGAGACTTGGCAAGGTTGGAGGAATGGTCAAATATATGGCAGCTTAGATTCAATGCAAAGAAGTGCAAGGTAATGCATCTGGGAAACAAAACCCAGGGAAGAGTACACAATGGGGGGTGAGATAATAACAACAAAAATTGAAAAAGACCTAGGAGTAATTATATCAGATGACCTAAAGGTGGGCAAGCAATGTGAAAAGGCAGTAAGGAGGGCTGGAGGGGATACTGGGATGCATAGGGTGAGGCATCAACAGTAGAAAGCAGGAAGTTATTATCCCTCTGTACAGGCAGTTAGTGAGACCCCATCTAGAGTACTGCGTGCAATTCTGGAGACCCCATTTCTGCAAAGACATAGACAGAGTGTAGGCTGTTCAGAGGATGGCAACCAAAATGGTGCATGGTCTGCACCAGAAGACATACGAGGACAGACTAAAGCAGCTTAATATGTATACCCTTGAGGAAAGGAGGGGAAGGGGGGACATGATAGAAACGTTCAAGTGTCTCAAGGGAATTAAAGTACAAGAGGGTAGTACTGTATCTTTCAGAAAAAGAGATGTGCAAGAACAAGGGGCACGATTTGAAGATGGGGGACGGCTCAAAGGTAATGTTAGAAAGTATTTTTTCACAGAGAGGGTTGTGGATGTATGGAACAGCCTTCCTGAGGAGGTTGTGGAGTCAGGAACAGTGGGAGAATTCAAGAATGCATGGGACAGACATAAGGCAATTCTAGTGGGGGGTAGGAGGAAGTAAGCTGTTGATTAACTAGAATCTGCAGCTTGTCCATCAGGTAGGGAAATGGGCAGACTGGGTGGGCCAAGCGGCCCTTATCTGCCATCAAATTCTATGTTTCTATACCGGTCTAGCTGCAGGAATCATGGTGGAATGGGGAGGCTTGTTCGGGGGCTGCTGCAGCTCCACTGCTCAGTTTGGAAGAGGTTGGTCCAGGGGCTGGTAGAGTAGACCACCCTCCCTGAAGCTAGACCCATTCCCAGACCACTGTGCCCACAGACAAGTGACTCAAACCATGCCGACTACTCTCCCTCCAGCTGGAACATCGCCTCATGCAGCTGGATCAGCCTCCCCTACACTTGAGTGAAGTACCCTCCCTGGACTACTAAAACGCCCAAACCTGCAACTCCCCACTCCACACTGTCACCCTCACTACAGCCAGACTTCTCCCACCACCATCCTTACCACCCACAGACGAGACAGCCAACCACAAACAGCTGGCATCTCTCCCCAACCACCACCCTCATTTCAACTGGATAAACCCTCTGGTCCCTGGACCTGCCTCACACAAGATTAGCACCCTCCCTACATCTAGACCAGCCTCCAGCCCTATGCTACAAACCTCCCTGCAGCTGGATCACCCCCATGCCCCAGTAAAGTCTCTCCCCAGATCATCACCTTACCTATAGCTGGGCCACCCCCATAGACTTCAGACCGGCCTCCCTCCCCACCAACCACACTTCATGCGGTTTGACAATCCTTCAGTTGTGTAGACCAGCCCCACCCCTACCTAAGCACCCTCCCTAGACTGCTCCACAACCTCCGTACATACATCCCCCACCCCTCCCTCCCGATAACCACCCTTCCCACACATGGTCATATGCCCTTCAGCCAACCACCCTCCATGCAGCTGGACTACCTTTCTGCTGCTAGTGTAATACCCTAAGGTTTAGGTGATCCCCATTAAGTCCCAGTGTCCCCAGCCAGCATCAGGGCCACATGCAGTTTTAAATGTTTCCTCTTTTTCCCTGCTGCACTCTGCCCAGTCAAGGTGGCATGAGCCCATGCCACATTCAAGTCCATCTCGCGCTGGACAGTCACATGCCTCCCTGGTTGTTAGGGACTTTGTGCCCCGAACACTAGAGAGGGTTCCAAGGGTGGCCAGTAATGGCTGTAGGGGGTTTGATTTTAAAAATTAGAGTAGTAGTTCATTGGCCAGCAAGCAGTGCTGTCGAGGACGTGCTTTCAGGCGCCCTGAAGCAATGAACTACAGCGTTGATGGCCAGTAAGGGAGAGAGCGAGGATGCAGGGAGGTAAAAGTTAAACAAGGTAATGAATACCTGCAGTCCTCCTCTCCGCCCTTCTGCTCTAGGTCGGCGGTCTAGTGGTGTTGTGGAGGTTCGTAGAGTTGACAGGTCCCCTTGTAGCAGCTGTGGTCATCCAACTGTGGTGTGGGCTCTGTTCAGCCCCATTTTTTTTTATTTAAAACAAAAAGTTACATTTGAATCCCACTGCAGCATGTGTTAGAGCCACATTGACAGAGACAGCAGGAGCATCAGGCATCGCAAGGCCCCCAGCCGTCCGTGTCCTGCCTGTGAAATCCTTCCCTCTGCCAGCACCTCCCACTCCTCCACTCCTACAGTGTGTCGAGACACAGGTCAGGAAGCACTGGAAAACCAGGAGCAGTTATAAAATTCGCAACAAGTGTTTTATTATTAATAACAATAAAATAAAAAATAAAATTGTACAGAATAACTATTTACAATGGCAGTACAAACATAGAAAGCAGAGTGCTTTTTCTTTTCAGTTTCAAATCTCAGCCTGTCTCTGTCTCACTTGCAAAATATCGCAGCTCTTTTTTATAAGTCTTTGCAGGAGCTCATTAAGAAAACAGAATGCTTCTCACACAATGATCTTGTCAGTTTCAGCAGGTGCAGCAAAAATAACACTGTGACCCAGAACTGACCTCTTGTTTACATCTCTGCATAAGGCTTAAAAATTGTATCTCAGGTTAACGCCTTGAGTTCCAAATAGCTTTGCAGTCATTTCAACAATATAATATACAGTTTTAGCTTTGCGCTCATTTCAACAGTATAACTATATACAGTTTTAAACAAAGGGATCCCAGTATCAATTACACTTCCACAGAATGATTCACATATATTTTTATACCAGCAGATATGCAAGGGGGGAGAAAAGACAAAAATAGCAAGTGAAGGCATAAAGATAGTGAGAGGCAGAGAACTGCAAACCCTTCGGAGTGATCAGTTCCTAGGTCTCACAGGAAAATTTGGTTGTGCAACCAGACAAGAGACAGAAAAGGAGAGGATAGAACAGACTCTTGTGTTTAAACTCTTTCTGCACAACAAATGGGGCAGGACCTTATTCAACCCTGTCACATACCTCCCCCCCTTTAAAAGGGAACCTGTTTTATAAAAACAGGTTTTCAAAACTTTCTTTTACATAGAAACATAAAATCTGTCAGCAGATAAGGACCATAAAGCCCACCTAGTCTGCCCATTTCCCTACTTGGTTTGGCAATTCCTACTCTTATCTGGACTGCCTTTCCCCCTCTCTGCTGTACAACAGGGTACTTTTATACTTATCCCAAGCACTTTTGAATCACCATACTGTTTTCACTTCCACCACTGCCGCTGGTAGGCAGTTCCACGGATCCACCACCCTGTGAAAAAAATACTTCCTAGCATTCCCCCTAAGCCTCCTTCCCCCCAACCTTATGCTATGTCCCCTTGTCCTTGTGCACTTTCTTCTCCGAAATATGCTCCCCTCCTATACCCTGTTTATTCCTCTAAGGTATTTTAAAGTCTCTATCATATCCCCTCTCTCCCTGTGAATAGATGTTTAGTTCCTTGAGTCTTTCCTCACAAGGTTTGTGGTGCAGTCCATGTATTGTTTTTGTTGCTCTTCTCTGGACTGCTTCCATTCTGTCTATGTCCTTCCTGAGATGCGGTCTCCAGAATTGGACACAGTATTCCAGATGAGGCCTCACCAGTGATCTATACAGTGGCATCACTACTTCACTCTTCCTACTGGTTATGCAACTTCCTATGCATCCCAGCATTCTGTTTGCCTTCCCTACTGCTTTTTCGCATTGACAGATTTCAGGTCATAGGATATGATAACCCCCAGGTCTCTCTCCTGACTTGTGGTGGCTAGAACCTGCCCCTTCCCCCATCCTGTATTCCTCTCTTGTGTTTCTGTGTCCTAGGTGCATTATCTTGCACTTCTTAGCGTTGAAACCTAACTGCCAAACCCTTGACCACACCACAAGTAGTCTTAGGTCATTTCTCATTTTATCTAGCCCTTCCTATGTATTGACTCTGTTACAAATCTTGGTATCTTCTGTGAACAGGCATATTTTTCCCTTCAGTCCCTCTGCAATGTCGCTTATGAAGACACTGAATAGAACTGAACCAAGCACCGATCCCTGTGGCACCCCGCTAGTCACTTCCCCTTCTCCTGATTTTAAGCCATTTACTTCCAACCTCTGGGTCCTGCCTTTTAGCCAGTTTCCAACCCATGTTACCACTTTAGAGCCCACACCCAGATTCCCCAATTTGTTAAGCAACCTTGTATGAGGAATGGTGCTGAAGGCCTTACTGAAATCCAAGTAGTCCACATCCATCGCCCCTCCTTGACCCACCACTCTGGTCACCCAGTCAAAGAAATTTATAAAATTAGTCTGACAGGACCTACCCTCAGTGAATCCATGCTGCCTGGGGTCTTTTGCACAGCTTGACTCCAGAAACTTCACTACCCTTTCCTTAAGCAAGGACTCCATCAGCTTCCCCACCACTGAGATCAGGCTTACAGGTCTGTAATTACCTAATTATCTTCTAGCTTTAGCTTATAACTTTTACAATTCAGTGCATATGCAGGATAGCAAACAGAGAAGTTTCAACGCCATTTTTTCAACCTTCGGAATTCTCAATTCCTGATCCATATCTTAACATAAAATCAGCATTGACATTCTCTTTCCCAGATTTGTGCATCACTTTAAATTTAAATGGCTGTAGTGCCAGATAACACCATGTGATTCTAGAATTTTTATCTTTCATTTGGTTAAGCCAACAGAGAGGATTGTGATCTGTTACAAGTACAAAGTCAGCTCCTCTAGTAAGTAAAATTTAAGGGACTCCATGGCCCACTTTACCGTAAGGTATTCCCTTTCAATGGTGGAGTACCTTTTCTCTCTGTCGTGCAATTTCCTACTTATGTACAGAATACGATGTTCTTTCCCATCTATATGCTGACACAAGGCTACACCTAGGCCTACCTCTGATGCACCAGTTTGTAACAGAAATTGTTTCTCAAAGTCTGGGCTTCTTAAACCAGGGACTGAACATAATGCTGTCTTAATGGCCCATTGCTGCTTTGGCCACTGGCAGACTGCGGCAACCCTTTCAAAAGTTGTCAGGTATGCTTCAATATCATCGGAGGGACACAACTTGTAAGTTTAATATATTTCAAGTTGCTTGTGTCCTGTTGCTCATCTGATCTGTGCCAGATCCTCTGCCTTTGATAGCCTGCAAGGCATCCAGCCACCACTGATCCTGTCACTGCATCTCTTCTCTCCTCTACTGCTCCTGTCGTTGCATCTCTGCTCTGCTGCTCGAACTGTTGCATTTCTTCTTTTCTCTGTTTCTCCATCTCATTTTGTTATATAGCTCACCATTTGAAAAGGCGGTCAGGCTTTCAGGTTCTAGCACTGCCTGTTCTTTTTCTACTACTGGTGCTAGCTGTATAGCCTCATCTTGGACTTCTGTCTCTCCTAGTTTGGCTGTCATTCTCCTGGTAACCACTCCTGGGCTTGCTGCTGTAGAATCCGTACCTTTCTTCTATGCTTCCCTGGTACCAGGTCTAGTACCCATGCACAAAACTCCTGGCTTAGATTATGCATGGAGTAAATCTCACTTAGGCTGACATAATCTGTCATCAAGGCACAGGTCAGGAAGTATAGGAAAACCAAGAACAGTTGTAAAATTCGCAACAAGCGTTTTATTAACAACAGTAAAATAAAAAATTGTGCAGATTAACTATTTACAATGGCAGTACAAACAGAAAGCAGAGTCCTTTCTCTTCTCAATTTCAAATCTCAGTCTGTCTGTCTCTTGCAAAACATTACAGCTCTTTTTTATGTCTTTGCAGGAGCTAGTTAAGAAAACAGCATGCTTCTCACACAATGTTATTGTCAGTTTCAGAAGGTGCAACAAAAATAACGTTGTGACAGAGAACTGACCTCTTGTTTACATCTCTGCAAAAGGCTTAAAAATTGCATCTTAGGTTAACCCCCTGAGTTCCAAATAGCTTTGAAATCATTTCAACAGTATAACTATATATAGTTTTAAACAAAGGGATCCCAGTATCAATTACACTTCCACAGAATGATTCACATATGTGTTTATACCAGCAGATATGCAAGGGGGGAGAAAAGACAAAAATAGCAAGTGAAGGCAGAAAGATAGCGAGAGGCAGAAACCATCAGAGTGATCAGTTCCTAGGTCTAACAAGAAAATTTGGTTGCGCAACCAGACAGACAAGAGACAGAAAAGGAGAGGATAGAACAGACCCTTGTGTTTAAACTCTTTCTGCATAACAAATGGGGCAGGGACTTATTCAATCCTGTCACACAGTCTTCACCCCAGGCCAGGGTGGTGAATCGGCAGCAGCACTAATGTCAGAGTCCTGCCGGAAGTTAAAAGTTTAAAACAAATAAATATTTGTATTTATAGCACCTAGGGTACTTTGAGGCTTGGCCGAGAGCTGAGGGGGTGGGCCACAAGGTTGATATTTAAATAAATGAATATTTATCAGGCATAGTGAGTGAGTGATGCTCGGGGTGGAACTAAGGGCACCAGGTCCATTTGGGGAAGAAAATATGTATAGATGGGTGGAGCAAGGGCAGATTTCATGGCAAGTAGGCCCGGGTGCTGACTAATAAATATTTATAGAGACAGTTTTCCAGGGGTGGAAAACAGCAAGCCATTCATTTTTATTTTTAAAGAACTTGCACCCAGGGCACTGTGCTAGAGATGAGGACACACTGGTGGGGGGTCTGTAGGCCTTCCTTACCGCTGGTCCACATATAGAGGTGGCCGAGCACTAGTGTGGACTAGTAAACCACAAAAAAGGGCTAGTAGTGTGAAGAGGGTTGTTTGGGACTATTGACAGGGCAATCTAGAGTGGCAATAATGCTAATACTATGGCCAATCTGTGAACTGTTACAATTGCCCTCACACTGTGTGTTTTGAACCCTGCAACTGCCCTGAACAAAGTGTTTTGCCCTCTGCAACCAGCAATTGCTCTGAACTGTATGTTCTCTGGCTTGCAACTGGTAACTGCCCTCAAACTATGTGTTTTGCTTCCTGCAATTGCCCCTGAACTGAGTTTTGCCCTCTATAACCAGCAACTGCCCTGAACTGTGTGTTCTGTGCCCTGCAACTAGCAATTGCCCTTGAACTATGTGTTTTGCCTCCTGCAACTGCCCCAAACTGAATGTTTTGCCCTCCTGCTACCGGCAATTGCCCTCAAACTGGGTGTTCTGCATTTTGCAACTATCAATTGCCCCTGAACTGTGTGTTCTGTGCCATGTAACTAGCAATTGCTCCACATTGGGTGTTCTGCATCCTGAAACCTGCAATTACCATGAACTGTGAGTTCTGTATTCTACAACTGGCAATTGCCCCTGAATTGTGCATTCTGTGCCCTGAAACCTGCAAATGCCCCCGAATTGTGTGTTCTGCATCATAAACTGGCAATTGCCCCTGAACTGTGTGTTCTCTGCCTAAAACGAACTGCCTAAATTCCTGAATCGGGCTAGAGGTTCTCCATCTTCTTCTGTATTTCATTTCCTGGGATCCTGCATTGGCCCAGAGGTACTTCAGCTTCATCTGCATCTCATTTCCTGGGATCCTGCATCAGCCCAGAGATTCTTCAGCTTCTTCTGCATCTCATTTCCTGGGATCCTGCATCGGCCCAGAGGCTCTTCAGCTTCTTCTGCATCTCATTTTCCCTGGGGTCCTTCTTCAGCCAGAAAGCTTTACAGATTTGGGGCTCTTGTGCATTATAGTTCTTTTCCCCTTCATTTCTCCAAGTTCAGCTAAGCTGGCCAATGAAGTGCACTGGTGATCATTGCTCTCAATCCTTTGTGAACGGAACAATCTGACTTTTAATTTATTCTGGTTATGCTGTCATACAGTAATAAGGATATCTAGTACAGAGTTGTAGTATTATTATACAGTATAGAATAATACAGTAATAGAATAATAAAGAGCTTAAAGATCAGGGGATATTACAAACGATAAGTATGCTCACAAGTGTTTGGAACAGTAACTTACTTTAAAGCTGCAATTTGAACTGCCTGTGAAATGACTGCACTTTGTTAACTGCTACTTGGAACTGAATATATTTAAAAGTAGAGACTGCCAAAACTTTTTGAGTGACTGCACCTGATTTGTGTTACTACTGGATTGGACTGCCTTTGGTATAGAACCTTGCAAGTCACCTTAATTGCACCTGAACACTTTAATTGGGGGCAATTTAGATCTGGATAGTGGGGGCTCACACAAAGGCTGTGGCAGCAGATCAGCAACTAGTGTGGTCTCAATTTACTATTTAAGAACAGCCCCATCAAGCGGCAGCTGTGTAGTGTCTGGCTGATTCCTCCGGCTGAGTACTCCGGCATAGTATGCAGGAGTCAGCAGGGGAACAGGGGAGGGGAGTAAATCATTTTTTGAAGGCTGGATTTAGTTACTTAGTATTCTCAGCTTTATATGTGGTTATAAATGGGTTTAGGTAGTATCGGTTGTTAGATGTGGGATAAGAGTTTAAAAATGGGGCAAATGTATATTGTTTATGTACTCCTCTTAGGATTGTGTGGAATAATGGAAGGGAAAGTATGTGAGATGAATATGTCTGCCCATGGGGAAGGTGAGGGGACGGGGGGTACAATATTCCCATAATGAATTAGCAGGAACAGAAAGAGCCATGTAAATATGAATGTTGTAAATGTGAATAATTTATGTCAGACACAAACCGAGTATGTGGAAATGGGAGGAGCAGATAGAATACCTGTAACTATTACAGAAAGGAAAATGAAGTATAGCGGGAAAAGGGAAGTAAACAGGAGTAATCTGATAGTTATTCAAACTGGGAAAAGGTGGGTACCACCAATGATGAATACTAATGTAAGAGCTTTAATTACAAAGGTGGACGAACCTGCTGTAGTAATGAAGAAAAATGCAGTCCAGATGAGTGTGATAAAAGATATGGTGTGGTGCAAATATTCCCAGTCAGATGGTTGCAATTCCGGGATATCAGATTGAAAGAAAAGATAGGTTAGAGAGAATTGGGGGAGGGATAGCCTTATACAACCATGATCGTATTCCTTATAGAAGATTATTAGATTTGGAAGTTGATGGGTTTGAAATGATGTGGGTGGAGCTGAATGTACCAAATCTGCCAAGGCAATGTAGACCATTAATTGTAGGTGGGTTTTATCCCCCCCCACACACACACACATATAATAAACAGCAGATGGTAAATCATATGATCTGGTGTTTATATAAAATTCGGGAAAAACACGATAAGTGTGGTCTTATTATTATGGGGGATGCAAACAGATTGCCACTTGGGAAAATAACACGCAAAGATGGTTTAAAAACAAATAGCTGAAGAACCTACGAAGGGAAAAACTGTGTTAGATGTCGTTATAACAAATGTAACTGGATTTTTTTTTTGTAAACCAACAATTACGCCATCTATTGGGTTATCAGACCATAAAGTTATATTGATAACAAATAATTCAGAGGGGTGTAGATGGTTAAAAGACGAGAAAAGGGTGTTTAAATGTAGAAGATTACTATGGAGGGTAAGAGTCGAACTTTGGATATGATAGCTGGTAAATTACAGGAAGCAAAATTTGGGGATAGGAATGTAGATGCTTCATGGGAGATGGTGACATCCATAGTTAATGAAGCTCTAGATCAAGTAACGCCTACAAAAGAAATAACAAAGGTAGGTGGTGTCAAACCATGGGTTACTGAGGAGTATGATAAATGAAAGACAAGCAGCATTTATGAGGAATGATATTATTGTATATCATAGGTTGAGGAATCGGATAAATCGCATGGGAAAGAGGTTACGAAGGAATTTTTATGAAAGGAAATTGGAAGGGTTAAGGAAATCTGATCAGAGAAAGTGGTGGAAAAGTACAAAAGAATTCTTGGGAACAGGAAAAACGAGGTGACCAAACAAAAAAGATAGGAGCAAATGTGTAGTACTTTTGAGAGACATGAAGGTGCTTCTTTTTTGACCGACTATTTGGTGAAGTAAATAAAGATTTACTTCCACTGGAAAAGAAGGATATTTCAGGAGTAATGGTCCCTATAAACATTAGTAACAGTGGAATAACTAGCAAAGGAATTAAAAAGATTAAGATAAATAAGGCTGTAGGCCCTGATGCTATTCCAGATTGGGTATGGAAGGAAGGAAGGTTATGACTTGCTTGCACCATGGGTGTGTCATATTTTTAATAGATCAATGTTGAGTGGTAAAATTCTTTACAGTGGAAGCAGATAAAGTGTTCCCCCCTTCCTAAAACTGTGACACCTAAAAATATGTCAACATATTTTAGACCAATTGCTTTAACATGTACAGTTTCAAAAGTATGTGAAAGGTTTATTTGTAGATGGATTATGGAGGGGGTTTGGGAAAAAAATCAGTTTGGTTCCTTGAGGGTTGCTCAACTACTGATGCTGCTTTAACATTTTTGGAACTAAGTATGAAAGCTTGGGATAAAGGAAATAATGTAAGGGCTGTTTTGGTAGATTATAAAAAAGCTGTTGATCCTATTGATCATGGGGCGGTAATACAAAAATTGCAAAGTTTACATGTGCCCGAGTGTATAGCAAATTGGGTGGCCAGTTTTTTGTAGGGAAGATCACAACGGATTGAGATGGAAGGCATGAAATCTGTGGTTGTGGGTATGTGTGGTGGGGTCCTTCAGAGAACTAGATTGGGGCCGTTATTATTTTTGATTATGATAAATGATCTAGACACGAAGGGCCCATGTATAAAGTACGTAGATTATACTACAGTATTGGATATTTGGGAAAATGTTGAAGATAGTACTTTGCAAAGTGAATTAGATTATATAGAAATGTGATCTGAAAAGAATGTTGTGCACATCAATCCTACAAAAACCAAAGAGGTACGTTTTGGGAAGCAGAATAAATGGACTGAGATAAAAGGATTGTCTTTCGGGGGTGAGGAGGTAGAAGTGGTAAGAACAGTGAAATATTTGGGATTTATTTTTCAGAATTATTTTTCTTCAGCAGAACAGGTTTTAAGCATGGTAAAGAAAGCAAATAGTAGGTTATACTTTTTAACTGTTATGAGATGTGCAGGTTTGAATGAATCAGATTTGGTTTATTTTACTACAGTGGTTAGACCGGTGGTTGAATATGGAGCTGCTGTGCGGCATAGTGGCCTCACCAAAAGTGAATCTGAAGATTTGGAAAGAGTAGAAAAAAGGGCACTAAGAGTAATTGTTGGTTGGGATGTGAGTTATAGGGAAACCTTGATTAAATGTAGGCTTGATAGGTTAGATACTAGAAGAGAAAAAATGACTAAAGTTTTTTTTTTTTTTTTAAATATGTGCGCCTGACCATAAATTGCATTGTTTACTTGCATTGAGAAATATGTCTGGGTATAATCTGCGAAGTAAGGATACGTGGGAAAAACCTGTGGTAAGAACTCGAACTTACAGTAAATCATTGTGCAATATCTGAATGTGGTGAAATGAATGTTTTTTTTTTTTTATTCTTTTCTTGTTTTAAAATTGTATAATTTTATATTTTGGATCTGCTATATGTAAAAGTTTATCTTTTCATGCTGTATAGAACTTCAACCTGTACTTTTGTGCCTGGTTGCAATATTAAGTAATAAAGTATTAACCAACTAAAAAAATAATAATAATAAAGTAACAGAATAACAAAATAGTAGAGTAATAGAATGACAGAGTGAAAGCATTACAGAATTACTGAATTACAGACATATAGAGAATAGAGTTCTAGAATGTAAGGCTATCATAGAGTATACAGAATATAGTATATGGTCGAGTACAGTTGTGTATGGAAAAAAAGACACTGTAAAAAGTGGTTCTGCTTCAGTAGTGACATAGCTACTAATGCAGAATGACTTTTCATTTTGCGTTAGTAACTACGTCATAATGCAACTGTCCCTATCAGCATTGATCATAGAAGTGTTGTGTGCACGAGCTGGATAGCGATCCTAAGGCGGCGAAAAGTGGGTCACGGACAACAAAGGCTGGCTCCTAATAAGTAAGCAAATGTGTTTTTAGGACCATACACTATAAAGAATAGTGTATGGTGTCCCGCACACAACTCGGATATTCTTCCCCCTTGTGTTTTCGATGACAGCAGAGTGACCTCATCAGCCATCATCGAAAAAATTTGGGGGAAGAATAGCCTTGTTGTATATGGGACGCCATACACTATCCTATATCTAGACTATAAAGCTATCATAGATTATAGAGTTCTAGAGTATAAGGCTATCGTAGAGTACAGAAAATAGGGTTCTAGAGGATAAAGCTATCATATAGAGTTCTAGACGTATACAGCTGTGCATTTGCCTGTCCTCTTCGGTGCTCTGCACCTATTAAATCTTCTTCATTCTTCGAATTTGTCTCCTGCCTCTCCTTACTCAAGCACTGCTCCACCACTGGTGAAAAGAACCAGTGCTTTACACGAGACCATCCTCCCCAAAGCTGAACACCCACTCTGCATCACACCACAGCCTAACCTACTGTACATCCCACCCCTCAGCTGACCATCCTTCCTGCTGCTGTCCCCCCACCATCCCCTTTTGATCACTCTACCTGCAGCTGCCCACCACCCAGACCCCTACCCAACCCTCAAATCTGCATCCCCAGTGGACCACCCTCCCTGCAGTTGTACATCCCCCTCCATGGACCAGGACCACTACCAGCCCATGACCTGCCTCCCCTAGCCTGAATCAGAGTAATCTCATCTCCCTGTGTATGAGCAGGAAGCTTTTTTACTACTAATACTCAAGTGAGAGCTCTGTTTTTTGGTTCCACTTTGCTTCACTGCCTGTGAAACTGAACAGGGCCATTTATTAGAACACAGAGCTGCTGTGGATTTTCTGCAGTTTTGGTCAGCCCTTTGGAGAACCAAGGCAGGTCTACAGTGTCTTTTTAAAGGCACTGTACCCTGTAGCTGCATTAGTAAATTGCTAAACTACTTGCTAAAACTTTTAAATATTGACTGTACATGAGAAGGGAACTTTTTTACCACTAATACTCAGGTGAGAGCTGTGTTTTTGGCTCCACTTTGCTTCACTGCCTGTGAAACTGAACAGGACCATTTATTAGAACACAGAGAGCTGCTGTGGATTTTCTGCAGTTTTGGTCAGCCCTTTAGAGAACCAAGGCAGGTTTACAGTGTCTTTTTAAAGGCACTGTACCCTGTAGCTGCATTAGTAAATTGCTAAACTACTTGCTAAAACTTTTAAATATTGACTGTACATGAGAAGGGAACTTTTTTATGACTAATACTCAGGTGAGAGCTGTGTTTTTGGCTCCACTTTGCTTCACTGTCTGTGAAACTGAGGGGGACCATTTAGTAGAACACAGAGAGCTGCTGTGGATTTTCTGCAGTTTTAGTCAGCCCTCCAGAGCACCAAGACAGGTTTACAGTGTCTTTTTAAAGGCACTGTACCCTGTAGCTGCACTAGTAAATTGCTAAACTACTTGCTAAAATGTTTAAATATTGCCTCAGTGAGATAGGAAGGGGACGTGACATCACTTCCTGTTTGGCTACTTATAAAGAGCTATTTTAACTCAGCCCATCAGGTATAGCCTGAATCAGAGTAGTCTCATCTTCCTGTACAGGAGCAGGGAGCTTTTTTACTACTAATACTCAAGTGAGAGCTGTGTTTTTGGCTCCACTTTGCTTCACTGCTATGAAACTGAATGGGACCATTTACTAGAACACAGAAAGCTGCTGTGGATTTTCTGCAGTTTTGGTCAGCTCTTTAGAGCACCAAGACAGGTTTACGGTGTCTTTTTAAAGGCACTGTACCCTGTAACTACACTAGTATATTGCTAAACTACTTGCTAAAACTTTTAAATATTGCCTTAGCGAGACAGGAAGCAGATGTGACTTCACTTCCGGGCTTCACCTCTATATGTTACTTCCCCCAGCAAGCCGAGGCGAGCACAGGGCAGAGGCAACGCAGGCAGAGGCAAGCAGGGTCTGCCAGCGTGAGCATAGGGAGCTAGGCTTGAAACCTTGTTACTTTAATACCAAAGAAAAATATAGCCTTAACATCCTGTTGTTACAAGCAGTCTGTAAGTAACCCCTCCTATTTTCTATTATGGAACAGAGCAAACAAAATCAGTTTAACATCTTAGAGCTAGGAAATGGAAGCAAGATGGTAGTTTGTCAAACTTGTAATACAATTGGTCACAAGAATAGCACTGTTGCTGAACCTATAATTTCCTTTTCATGTGCTAGCTGTGATGTTATCTTAAGCCTTAAAGGCGAAATTACTAAATTGCACACTGAACTGACTAACCTAAAATAATTACGCAGTTTAGAATGCTTCATGGACAACATACTTAGAAATATAGCCCCTCCAACTGTTAAGCCAGCTGTTACCACAGATAATGGTGCATCTCTTACCTCTAACAAAACACAAGATATAACTCTAGGTGTGTTGATACTGAAGCAGAAAGCAACAGCACACGAAGAGATAAAAGATCATGAGAACCAGAGCCAGTTAATACTGAAAAAGGGGATTGGGAAACTGTACAACATAGAAGGTCAAAAAAAAGGGAGGAGAGCGGAGGTCTATGAACATCCCGTTATAGAGAATACTTTTCACACACCTTCTTATTTATTAACAACTAATAACAGATTTGCATCTTTAGAAGAGACTATGGAAAGTGCTGACACTGTCACTGAGAATAATTCTCATTCTAATGGTATGATTCAACATAAAATCGTTAAAGGCTCTATTATTAAACACATTGATTATCACCTCCCACCAGCCATTAAACTAAGAAAAAATTTCACATGTCTACCAGGGGCAAAAATACAAGATGTTGCATCAAGATGCGACAGTTTGTTAAAAGAAGAAAACACTAAAATTATCATGCATATAGGGTCTAATAATATGGGACACATGCACGAAAAGGGCATAAGTTATGAATTGTTAGACTTAGGAAAGAAGATACAGCAAAATAAGTCTCATGTTGCCATCTCTGCTATTCTACCACTACCAGCAGCTTCACGGGAAAAAAATAATACTATAGCCAGAATTAACGCTAGGCTTAGAAACTGGTGTATTCAAGAGAACATCTTGCTTATTGACCACTGGAGAACATTCTCACAAAACAGATCTTTGTTTGCCAGAGATGGATTACATCTAAATAAAAGAGGCACAGACCAACAAGCTTCATTTTTTCTTTCTGCTCTTAAAGGAGAAGACTCCTGTATATTTATGATTTGGATATGTCTGATGTATTTATTATACATTACATCAAGTACTGTAAAGTCAATAAGAGATCAGTCGTTTCTTCTGTTGCAAAACACACCTAGAGTCTGAGGCTCTGACATAAGGTAGTAAAGTGCCAAGCAAGCCTCCATTTACATGCAAATGAGTCACTTGTAATACATCCCCTCCCATTCCTTGATGTCACTGCAGCAACAGTGCAGAAGAAAACAGAGAGATAGTGGTTAGTGAGATGAGAATTTAATTATTATTCGAGGTGGGATGCTACATAAACCTTTATCAAAGCATCCCACACCGGTGTTTGAGTTAAATTCTCATATGTACACTTCCCATCTTTATTCTGTATAATAGACTGGCATTGAATTTTTACCACACAAGTTCATAGCTTCAGTTGTGTGTATATTATATATATATATATATATATATATATATACATACATACACACACACATACATATATATACATACACACACACACACAGTTTTAGAAACTAAGAGCCTTTTATGAATTATGATTAAGTATTTATTAAGTATAACAACATTATGACAGCAGGTAACATTTGGAAAAAAATATATACTAAGAACATAGACATAGCATTAATACATTTTCCTTTAAGGGATAGACTGTGAAGGTAGACTGGTGCAACTTTTAAAACGTTTGAAATGAAGATTGTTTTGTTAATTAAATTTTTTATTGAAAGTCTTTATGTGTAACAACTGTGGAGTACTTGCTGTTTGCAGTTCTCTTATTCCAATTTGTTTCTGTTGCTCCGTTTTTTCCCCTTTGGCTCTGGTTGGGGGTTGGTTGCCACAGAGAGCTGCAGTGAATGCTGATCTTGCCTGTGGGGAATAAGGGAGAGTGGTAAAAGTGTGTGTTTCTGTTCACTTTTCTCAGGTCTACTTTGTTTTAAATACCGTATATACTCACGTATAAGCAGAATTTTTACACCAAAATTATTGCTGCACTTTGCAAGTCTCGGCTTATACGCGGGTCTAATCAACCAAGCAATTAGTGAAGAGGAGAGAGACGGGGCATTTGCTGTGGTAAAGCATGTCTGCAACACCTGTGTCCTCTCTCCATAGTGTCCTGTGGTAATTTTCCCTGGTGAGATCCCCTGGTACCTGTGTATCCACCCCAGGCGATCGCACACTGTCTCCGATGCTGCACTGAGAGAGAAAGTGAGAGACAGCAAGTGCAGTGTAAAAGTACACAGACAGCCCTCGTGTGTTAGACTTTTGACATACACCACGAGTGCGTCAGGTTCCCCGAGGCTTCAGGTTGCTGCTTCAAAACTTCTTAAGTCACTCCCCCCACACACACACCATTGGCACCAACGGCGATCTGAGCACAGGGACCGAGGAGAGCAGCCTGACGCTGTGGACAGAAAAGAAGTTCGAGGGGCGTCTCTCTCTCCTCTGTCATCAGTTCTGAGAGAGAGATAGATTTACAGTGCAGTTAGGGTAGGAAATCCTAGTTAGGTAGAAAACCAAGCAAGTAACTGAGAGAGAGAGAGAGACTAGTGAGAGAGCACATTCAGCATTTGTGCGAATTGGAAGAACGGCACCCGACATAGCACAGTCGTTCAGTACTGTTGATTGGGAATTTTGTAGTTTACAGTAATGCGATGTATGCTTTATTGCCAATTCATTACAACCATTTAGATGCGTAGAAATATACCTCGGCTTATACGTGAGTCATAGTGTATACGGTAGACTTTTTTTTTTAAATATTTTTGTACTAATGAACTGTGTCAGTGCTTAACAAGCTGATTGCTGTGGTCTGACTTACCTTTACTCGGAGTCAGAGTTGATCACACAGTATCTTCTTTTCTTGCTTCGGGTTTCTTCAGTTGCAGCTTTGTTAAGATTTACTGTCACTCCCTGATGGAAAGTGCAATTTGGCTGGAAGATACTGTGAAGGGAGTTTCTGGAAGTTGTCAGTTGTTGCAATGTCTGGTACTAGGACTGCTTGGCAGGTAAGCTGAATTTCTTTTTATGGAGGTTGCGGGGAAAGTGTTTACTTTTAGACTTTAGTGGTTGTTCAAGTGGTTGGCAGATGAACCACTGTGGGGCTTGCGCTGCGTTCTGTTTTGCTGAGTGCGTGTTTGTGTAACAACTAGCTGGTTGTTACGAGTAATATCAACCTGCTCTCCCTATGTAAAAAATTCCTTGCCAGTTATTATATAAGGATATCAATGCTGTCATTCCTGATTTTAGTTTAAGTTTGCAATGGCTTAAGACAGTTCTGTCATACAACTCACACAGGGAGTAGTGCTTGTAGCCTTAATACTGTATGTGTAGAGCAAATAATACATTTAACAGTATTACATTCACAGGAAACAAAATATGTTTCTTTGTACTGCTCCTTTCTCTCTGTGCGACAGTTATAACGGGTTGTGGAGAGCAGTAGGCTGAATCAGTCAATCAAGCAGTCGTCAGTCAATCTGTATTAAACCAGGTAAACACCCTTGAGAAGATTAATTTACAAGGTGGGCCTAAGCAGTTTCCCAAAGGATCACACAAGACTAAATTCCTCCATTGCACAAATGATACACACCCACTTTCAGCAGCCTGAAAGTGGAAAGCTAGATCACTTACTTTATAAAGTGCATTGTTTTATATTTCAAATGCTCCTTAAATCCAACTTTCTGACTGGAAATACCAAGACACTGAATGCATATGACATGGGAGGAATGAGTTAAGCAGATACAGAGCACTACAACCACTGAGACTGATTAGTTTCTTTACCTACAACAGCTGAACTTAGTGTAGCATCTGCTTTGTGAGGGACATCCTACTTCAAATGCTGGCAGTAGAAGCCACAGCTTGTCCTCAGTACCTTCAAAGTGAAGTACTGTAGCTCTCACATCACTGCTAATGATTTATAATGGGAATGAGGGCACTTTAAAAGTCATGGACCTGAGGTGCCATCACAGTTCCCAAGGAGGTTAGGGGAACTTGTTAAGGGTCAGAGAGTAAGGGACTCCAGTAGGAGTTGAACCAGAATCTCCCAGTTCTTGTGCCTGTGCTTTAACCACTAGATTATCCTTCTTCCATAAGCTGCAGCTGATGCTTTCCTGGTAACCTATTCCTTCTTGTAGCTGAACTCTTTGACTTACAGCAGACATCCAATTACCGACTGTCTAGTTACAAAAGGAAAGGGGCATATTTGCAAGATTACAAGATTGTTTCTCACTGCTGGTGTAAATCAAAACAGAGACTGCTAACACACACAGAACATAATACAACAGCTGTATAATACCACTAAAAACTCTTGTTGTTCCCAGAATCATTTATTGGGTAAGCTGTTTTTGCTAACAGAAACAGTAACACAACACATACAGGCACTTCCTTATATTAATACTGTATATACTGCAAATCAGTGCTGCATCACACTTGCATGGTCCTAGTCCCTATTAGATCTGCACAACACTTAAAGGGTTCCTCCATTACTCAAGTGGGGAACCAAACATTGTGGGTTTGGTTTAGTGCTAAAACTGCATTTAGTACAGCACCATTATCTGTTGCTCTGATGACACCATCCTCCAGCAACACTGATGGTAAAATGGAGGACAAACACATTGTTAACTTTTGGGGGCTGTATATTTCTATTTCCAATCTAGATTTGGACAGAAATAGGACTTCTGGCAACTGGAGGAGGCATACAACAGTTACAGATAAGGAGTTGGGAAAATACTCGTGTGAAACTATGGGAGACTTCCCCTTTAACATCACGGATTTAAACTAATAAAAGGGGGGAGAGTCAAAAGTACCATCTTGCCACTGTTTTTATTTTAGTTATACTTTATATCACCTCTGTGGCTGGGGCGTATTACCTATGGCTCCAACCAGTCTGGCTTTGACCTCACAGCCCCAAGCTCTACCCCTTCCTCCGGTCCTGCACAGCGGTCTTCTTGTGGTGGGTACACAACCACCACCGCAGAAGCCGGTGGGGAGGGGGCTCCAGATCAGGGGGAGCATCCAGAGTCTGAAGCCAGGCGGCGCCACCAGACCGGCCCTCATGTAGCGCGCCGAGATGCGTTTTTTCATGCTTGCCCCCTACGCACGCGGCCGTGCAATTATGTCAGCACAGAGAAATCCATAGACATCAGCCGCACGTGTCCCCGATGTGCTCCCAACATCGGTAGTACCTCCAGCCTCCACCGGAGGTCACTATTGCACCAGGATGCCCCTGGATCCCACCCCAGGGAGAGTAGAGCTGTCTTTCGGATGCTCAATCCTGTTCCCTCCCTGCCAACCCCCAGCTCCCGGGCTTGTTCTCGAACCTGGGTCGCTGGCATGGCACGAAGTGTGGCATCTGGCGCCTCACCCCTCAGTGCCACCGGGCCAACCTAATCTTGCCCCTGTTGATCATACACTCATTATGAAAGTTGCCAACCCTATCAATACTAAGTCTCTGATAAATAAAACATCCTTAAAAACATATTTAATCAATGCCCAAAGTTTGAATAATAAAATGGATGAACTAAAGGCACACTGTAATCTTAATAACCCAGATATTGTTACCATCACTGAAACCTGGTGGCCTAATAAAGAAATGTGGAGGACAGTAATCTCTGATTATGATTTGTTTTTTTTAACAGTAGAGAAAACAGGAGGAGGAGGAGGAGGAGGAGGAATTGCATTATATATAAAATCTGAACTAAACCCTATAAGTATTACAAACAAAATAAAACATCTAATCACACTGAAACCTTATGGATAAAACTACTGAATAAAAATAATGAAACTCTTAATAGGCTTATGCTACCATCCACCGGATACCTCCCCCCCACCACCCCCCAAATATCAAAAGAAATTATGAATGAATTGTAAAAAGCTGTAGACCAAGCAGAGAAAGTGTTTTTGGGAGATTTAAATATGGGTGACATTGACTGGATCAAAGGTACTGCCCAAGCAAGCATCTCTAAAGATTTTTTGAATTTGTGTGGTGAACTATCTTTAACACAATCAGCTACAACTCCAACAAGGGGTTCAAACATATTAGACATTGTGATAAACTCAGAAAATATTATAATAAAAACTGTACGGTACAAGCACCACTTGTATGTAGTGACCACACTATGATTTAATTTGACATAATGTCTGATGTTTCCGTGTCTAGAAATGTCTCCGAAATCTTTCTTTATGAAAAAGCTAATTTAGATATGATCAATAAAGCACTCACTAATATTGACTGGGATGAATTATTTAATAACGCATCAGTGGAAGACATATGGACTATCCTAAAGACAAAAATCTTGCAAATAGCTAACACAAACATACCAAAAATTAGGAAAAACTGCTCTGCTAAGAATAACCACAAATAGCTAACTGTAAAATTTAAAACATTGATTAAGGAAAAACATCACCATTTATAATAAATATAAAACACAAAATTCCATCTAGATTGGCAACATTTAAATAGGTCCAAAATAAATGCAAACAAGAATTCGGGAAAGCAAAAAAAGCAGCAGAGTTACAATTGGAGGCAGAAGCAAATAAAGGAAACAACAAAATATTTTACAGTTATATAAACTCCTTAAGCAAACAGTCACCTAAAGTAGGTCAATTAACATTTGAAGATAATGTGATATCAGTGTCACAAAATGCACTCAGCAGGTCAGGCCCCCTGCTCCCACAGTGCCAACCTCCGAGCGCAGTAATGTGAACAGGTAACAGACAGGGTAACCCTCCTGTTTGCTTGTGGGTCCAAATCACCTTTGGTCTCAAGTTCTGGGGGGATTCAAACTGTGTACCTTATGCTAGCATACCCAATGTACAGGCGTGGATTCGTACCCTCTTCGGGGATCGCGGTACAATCTTATGCCAGTGGGGTACCCAGCCAGGCTTCCAAAATGAACCCTTAAAACTTCATAAAAGACTTTAGGTATATTCTTACCTTTTCCCAGTTTAGTAACACCATCAAGCTTTTGAACAGTTGTCAGACTTAACCATTTATACTTCACATGCAAAAAGGACTGGTAGACGCCCAGGCAGTCAAATAATATATTTACTAAAAATGGAGAAAAAAATATGAAAAATGTAAATACAGAACAATATATCAAAGAGCATACAATCAGTTAAAAGAACAAGGGAAGATTACAAAACAAAAACTCCTACCACAAATACAGTTAGACTTTTTCTATCTAATGCATTACCACTATAAGTGTCTTTTTAAAGTTACAGATCTTGTTTCTTAAGAGCCCAAAAAGATATGTCACTAAACAGTTCAGACACAGTATAGTTTATACTGTGTCGCTCCACACCCCTTCTATGAGTCATCTAGCTCCTCCTTTTAGAAAATAAAAAAAAATACAAACAGGATGTCCTATCAAGAGGTATTTTAAATAAGGTGACATCAGCAAAAACTAATTTCCCAAATTATAAGTCTTTGATTTCCCAGTTCCTTCTCCCAAGGCATTTCAAAGGGTTTTATAGCTTTTTAACACCAGCTGGTATTAAAATGTTCTTCCTCCTAAGACATCATAAAAGTTTATGATTTTCATCCTCTGGCAGACTCATAAAGTCCCATTTTGTTTCCACTTCAAAGAAGCAACAGGTCATAAAAAGGCCATAAACTGCAATTTCTCAAGGAACTTAATTACATTACAGAGATCTCCTGTTTTATATATATATCCTGTCATTTCACTGAAACCTGGGGGGGGGGCACCCATGGAAGCACTGTGACAATCACACACTATATTTTTATATTACAAATATCATAGCACAATCATAACCAGATGGTCAAGCGTCAAAATCCTCCCCACCTAGACTGAATTTGGGTCTCTATCCCTGCATGGGATGAGCTCCACAAGTCAGTTCACGCCTCATAAAGATGTGACAGGCCATCTGCGTTCTGAATGGTCACTCCTGCCCTATGTAAGATCATGTCATACCCTTGCAAGGCAAGACTCCATCTTAATAGTCTACCATTAGTTTTTCCCATTTGTGTCAGCCAAACCAGGGGGTTGTGGACAGTGTGTACCTCAAAATGCTGCCCATATAAGTATGGCTCTAACTTCTTTAGGGCCCACACTATAGTAAGACACTCTTTATCCACAGTAGAGTAAGCCTGCTCCCTGGGAAGTAACTTTTTACTCAGGTATACTACTGGGTGATCTTTCCCTTGGTTGGATGTCTGACTCAATACTGCCCCAATACCCACGTCTGAGGTGTCAGTCTGGACTATAAAGGGTCTGCTATAGTCAGGACTTGTCAATACAGGAGCACTGCACGGTGCCTCCTTAAGTCTGGTAAAGGCTTTTTCACAGGCTGGTTCCCAGGTAATTTTCTTAGGCATCTTTTTCTTTACCAGGTCAGATAGGGGAGCAGCCAGGGCACTGTAATTGGGTACAAATTTCCTATACTACCCTGCTGTCCCTAGAAAACTCCTGACCTGCTTCTGCATTTCTGGCCTGGGCCATGCCTTGATCGCCTCTATTTTTACTTGGTTAGGATGGAGCTGTCCCTGGCCTACAACATGCCCAAAGTATGCCACTTCAGCCATGGCCACCTGGCACTTCTCAGCTTTGACAGTGAGCCTGGCCCTCTGTATCCTGCCCAGCACTTCCCTAAGGTGGGACAGGTGTTCCTCCCAGCTGGCACTAAAGATGACAATGTCATCCAGGTACACCACGGCGTATTCCTTAGCACCATTTAACACCTGGTTCACCAACCTTTGGAGAGTGGCCAGGGCGTTCTTCATTCCGAAAGGCATTACTTTAAATTCAAATAAGCCTATCGGAGTGATGAAGGCTGACCTCTTCCTAGCTCTGTCAGTTAACTCTACCTGCCAATACCCGTTTGTCAGGTCAATAGTCGTAAGATATGTTGCCCCTCCCAACTTGTCCAGGAGTTCGTCCGTCTGTCCAGGGCATCGGGTGGGCATCTGACTTCGTGACTGCATTAAGTCCACACAGAAATGAGTAGCGCCATCTGGCTTGGGCACAAGCACTACGGGTGAAGACCAGGGGCTATGGGATCTCGGATTACCCCTAAATCCAGCATTTCCTCCACCTCCCTCCTAATGTCCTCTTGGACAGCCTCTGACACCAGATATGCTGTCCGCCATATGGGTGTCTGTGTCCCTGTCTCCACATCGTGTGTCGCTAAGGGGGTCAGTCCAGGCTTGGCACTAAACAGTGGGGCAAAGTCTGCTAAAATCTCCCTTACTTCCTGGATCTTGTCCGGTGCCAGCTGGGGTGACAGTTTAACTGCCTCCACAGAGGACTCCCACTTGCTTTCTTCCAGCAAGTCCAGAAGGGGGTCTCCTTCATCTGTCCCCTCCCCAGGACTACATACTGCAAACACCATATCAGCCCTATTAGCATATGGCTTCATCATGTTGACATGGTACATTCTTTCTGTCCGTCTTCTGTCAGGTAACTCTGATATAGTTCACCTCATTTACCTTCCTAACTACTTTGTACAGTCCTGCCCACTCAGCCTGCAGCTTGCCTTTCTGAACCGGAATAAGGACCACGACTTCCTGACCCACCGCGTGTACAAGCAAGCTCTGGCTCTGCGGTCGTACCACACTTTTTGTTTCTGTTGGGCAGCTGCCAGGTTGCACTGGGCTGTCCTTATACACTCCTTCAGTCTTTTCCTAAACCTAAGGACGTAATCCACTATGGGAGTTCCCTGGGTGGCATGCTTGCCTTCCCAGTCCTCCCTGATCAAGTCTAGGGGCCCATGTACCCGGTGTCCATACAAGAGCTCGAAGGGGAAAAACCCTGTTGACTCTTGGGGCACCTCCCTGTATGCAAACAACAGGTGGGGAAGGTATATCTCCCAGTCCCTCCCATGCTGTTCAGCAAATGCTTGGAGCATTGACTTCAGGGTACCGTTACATCTTTCCACAAGCCCACTGGCTTGCGGGTGATAAGGTGTCGTGCACTTCTGCACCACCCCACACTTCTCCCACAAACATTTCATCAGGTCCGACATGAAGGAACCGCCTCGATCGGTGATAACCTCCTACGGAAACCAAATACAGGAGAAAATCCCAAGTAAGGCATCTGCCACTTTGTCTGTCCTCAGTGAGGATAGAGTGACTGCCTCGGGATACCAGGTGGCATAATCCACCACAGTCAGGATGAACCTCTTCCCGGTGGAGCTGGGGGTATTTAAAGGTCCCACATTAACCATTCCCACCCTTTGGAATGGCTCCTCCACTATGGGCAATGGAATTACGGTGGCTTGGGTTTTCTTACCTGCCTTCCCTATTTCTTGGCACTGGTGACAAGACCTGCAATACTCCTTCACCTGCTGGGTGAAGTTGGGCCAATAGAAATTCTGGGCCAACCGCTGCATAGTGCTTGCGATTCCCAGATGACCAGACAAGGGAATATCGTGTGCAATCTTGAGCAACTGCTCACGATACCACTGCAGAATGACAAGCTGCCTGCCTATCACCCCTCCTTCTGTCTTCACCGCCTGAGTATACATCAGTCCATTTTCCCAATAAACTTTATGTTTACCGTCACCTTCCTGTGCTCCATCAGAGTTTGCCCAAGCCTTCAGCTTCTCTAGACTAGGGTCACTTTTCTGAGCAGCTGCAAACTCCTTACACATTCCCAAGGCATGGGGCAGGTCCCCTTCAGTCTCTAAACTATGGTCCCTAGCACTAGCGTCAGGGCACTCAGGACCACTGTCATCCCTAACCCTCTGACAATGGGTCACCCCTCCTTCTTCGGAGTAACCCTCCATAGCTGTGTGGTTAACTGCTTCTGGGGACATTTATACCCCCTTTTCATTAGTCTCCATATCAGGAGACACAAGTTGGGGAACCAGTCTCCCAGTGGTTTTCACAATGGCTTCTGTGGGGTCCAGGGAACTACAATTTTCCCTTGCTGCTTGGCTACGTTTAACTGCACACACCATCCTGTTTGAGAATGCTGCCAAGGATAACATCAACTGCTAAAGTTTTGGCTACAGCCACCTGTTGCACAGTTCCCTCTGTTTCTCCCCAGTCTACGAGAACACTAACGAGTGGCAATGTTTTCTCCTCCCTAGTGAAGTCTTTTTTTTTTTTGTATAGTCTATTTCTGCACCCTACCCTCGAGGCATCTCTCAGGGTCTCACTGACAGCCGCTACACTCAACCACCCACCTGAACTGGCTGCTCTGGGGACTACATCAGATATGCGAGATCTGGGGCTCTCCTGGCCCCATGGAGAGACCCCCAGACCCCAAGGAGTTCCGGAGAATCAGCCAGTATTGGGCGTGTGGTGGGTCAGCCTGCCAGAGATCGCCGTCACCTCACCCGAGGGCAGAGGGATTTTCTGCATGTTTTCCTCCCCTGAGGCATGGACGTGCAATGACACCCCACCCAGTGTGTGCATGCTCCCGTACGCACCCGGAGGACATCTGCTGCTGCCTCAATCCCCATGCCTCTGCATTGTGCACTGCAGTGCCCCCAGCCTCCACCAGGGGTTGCCAGTGCAATGGAAGAGCCCCTAACCCACCCCAGGACTAAGACAGCTGTCTACGGACACACAATCTTAGTCCTCCCCTGCTGACCCTCCGGGCTCATTCCCGAACCCGGGTCGCTGGCATAGCACGAGGTGTGGCGTCCAGCACCTAACCCTCAGCGCCACCGGGCCGGCCCTCCCCAATGAAGTCTTGTACAGCTACAAATTCATTGGGTATAAGCTGACCAGACTCTACCAGATCCCCTTTTACCAATGTCAGGGATGCCCCTGTGTCCCTTAACCCTTGTGTCTGTACACTATTTACCGTGACTGGGTCCATATATTCCCTCATGTTCACAGGCATGCTTCCAGGGACACATAAACAACCCACTTCTTTCCTAGCCCCATGTTGCGTATTGCTCATCCTTTTGGGACACTGTCTGGCAATATGCCCAGTTTCTTTACAAACCCAACATTCATTTCTTTTCTCAGAGAACTCTTTTCTTTGAAACCTGGGGCTAACTGGTTTTGGTGGAGACAGTGAGGGTTTTAGCTGCCCCAAAGGCGCACTTTTCCCTTTCTGCGCTGCCACAGCCACCCCATTCGCTCTCAGAACAGGCCTGCTCTTGGCATAACGGTCCGAGAGTTCAGTAGCCTCTTGAACTGTTTTGGGATCTCGGTCCTCCAGACAGGTTTTCAGCTATTCTGGGCATGCCAAAAAAACTGCTCTAACAAAATAGCATTTTCAATTTTATTTACAGCATTTGCTTCAATTCCATCCCACCATTTTAAAAACTGACGTTGTTTCGTGGCTAGCTCCTTGTAGCTCATATCAGGGCTTCTCCTGAGCTCACGGAATTTAGCCTTGCATGCTTCTGCAGTTAAATCAAATTTTTTTTTTTTTTTTTTTTTTTTTTAAAAGAGCAGCTTTAGATTTGCTGTACTCATTACTGTCCTCATTGTTCATTTGACCAAAGCATCCCAAGATAAGAAGCGGGGATAGCTGGAAGCTCCAGGACCCTCTAGGATTTTTTGCCTGAATACAAACTTTTTCAAAGAAATTTAAAAAAGCATCCATATCCTCCTCCTCTTTAAATTCAGCTATCAATTTGGAATTCAATTTGTAACCCAGTCCTGTAGTTCCAGTTAAACTCAAGCCACTTACCTGCTCTGGTGCTGGTGGTTGGAATCGTAACTTCTCCAGTTCATGTCACCTCTGGCGCTCACGCTCTTCATGGTACCCCTCTTGCTGTTCACTGTCCACTTTTTGCTGTTCTCGCTCCCTCTTCTCCTCTGCGGCTTACTGGCGCTCATGCTCTTTATGGTCAGCTTCTCACTGTTCTCGCTCCCTCCTCTCCTCTGCGGTTTGTTTCTCTCACTCAGTATCTCTCTGGAACTCCAGCTCCATTCTGCACAACTCAATCTGCAGCCAGACTGCTTCTGGCTCCAGAATGCTGGTGTCCTTCCCCTGCTGCTGTGGCCTTTCGCTGGCACTGGCCCTGCTGCCCTCCTCACCGGATCTGGACATTGCACTGGCCGCTAGCCCCTCCATGCCCAAGGTTTGGTGCTTTACAGTCACAGGCTGTGACTTGATGCTCTGGGCATCTGCTGCCATCAGGGCATCCACAAGGATCTGCTTGGTGGCTCTCGCCTCGTGCAGGATTCCTCTGTTCTGGCACAACTGCCTCAAGTAGTCCGCAGTGTACCTGCTGTAGCTGGAAGCCATCTTCTTCCCTAACTCCGGCTACTACAACTTGCACTTTAGAAAAAAAATAAAACAAGCAGGAACTTGACTGTAAGCAAAATGATATAGTTGTTTCCTTTTTAAAAAAATAAATCACTGCCTTATTTTGCATGTGAGCTGTACAGTATTAAGCTGACGCACTGAACAGTTAAAGCTTGTGTTACCAATTTTATCCCACCGCTGCTAACCAAATGTGTCACAAAACGCACTCAGCAGGTCAGGCACTCTGCTCCCACAGTGCCAACCTCCAAGCACAGTAATGTGAACAGGTAACAGACAGGGTAACCCTCCTATCTGCTTGTGGGTCCAAATCACCTTTGGTCTCAAGTTCTGGGGGGAATCAAACAGTGTACTTTATGCTAGCATACCCAATGTACAGGCGCAGATTCGTACACTCTTCGGGGATTGCGGTACAGTCTTATGTCAGGGGGTACCCAGCCAGGCTTCCAAAATGAACCCTTAAAACTCTATAAAAGACCTTAGGTATATTCTTACCTTTTCCCAGTTTAGTAACACCATCAAGCTTATGAACAGTTGTCAGACTTAACCATTTATTTGTCACATGCAAAAAGAACTGGCAGACGCCCAGGCAGTCTTTCAAATAATATATTTACTAAAAATGGATAAAAAAAAATGTGAAAAATGTAAACACAGAGCAATATATCAAAGAGCATACAATCAGTTAAAAGAACAAGGGAAGATTACAAAACAAAAACTCCTACCACAATAGTTAGACTTTTTCTATCTAATGTATTATCTCTATAAGTGCCTTTTTAAAGTTAGAAATCTTGTTTCTTAAGAGCCCAAAAAGAAAAGTCACTAAACAGTTCAGACATAGTATAGTTTATACTGTGTCTCTCCAAACTCCTTCTATGAGTCATATAGCTCCTCCTTTTAGAATATAAAAAAAAAAATACAAACAGGATGTCCTATCGGGAGGAATTTAAAATAAGGTGACATCAGCAAAAACTCATTTCCCGAATTATAAGTCTTTGATTTCCCAGTTCCTTCTCCTAAGGCATTTCAAAAGGTTTTATAGCTTTTTAACACCAATTGGTATTAAATATTCTTCCTCTTTAGACGTCATAAAAGTTTATGATTTTCATCCTCTGGCAGACTCATAAAGTCGCATTTCCACTTCAAAGAAGCAACAGGTCATAAAAAGGCCATGAACTGCAATTTCTCAAGGAGGTTAATTACATTACAGCGCTCTCCTGGTTTAATATATATCCTGTGGTTTCACTGAAACGGGGGCACCCATGGAAGCACTGTGACAATCACACACTATATTTTTATACTACAAATATCATAGAACAATCATAACTAGCTGGCCAAGCATCACAATCAGAACCAAAGATGGTCAATTTGCTAAATGACCACTTCTGTAAATCTTTCAGTACCCCTTCATCCAATACCCATATCATGCATGATACAATTCAATCTGATATTATTTATGAGGAAGAAATTCTATCTAAAATTAAAGTTATAAAACCTGGTTCTTCCCCAGGTCCAGACGGCATCTCCACGAATACGATCAAAATTATGCAAGTGCATCTGACCAAACCGTTACAAATTTTATTCAATCACAGCATTAAAACAGGAGAAGTACCAGCAGACTGGAACAAAGCACATGTTATACCACTATATAAAAAGGGAGATGGAGGAGCTACGGATAACTATAGGCCTATTAGCCTTACCCCAATTCTCTGTAAAATTATGGAAAGCATACTTAAGGACAAAATAATAAAAAACTTATCAGAAACTGACTCAAAACAACATGGTTTTTGTAAAGGTCGATCTTGTATTACAAACTTGTTATACTTTTATGAATCAGTAAGCATCCTGATAGCAGGACACCATGTGATGTGGTATTTTTGGACTTCAAAAAAGCATTTGACTCTGTCCCTCATTGGGCCTTATTAATAAAATTGAATCTCTATAACATGCACAGCAGCATTATAAAATGAATCAAAAACTGGCTATTAAATTAGTCTCAAAGAGTCCTAATAGATGGTCATGCTTCAGAATGGAGACCGGTTACTAGTGGGGTACCCCAAGGATCAGTCTTGGCACCCTTAATATTTCAACTGTTTATAACAGATTTATCTGATAATCCAGAAAAATTATAAAATATGCAGATGACTGCAAACTTGGAGGTCCTTGCAAGACACTGTCTGAATCAATTTCTATATAAAATAACTTAAATATATTGACTGAGTGGTCCAAAAAATGGGGTCTCAAATTTAACAAAAATAAATGCAGCATCATGCACTTTGGAACTGAAAATTCTATCACACCTTACTCAATAATTTACCCTTAAAAGAGGTAGAGTCTGAAAAAGACTTGGGAATAACAATACAGAATACATTAACATTCAATACTCAAATAACTGAGAACATAAATAAAGCAAACCACATTTGGTGGAGTATAAGACAGAATATTAAATCAAAAGATGAATCAGTTATTCATCCACTGTATAGATCATATATTCACCCATATTTGATTATGCTTCTTAATGATGGTGTCCATACAATAAGAAAGACGCCTTAACTGGGGGCTGGCTGGGGAATCGAGCACCTGACGGCTTGCTCTCCTTCTCCGGGAGGAATGGGAGTTAGCCTCACCACTCTACTGCCACCACCTGGAGATCTCAGGGGATGCCGGCGCAGTCTGGGACAACAAAGAGGGGGCTGATGCTAGCAGAGAACAGGAACAGATGCACGTCTCAGCGTGCATTGGCTCATTGGTCCTCACTGCACACCGATGTCGAGGGAACCAGGAAAAAGAAGGGAAAAATCCCCCCAGACGGTCCTGGTGACGATCCTCCACTCCCATGAAGCCAGAGGAGCAGACTCTGCTGTGTGCATACGCCTTCCTGAGGTCTAGGGAAGGTAAGGGGAGGCCTTCCTTACCCTGCCTGGGGGGTTAACCGGGAACTAACTGAGGCAGCGTACACTCTAGGGGCAGACTCCTCAGTGGGTTGGTTAGTGGCAGCCTGAGGATCTAAGAAATTGGAGGGTCTGGGGGCTGTAGGAAGATAAACATAGAGTAAAAAAAAAAGACGTCTTAAGAACTGAAAAAATTCAAAGAAAAATTACAAAATATATAGATGGTGCACAGTCCTTAAATTATGAACAAAGACTGGACACATTTGGATTAATGTCTCTTGAAAAAAAGAAGACTATGGGGTGACCTTATGCCCACTAGAGAGTATAAATTACAAAAACGTAATGTTTGAAATTAGCATCGATTTCAAGTAGATAAACATTAACACAAAAGAACACCCACTTCAAATAAAAAGACAACACTTTAGTACAAAACCAAAAGAGGATATTTCTTCTCTCAGAGAATTATATAACCATGGAATTCACTCCCTACAGATATTATCATCAGTAAAACCAAGAATATCTTCAAAAAACACAGACAATTACTTATTACATGACCATTCCCTTGGGTATTATGGGTGACTGATAGGAGTGTTCATAGGCTTTGGTCTTATACTCCTTCCAACTTTCTTAGTGAATCTTAGTGAGTCCCCCAAGCTTTGCAAGGTCTCTGGACCCCCAATCTGGGACCCTGTGCAAGGGAGAGACAGCTGAGAATGTAGAGCTTTACAGAGATTCATGGGTAATTCCCCAACCCACCACCCCTAGCTTTCCGATGAGCTCCATGGAGCATGGAGCCTGCAGCACTGAATAAAATTGTGTGCTGTGTTCCCCTTCCCCAGCCTGTTTTCAATGTTCATAGGGATCGGACAACAAATTATTGCGGGCAGCTCATAAAACCGGTTACAGGGGACGAGTGCTTTTCATGTATTTAGCACTGCATTCTTGTGCACGCCAATTGGATAAAGCTTTTTGTTGCTGCTAAGGTCATGACATTGTGCTCTGGCCCAGATCTGCAGTTCGAGGGGCCAGGAAAGAAGTATGACGAGTGTCACAGATTTTTGGGATCCAGACACAAAACATCTACCTACTGTAATGTGCATACTGGCAGCGACCTCCTCGGAAGCAGCTTGTCTTTGTCATCTAAAAGATGGCAGCTGCACTTTACATGTCTCAGACACAGAACTAGAAAGACTAGAATGGCAATGCCCCTTTCAGAGGCACGTAAAGCGCACCACCATATTGTGGATGTCAACCCCTTGGAAACTGGCTCTTTGACATCCACATGTGTTTGGTGGCACGCTTAGTTTAAAGCCTGTTTTAAACGCTGTAAAATAAAAATAATGCTTAATTTGGGACTTTTTCTGATGGAGCAGACTCTGTTCTAATCCTGGACCGTTGTGTCGGTGAGCTGATGTACGGGCTGGAGGTAATAGACGATACTTAAAATCAGCACAGGCATGGGCTGTGCACGAGAACTGGTTGCAGGGGAGGGAATCTAATCTGCAGGGCATTCGCCGTGGGATTACTGGCCACAGGGATGCTAACATGAGCAACAGGCTGTACTGGGGATTTCTGTGCTTCATTCAGGGGTATTTACTGGGCACAGGGGCTGCTGGTGGGGGCATCTGAGCCATACTGTCATAGTGCTACCAGACTGATTGGGCAGAGTAACTGCATGGCAATTTCCCTTTGTTTGCCTGTAGACTGGATTATTTTCCCTGGAAGACTGAATTGTTGTGTTTTACTGTCTAATCAATGCAAGTCTATGGCAAGAAATTCCCAGTATATGGCTACAAATCCCTGTAAAATACTAAAATACTGTAGATCTGGGATCCATGCTGACGAGTGCTGTGAGCAGAATTCCTGAAATGAACATATTTTCCCTAATGACGCTTCTCATTGCACCACTTGGCTTCTAAATACACCACTGGCTAACTAAATGGGACCTAAGTGGGGGGGTCCCAAGCACCCTATCATGCCCTGCCTGGGGTCTCTGGCAAGCCTTTTTCCTGTAGGGGCTGGATGTTGCTACTTGGGGGCACTACATAATGTATCCCATCCCCACCCCACATCAAGGCCCCCCATAGACAAGCCATCCCCTGCAGATAGCCGTCAGGGAAGGACAAGGAGTGAAAGCAGGGGTCGATCTTAACATTGTTTTACTAGCCCAAACCCTAGTGCAAATTGACCAGGGCTAGTGCAGCTAACTCTCTACTTGTCTGTCCTGACTAGTGCAGATTTTTATGGTTGTTAATGAAGTTATAAAAGTCTCTACTTTAGCAGGCTCTAGTCCTCATGCTACTCCCCCTCTCTCTGAATATTCCAGATGGCCTGGTGTGATTAACAGCTCATTAAGAGCTGCAATTATCTGGCAGTTCAAGAGGGGGCTTCCACAAAAGACTCAATGCGAGTCATTGTCACTCCACTGTTAGGACTTTCAGTTAGTGTCCAATGTGTGATCAAGGGTAGAGTGCTGTTAAATCACTAGCTTCCAGTTTTCTGAATGTGTCTGTGTCTAACAATTTGACCCATGTTAAGGCCAGTGCCCCTCATTTCCCTACATTTTGAGTGTCTATATCAGACATTTCAGTGACAAAATGCAAGGAGGTATACAGGCTCAGCCCTGCAGGTGGGTTTTATCCCAGCCTCATCATAAGTCCCCACTCCCCTCCAAATATCTTAACTCTGTTCTTTCCCTGGACACCACCGCAGACCAGACTCTGAAATGACCATCCACAGATCCATAGCTGCCATTACTAAATGGACCATGCCAGCCATCACCATTCATACAGTCCCACCCTCATCCCACCCAGCATATCCTTTCATCCTAAAAACAAAGCTTTGGATCATGTGTGGTACACAAATAAACCTTAATAAAATACATCATTTGAAAGCTTAAAATAGGCATTCCTGGGGTACATAGATCATCCTATACAGAAATAGAGATAGTATAGCATTATGCCTGTGTACCGTTTCCCCTAGGCTGAAGAGAGGACAATGTTAAAGAAAACTCTGTTATTGTTGGGGCAGAACATATTAAAATCAATGATTTTAAAATAAAATGTTACAGTTTTCTATTTCCCAAACCCCTTAGGTTTGTGTAGCCCCCACCCCAAAGAAATCTCAGATGTGCTCCTGGCTCACATGAGACTGTACAAACACTTCCAGAAGTGCAGGTCTCCAGTTGACTATAGGATGCGAGCTGAGAGTGTCTTTCTCTGCCTGACTCTGTTCATTGTCCTGTGGGTGGTGGTGACAGTGCTGTGAGGTGCATTATGATGTCAGCCATTCTGTGTGCAGAGGTAGGACTGCTTGATTGAACATTTGCTGTTGTGATGTCCCGGCTTGGTGGGGGCAGAAAGAGAAAGAGGAGGCCATGATAGAAAACAGTTGGGGGGGGGGGGTTCATTGTGTGTGATGGCACTGCGATCTTTTTTTTCTGCTGGGGAGCTGGAAGCAATGTGGGAGCAGGTTAAATGTGCAATAATCAAGAGTATTTCTTGGGTTGCATTGTTTCCTGTATAAGTGATCAGAATTTACCCTTATAAGTAAGGGCTAGTGCAACCATCTGTGGGCTACTGCAATTTTGAATCAACTTGCCCTGCTGGCTAGTGCAAAAAGAGGTTAAGGTTGACCCCGAGTGAAAGATCAACAGCAGAGAAGTCCCACAGTATTACTTCTAGCAGATAAAAAAAAAAAAGCACATCCCCCCTTCCCTCCTCTCCACCACTCACTAGCTATGGTTGGCATCCATGAACATGTTAGTTTTATCAATAATTTAAAATGCTGGGGAGACTAAGTGTGCTACATATAATGTGGGTGACAGTGGGACACTTCTGGGTCTTTACATTTGCCAGTTTCCCTGGCGTTTTTAAATAAAAAAAAACTGCCATGTTTGTAACTGCTAAGACAGCACACAAGTCTGTGACTTGCAGAAGGATAGATGGAGTGAGAGGAGGTGTACTTTGTCTGCCAGATGTTATACTGCATGACCCTTGGCAGCACCATAGTAACAGTTCTCTGTAGTGACTAGAAACATAGACACATAGAATTTGATGGCAGATAAGGACCGCTTGGCCCACCAAGTCTGCCCATTTCCCTACCTGATGGATAAGCTGCAGATCTTAGTTAGCCAACAGCCTACTTCCTCCTACCCCCCCTAGAATTGCCTTATGTCTGTCCCATGCATTCTTTAATTCCCCCACTGTTCTTGACTCCACAACATCCTCAAGAAGGTTGTTCCATGTAACCACAACTCTCTCCATAAAAAAATACTTCCTAACATTACCTCTGAGCCATCCCCCCTCTATCTTCAAATTGTGCCCCCTTGATCTTGCACATCTCATTTTCTGAAAGATGCTACCCTCTTGGACTTTGCTGATTGCCATGAGGTACTTGAAAGTTTCTATCATGTCCCCCCTCTCCCTCCTTTCCTTGAGGGTATACATATTAAGCTCCTTTAGTCTCTTCATATGTCTTCTGGTGCAGACCCTGAACCATTTTGGTTGCCCTCCTCTGGACAGCCTCCACCCTGTATATGTCTTTGCGGAGATGGGGTCTTCAAAACTACACGCAGTACTTCAGATGGGTCTCACCAACTGTCTGTACAGAAGGATAACAACTTCCTGTTTTCTACTGTTGATACCTCTCGCTATGCATCCCAGTATCCCCAGCCCTCCTTACTGCCTTCTCACATTGCTTGCCCACCTTTTGGTCATCTGATATAATTACTCCCAGGTCCCTTTCCATTTTTGTTGTTAGTATCTCACCCACCCATTGTGTACTCTTTCCCTGGGTTTTTGTTTCCCAGGTGCATTACCTTGCACTTCTTTGTGTTGAATCTGAGCTGCCATACTCTTCTGCTCCCCAGCAGTATCCAAAAAAGGGGGAGGAATGGGTTGGAGGCAGCTGCAGGGGGTGGTTTCTCTACGGAGAGGGGTCTTACTGTGGGATGGTGATGGGATACAGTCAAACTATACTTTGGGAGGACTGAGCTACAGAGGGAGTAGTTGGCTAGGGGATGCAGAACTTGAGGCTGGTCCAATTGCAGTGATTGTTTGGTGGTAGGTAAAAGCTGGTCTAGGGTGGTGGTACAACTACAGAGTGGGTGGTAAGGAGGCTGGTCCAGCTGCTGCACAGAAGGTAGCTGGAAAAGGTGGGGAGTGTGGTGCTGTGGGGGGGTATTTAGGCCACATGTAGGATGCTCAGAGGCAGACGCTGGTTATGGCCTTGAAAGATAATCAAGTAGCATGGAGTGTTGGGGTTAGGCTAGCTGAAGGGAGGGTGATTGGGTGGGTTACTCTGCTTGACAGCCACGAACATGGCAGGTTTTTAATTTATTTTTAAGTTCTTTGTTTACTTTTAAAACACTGGTGAGTGCACCGCCTTACACACGTTGATGTCACTGGGCCGCTTCTGGGGTTTGACATCAACAATATGGTGGTTAGCGTCATGTGCTCTGTGTTGATGTACTGCCATTCTAGAAATGGAAGGAAAAGGTAGGCTGGCCTGGCAGCACATTGGTAGGGCTACCGCTTGTGTTGTCGTCAACCCAAGTTCAGAAGTGAGCTCGGAAGTCAGAAGGTGGGCGGGGGGGGGGAGGTGGAGGAGGCTCAAGTATCCCAGAGACTGCTCTCCTCCGGGAAGGAGTGGGACCAGTGCCTGCATCAGCTTGGCCCCTAGCTTCAGCGGGGGTCAGTAAGCCGAGACTGTAGAGGTGGCAGGAGGCAGGTCAGATGCCTGGTATGCTGCATCTGGGAAAGTGTGGTAGGATGAAACCAGTCTCCCACATGCCCCACACCTGGCAATCTAGGCAATGTTAAAGTGAACTGGATCCTGTTCCCAATGGGGCTTGAGGGGGTCCCCACCACCCCCTCCCAGTAGGGCAAACCTGGTAGAAGAGCTGGATGGGCTGGCAGTATAGCCTGGAGGTTAGAGTAACAAACTGTAAATGAGCTTGGCACATCCAGCAGACAGACCTGGGTTTGATTCCCACAATCTCCATTTGCATACTGGTGTGACTCTGAGCAAGTCACTCAACCTCCCCAGTACTCCTGGGTCACCCCTGAAAGCAGGCATGTGTGCCTAATGGGCCTTACTTAGTTATCAAAAGAAAAACAACTTCAGAGATTGCCGGGGTGACAGGGCGGGAGGGACCAGTGGATGGGAGCCAGTCGGCAAAAAAGGATATAGATTTAAAAAATGGAAGGAAAAACTAGAATGACATTGCCTACCAGGCCTGCCAAGCACAAGTACATAAAGCGTGCTGTCATATTGTGGACGACTAAACCCGGAAGTGGGCTCATCGACATCCATGTGCATCTGTCCTGTAATTCTTAGAGTCAGAAGTGATCACGTGACATCCAAGTGTAGTAGGGCAGCGTGGAGTCCAGGCATGGGCTAGGGATGGGTCTGAGAGTCTGCAGCGGGGGCACAAGCCGGATGCTATGGCTGACTGGGTGTGGGAGCGTGAGGGACTGCAGGTACCAGCAACCAAGGCTGAGTGGGATCAGTATCCAGCAGCATGTGTTGGGGAAGGAAATGTTCACGGAGCCTGCGTTCTCGAAGTGTCAAGCATGCTTTCAAGGCTGTGTAGGCCACAGGGTAGGCATAGGGTCATAATGTTGCAAGACATTATACGCATACATATACCGTGCTGCCAATACAGCGATATATTCCATGCAGCATGTCTTTTTTATGCGGTGCTCTGCCCCACACCCCTGTTATCTGCACCCTCCCAACAAAACAACTAACTCCGAGGAGGAGAGTTAAAGAAAATATTGCACAAAGTGTGAAAATATAGAAAATTTCCATGCATCTGTGACCGGGAATCGAACCTGGTCCCAAAGGCATTGCTGGGTTCCCTTGCTGCCAGTGGCTCATTCCATTGAGCCATGGCAGTTGCTCCGCAGAACCCCATCCCAGCAGAGGTCTTATCCTCTGCCTGGGACAGTGAGAGGGTGCAGTACTGTGCACAGACCCATTTGCGGTATTGCACCCTCTCGCTATTTAATATTGCACTGTTGCAGTTTCGGGGTTTTGTCGTGATGCTATTAAGACATATTGGACCCAGTAGGACTGGGTATGATGCCAGGCTTGTGGGGCACAGAAGATAGAGTTCATTAAGGAATGGTGGATGTTGCTCAGTGAGTAGGGTGTGTGTCCACGGTCCCTTGAGGGAGGAGGTGCCCATGAGGAGGGGATTTCCAGGTGCCAGAAAGCGAGATGTCTGTGGGCCTGGGAGGAAGGGGTGTCTGGAGAGGGAGAGGCACCCAAGGGGATGTGGAGGGAGGGAGGGAAGAAGGTATCCAGCAGGCTAGGGAGGGAGGTGTCCAGGTGGACTGGGAGTGAGGGGTGTCTAGTGATGGAGGGGTGTACGGTGGGGCCAGGGCAGCAGGTGTCTTACTAGGATGAGTAATGCTTGGCCAGGGAGGTGTCATGAATTCATGTGAAGGGACAGTGGTTGGCTGGAGAGGATTGGTTTGTCCAGGGGCTTGAAGGGTGGTCTGACTACAGGGAGTGTGGTAAATGGGGATGGAAGGCTGAGCTGGGAGATGTAACGGTTGTCCCGCTTCAGGCAGGGAGGTCTACTGGCCAGGACCGGTTGAGGAGCAGAAAATCTGTTCTGCTGGTAAGGAGAAGTTGATCTTGGGACTGGAAGGGTGGTCCAGGTGCTGGGAGGGTGGTTGAACAGGGAGGAGATGCTGGTTCAGCTGCTAAAAGGCTGGTTCAGTGGCAAAGAGGGTGATCTGCTGGGGAGACAAGACTGGCCTGGGTCTGGTTTCAGGGAGCGTGGTCAGATGAGGGCCAGAGGCTGGTCTGGTGGCTGGACAGGTGGTCCAGGTGCAGGGAAGGTGGTCAGCTGGTACTGCAGCTGTCCCCAACCCCCAAACCACATCCTGGTGAAACAATGAATGTCCTGGTGTTTATTATCACTCCCCCCGTCTACCCTTTCCAGTCCTGGTCACATCCTCACTGGTATCCAGTAGCACCCCACGTCACATCCTCACTGGTGTCCAGTGGCACCCCAGGAACACCCATCCCGTGACTTGTAGGGGAAGCCCTCGTGTCCAGTGGCATCCTGCATCCGCCGATCACCTAGCCCGTTAGGTGGAGTATAGTGCCCAGTGGCATCTACCGCCCTCCGATCACCCACCCCAGTAGTTAACACCTCCTCCCTGTCTTCTAGTGGTACCTGTTGACCTTCGATGCCTGTTCCTGTTTGCTAACCCCCAAGTTTTGTTGATTTTTGTTACGGGTTTTAAATGGGGTGGTGGTCCAGATATAAGTAGCTTGGTGGGCTGGTGGGTTGGTGCATTTTTTGAAGCCTCCTTATGCAAGTTATTGTCATTGTCTTCATTGTTAAGTTAAATAAACATTTACATCCACATGTTTCAGGCGTCGTGCTCAGTCTCCATGACATTTTTAATTAATTGCATAATTTCTGGTAGTGCATGTGGCACAGTGCAATTAGAGCAGAGCAGTGAAGGTAGTTAATATGGCACAATAACAGCAGTACACATGGCACAGTGCAGTGTTGGCAGCACATGCTTCACAGTGCAATGTCAGCCATACACATGAAACAGTTCTGTGAGTCATCCACCTGGCACAGTACAATGATGGCTGTGCAGTGCATGTGGCACAATGCAGATATGATGGCAGTGCATATGACACAGAGCAGTTATGGCAGTGCACATAGTACAGCTCAGTGATGACAGACCACGTGGCAAACTGTAGTGTCTGCAGTGTACATGGCACACAGTACATGTGACGCTGCAGTGTGGTGGCAGCATGCTGTGCCATGTGCAATGATGTCACTGCACTGCACTACTTGCCCTGCCAGCACTGCGTGGTGCCACATGCAGTGCCAACACAGCGCTGTGCCATGTGCACAGCTGACAACATGCTGTGCCACATGCATTGACACTTCACTCTGCAGAAACCATGCCGGTACCACATGCATTGTTGACACTGTGCATTGCATCACACTATGCCATCAGTGCACTGTGCCATGTTCCATACTGACACTCTGCTGCCACGTGTACTGCTGACACTGCTGTGTGTCACGTGCAATGCAGACACTGCACTGTGCCACGCGCAGTGCTGACACTGCATTACGCCATGTGGGATGCAGACACCAGCCGGGGCATTGTGCAGTGCTGACACAGGACTGCTGACACTGCGACTGTCAGGTGTACTGATGGCACTATTTACAGTGTGGCAGACTTGGCAAATTGCATAATGCACAGATCGGGACAATGTCAGTACTGCAAGGTGCATCTTCACTCGGGGGGAGGGGAGCTGGAACCACTACCAGGGAACACTACGAACGCAGCCCCAGCATTCACAGAGTGGAGGGCTGCACGGTGACAATACAGCAATGGGAGCAGGCATACCAGTGGGGGCTCCATGTGAGCAGCAGACACAGTCACTGTTGACCCGCATGGGGAATGTCTGCTGTTGGGTTTTATGGCTGCCATTCTCACTTCAGTTTTTTAGAACATAATGAGTGTCGCACTGCCAAGGGATTTTGCTTGAGTGGCCGCTGCACAGCAACTGTTCATATATTGTGCATTAATGCACAGTCAGGTAATGCCCCAAATTTTCAACACAGCCTTGTTATGACCCCACCTCATGAACAAGTGCTGAGAAAATGGCTGTGTGGTGTGGAGGTGAAACAGTCACTCCATTTTGTGTTAACATCCACTCAACTGTTGCAGCATGACAGGGCCGCTCTGCCTGCAGACCTGGCACCTGCTGATCTAGGCTCCCTACCGGCACGCAACCCAAAATAGCTAGACTGCCCTTCGAACAGCTTCAAAACGCAGCAGCTCTATTAAAGGGACACATTCATGCCCAGTGGCTATCACAGCTTAAAAGCCCATGAAAAGCTCTTTCAAATGAGGTATTGTGCTCATCTGTAGTCAAAAGCACTCCAGAGATATAAATGACCGAGTCTGTTCAACATTAATACTACATTGCAGCCATGCTTAGACCATTATGATGTCACTGAGGAACAAGCTGTGCATAACTCACTGCAGTTAGGCACAGATTGTTCCTCAACGACATCACAATGTTCTAAAAATGTCTGCAATGTAATCAGGGCCCCTACTTTTCTGCGGCACAGTGGGACCAAGTTCTGCGGCAAGACTACCATTTGCCGCAGAACTTCTGCGGCGGTGGTTTGTAATTTCTGCAGAAGTTCTGCGGCACTAACAAACTACCATATCACAGTGTCAGCTTGTCATCCTGACTTCACTTTCATGGCAGTGGTTATAGCAATCAGGATGGTGGAAAGCACAGTAACACTAGTTCAAAAAATAACAGAATTATAAAAATAATTTTATGCCTAAAAAAGCAAAACAAGTGTCTCTCCCTTAAGGTCCTAGCCTGTTGCATAAATGACATATGCAGAGGGGATCTTATGTGATAAATAAGGTATTTCTATATGCATGCTATCTATCCCACTAATGAGGTTTCCACTGTCTATCGCTTACATATTTGTATGTGCTTTCTACACCACTCATGAGGTTCCACTGTGTATCACTTATATATTTATATGCAATCTGTAACATACATACAAATGTGTGTGTGTGTGTGCACGTGCGTGTGAGAGAGACAGAGATACTGTATATATATGTATGTATGTAATATATATATATATATATATATATATATATATATATATATATATATGTGTGTGTATATATTATATATTTTTTTTATTTCCATGAACTTGCATCCTCATTCATACAGGTCCCATTGGAAATGGAATAGAGGAGTTATTGCAAAACTCATTTTTCATGTCAATCTGCTTACCCTGACACACTGCGTAACACTATCAGGCCATGAAATGCATGTGAAACAATTGTGAGATAGAGCTCTCCAGCCCATCACAATGTGTCCACCATGTGACAGAACACTGCACCATACCTTCTCAGGCTCTGAGCAGTGATGTGTTCCACCAATCCTTGTGCTGCCCAGCCAGCTCCCAGAGCTAATCTCTGAACCCGAGTTGCCGGCATGGAAACACAGCATGCTACCCTCTGGCCCAACAGCTGTCCCTGCACACATTTCTCCATAACTTTTAGGTGATTCTATCAACCAATGACAATATGTAATCAATAACCTTGGCAAAAATGTGTACAGTGTGATTAACAGGTCTAGTCTTTCAACAGGTCTACACATTATTATATTCCACTTTTCTGGGCATAATTACTTTATTTTTCTTAAAAATGACAGTTAAATTTATTTTACCAGTTATTCATTTCAGATGGCATCTCTATACCTTAAAGGCACAAACAGGTTTGTACAAAGTGAGGTATGGACTTAACAAGTCTGTGCTATTGACAAGGTTTTGTTTAAGTTGGCCCTAGCTCAATAATGTAAGACTGAAAACTGTATTAGGCTGTAGTGCAGGTTGAGCAAGTATCACCATGCATGATGTGCAGTGCCACCATCTCTGGCAGTGGGACCTGTGCTGGATAAGTGACTGTTCATTTCTGTTGCAGAATGCAGCCATTTCGTTAGCTAATGTATGATGTTATAGCAATGATACATCACATTCTGAGCATATGGGGGTTTTGGATATAAAAGAGGGGAGGAACCAGATTCTAAGGATAAACAGAAATATTAATAAAAATCACCAAGAAGAGTGAATTTCAGCATCAAGAAGTTCTAAGTGTAGATTGCAAGTTCTGCGCAAAATTCTGCGGCCGCAGAATTCTAGGGGCCTTGAATGTAATCTTTATATTGCAAAGACTCAGTCATCTATATCTCTGGAGTACTTCTGGCCACAGATGAACCCAATAACTCATCTGAAAGAGCTTTCCATGGGCTTTCAGACAGTGATGGCCACTGAGCATGAATGTGTCCCTTTAACAATCTGCACTCCATTTATTAGGCCTGCACTGGGTCATGTGTGAGGCCGATATTGTGCTGTGCCACACAGGGTTCCAGAGAAGATTGAATACTGTACTTCTCACCTTGGAACAGAAGTGAGTAAAACCAAATTTTGATGCATACAAATAAAAAATATAGTAAGTACAACAAATTAAAATGCTACAAGAAATTAATTTGTGCCATGTGTCTTCATTTATTATTTCGTCAGTGTCAGTGGCTCAGCAGGTAGCACACTCACCTCTGAGGCCGGGAGATCAGAAGGCTGTGGGTTCTATCCCCACAACAGGTACTTGGGTAAAATCCCAGTACTGACACTGTAGTGCAGCATGAAGGGGGTGCTGCACTCCTGAGATGCTGTCTTTTGGATGAGACGTTAAACTGAGGTCCCATCTGCCTGTTCTGGTCGTAGTTCAGGTGGATGTTAAAGATCCCATGGCACTTCTCAAAAACAGTAGGGGAATTTTTTATTGAAAAAGACAAAAGCAGAAACACCACAATACATCAGCACATTATACAAAAGGTAACAAAGTCAGAACTAAAAAGCTAGACAAGCAACTAAAGGGAAAACAAAAACAAAACCCACTCCCTCAGAAAAATCAACTCCCTCAAAAAAACAAACAAACAAAAACAATCATACAGAAACAAATTCAGTCACAATAAGCCCAATAAGAACAAAAACTGGTCTGAGGCAGAGAAACTAATTCTTGATTATAAATAACAATCAAATCAGAAATAACCTGTTGCAGAACATGAATCCCAGTATGTTTTTTGTTGTAAAAGCTGAGCACATCTAGCTTGCCAAAGAAAATATTTAAAAAGGGCGAACATAAGTCGAAGGGTACTGGGATGATATTTGGAGCAGGCACCAGAAAAAAGGCCAAACACCAACATATCATAAGAGACATAAGGAATATGCTTATCCTTCCACTTATGAAGCCATAAAGTCCAAAAATCCTTGCTAAAAGGACACTCAATAAAAAAAATTCAACTGGGACTCCAAAACATTCGGACAAGTGTCTCGAAAACACAGTCTGTCTTCCAGAGACTTATGGTGATGGTTATCCCGGACACCTAATTTCCCTGACAAGACAACCAAGTCACATCCCACAATTTCAGTGGAAGACAATGGTCAATAAGTTGGCAAAAAATCAAGGAAATGTCCAGTTCTACACCAGCAGAATCCAAAACACAAGGAAGTTCAGAAAAATGAGCCGGGATAATGGACCCATGTAACTGCCGTCTTGTCAAAAGAAAAATAGATCAATGGGTCAAATTCCACTGTTTCAATTTAAAAAACATTGAAAACAAAAAAGGAATACCAGAAGACCGGATATTCCTCGGAATTGCCAAAGGGGAACCACACCATAAATCCCATAGAGAAGAGACCAAAGTCATAAAACAGAATCCAATGGGGGCGGGGGAATACTCAAAAAGGAAACAAAAACTAAAAATAAACAATGAAAGAAAACCACTGGATTAAGCATCTGCACCTCACCCAAACAATAATGCTGATACAAAAAAAAAAAAAAAAAAATTTAATGGGGTTCAGCCTAGAACCCCAAAACCCTTGAAAAAAAAGATTATTAAGTTTCACTTCTAAAGCAAGAGGTAGAGGGAAAACCGTGGTGACATGCAAAAAGAAAGGCAGCATCAAAGTCTTCAAAAGCAGAACAAGCTTACGTTTAGCAATAGCCCTACCCTTCCAGGAAGAAATCAAAGCAAAGCCCTTATCAAGAGTCAAATTCCAATTATAAGCAGAATCATCAGAAGAACCAAAATATAGTCCCAAAATCTTCAAGGGATCATGCGTCACAGGAATCTGGGCCACAAAATCCAAAACAAAAGGGGAAACAGAATCAGGAATAAGTTTCACCATACTCTTATGAAGATTTAATTTGGATCCTGAAAAAGTCTCAAAGTCAGAAAACAAGCCAACAAATCCGACCGTATCCAAAAGAGGTGTTGTACAAATAATGTACACAAATTGTCCACATAGGCATAAACACTTGGGGCATACTGGTCATCAGACAGCAACAATCTGGGAATAGCAGAGCTAGAAGCAAGCCGTCTCAAAAGGAGGTCAATCTGAAAAACATATAAAAGGGGACTAAGCGGGCAGCCCTGACAGACACCCCTCTTATGCAAAACCTCCGTGCCAGGGGAATGATTAACATGAGGGGTAAGCCAGGCAGAATTATACAACAACTTAATCCAAGAAACAAAGCTGGGAGGCACATGATAATGCAACATGACCTGAAACAAAAAAGAATGGTGAACCCAATCAAAAGCCTTCTCCTGGTCCAAAGAAAGAAAAAGAGCATGATGTGAATCCGAACAGGAAGAGACCACATCCCTAATAAGGGATAGGGAATGTAGCATAGTTCTACCGCTCACAGCACAGGTCTGGGCCTGTGAAATAACAAGAGATGCAAGAGGTAGCAACATGTTCAGAAGAATAACAGCCAGGATCTCATAATCTACATTAAGCAGACTCAAAAGTCTCCAATTGTTGATGTCAGTCCTATCACCTTTTTTTAAAGAGTAGAAGCGTAATAGCATCAGAAAAGCGATGAGGCAAAGAACAAGTGGTCAGAATACTATTAAAAACCACGGTAAGGGCAGGGGCAAAAACATCCAAAAAAGAATGATAGAGTTCAGCCTTTAAACCATCCACCCCAGGAGAAGTACGCTTCTTCTGTTTTTTGATGGCACACAATGTTTCTTCAACAGAGATCAGGAGAACCAGAGAACTAAGAACACTCTCTGGGATCTCTAAATTAGAAAGGAAATCACCAGGATCAGGAGCAAAAGGACAGGAGCCAAACATGACTTCTGCATAAGTTTGAACAATACATTGCAAAGCGGGAAGAGAGCTATGCTGCAAACCAGTAATGGGGTCAGTAAGAGATCAAAAATCATAGAAGAAATCCTGTCAGAGCAGTTCTTAAAAGGATCTATCGAAGCTTTAGAAGCCTGAGTACCACACTACTTCAAGCTTTAAAGAAATAGCCCGATCATACTGGAATTTCTCCATCCGACACTTCACGTCCTGAATTTGGAAGGAGAGATCAAGACGGAATTCAGAAGCCCTGAAAATCAGATCTTGTAACTGTTTCCAAAACTTAGAATAAGTAAAGAAATTGGAACCAGACCGAAAACCAGAAACCCGGAGAAATTACTTCTTCAAATCTGCTTTAGTATCCTCCCACCAAACCAGAGGAGAAAGGTAAGCATCTAACACAGAAATGCTAGCCTGCAATAAATGCAAATAACCTTGAAAAATACAAGCAATAAAAAGCAAAGAACAGTTCAATTTCCACCGAACACAAGAAGCAGCTGGAAAGGGACCATCAGCAGGAGAGCAAACCAATACCACAGCCACGTGAGCAGAAGTTTCGCAAGGAATCACAGAGGCATGGGAGACAGTGAGGTATTTAGAAAGGAAAAGAAAATCAATACGAGTAGCCAGAGCACCCCTGTAATAAGTCTTAGCCGCAGGCCTATGAAGAGACAAATATCCATCAATAAGATGGGCAGAAGAAATTACCTTAGTTAACGTAGCCGAATCACTGTACAATTTATGAGTGTTGCTAGGCCGGTCCAAAGCAGATAAGCCACAGTTAAAAATCACCCCCCAAGAAAACCAGCCGAGAAGTAAACAAAAAGGGATACATTTTTAGGAATAAAGCAGAACAGACAGCAGGCATAGACCGAAATAAGGCAAAAACACACCGAGCCATAAGATCCATCAACAAGGAGAACTCTCCCCGTGACCACATCAACAGCCCTAGCAATTCTGAATAAATTACCAAAAAACAAAATACCCACCCCATCACAAACATCCTCCCCATGAGACCAATAGGAGGGGCCAACAGACCATCTAGCAGTGACCTGTAAAACCTCCTGTCTAGTCTTAATCCGGGTGTCTTGAAGAAAATAAAAATCCTGCCGAAGGGAAAGCAGAAACTCAAAAGTACAAAGCTACTTACGAAAAGATTTAATACTGCACACATTCAAGGTGCAGCATTTAATATTAGTTAGGCGAGCCATAAAAGAGAAATAGAAAAGAAAAACAGAACAGCACCCAGAAAAGAGGGAAAACAAAACTTAAACCAGCATACCCCAAGAGCAAAAAACATCACATCACCTATGAGGAAACTGAGCCTTACGAGGTTTATCAGTACAATGAACATCTCTATAGGAGTCAGAGGAATAATCCATGTGTGAGGAGGAAGCTTGAGAGGAATCAGAGTCTTCCTCTTCACCCTCCGTATCACCCCACTGACGCCTCTTAGCCAACATCTGAAATTTATTACGAGTAAGACTAGAATTAGCAGGTGGACGGGACTCAGATTTGCGTTTACCTTTCCCCGTTTAGAAGGAGGGACAGTAACAAAAGGAACCTCCATAGAAGGGTGGGAGGGGGCATACAACCTGGCAAAGCAGGACTCAGACCAGTCGAGGGAGCAGTCTGTGAGACAGGCAACCCAGGACCTGAATCCAAAATAGGGGAAACTTCAGAAACAGGGTAGGAGGGTCAGAGGGAGTAGAAGATATGTGCTATGGCACAGCAGGAGGAACCACACCAGGATCAGAAACAGGTTCCGGGACAACGGGAGCAACCTCCTCCTTCTGTTGTTATGCCTGAGCCTGGGATTCAGCAATAAGGTGGGAGTGATCCCGAGGGACCCTATCTAACCGATTATGTTCTGCCCAGGGCCATAGAGGATAATTATGACCACGATCATCACACAAGTTACAATACTGAGCATTAGGGCAACCCAAGCTCACATGGCCATACTGCAAACAAAGCGTACATCTGGGCTGATCACAAGTATAGCTCAAATGAGTTTTAGAACCACACTTGTGACATGTACGGGGTTGGCCAGGATAAAAACAATTACCCCTGTTATGCCCAATATGAAAGCTGCCAGGAATATGCTGAATCCCCTGGTCAGTTTGGTGAAGTTGTACCCTAATCTTCCAACTCCCAGTCCAAACAAAATCATAGTCCAAAGTAGGACAAGGAGAATCCAATAAATTACAGTGTTGTTGAAGCCAGTAATGAACATCATGGATGTTAACCCCTTCACTCTGAAATAAAAGAGTGAGAACTTTAACCAAGGGTTTAGTGAGGGGGATTATGAGAAATGAGGACCAAACAGGGGTCAGTTTTACAAGCTCATACTGCACACAAAACTTTTCCAGTGTATAAACATTCTTTTTTTTTTTTTAAATCTCATTTTTATTTAGACTTTTCATATTTCGACAAACATACATACATACAAACATTGACAGGTTTGTTGGTATACAATAAATTGATTTGAGAATTATAAATAGACATCTGATATCACTAATTTCCATTAATTCATATGGGGATATCGAATCCTTGCTACCCTAGCATCATCTGAGCTTTCCCTTTCCGGAGCCACCTAAGGCTGCGGGCACCAAGCCCATGCGAGGCCTACCAAATCATTCAGCCCTCCCCACTCTCGCCAGAGTCGCCACCTCGTAGGACTGTACCTGGGCAGGAGTTGATATCAGGTTGACTACATACTGCCCTCTCCCTCTCCCTCTCCAAGGGCAGTGGCCACTTCTACTTAGTGTACGCAGTCACTTTTCAGACCCATAATTCCTCCTCATGGTATAAAGGTGTCATCATACCTCATAATATACTAACCAGCGGGACCACCTATCAGAGAACTTATCTTTTAATTGATTCAATCCATGGGTAATCTGCTCCATCTGGTATATCTGCTTAGTGACCTCCCACCATTGTTGGATCGTGGGCCGGTTGTCTGTCAGCCAATGCTTAGTCACCACTTTTTTGGCCGCCATAAGCAGCAAATGCAAGAAATATCTGGTATTCGGGTTTTTGTACTCCTTTGGAGTGTCAAGGAAAAGATACATCTTCCCCGTCAGTTGTAGTTGTGGGTCAAATATCTCTCTTAAGTGACCCTGCAGTTGATCCATGAAGGGCTTGAGGTTCGGGCAGGACCACATAATGTGGGTGTATGTAGCTCTATTCTCACCACATAATCTCCAACACCCTGCAGAGGCTGATTGCGAGTAGTGACTAGTCATTACTGGCGTTCTGAAGTATCTGATTAGGTTCTTCCACGCAATTCCCCGCCATTGATGGAGTTTCATGACCTAGAAGAGTATTCGTGATGCTTCGCCAGTCCTCTTGTGTGAGAGGAGAACCAAGTTCTTCCTGCCATTGAGTTCGAATGGTCCCAGTGTGTGCCGCTCCCTGAGAATTAAGGGCCTTGTAATAATGGGAGATTAAATGAAGCCTCTCTGCCCCTGTATTCAATAGTGACTGAACTACTACCAAAGCAGGCTAACTCTCCGGACTATGGGCGATCTCGGGGAGCCCTCGACCATAGTGCCTTAACTGCAGGAATCTGTAAAAGTCCCGATTCGGAATATTAAATTTACTTTGTACTCTATTAAAGGGCCATATTTCTCCCTGGGACATTATCTGTGTAAGATATCTCAGTCCATACCTCTCCCAAGTCTGGAAGCCATGGTCAAGTCGGTTTGGGAGGAAGTCACTCAGCCTTGAAATTGGGCAAATCATAACCAAAAACGGGGATAGGGATTGTACTTTTTTAATTAATTGCCATGTCCTACTTTGTGCTCTGAGCCACGGGTCGGAAGGGAGCCGGGGAGCGAGCCTGGGGCTGAAAGCGTACAAGTTCTGAAAGTAGTCTTTATCTGGCATAAGGGCCTGTTCTATTTGTAACCAATGTGGCTCTCCTACCTCGTTCTGTCTTGCTACAATATGGGTCATCATAGCGCCCTATAATATAGTTGTAGATCTGGTAACGCCAGGGCCTCCCTCACCCCGTGGAAGGCTAAGCATCCCTTATTCGGACACGGGGCTTTCTGCCCCGAAATAAAAGTTAGAAATAAGGCAGTTCCATTCCACAAATGTTTTTTTTCTATATAGTGGGACATACTGGAACAGATACAGGGCCCTAGGTAAGGTTACATCCTTATTAGGTCTATTCTACGGCTTAATGAGAGGCAATGGCCCAGGCTCCCAAGTCCGCCCTGAGCTGATGGTAAAGGGCTCATAGTTATTTTGAAGGTTTCACGAAATTCTAGAGAGATATATACCCCAAGTATTTTAATTTTGTTAGATTCCAGTTGCATGGGAAAATGGAGTTTATATGTGGTGAGGGAGGTAGTGGAATGATAGATTTCCATTTTAATAAGTTCAACTTATAACCGAAACTTGACTATACTTGGTCAAGGAGTAGCCTTATAGTTGGCAGGATTGTTCTGGGTTTGAAAGGTATAACAGACATCGCTCGTGCATAACGCTATTCGATGCTCCGCTCGCCCATATTCACTCCGGTGATATCCAGCGATTCTCTAAGGTATTGGGCTAGGGCTCTATAAAGGTCATAAACAAAGAGGCGTATAATGGGCAACCTTGTCTGGTACCCTTCTAAGTGGGAAGTACTCAGAGTGATGGCCCCCCACCTTAACGCAGGCCTGAGGGCCTGTAAATGTTTTGTAAACCCCACCAAACTGCTGGGAATGCCAAGTTTCTCCAGGACTTTGTATAGAAAGGACCAAGCTACTCTGTCAAATGCTTTTCAGCATCAAGGCTAATGAGGACTGATGGAACGTTGCGGATTGCATACTATGCACAATATGCAGAGTACGCTGATGTTATCTGTTGTAGAGACGATTCTAACAAAGCCTGTCTGATCCTGGTCTATTAACATGGGCATTATCTTGTCTAGCCGACGTGCTAATATATGCATGAACATCTTATAATCTGAGTTTAGGACCGAGATAGGTCTATATGAGCTGCAGTGCTGAGGATTCTTCCCCGGCTTCGGGATCACAGAGATTGTTGCGAGTGCCCACGATGGGGGTGGGGGTTCACCTGCCAGTATGGAATTGAACAGAGTAAGGAGCTGAGTAGATATTTGTTGCCTCATAGCGCCATAGAACTCACTCCCGTAGCCATCGGGACCTGGAGATTTTAAAGTTTTCGCTGAAGAAATCGCTTCAGCTATCTCTTGCTCTGTTATTCTGGAGGTAAGGGACTCTGCTTGGACTTGATCAAGTCGACGCAAAGTTATTCTTTCTTTCAAGGCACTCCTGCAATTTGTAACGCTGTGGAGAGTGTTCTGGGGTATAGAGATCTGAATAATACTTTGCAAATGCCTCTGCCACATCATTTATCTTAGTTAGGACTGGCCCCTACCGGGTGCTTATGAGGGGTGATTGTTGAGGCCTTCCTTGCCTTCTCGGCCTGGTATGCCAGCAGTCTCAGTGGCACGGGTCCCACCTCATGATATCTCTGCCTCAGGAAAGTCAATGCTAGCTCAGTCTGTTGAAGGGCCAGACGATCAAGTTCTGCCTTAACTTCCTGAAGCAGAGGCAGCACGGAAGTGTCCCCACACTTATGTGCATATTGGAGAAAGTGTAAGTTCTCCTCTAGAGTAGCTCTGCGCGCCTTTCTTCGACGGTTTAATTCTGCAGTATGTTGTATAATATGGCCTCTTAGGACAGCTTTGATAGTGTCCCAGTGAATTGCGGGTACCGTGTCCGCAGGGGGATTGAACTCTATTATCTCGGCTAATTTATCCGCTAAAAACTCCCTAAACTTTTCAGAGCGTAAGTAGTAGGGGTTGATCCTCCATCGGGAGTTCTTAGGTTGTAGCCCCATCTCCCAGGTTGTGCACACAGGGGCGTGGTCTGAAAGGGAGATATTCCCTATTTGAGCATCACCCAATCGGTCCAAAAATTCAGCCTGTGTGTACGTTTGGTCTATTCGTGAGTATGTCCTATGTACTGCTGAATAATGTGTGTAGTTCCTGGTTCGAGGGTGCAGATGCCTCCAGACGTCTGTCCATCCTACCTCCTTAACATATCTCCTAAAGAACTTTTGCCTAGCGTTTGCTTAGTTACTCTAGGATTGGAGGAATCTAATAAAGCATTTTGTGTCAGGTTAAAGTCCCCACTAGTAAGAGCATGCCCTTTGTATTTTGCAAAATTTTATCCATCAGTGTTTTCAGTTCATGGACGGAGTGGCAGGAGGGAAATAAGCTGCTAGTTAGGTAACCAGTACCCTGCTCAGGTACCTTTGACTATTATCAACCGCCTCTGTGTCCCTTATGGTGCATTGGTGTTGAAATGGGTGCCTGCTGAAATGATTATTGCTACCCTCTTCGTCTACCTGATCTACTTGAGGAGCTATATAGGGTACCCCTGCTGAGTCTGGCAAGCTTGAGATGTTCCCCGGAACTCAGGTGCGTTTCCTGAAGGTATATCAGGTCCGCCCGACTCCTACGGAGATATGTCAAGACTCGTGACCTCTTTATCGGTGAGATAATCCCATTAATGTTCAGGGACAACAACTTAACCCGTGCGTTGGTCATTGTAACCTATGGGTGGTCCCGCTGGCTAGAAAGATTCTCCCCTTTTCTTCATTCTGGATCCCATCAGCGTCTATCAGCTCAGTTCCTGTCATTTCTAACTGATTACAATCACACCAACATGTGGAATTGAAACATACAAACAAACAAACAATTAACCTGAAATAGAGAAAACTGGTACTTCCAACAGTGGGAAACTGGTACAGATTCCCTGGCATGGAACTGTCCACACCTTGAGGCTTCATCACTTATCGTGATGCCCCCTGACACCTAAAGTGTCTATTCTGAGGGTGAAATAAGACAAGGGTGGTGACACCAGATTTTGAAAAGTCGAATCCAGCTACTTCACCTAGTGTACTGTAACGATGAGTGGTATGTGAATTATATTAACCGTAATATCCACCTGATCCCCTATTGTCCCCTCCATCCATTGGTAAGAAGGCACTTTTAACTCAGCGAATTAGATTGAGAGTCCATCCAAACTCGCTCCCATCTCTGGGGGCAACATGCGTTTAAGCCTCCCTGACTCTCCCCCAGTCAGCCTATTTCCCCATTCCCCTTGCGTCCTGGAAGTGCACTCCATAATAGGCTCAGTTTATGGCTTGTCCCGCTCAGCACCTTCCCCTTACATAGGGACAGGCGCTCAGCGTTATGTACTTGGACTGCAGGATCGGGCCTTTCCCGCCCCATCCGCCATACGAGCAGGCCCCCAGATTACTGTATAAACAGGAGCCTTTCGTTAAGTTCTGAGGGGTTCCCAGGAACACTTCCTACTATCTAAGTCCAGCCCGGAACGAAACCCCCTGCGATCACCCCCCTTCAAGTCTCCGCCTCCGATTACAGCGGGAATACATTAGCCCCACTATCTGAGGCTCTTTAACTACCATAGCCCCAATGATTCAATTCTTAATGCCCTAGGGCATGGTAGGGCATAATTACTCTCAATTCAGTCCCCTCGGAGTTAGAGCTCTTACATACACCCGGGATGACTGTTTCAGAGCTGCAGCAAATCCTAATCCTGCCTCCATGCCTTTGTCACTACCTAAAGGGGTCAGAAGCCATACCGCGAACGCCCTCCCCTTGCCACCCTAAGCAACCCCCCCCCATTCTTGTCAGTTAAAGCAGCCTGCCCCGATGTCAATATTTGGACAATGCAACCCATCCTAATCAACCCCAGTTCCAGGACACAGCTCATAGTAAGCTGAAAGCTTTTCTTAATCCATTCCGATAGACCTAATTTCAACCCGGCCCTTTAAAGCTTTTGGCTATAGTGGAAGGGACCTATCCTGCTGCAGACTCCTACTAATTCGAGAGCCGCCGATGTAGGCCCTCTCGTCCCGCCCTTCCGAGCATCCTCCATGAGAGGAGCCATACCTTTTGTTTATGAAGCAGGGCTGCATCAACACCACACCTCCCCCTAATCAATCACTGCCGCAACAGATATGTACTCGGCAAATCCCCCTTTTGAATAGGCTCTAGGTCGCTGTCAGAGGAGGGAGGTCCTGCGAGAGCCCTCGCCTATCAACAGGGAGACTCCTCTGCGAGGACATGTGGCGCTGATCGATAAGTCCGCTCTCTCTGTCAGTCGCGCCTCCCCCCCCCTTTGTCAGTGCAGAAGAAGGCGACCCAACGGCCCACTCCAGAATCCTAGGCCAGACCGCCCCTCAGCTAGCCAGCAAAAGCCTCAGTAGGGAGGTCGAGCCGCCCCAAAGATAACAAATAAGCCAGAACCCCCTCCGGAAGAAATGCAGCTAACTCCTCGCAGAAGCCCCGGGCCCACCGAGTGCGAGAGGACAGAGGATCCGAAGAGGCGCCTGCAGGGACAAGTCGCACCGACTCCTCAGGAGCCCTGGAGTCTTCTGGATCCCCATCCGCCTTCCGTTCCCTATCTCCCAAATCAACAACCATCCCTCGCATCTCTGCGCCCCACTAATGTCTGGAGAAAAGGTGAGACCTTTAAGGGGGAAATACTGCACGATGCGGCCGTGCATCTACCAATCGGCAGCTTCTTGCCCACCTAGTCATTTTAAACAGAGCTCAGCCTCTGTGATTAATTTTAACAATGTCCCGAAGCTCAGAATGTGTGGCCCCGATCTCAATTCGGTGCATCGCGTGAGAGGATGATGTATTTAGCTACCCCCTTTTTCCCCACCGCACAGCAGCGATTTTAGTTCCAGAGTTCCACCGATTAATAGGTGGAGGCGGACCAACTCGACGCTTGATCCCAGCAACGGAGGGCCCCCGCCCACAACCCGCCTCAGGCCTACAAGCTGCATGGCCTTAACCCACCCCCCGGAGTTGGGAGCAACCCGTGTCTATCCAATGGTCACACCCCAGCTACCCAGCCGGATTGCTAGCCGCAAGAGACCAACCATCACAACTTACCTCCCCATCTCCAGAATCCGGCCCGCTGTAAGACCCCCCGTAGGCGCTCCTCCAGCCCCTCCCTACATGCCCTCACCCTCGCCCACCCAATATCAATCTATAGATGCAGTGTGGAGGTTTTGTAAGGATGTGAGCATCCCATCCCTCTCCCCACGTTCCCAGTCCAGAATCCAAATAGTCCAGAAACAGTTCCACAATCGTTTTGCTCAGGGTCAGTTCCCCTGCGAATAGCTGCATAGCCCAAAAGTGTACTTGCGGCCCTCATCCTTCAGCTCCCCGATGCCTCGATTCACCAGAGCCCTGCAGGGGTTGCTTGTTCTTAGCTGCCACAATGTTCTGAATTGCTTCAGCTCCCTGCCGCCGTCTGCCTCGCTGACCATTGCTCCAAACTTTAAGGGCTAATTTGGAGGCTATAGAGGATTCAGGGTTTGACCGTTGCGCCTGTACTTCTATCCCTCGTTTTCGCAGCTCCTGCACGGCAGAGACAGTATTATCAAAAGTCAGTGGGCCGTCTTCAAAAAGGACGGTGAGCTTCGCTGGGTATGGAGTTCTGAATCGAATCCCTTTCGACTTCAAGGCCCGCAGCAGAGGGATGTAGGCCTTGCGCCTGGCCATGATTTCTGGAGTGTAATCGTTTTCAAAATAAAGCCTATTTCCAGCCAGTGAGACTGCTCCCACCTTCCACGCTGTATGCGTCCTGGAATCTGAGAAATCGCACCAGGATTGTTCTGGGGCGGGCTCCCGGCGGTGGCCTCGGTCCTAAGGTACTGTGTGCTCTTTCGATTTCCAGAGTCACTGTCGGGGGAAGTGAGAGCAGCTCTCTTAAGGTTTTGTGTAGAAATTCCAGCATTTCACCTCCCTCAGCCCCCTCAGGAATCCCGGAGATTCTAATATTATTTCTGCGATTTCTGCTTTCTGCGTCTTCTGCTCTGTCTCTAAGAAGCTTAACCGAGTTATGCAGTTGTACTATGGCCTTCTGGTTTCAGTTACTTCGGGAATCTGTTTCTTGAGCCTGGGTCTCTGATTCATCTTGCCGCTTCTCCAGTTTATTTTATATCGTGCATAGAGCTGCCGTAGTGGACCTAATTTCCTTACGAAAATCCCTTAATTCATTCAGCACAAGGGATATCTGTCATTGCACAATATTAAGCGATATCTGGCCACAATCAGTAGCATCTCGGGAGGAGCTGTTCGAGGCCTGCGAGCCTTCACTCTCGGATTCATCTTCCTGCAATCTTTCGGCATCCGACGGGTCAACAGCTCTATTTTTCACTCGATCGTTTTTTTTAGGCATACTGTACCTCCCGCTGTACCTTTCTCGTGCTTTGAAGTTTATTTTGCAGAGATTAGGAGGTTTAACTCGTGGATTACGACGGAGCTCTTAGTTCAGGCCGCCAACTCGAGCATGACGTCACCGGAAGTCTCCGTGTATAAACATTCTTAAAACTAACATAATACACAGTTTCACCTTTAATATGAATAAAGGCAAATAAATCAGAAGGCCTAATGCCCAGACAGTCCCATAGCATAGAATGCAAAACAGTTTGCAGGGGTGCCGCCAGAGGCATCTCCCAAAAATTTAAACCACACAGCGTTTCGCCACTGAGCAGGCTCCCCCACAAACTTAAACAAGTTAGTCATCTTAAAAAAGGAATCCGTGGCATCAAGTCTGGGAGAAGAAAGAGAAGTCTTACTTGGTAGAGTGCACTGTGCGTCGGGGCCCTTAGATGGAGAAGAGCAGGTAGGAGACTTGGCAAAATCCTCAGTATGGAGTAGTGAAACCGAGCGTCCCGGAACTGAATCCACAACAACTGGATGAACAGGTCGAGAGGCAGGAGAGGCAACCGCAACAGCCGCATCAATAATGGACGTAGCAGAGACAGGACTGGGAGAAGACCAGGGCTGTTCTTCCTCAGAATGGCGCCAACCTGCAGCTCACAGAGCAGCCTCAGGAGACCATGTAATATCCAAAGGGTCAGGAGGTCGAGTAGTAGGCAGTAAATGCAGAGAGGTAGGCAAATCAGACGGCAATGCAGAACCAGGAAGCAAAGGGTCCGGGGTGCAAAGAGACAGGGAACCGTCTGCCAAAGCAACTGTAAACAGGAAATCCAAGTCGTTTTTACCATCTGCAAAAGACGACGTTTATTTTGAGAAATTAGCTGCCGAAAACGTTCTTCACGGATATCAGCATCCGTTCGGCTGTCCTGGGGAGCAGCATTCTCAAAAGGAGAAACACCAACAGCAGAGGTACAAATGGGGACAGGAGAGGTCTCAGTAGCAGGCAGGCAGTCAACATTCAATAAACAAGTCCCAGAATCAGAAGCAATCAGAGGATCCAAAGGAGAATCAGCAACCTGAGGCAGAGCAGGACCTCCGCCAGCACCACCCACAGCCGGACTGTCGGCCATGTTGGACAGAGGGACAAAGGCTCCCCTCTCAGACCGAGTAGGGGAATTTTTTATTGACAAAATATAAAAGCATGATACAACCAAACAGTAATATGGCACATGAAAGCATAATAAAAAAAACAGGAAAGAAACGAAAATATGTATTACATCATACATGTAAACAAAAAGCAAACATTACAGAGTATTTCAACCTGGAATCAAAGAAAAGAACAACATAAATGAACAACAAAGATTGCATACCCAATAAAACAGTTGGTAAAGAGTTGCAAAACTACCCAAAACAGAAACAAACACCCCCCCATCCCCACATATGGAAATTTTAAGAGAAATGTATGGTGAAATCATATCAAAACAAACATAAAGCAGCATTACATCATGCAAATCCAGAAAAAAAAGAAAAGAAAAATCAAGAACATAAAAAGCATTAGGTCAAACAGGAGCCCCAACCCAAAAGAAAACAGAACCAAACCCTCTTCTCCTTTCTACTGACTGAGTAGGGGGAATCATAACAGAATAACAGCAAAAACAAAAATAAATACAAACAGTGTGAAACCACGCAAAACAATATACAAAACAGAGAACGAGAAATCCAAAAAAATACAAAATGGTGTTAGGTCACACAGAACAAAAACAACAAAGCAACCACTCCAAAGGAGACTCAAGTCTAAACAAAGCACAATAAAGGACACAAGAACAGAAAAACTACAACATAGACTAAAAAGTATGAGCACAAAACAAAACTGACTACCACCCCCAAGCCAAAACAAAACACAGACAAGATCAAGCAGCAGAAAGCCACTCACACAAAGCCTAGTAAAACCAGTATGTATCACAGGGCAGAGAAGCACACTCCTTATCTTGAATAGAGCAGATCTCTGCAAAAATCTGATCCATAGTATGAGTGCTCGTATAAGATTTCTGTTGCAACATCTGAGCACAACGGGCCTGCCATAGAAAAAACCTACAGAGGGCAATGACAAGGCGGGGGGTACTAGAATAATAATGAGAAACGGAGGCAGGAAACAGCCCATACACAAGAATGTCATACGAAATCGACGTAAAACGCTTTTCCTTCCATTTATGGAGCCAAAGAGTCCAAAAATACTTACTAAAAGGACAACCCCCCCCCCAAAAAAAAATGACTCATGGTTTCCAGTACGCCTGGACAAGTATCCCGAAAACACATACGCTCCTCCAAAGACTTGTGCTGGTGATTATCACGCACCCCCAATCTCCCATGACACAACAACCAAGTAACATCCCATAACTTTGCAGGAAGTCTAGGGTCAGTAAGCTGATGAAAAATCACAGCAGTATCCAATTCAGTACCAAGAGCATTCAACAGCCTAGGGATATCTGAAAACGAGGAAAGCAAAACAGTATGATACAATTGCTTCCTAGACTGAGGTCGCAGAACCTGAGGGGTCAAGTGACAGTGCCGGATTTTAATAAAAGTGGGAAACAAGAAGGAGGGAATACCAAAAGTCCTAAAATTCCAAGGGACTTCTGAAGGAGGACCAAGACATTTCGCACACAAAGGAGTCACCCAGGCACCTAAAATAGAAACCCAAGGGGGGGGAGGCTGCAACAGAAAAGGAAACAAAAACTTAAGAAACAGGCAATGAAAAAAACCACAGGATTCAACATCCGAACACCACCCTGACAATAATCATGATATAAAAAAACCCGCCGGACAGGATTTAAATGAGAACCTCAAAAACCTTGAAAAAAAAAAACACTATTGACTTTGGCTTCCAAAACAAAAGGAAGAGGGAAAACAGTAGCCACATGTAAAAATAAAAGAAAAACTAAAGTCTTCAAAAGCAAAACACGTTTCTTCTTGGAAATAGATCGACCCTTCCAAGAGGAAACAAGCTGGAGACCTTTATCAATAGCCAAATTCCAATTATACAGAGAATCATCAGGACTGCCAAAATACAGACCCAAAATTTTAAGAGGACCAGAAACAATAAGAATCCCAGCCACAGAAGTAGTAGTTGAGGACAGCACAGAGCAGGGAAAGATCTTAGCCATACTTTTATGAAAATTCAATTGAGAACCTGAAAGAGAACTAAAGTCAGAAAATGGACGTGTGAAACCTAAAGCAGAAAGAGAGGACGTGGTACAAACACATAAATCATCAGCTTACTCAAAAACAGTAGGTATAGAGTGACCACCTGGAAGGAACAGGGGAGGAATAGCAGGACAGGAGCTCAACTTACATAACAAAGGGTCAATCTGGAACACATACTAAAGGGGACTCAAAGGACAACCCTGCCACACTCCCCGTTTACTCAAAAACGCAGCACCAGGAGAATGGTTGACATGAGGGGTGATCTAGGCAGTGTTATATAAAAGCTTAAGCCAAGAGATAAAACCAGAAGGAATATGGTAAAGTGCCAAAACAGAAGACAAAAAGGAATGCTCCACCCAATCAAAAGCCTTTCCTTGATCCAAAGAAAACACTACAGCTCTACTTAAATCAGTACAAGAATACACCACGTCCTTAAGGTGAGACAAAGTATGTAGCATGGAACGACCTGGGATAGCACAAGTCTGAGCTGTGGAAATAATGACGTCTGCTATAGGCAGGAGCTGCCCCAAAAGAATGACAGCCAGAATCTTATAATCCACATTAAGGAGACTCAAAGGTCTGCAGTTCTGTAAATCAGAATGGTCGCCTTTTTTGTAAATTAAAAGCAAAAGAGCGTCCGAAAAATGTTGAGGGACGAAAATGAAGCCAAGACATCATTAAAAACAATAATCAGAGCAGGGGCAAAAAAAAAAAAAAAAAATCAATGAAAGAGTGCTAAAGCTCAGCCGTCAAACCATCTAACCCCAGAGAACTACGCTGTTTCTGTTTCTTAATAGCAGTCATCGTTCCCGAAACAGAAATGGGTCGCACAAGAGCAAGAAGCAGGTCCTCAGAAACCTCATGAATGACCAACTCAGAAAGATACTCAGCCAGATCTAAAACAGACAAGACAGTATCAAACATCCCTTCCACCTGGGATTGTACAATGTGCTTCAAAGACGGAAGAGAAGTATGGTGCACTCCTATGAGGGGATCAACCAGACCATCAATAATCGTGGAAGAGTTCCTATTGGAACAACTCCTATAAGGATCAAATGCAGCCTTAGAAGCCAGTGTACCACACTGAGCTTCAACCTTCAAAAAGAGGGCACGATCATACTGATATCGTTCCATAACAGACTTCAAAGCCTGAATTTGGCTGGAGAGATCAAGACGGAATTCAGAAGCCCTAGAATAAGTATTCAAAAGCTGCTGACGGAGTTGGGAATACCGAAAATAAGCAGAGTGGGACAGAGTGCCAGCAGATTTGATAAAAAAACAACGAAGGTCAGTTTTAGTATCCTCCCACCAGAGGATGGAAGAATAAGCAACCAGTACAGAAACTCTAGCTCGGAACAAAGCCAGACAACCCTGAGAAATAAGAGAATCAATCAACAAAGAACTATTCAACTTCCAACGTATACAAGAAGCAAACGGATAAGGACCAGCACTAGGAGAGCAGAGTAAAGCAACTGCCAAATGATCCAACGTCTCACAGGGAATTACAAAAGTCTGGGAGACCGAAACATTCCTGGAAACGAAGAAAAAATCAATCCGTGTTGCAAGAGCTCCGTAAAAAGTTTTTGCACCCTGCTGGTGAACAGAGGTATTAGCATCCACCAAATGGACCGAAAGGATTGTAGACAAGGTAGTAGCATCACTAAAAAGCTTGTGGGCATTACTAGGTCTATCAGAAACAGAAAGACCACAATTGAAATCACCCCCGAAGTAAACTTGTCGAGTGGTAAATAAATAAGGTTGGATAGCAAGAAACAAAGCAGACCACGCTGCAATACTCTGCGGCACATAAGTATTAATCAAATGAAATGGAACAAAATCAAAAGAACCATCAATAAGAAGAACTCTCCCCAGAAACACATCGAGAACTCTGGAAATCTTAAACCGATGGCCAAAAAACAAAATGCCCACCCCATCACAGAGATCCTCCCCATGCGACCAAAAGGAGGGCCCCACAGTCCATCAATGTCGCACCTGTGCAACCTCAAACCTAGATTTAAGCCTGGTATCCTGAACAAAATAAACATCCTGCTTCAAGGAAAGCAAGAAACCAACAGTAGAAATCTGTTTACAGAAAGATTTCACACTGCACACATTCAAAGTGCAGCACCGCAGAATAGGCTGCTGAGACATGGGCAATAAAGGTCAAAAGAGATGCAGAGAACTGCAATGGGCGTCAGGGGCAGGAAAAAAAGAAACAATTTGACCAAAACAGAAAGCCCATAAAAAAGGAACCCTCACAATCACCTATGAGGGAACTGCATTCTCTGCATCTTTTCCAACGAAGGAGTTTCTCTACCAGATTCAGAAGAAAGGTCCATATGAGAGGAAGAGGCACGAGACGAATCAAAGTCCTCTTCCTCACCTTCAGTATCCCCCCATTGTCTTCTTTTAGCTAGCAACTGGAACTTATTTTGAGTAATAACAGTAGCAGCAGGGGCATGAGACCCAGACTTATGCTCACCCTTCCCACGTTTAGTAGAAGGGACAGTAACAGAGGGCAGATCACTTTGGTGGGGGGGGGGGATAACATCCATCAAAATCAGGACCAGAGAATGGATAGCAGCAACCACAGGAGAAGACTGGGCAGACTCCAGAACCGGAGTAACAGTCTGAGAAAGAGGGGGCTCCTGGGGGGGGAGAAACCGAGAGACACACAAGGTCCAGACTAGTAGTAAGCACTGGGTCAGTAGGCACCAGAGAGAGCTCCTGCTGCCGCTTCTGGACCTGTAACTGGGAATCAGAGATAATGGTAGAATGGTCCCGGGGGACCCTATCAACCCCATTATGTTTAGCCCAGGGACATTGGAGGTAGTTATGACTGCGATCGTCACACAGATTACAAAACTGAGCATTAGGACAACTCAAGCCAACGTGGCCATAAGCAAGGCACAAGGTGCATCTAGGCTGATCACAAGTGTAACTCAGGTGAGTCCGAGAGCCACACTTATGACAGTTGCGAGGCTGGCCAGGGTAGAAACAGATACCTCTATCCCGACCAATGTAAAAGCTAGCAGGAATATGCAGGACCCCCTGCTCAGTTTGCTTAACCTGAACTTTAATCTTCCAGCCACCCGTCCACACTAAATCTTCATCAAAAATAGGGCGGGGAGAATCTAATAGATCACATCTCCGATGAAGCCAAAACTGCACATCATGGATATTTACTCCTTCACTACGAAATAATAAAGTAAGTACTTTCACCAAGGTAGTAAGGGGCATGATTAGGAAAAGGGCCCAAATTGGAGTGTTCTTAACCAGTTCATACTGAGTCCAAAATTTTTTCCAGAGTCTGAACAGTCTTGAAACTAACATCATACAAAGTTTCCCCCTTGTTATGAATGAAAGCAAACAATGCTGAAAGGCTAATTCCCAGAGAGTCTCTAAGCATACCTTGGAGAACAGTACGGCGTGTAGGGGCCGTAGAAGAATCACCAGGAACTTCAATCGAACCGCATTTTTCCACTGAGCAGGTTCCCCAAACAGATTTAAACAAATCAGACATTTTGAAAGGAGGAGTCGAGTCCTCAGGAACAGGAGCAGAAGGAGAAGATTGGTGAGCAGGAGAAGCACAGTGTTCTGTCAGTACCTGTGACTGGACCACAACATCCAAAGAGTCAGCTGTGTTCTCAGTAGCAAGCGGTGGAACAGAAAGATCTGTCTCAGGTTTAACAGGGGGAGAAGATCGAGTAGAAACCAAAGCTGGAGCAGGAGGAAAAACATTTGTAGGCCTTCCAATAACAGCAGCAGCAGAAACAGAACCAGGCAAAGTCCAGGGCTTCCCATCCAAAGATCTCTGCCAGCCAGCAGCATGCAGAGCAGCGTCAGGAGACCAAGTAGCACTCGATTCAACAGCGGTCCTCGAGGAAGGTCTAAGGTGCAAATGGGAGGGTGGGGGAAAAGGCAAATCTGCAGGGAGGTTTCAGAGGCCGGTTGAAGCAGAGTCTGAGGAGCAGAAGACACAGAACAATCGGAGTCAGGCAAAGTGTCTTGTGTAGAAGCATCATCACATATCAACCGTAGAATGAACTGTTTATGCTGAGAGAACATCTGTCACAACACAGCATCAGGAATCACAGCAGCTTCATGGCTGTCCCATTTAGCAGAAGTCTCCATGTCAGATAAACCAGAAGGAACAGTAGAATCCTTATCAAAAGCAGAAGCAGAAGGAAACACACCATCAATGTGAATTTTAGAAGCCTCAGAAGCAGGAACACAAATAGGCTCAGACACCAAGATAGGATCCAAAGGCAGAGCAGAGCCTCCACCACCACCTCCATCACCCACAGCAGGAACATCAGCCATCTTGGAGTCACCGACAAAAGGGTCCCCCCTACTCACAGGAAGCAGAGTAGGGGAATTTTTTATTTGAAAATAGACCATACATCAGCAAATAGAACAACAGAAAAACATTTAGTAAACAAACCAAGGAAAACAGAATTTGTTAACAGAAATTAGAACTCATAGGGACCTTGTATACATTCAGGAAGAAAATTCATAAACAGAAAAATCATTCATAATAGGTCTAAAAGGAAAGAGGGATAGGAGAACAAAAGACATACAACATTTACAAAACTCAAGTAATATATTTCCAATAACTAAGAAAACATTGATTGTCCAAGGTACAACGTACAAAACTCTTTTGCTGTCCCAAAGCTAGTTCAATACGACTAAGTATAACACTATTAGGAAGAAGGGTGTGTTGTAAGGAGAACTGACATCTGGCTTGCCATAAGTGATATTTAACACATGCAAAAATCACAGTCAATGTACTAGGATGATACCTCCCTAGAAAACCCGAATAATCCCCCAAAATCAAACTCTGGTAAGTAATGTGTCTCATAACACTCCAACCCCACCTAATGGCCAAATCCGACCAAAAGGAAATAATATAAGGACAGAGCATAGATAGTGTCGGCAGATAAGGGCCTATGGCCCACCCAGTCTGCCCATTTGAGCTTGTAAGTTCAGTTTGTTTTCCTAGAAGTCTGTTGCCCCTTACCCCTGACCTCCAGAATTCCTTTATGTCTATCCCATGCATTCTTAAATCCCATGATTGTTTCAGCCCCCACCACTTCCTCAGGCAGGGTGTTCCACTTGTCCACCACCCGTTCTGTGAAGAAATTCTTTCTCATGTTTCCTCAGATCGTCCTCCCTCCAACTTCATCCCATGCCCTCTAGTCCTGGAACATCTTTTCGCTTAAAATAGTGTTTTCCTGCACCCTGTTCCTCCCTGTAAGATACTTATATGTCTCTATCATATCCCCTCTCTCCCTCCTCTCCTCCAGGGAGTACATGTTCAGTTCCTTCAACCTGTCTTCATAGGACTTGTGATGCAATCCATGCACCATCTTTGTTGCCCTCCTCTGAACCTTCTCTACCCTGTCTATGTCCTTACGTAGGTATGGTCTCCAGAACTGTACACTGTACTCCAGGTGGGGCCTCACTAGTGTCTTGTATAGCGGAATTATGACCTCCCTTTTCCTGCTGGTGATGCCCCTGCCTATACATCCCAACATCCTATTTGCTTTACCTGCTGCCTTGTCACACTGTTTCCCTACCTTGAGGTCATCAGAGCTGATAACCCCAGATCCCTTTCCTGCTTGGTGCATGCTATATCCTCACCCCAAACTGATATACTGTGCCAGGGTTTTTGTGCCCCATATGCATTATCTTGCACTTCTTTGCATTGAATTTCAACTGCCAAACCCCTGACCATTCTTCAAGTTTCTGCAGGTGCTTCTCATTCTGTCTACACCCTCTGGTGTGTCTACTCTGTTACAGAGCTTTGTGTCATCAGCGAACAGTGAAATTCTGCCTTCTAGATCCTCGCCATGTCACTGATGAAGATGTTGAATAGGACCGGTCCCAGCACTGATCCCTGTGGTACCCCACTGGTCACTCTTCCCTCTGTGGAGTGACAGCCATTTACCACCACCCTCTGTGTTCTGCCACCCAGCCAGTTACCTACCCACCACACTACTGTCCTGCTACGCCCATATTCCCCAGTTTGTGTAATAGTCTTCTATGTGGCACAGTGTCAAAGGCCTTGCTGAAGTCCAGATAGGCCATGTCCACTGCCCTCCCTGATCCACCTCCCTAGTCACCCAGTCAAAAAATTCAATGAGGTTGGTCTGACATGACCTCCCCCTGGTGAAACCATGCTGCCTTGGGTCCTGTAGTCCATTGACAACCAGATGTTCCACCAATCTCTCCTTCAGTAGTGCTTCCATGATCTTCCCCACTACCAAGGTGAGGCTGACTGGTCTGTAGTTCCCTGCTTCCTCTTTGTTCCCACTTTTGTATAAGGGGACTACATCTGCTGTCCTCTAGTCTTTGGGTACCTCCCCTGTTTCCAGTGATCGACTAAACAGGATAGCCAGAGGTTCAGCCACCACCTCTCTTAGTTCTTTAAGGACCCTGGGGTGCACCCCATCTGGCCCCATTGCTTTATCAACTCTTATTACTTCCAGTTCCTTCAGGACCCTTTCTCGTGTAAAGGGACTTGTGTCCATTTCTGCACCATTCTCACACCTTGTACTCCCTTCAGACCCATTACCCTCCTCTTCCTCAGTAAAGACTGAGCAGAAATACCTGTTCAATATGTCAGCTTTACAGTTGTCATCCTCCACGTGGCCCCCATCCTCCCCCTTCAGTCTCACTATCCCTCCCTTTGTCTTTCTTTTTTCACTTATGTATCTGTAAAAGGTTTTGTCCCCTCTACCCACTGATTTTGCAATGTGTTCTTCTGTCTGAGCTTTGGCTTCCCTTACTGACCTCCCTGCGCTTATCCTGGTACTTCTCCCTATCCGCTTCTGCCTGTGTCTCTTTGTATTGCCTGAATGCAATCTTTTTGGCTTTCACTTTCTTTGCTACCTCTTTGGAAAACCATAATGGTCTCCTCTTCCTTTTCCTCTTGCTAACCTGCTTAATACACATTTCTGTTGTTCTTGTAATCCCCATTTTAAATACTGCCCACTGTTCCTCAACCCCTGATTCCTGTCCCATTCCCCTTAATGCCTCTTTCAAGTATCTCCCCATTTTCCCAAAGTCTGTCCCCCTAAAATCCAGGATACGTGTTTTTGTGTGGTTTGGTTCTGCTCTTTCTGTGATTTCAAACCACAATGACTGGTGGTCACTGTTTCCCAGGTGCTCCCCGTTTCCCAGGTGCTCCCCACTGTTACCCCCATCACACTGTCCCTGTTTGTGAGCACAAGGTCCAGTATTGCCTTCTGCCGAGTTGGTTCCATGACCAGTTGCTTGAGAAGGCACCCTGAAGAGTCCAGGATAAATCTGCTCCTAGTTGATGCTGCTGCTGGGATGCTCCAGTCCACGTCTGGAATATTAAAGTCTCCAACCAGTACTACCTCACCCTTGTCTGCCATCCTTTGGATGGCTAGCATCAACTCTATCTGTTTCTTCCTCCTGGGCTGGTGGTCTATAGACCACACCTGTCAGGATGGCTGTCCCCATTTTCCTTTTCAGCTTAACCCACAGTATCTCTCCCCATTTGTTCCTCCTGGATCTCTGTGGCCCTTATGTCATTTTCACATAGTGCCACTCCTCCTCCCTTCCTGCCTGCTCTGTCTCTTCTGAATATGTTGTAGCCAGGTATGGCCATCTCCCAGTCGTGGTTATCATTACACCAGGTTTCAGTGATGCCACAATGTCCAAGTCTGACTGCACCATGACAGCCTCAGATCTTCCATCTTGTTGCTAAGGCTCCTGGCATTTGCACACATGGCTTTCCATGATTTGACCTCCCTAGACTGTTTCACTGTTCTACTCCAGCCCCTTCCTTGGTTGTCATTTATCCCTGGTTCTCCTTGCTGTCTGCCTTTCTGCTGAATTTTGCCGTTTTTCTGCTTATCCACCTCTTGGGCAGGAAGAAATGTTCTAATGTTTCAATCTGTTCCACACAACCCGTTCTGAGACATTCTCTGTCAGCAATAGGTTTATGTTTTAAGTTACCCCGGACCCCTAACTTCCCATGACAGCAAAGCCATTGGACATCCCACATATGAGGTGGTACCCTATGATCCATTAAAAGACGAAGGGCCTGTGAAAGCTTAGTAGGGACACAAAAGAGGAAATCCACTTGAACATAGAAAACATTACCCATAATTTCCAAATAAAATTCTTTGAGGAACCTCATGCAATTGTGCCTTGCCCAATTTCCATTCCCTCAGTTTTTGAACTGCGGAATCTGCATAGGAAGGAGCCGCAGCAGCCATATTCCTTTTAGGAATACCTCCACCTTCCCAATGTGACAAAAATGAAGAAAATAAAAGCTGAGTCCAAGCCGACCATGGGTGGTCCTGAGGCTGGACTATTTCTTGGAAAGAGGCTATCATAAAAAATGAATGGAAAAACACTATAGGGTTTATCATCCCTAAACCCCCTTGACTAATTTTCAAATAAGTAAAAGCACGTTTTATCAGGTTTAACTGGCTACCCCACACCATTTGAAAAAAACAACTATATAACCTAGTTTCTAAAGAAATGGGTACCGGAAAAACTGAACATACATGTAAAAAAATGGGTAATAAGAATTTCTTAATAATTAATACCCGTTTCTTTTTAGAAAATCCCCAGGATTTCCATTGTTGTACTTTCCGTTCTCCAGTAACAAGACACTTCTCCCAGTTGAAAAAAGCTAAATCCCCTTTTCCAAAATGGAGACCTAAAATGGTAAGTGAATCAGAGACCAAAATACCCCCCAATATCATTAAGTAATGGAGAGTCACCAATCGCCAAACATCTACATTTCCCATAATTCAGCTTAGTGCCATTTAGAGCAGAGAAACGGGTAACCACATGTAGTGCCTCTAAGAAGGGACATCTACCACCAATAAACATATATCTGCATACGCCGAAATTTTTTGGGCAGGTAAGGTAATCGAAGGAGATAAACCCTGAATGGACCTATTATTTTCAATCTCCCGTAAAAGGGGGTCCAATACAAATGCATACAATAAAGGGCTGATAGGACAACCCTGCCGAACCCCTTGATTTAACTGAATTTCTGAACCTAAATAATTATTAATAAGCGGGCAAGAGCCAGCCTTGGAATATAACGTGTTAAGAAATTGGATAAAGGGCCTAGGCATCCAATATCAACCTAACACTTGAAAAAGAAAAGCATGGGGCACAGAATCAAAAGCTTTTGCTTGATCCAGAGCCAGAACAAAACCGGATAGCTTTTTTTGGGCCCCAAATTCGCACACATCCCTAAGGAGTTTCAAATTTTGTTGAATCGAATGGTGGGGGACAGAACACGTCTGTGCAGGATGAAGCACCCCTTGAGCCACCACTTGAAGCAGTTTACACAATATAGTGGAAAGAATTTTGTAATCAGTATTCAGGAGACTAATTGGTCTCCAATTACCAAAATCCGAAACATCTCCTGCTTTATAAATGAAAGTTAAAATAGCCAAATTAAACTTCACATTACCGAAACCAAATTGAAGAATATCATTATAGACAGCGGCCAATATGACACACATGTTGTCCTGAAAAACTTTATAAAATTCATTCGTTAGTCCATCCAAACCCGGCGAAACCCCCGTACGAAGGGAGCTAATGACTGCCTGCACCTCCAGTGGGGTAATGGGCCCTTGTAATAGATCTGCATCTGCTTGGGAAATAGCAGGGACTGGAAAATGTAAAACATCATCCCAAGAAGCAGTCGGAATAAATCCCGTACCAAACTGTAAGGAAACCTGACGTTCAGCCACTTCCAGCATTCCTGCTAAAGAAGTTTTCAGCTGTCCTGAGGAATCTCGAAGCCCTGTCATAAGCTTCCTCTCAATCTTATGTTTACATGCCATGTATGGGTCCAGAAAAGGTTGCTGATGAGTACCAAACTTCAGTTCGGCATGAATCGAAGCAGCCCTCTGGTATTGATACTGAAGCATGTTTCGCCTTGCAATCCTCATCTGAGACTGAACATCCAAATCCCGAGACCGGGGATGTGATTGCAATTTATAATATTGATTCCTAAAATGCAAATATTGTAAATATTCTGAAGAACATTTCCGTTTGCCATAAGCAATAAAAAAATCCTTGACTGCTAACTTGGTGTCTGTCCACCACGTGATCCAATCAGTGAAAAACACAGCCACCGATTTTCTAAGGATCATAAAATCCTTTAGCTGGGCCAAAAAAAACTGCCTCAGACAATAAGAGGGAATTCAACTTCCATCTGCTGGCAAAGGCAGGAAAAAAGGTAGGAATTTGATGTAAACTGAACTTACCATACAAAAACCTGTGGTCCAAAAAATCACAAGGTAGTACTAAACAAACCAAAGGGACTAAATACTGGGAAAGAAAAAGATAATCAATCCTAGTTTGAAAAGAAGCCCTTCTGTAAGTAAAACCATTTGATGTATGTAATCCTCTGAAAGCATCTTTCAACTTAGCCACCGCTACCATCTGTGAGAGAGCATGAGCATCACAATATGCTTTCTGCTGAATATCATTTTTAAGACGAATATCCAAACTACAATTCATATCCCCACCCCAGACCACATGCTTAGAGGTGAATAAATATGGTTTAAGTTGATTAAATAAAGCAACTCGAGATGTCTTCATTTGTGGAGCATAGGTATTAATCAGTCTGAAACTAAAACCCCGGAATAAGCAGTCCAAAATTAAAGCCCTTCCTGGCTGAACATCCACCAACCATGTGATGCGAACAGAGGGATGCGAAAAAAGAATACCCACCCCATCCGCAGCATCTTCCCCAAATGACCAAAAAGAAGGGCCATCCCACCAGAGTCTTTTTACCTGAGTCACCTCAAGCAGGGAAGACAAATGTGTCTCCTGAAGAAAGATGACATCTACTTTCAAATCCCTACACTGCTGTAAGCAAAGTAAGCGTCTTTTATAGCTCTTTATGCTACAGCAATTGAGATACTATGTTTAAACAGGCCATGAAAACAAAAAGGTGGAAATTCAGGGTTTATCTTGCTTCCGCTTTCTGCCCTTTTTCTTTTTAACATCCAATAAATCCGTGCCCCCCTCATCCTCAATCTCCATGGTAGAGGTCCCATCAGACTTCAGCAGCTCGGGGCCGCCCTCACCCTCGAGGTCAGACAATGCTGAAAAGGAATTTTGAGTAGGGCAGACCCCCCCCATCCCAACCGTGCAACTGCTGGCTCGTGTAACCCTCCGAGGAGTTTGGAAAGGAGTATCTGAAGAAGGTACCACCAAAGGGTCCCCTACAGGGGGTTGCAAAACAGAGGGCTCAGAACGTTGTGAAAGGGGGGGGTTCTGAAACCTGTTGTGGAACCAGAGTTATGGATTGGTCCCCGGTGCCCTCCACTATACTTCTGTCCATAACAGGGACCTCAGGGACCTGCACCTGACCCTGACTAGTAGCAGGAGTAGACTCCCTACTCTGAGAAGGGGCTGGATGAGACTGACATCTACCCTGAGCCTGGGATATCAATTCTTCCTTATTTAAACCCCCCTGTCTATTCTGGCCTGCCCATGGACATTGATGATATGCATGGCCAGACTCATCACACAGATTACATTTAAACACATTTCTACAAACTTCACTATCATGATCAAAATCCAAAGTGCATTTGACTTTGTCACATGCACTGCTTAAATAATGTCGGCTACCTAGCGATAGCAAGCTTTGGGTTGTCCTGGATAGAAGCACACTCCTGGTCTTTGCCCAAGAAAAAGCTATTTGGAACATGTAGGACCTCATTATTTATCACATGCAATTTAACTTTAAAACACCAGGCCCCAGTCCAAATCCCTTCAGTGTCAAGGATTGGCTCAGGAGGGCCTAGAACCATGCATTTGTGTTCCAACCAATACAAAATATCACCCACATTCACCCCCTCATTTCTAAACATAACATTAATAGTTTTAAATAGAGGTTTAGTGATGGGAATAGCCCAGAAAGGTAGCCATAGGGGCAAAGACTTACAGCTCTCATATTTATGCCAGAATTTATCCAAACCAGCCACTTGTTTGAAACTAATATCAAACGTATCTTCCCCCCGAATATTAATCAAAGCATAAATATCCACAGGCAAAAACTGCATCGAGTCCAGTAACAGTTTCCTTGCCACATAAAGTCTGTCCGGGTGTTCAGGTAAACCACCCCTATAACGCAAACGGACCGCATTCCGCTTCGGGGCTTGTTCTAATTTATTTTGTTTGAAGAGATCCGAAAAACGAGGACCCTTCCTTGTCTCCTGGCCTTCTGGCAACTGTACAGATGAACGCCGCAGTGGATTATCTGCCCCAGCACCCAAAATAATGTCAGACCGAGAACTCCCATTTAAAGTAGAAGGCTGTACAATCTCTGACTGAGATTCCAAAAGAGGAGACTCACCAACCTTCACAGTCGTTCGGGGAGGACCCGATTCTAATGGGGAAAAGGACAGCCAGGTAGGATCAGCCACCACCTACCGTCTGGCTGTTGAATCCACCCAGCCTGCGACAAGGCCAAATCCTCGGACCACTCTGCTGCAGAACCGGTAGCCATACTCGCACCACCAGTGCGTCCGTCTTCTGTAACCAACTCCACCACTTCCTCTGCCACTGACGCTGCCCTCGCGATAACAGATGATTCCTCCTGTACAACAGTCCGTAGTGTTTCTGGCTGCAAACTGTGACTGCAATCCGCACCAATATCCATCCCAGGAGTAGCTAAAGCAACAACTGTATCCTTAGGCGAAACTCCAGGTAATGATTCGATAATTCCATTACGACTCCAGTCTGCACGCGCAACAGCCTGCATTTCTCCAGAAAATGACTCATTGGCAAGCTCCGTAGCAGGCTGCACCTGCTCCACAACCTCATTCAAATCCATCGGCAGAGCCTCTGCCTGCACGTCCTCCTCCATGACGATCCTCGCACAGACTGCGAGTAGGGGAATTTCCCTGGTGCCCTAGACAAATTTCCCCCATTCACTAAAAATACCACCAACAGCTTAATCTGGTTCAAGATCAGTTGGCATTCATCTGTACCCCTCCCCTGGGTTGTGCCTGAAAATAGGCAGAATTTGTCTAGGGCACTTACCTGGTCAACAAAAACTAAATAAATACATTGTTTTTTCCAACATATTGCCATGTTAAATTAATGAAGAGCACAGCTGAGCACTCCACAATTGCACTTTGCCGGGCAGCCAGTGTAGCGGTACAGCTTCCGCTTGTAATGCCAACATCCATGGTTTGGAAGTGAGCCCTGGATGTCGGAGGGACATCGGGGGGGGGGGGGTCAAGTGCCCCAGAGACTGCTCTTCTCCTCTAGGGTGGAAGGGGGAAGCATCTGGCATTTGACCAACCTCTTGGTGACAGCGAGACTGTGACACCCCTTTCCCAGGAGAGGAGAATGGCCACTAGGCAGCTCAATCCTGTGCCCCCTCCCCCTCCTCATGCCGGCTCCTGAACCCGGGTCACCAGTGTGGCGCGAGGTGAGGCAGAGATGCCTCAGCCTCAGCGCCACTGGTCTGGCTCAAATTTTTTAACAATTTAAATATCAATATGCTCAGTCTGGGTATTTTTCTGCAGACCAGACTCTTGTTATTATTTGACAGCGGTTTTAGAGGGCAGATGTACATAATGGAACTAATGAACACGTTTGTAAGCAACCATGGCTTGGACTGTGCAGGGGAACTGGTTGCAGGGGAGGGCATTTATTCTGCATGGGATTTGTGGTGGGGCTACTGAGTGGCCACAGTGATGCTAACTAGAGCAACTAGCTGTACTGGGTGTTTCAGTGCTGAATGTAGGGTTATATTATGGTGGAGACAGTGGAGATTATTGGACCACCGACGGACCTATGCTATTAGCATCAGGTCACGTTTCACTACTTTTTCAACTCAGATTTTGGGTTTTTTTTTTTTTTTTTTAGTTTATTTGAGTTGTTGGGCTTCACCCCTAACATCCCCCAGGCCCCCGTAGAAAAAAAAAAAAAAAAAAAAAAAAAAAAGAGGGAATGGGGGGGCCAAATCAAACTAACAAAACCAACATTAACAGTAAGCACGCACTGTATTCATGAAAGATTTATGCTAATTGTGCAGTGCTGGTTCGATAATCTCCAGTATCACATTACGGGGCACAGTTGCTGCTGTTAGGAACTGCTGCGGCATACTGGCAACTTGTGTGGGCAGAATACCTAAAGTTTTCCCAGTCACACCTCTCACTGTACCATGGGGCTCCTACACACATCTCTCTCCCATTGGCTAACTACATTGGCACTAAGGGGTCTCCAAGCAACCTATCATGCCCTGCCTAGGGACCCCGACAAGCCTTTTTTCAGTGCAGTTCCTTGCCGGCTGCAGGTACTTGGAGGCTGCATACTGTATCCTATCCCCACCCCACAGCAGGAATCCCACTCCTGGGGGGAGGGCCTCAAACAACTGGCACAACAACCCACTAGAGACAGGGCTATCCTAGATCTAGTACTGACTAACAGGGAAAGGATCACAGATCTCCCAGTAGAAGGTCACCTGGGGGCCAGTGACCATCACATGGGGGCCAGTGACCATCACATGGTATGGTTCAATTTGCCCACTAGAACAAAATCATCCCATTCCAAGGCAAAAATACGGGACTTCAAAGGAGCTGACTTTGATAAGATGGCCACCAGAGTTAAGCTAGCCCTGCCAAAAAGAAATACAGGTGAGGGGGTACAGGCAAAGTGGGCAAGCATTAAAGATGCAATACTTGAAGCAACATCCCATTGTGTTAGTGAGAAAAGGAAGTGCAAAAGAAGAAGGAAACCACTTTGATTCTCAAATAGAGTAGCAGAAAAGGTCAGAGCCAAAAGGCTGGCCTTCAGGAAATATAAGGAAACGCAGCAGGATGAAGATAGGGAGGCATACCAAAGTTCCCTAAGGGAAGCAGGGAAGGCAGTAAGACAGGCAAAGGCCCAAACTGAGGATACACTAGCACGAACAGTAAAAGAAGGTGACAAGACTTTCTATAGATACATTAGTGAAAGGAGAAAGTCCAGGGGGGTATTGCTAAGATCAAAGGGGATAAGGGTGCATGTGAGGAGGAGGACCATGTAAAAGCATCTATCCTAATTAGATACTTCTGTTCAGTATTTAATGAAGAGAAGGTAGGGAAGGACGCACAGCTCTGCACCATGGACGCAGAGGGGAGGAAGGTGTGCACTAGTTCCTTCACAAAAGAAAGGGTCCTACAAGAGCTCGATAAGCTCAGGTGGACAAGGCAATGGGACCTGATGGCATACATCCCAGAGTACTAAAGGAGCTAAGTGTGGAACCAGCAGAGCCATTATCAGAACTGTTTAGTGAGTCTCTGCGCACAGGAGAGGTCCCAGAAGACTGGAGAAGGGCTCATGTGATCCCGCTCCACAAGAGTGGTAGCAAGAAGGAGGCAGGGAACTACAGGCCAGTCAGTCTTACCTCAGTAGTGGGCAAGATTATGGAGACACTCCTTAAGGAAAGGATAGTGCAACACCTGGAATCCATAGGAGCACATGGTCCAAGACAGCATGGGTTTACAAAAGGAAGGTCCTGTCAAACTAATCTCATAGATTTCTTTGGGTAACCAGAGTGGTGGACCAAGGGGGAGCAGCTGATGTTGCCTACCTTGACTTCGGCAAAAGCTTTCGATACTGTTCCACATAGAAGATTGATTAATAAGCTGGGTAGGCTCGGGGTGGGTCAGACGTTGGTCAACTGGGTGGCAAACTGGTTGATGGGCAGAAAACAGAGAGTGGTGGTAAACAGTATACAGTCAGAAAGAGATGCAAGTTACAAGTGGGGTACGTCAGGGACCAGTCCTGGGGCCAGTCCTCTTTAATATCTTCATCAGTGACATTGCAGATGGACTGGAGGGTAAAGTTTGTCTTTTTGCAGATGACACCAAGATCTGCAACAGAGTAGATGATCCAGATGGTGTGGGCAGAATGAGAAGAGATCTGGATAAACTAGCAAAATGGTCAGAAGAGTGGCAACTGGGGTTTAACACAAATAAGTGCAAGATCATGCACATAGGGAAGAGAAACCCTGAAGCCACCTATAGGCTGGGAGGGGAGTTGCTGGCAGTCACAAGGGAAGAGAAAGACTTGGGCATCATCATCATCGCCGATGACCTGAAATAACCCAAGCAGACCTCTAAAGCAGAAGGTAAGGCTAGAGGGATGTTGGGGTGTATTAGCAGGTGTATCACAAGAAAAGGAGGTAATAATTCCTCTTTACAAGACACTGGTTAGGCCCCATCTGGAGTACTGCGTGTAGTACTGGAGGCCACACCTACACAAGGACATTAACCAAATTGAGGCAGTCCAGAGAAGGGCAACCAAAATGGTGCAGGGACTACATCAGAAAACATACGAGGACAGATTAACTGAACTCAATATGTATACCCTAGAGCAAAGGAGGGAGAGAGGTGATATGACTGAAACATTCAAACACCTCAAGGGCATTAACAAGGTGAAAGAGTCTAACATGTTTCAATATAAGAAAAATAGCAGGACAAGAGGACACAGCATGAGATTAGATGGAGGCCAATTAAAGGGTAATGTGAGGAAGTTCTTTTTCACAGAAAGGGTGGTGGATGCATGGAACGGCCTACCTCAGGAAGTGGTGGATATGAATACGGTGCAGGGCTTCAAACAGGCATGGGATAGGCATAAGGGAGCAATACAGATGAGTATGACTAGATAGAGCAAAGGCTTATGGCACATTCATAAGGTAGAAAAAGAAATGGGCAGACTGGATAGGCCTTGCGGTCCTTATCTGCCGTCAACTTCTATGTTTCTATGTTTCCCATAGAAAAGCCACCCCTTGCAGCTGTCACCACCTCTCTCCCATCAGGTGGGGGTGCGGGTTCCAGCAGTGGTGGGGAGCACAAAATCAGTCCAAATATCGAAACCTTTTTGTCACTTAATTGCTGGACTCAGACACTCCAAATGAAGGACAGTGTGGGGGCATAGCATTAAACTGGGGAGAGGGTGCTAGACCCTGACCACTCCTCCAGCTTTCTCAGGCCTCTGCTCATCCTTTCCTCGGCCCCCCAACCCCCCGGAGTGTCCACTCTACTGCAGATTTTGGTGTAGTCCATAAACAGGCAGACCTTTCCTTCTAGGTCCTCTGCAATGTCACTTATTTTTCCCCCTTCCCCTCCTCCCAGACAGCAGCACCATCAATCTGACGTCCGCCGGCACTTACCTTTTCGGACGTCTTCCCCCAGAGTATGCCTCCCAGCCAAGCTCCGTAAGCTCAACTGGAGAACGGATTCAGTCCAGGCGGGTGTGCTCAGCTGGTCGTGTGCGAGGCCTGTGGGTGCCCCTCCTCATCCTACCGCTGTTTTTTTTTCCCGGTTTTCCTGTCCCTGAGGAAGCATGGGGGGCGTTGACATCATTGTGCATGCACAGATGTCTGCTACACCTCCCAACTGTTTGGCCCAAGGTGCCTTTCCCAGAGCTTCCACCAGGGGCCAGACAAGCATCAGGCCCTGACCACCCTCCCCCCTGGACAGCAGTCCTATGAATACTCAATCTTCCTGCCCCCGACTGGCTCTCTGACACCTCAGATTTGCTTCCAAACCCGGATTATCGGCATCGCAAGCGGTAGCACTACCACTGACCCAGTAGCCCAGCCTGCAGTGTCACTTACAAAGGCATTAAAGAGGACTAGTCCCAGCACTGATCCCTGAGGTACCCCATTGGTCACCCTCCCTTCTCAGAAAAACAATGTCAAACAATCTGGCAGATTTATTTGACTGAATGACCAAGGAATTAGATCAGGGTGAGCAATGCATGTGGCCTTCCTGGATTTCAGCAAGACCTTCAACACCATTCTACATAAATGACTTGTAAGCAATATATGCAGCCTGGGAATGGGCCACAAGGTGGTAAACTGGGTTAGAAACTGGTTGAGTGATACAACAAGGCCCTATACGCAACAGGTAGACTACACCTGAGCAGGGAGGGATCTCGGTTCCTAAAGCAGAAAATAGGGGATTTCATTCAAACAAAGTACAATTTAAACTAGGTGGGGGTGGGGGCAAGAAGTGGATAGTAATGGATGGTACCAGTCAAGGGAGTCCCTTTTGCTTCCCCCAACACCTAGGATGGAACATAACTTAGACAGGGGTATGATTTGTGAAAACAGGAAGGAAAATGAAAGGTATGGTTCACATTGGAAGGTGGGCAGAAGATTCAGGAGGGAAATGAGTAGGCAATAATTAACAGAGAGTGGTGACAGGGTTGAATGAACTGCTGGAAGAGTTTGTGGCATTACGGATGGTGGATAGCTTCAAGAGGGGGTGGAACATGGTCAGGGAAGGGTCAGGGTGGAGACAGCAGGGAGATGGGGAGCAGTGGTGGTTTCACAGACTGTGTGCTGCACACTCAGTCAGACTACACATACTGTAAGGTGAATAAAATGCTTGGGTTCATAGCCAGGGGTATCACAACCAGAAGAGCGGAGGTCATTCTGCCCTTCTACAGATCCCTGATGAGACCACATCTGGAGTACTGTGTGCAGTATTGGCGCACAAATTTGAAATGAGACATGAAGCTCCTGAAAGGGAAGGGGGGTCAGAGAAAGGCAACTAAGATGATCTGAGGAATGGGTGAAAAACTGTATGAGGATTGAGGAAACACTGAGGGAGCTCAACATGTATTCTATGGAGTAGGGTTACCACCTTTTAAGAAGCCCAAAGTGGGACATTTCTTACTGAAACATGATTTTTCGCAGGACAATATGTAACCTCAACCAATGCAATAGACTTTTTTCTCTAAATAATCAAAATGCAGACTAAGCGTTGCCGTTTTTTAGGTGTCTCTAGTATTTCTTATCATTTTAAGGTATATTAGTGAAATTACTATAGTTTTTGCAACATTTAGAAGGAAGTCTGAAAATTTATTTTTCTACTATAATGTCAGGACATGTAGTATTTTTCATGTTTTTTTTTTTTTTTTTACAGGACACCGCTGCCCAAATCAGGACTGTCCCGCAGAAATAGGGACAGGTGGTAACTCTAATATCGAGAACTGAAGAGAGAGTGGGGGGACATAAAGACCTTTAAGTACTTAAATGGCATAAACAGTGTTAGCACTGACAGCTTGTTCAGGTTAAAAAGAGACCGCATCAGGAGTACTGTGTATGGTACTGACACACTAATTTGAAAAGAGACATCAAGTTCCTGAAGGGGGCACAGAGAAGAGCAACTAAGATGATCCTATGAATGGGTGAGAATTAGAACTGTATGAGGAAAGACTGAGGGAGCACAACCTGTACTACCTGGAGAATAGAAGAGAGAGTGATTATAATAGCAATAAGGCACTCCCAGGGGTTATGTTGACGGTTAGTTAATCACCCTCTTGGGGCATGTGGCACTCATCTATACTTCGTGTACCATTACACCACTGTAGTGTGAATAACAGACCGTTAACATAACCTCTGGTTATGACTTCTTGTTTAAAAACATACTACCACCATACTGGTGTTACCACAACAAAATGTGTTTGTTTACCTTCCTTTATCAACTCTCTCTGCAACTCTTTGACTTGTGAACAGCACCAGCACAGTCTAATCACTCTAGGTACAGTGGAAGAAGAAGAGGTTATTGCATCATGAGTGTCTGCTCTGTTTGTGGGCGTTCATAATTTTCAGGATTTTTGCAATACAACTATGTAAATAATTGTCAACAAAACAAGATTGTGTATTATTAAACCATTACCATGCATTTCAGTTCTGCTAGGAAAGAAAGCCAATTAAATCATCATTTCCTGTACAGTGACGCAAGTAGCAAACAGTATGGCTTCCTCTCACTGCTACAGTGACCCACAGTAAAGCAGCAGTATAAGTAAGGCACTCAGCGCTCTGGAAGAAAAAGTAAAAAGTCACTTATAGATGTAACAGGGCGTGGAGAATGATGGGGTGTTTTAAAGGGGGGACCAGCAGGACATACAGAATAATGGGGTGCACTAAAAGAGGAGCAAACAGGGGGTGGAGAATGATGCAGTGCATTAAAGGGGCGGCAAGCAGGGCATGGAGAATTATGGGTGCATTAAAGGAGGGCCTGTAGGGTGTGGAGAACGATGGAAAGCATTAAAAGGTCAGCAGGGCATGGAAAGTGATGGGTTACATTAAAAGGGTGGTCCAGTAGGGCATTAAGAATGATGGAGTGCATTTAAATGGGGTGGCTAGCAGCGAGTGGAGAATGATAGGGTGCATTAAGGGGGGGGTCAGCATTACGGGGGGGCCTGCAGGGTGTGGAGATTGATGGGGTGCTTTAAAGGGTGGACCAGCAGGGCATAAAGATCAATGGGGTGCACTAACAGGAAGGCAAGCAGTCCCAGCCCGTCGGCGCAGCAGTTGGATTTCTGCTTGCGATGCTGGCAACCCGGGTTCGGGAATGGACCCAGGGTGGTGGCTGAGTGATGAGGCAGGGTGCTAGCGGGGCCCTAGGCAGCCCGCAGAAGTGGCCTGACATGGAGCAAAAAAAAAAAAGGAAGCAAGCGGGGGAGAATGATACGTTGCATTAAAGGTGGGCCATCACAGATAAAAGTTGCCATTCTGACATGCCCCACAACCCCATCCAGATGTCATATATAGTATTTTGTAACATTTTCTTGGTGGTCTAGTGGCTACCCTGCCTATCCTTGATCCCCTGTGTAGAGACCCGAAACCTGTCCTTGGAGATTAGTGAAACACCACCACACCCACCCTGGCAGGTAGTGTCCCACCAACCATTTCCAACCGTTCTGGCCAACAACTGGCGACCGTCACATCACTGCACTCTCCATCATGTACAGTCTCTAACTGAGTTGTCAATGACCGCGTAATGTATACTGTTATGGTGGTGGGACAGTAACCACCATGGTGGGTGGTGTACGGCAGTCAACTAGACACCTGGTGCAGGTTTTGTGTCAGTATACAGGTGTTCGGGTCACCAACACCCTCTACCATCTATAACATAAACAATTTCTTAAAACATTTATTATGGGGTTTTCTGGTTTAGGTCAGACTCTATGGTAGAAGACTGCTGAAAGTATGCACTGTCATTAATATACCATGCCCATATATTTTTTTATCAGCACCAACTGCACCCAATGGGTTAAGTGCTCTCTGTGTGCAAATAAAAGTGGCTAGAAAATGTCTTGTATAGATTACGTACATTTAATGGAAAAGTCACTTAGGCAGTGCTCTGGCTAAGAAGATAAGTTTCAAAAACGACTATTTTGTGAACTTAGGCAGGTGATGTTTCGCCACAAGTGTACCTGGGCAATTAGAATGACCAAATCTAGCTACTGCAAATCCACCCTGACCTCATCCTGGGGGAATGCTAGTTTTTTTTGGGACAACCTAAAGGAACTGAATGGAAAATCCAGGATGCCTCCCCCCGCCCAGCTAACTGTCAACAATAACATCACCTCGGACCCACTCACAATCACCAGCGGGCTAAATACAACATTTTCTGACCTATGCTCAGTTCTCCATAATGACTTCTTCGACCCCACACCTATGACCCCAGAACCCAGCAATACCTACCCCCCTCTACCTCAGGGTTATTACTATGAGCGAAGCAAGTTCTTACCTTCAAAAGCCCTAGGGGCTCAAACTACTGCAAAGACTCCTTTGACATGAAAATCCTTAACTTGGTACTGGACTCTCTACTCCCCCCTCTGACTGATCCCCTTAACCTCTCCCTATGCCTTGGACAGTTCCCAGCCAACTGGAAGGTAGCTACCATCACGCCAATACTAAAGACTGGAGACCCCACATTACCCAATAATTACAGACCCATCTCCATACTCCCTCCCCTCTCGAAAGCCCTGGAAAAAGTCATTGCCACACAACTCACAGACTACCTGATTACACACGGCATCCTATGTAGGGAACAGCATGGTTTTAGAGCCGGTCACAGCACAACTACTGCCCTCTTAGAGTTCTACAACTCGCTGCACAATGCCCTAGATAAGAAGCTGCTAGCAGGAGCCGTATTCATAGACCTGTCAAAAGCGTTTGACACAGTCTCCCACACCCTGCTCCTAAATACTCTCCACCACACCGGCCTGTACCCTGGTCCCATAGCTTGGTTCCCAAGCTATCTCACAGATAGGTCCCAATGTGTGAAGATAAACCGCACCCTCTCACCCACCCTACCAGTCTGCTCGGGGTTCCCCCAGAGCTCCATCCTTGGCCCACTGCTATTCAGCATCTTCCTGAATTCCCTGCCTAAATCCTGTCCATGTAACCTTCTACTCTACGCAGATAACGCGGTAATGTATGCCTCCCACTCAGATCCCACAGTCCTTCAATCCTCCCAACAACTTGCCTTCAACCACGTCGAAAACTGGTTCACTGACCACAGACTTGTGGTCAATATAAAAAAAGACTAAAACTATGCTCTTTTCCCCATCGCCAGAGTAAGGACTACAATGCCCAACTAACAACTGTTTCCAAAACCCACCTCCATCTGGAGTGGGTCCACACGTACAAATATCTAGGCATTACTTTCGATCCTACTCTGTCTTTCCACCCACATAGCTGCAATGTTTCTTCGGCCACAACATGCGCACAGGTTCATTGTATCGGCAAAGCCTGCCTACCGCCAGAGGCCCTACACATTGCCATTAGCTCCTCTGTTCTCTCCCATGTGGACTATAGAAACATAGAATTTGACAGCAGATAAGGACTGCTTGGCCCACCCAGTCTGCCCATTTCCCTACCTAATGGATAAGCTGCAGATCCTAGTTAACCAGCAGCCTACTTCTTCCTACCCCACCCCTAGAATTGCCTTATGACTGTCCCATGCATGCTTGAATTCCACTACTGTTTTGACTCCACAACCTCCTCCAAAGGCCGTTCCATGCATCCACAACCCTCTCTGTGAAAAATACTTCCTTAAATTACCTCTGAGCCCCGTCTTCAAATTGTGCCCCTTGTTCTTGCACATCTCTTTTGAAAGATGCTACCCTCTTGGACTTTGTTGATTCCCTTGAGGTACTTGAAAGTTTCTATCATGTCCCCTCCCTCCTTTCCTCGAGGCTAACATATTAAGCTCCTAAGTCTCTCTTCATATGACTTCTGGTGCAGACCCTGCACCATTTTAGTTGCCCTCCTCCGGACAGCTTCCATTCTGTCTATGTCTTTGCAGAGATTGGGTCTCCAGAACTGCACGCAGTACTCCAGATGGGGTCTCACCAGCTGTCTGTACAGAGGGATAATAACTTCCTGTTTTCTACTGGTGATGCCTCTCCCTATGCATCCCAGTATCCCCCAAGCCCTCCTTACTGCCCTCTCACATTGCCTGCCCACCTTTAGGTCATCTGATATGATTACCCCAGGTCCCTTTCCATTTTTGTTGTTGTTAGTATCTCACCCACCATTGTGTACTCTTCCCTGGATTTTTTTTTCCCAGGCATTACCTTGCACTTCTAGCACTGAATCTAAGCTGCCATACATTTGACCATTCCTCTAACCTTGCCAAGTCCCTTCTCATCCTTTCCAACCCACCTTGTGCATCAACTCTGTTGCAGATCTTTGTGTCATCTGCAAAGAGACATACTTTTCCTTCCAGTCCCTCTGCAATGTCGCTTATAAAGACATTGAAGAGGACGATCTAATACTGAACCTAACTTTGCCCCACTAGTAACCCCCTTTCTTCAGAGTGGACTCCATTTACTATTACTCTCTGTGTCCTATTCTCCAGCCAATTCTTACCCAGGCTGTCATCTTGGGACCCACTCCCAGCTTGGCTAACTTGTATATTAATCTTTTGTGTGGGACTGTGTCAAATGCCTTGCTAAAGTCTAGGTAGGCCATGTCCACAGCCCTTCCCTGATCTACTACTTTGGTTACCCAGTCAAAGAAATCTATCAGATTTGTCTGGCATGACCTTCCCGCTGTGACTCCGTGCTGCCTTGGGTCCTGTGCCCCTCTGGCCACTAGATACTCGACAATTCTTTCCTTCAGAAGTGATTCCATCATTTTCCCTATCACTGAGGTTAAACTAACAGGTCTGTAGTTTCCTGCTTCTGCCTTGCTCCCACTTTTGTGAAGGGGAATCACATCTGCCCTCCTCTAGTCCTCGGGTACCACCCCATCCTCCCATGATTTGTTAAAAAGGGTAGTCAGTGGTGTCACTAGTTCTACCCTTAGTTCTTTTAGAATTCTGGGATGAATCCCATCAGGCCCCATTGCTTTGTCCACCTTCAGTTTTAAGAGTTCTTTCAGAACCCTTTCTTCTGTAAATGGGCTGGTATCAACTTCTGTATCCAGAGTGTTTCTACTGTTTGTTTTAGGTACCTCCCCCTCTTCCTTTGTAAATACTGAGCAAAAATATTTGTTTAGTATCTCTGCCTTTTCACAGTCACCCTCTGCCCACCCTCCCTCCCTTTATTAAGCCTCACTATCCCTCCCTTGGTCTTCCTTCACTCCCTGATGTACCTATAAAAGGTTTTATCCCCCTTCTTAACTGAGTTGGCTATCTTTTCCTCGGTTTGGGCCTTTGCTGTTCTGACTGCCTTCCCAACTTCCTTTTGCTTTAACTGATACAGTTCTCTGTCCTGCTCCTTCTGTGATTCCTTGTACTTCCTGAATGCTTTCTTTTTCTCTTGAACCTTCACTGCCACTTCCTTTGAGAACCATAGTGGTTTCTTACATCGTTTCGTTTATTTGCTTCACACAAAGGCTTGTTACCTCTGTGATGGCAGTTTTTATTATTCCCCATTGTTCTTCCACCCCTCCTTCCTGCCCATTTGCTAGTGCATTCCTTAGGCACTCACCCATTTTGGCAAAGTCAGCCCTCCTAAAGTCCAGTACTTTTGCCTTTGTATGGCTTGACTCTATTGCTGTGTTTATTGTGAACCATACTGTCGAAGGTCGCTAGTTCCTAGATGGCTACCCACTTCTACATCTGTGATCCTCTCTTCATCTCCATTTGAGAGAACCAAGTCTAAGATTGCTCCCTCTCGTGGGCTCAATACTAGTTGTCTAGGCATGCCCTCTGTAGGGCATCTAGAATAACCCACTCTTGAAGTGGCTGCAACTTCACTCTAGTTAACATCTGGCATATTCTGATCACTCATCAGCAATATCTCCTCTTCTGCCATTCTAAGTATACTTTCTATCATTTCCTTGTCCATTTCCTCCCCTGAGAAGAGTCTCTGTATCTAACCCTGTGCGGATTGTGGTGCCATTGCCGGTCTCAAATTTACCCACACAGTGCTTCTTCTCCTCCCTGTTTTCCCTTTTGTTCTGTTGCTTTGATTCCTTCCCTTATGTAAAGAGCTACTCCTCCTCCTCTTTTACCCTCCCTGTCCCTCCTGTAGATAGTGTATTCTGGTATGTTTACGTCCCAGTCATGGTTTTGTGTGTACCATGTTTCTGTGACTGCCACGATATCCAGATGTTCCTCCTCCATCAAGGCCACTAATTCAGGAAGCTTGTTACTCAGACTACCATGGGCTAGCTATCTACTCAGCCGCTAACCACACTGCACTAAATAAAATCCACCTAGCCATTAATAAAGCCTGTAGGCTCCTTGCTGGAGTGGATAAGTGTACCCGGAAACATGGGCCACCCAATATAATGACTGGGACCTGTCTGTACCAGGGTACAGGTTATTTCGTAGGGACAGGGTGACTGGGAAAGGAGGGGGGGGTGGCACTATATGTGAAGGAAGGACTGAAGTGTGTAGGGAGGAAGGGAGGAGGGCAGTACAGAGTCACTTTGGGTGCAAATCCAGGATTCCAAGAATAGGAGTCTTAGAATGGGAGTGGTGTACAGGCCACCATCTCAGATGGAGGAGTTAGACAGGGAACTACGGGACAGATCAGGAGGACCTGCAAGAAGGGTAGTGTGGTGATTGTGGGGGACTTCAACATGCCAGAAGTGGACTGGAGCACCCCAACAACCAGGAACAGAAGGGAGCAGGTACTGCTGGATGCCTTCCAGGACAGCTTCCTGCTGCAAATGGTCAGTGAACCAACCAGGTTAGGGAATACCCTTGACCTTGTGCTTGCAAATGGGGACTTTGTGAGAGAACTTACAGTGGAGGAACCGCTGTCAGGGAGTGACCACCACTCAGTATGGCTCACATTGGATATGGGCAAGGAAGGAGTGGAATCTGGCACAAGAGTGCTGGACTTCAGGAGGGCTGACTTTGGGAGGATGGGGAAGTGGTAAAGGTACCTGGCCAGAATTCAATCTAGTATGGATACTAACCAGAGATGGGAGCTCATAAAGTTGGGGATAGTGGAGGCAACCAAAACCTGCTGCAAAGCCAGAGCAAGAAGGCTAGAGCTAAGAAACCGAGCTGGTTGAGCAAGGAGGTCATGGAAAAGGTAAGGAAGAAAAGAGCTGCCTTTAGGAAATACAAGAAAACAGGGAGGGAGGACAGAGAGGTACTTGACAGAATCGAAGGAGGTGACAAGGGCAGTAAGGGGGAGCCAAAGCATCTCAGGAACTCAGGCTGGCACAAGGCATTAAGAAGGGGAAGAAGGACTTCTTTAAGTACATCAGGAGAAAAGGAGCTGTAAGGACACATAGTAAGGATTAGGAAGGAGGGGGTTGGGTGGAAGCAGGGTATGATAAAGCGGAAGCACTAAATGAGTACTTCTGCTCAGTATTTACTAAAGAGAAGAGGGGTGACACCCAAGATGGGTGAAATGGCAGGACGAGGGGAAGTGGTGACAGATGGGAAATCATGGAGGACAGAGTTCGAGAGGGTTTGAAGGCACTGAGGGTGGGCAGGCACCAGGCCCAGATGGCATCCACCCAGGGGTACTGAAGGAGCTGGCAGAGGTCGCACAGGACCTTTGGCAGACCTATTTAATGCCTCACTACATTGGGGTGTGTACCTCAGGACTGGAGGATGGCTCATGTGGTGCCCCTCCACAAGAGTGGCCCCAAGGATGAACCAGGAAACTACAGACCAGTGAGCCTCACATCCATCGTGGGTAAGCTAATGGAGACTATCCTGAAGGAGAGGCTGGTGGCCCTCTTAGAGGCCAAAGGACTACAGGACAGCAGACAGCATGGCTTCATACGTGGCCGATCCTGCCAAACCAACCTGGTCGGGTTCTATGACTGGGTAACTAGGCAACTGGACGGGGACATGCAGTGGATGTCCTGTATCTGGACTTCAGTAAGGCATTCGACTCAGTGCCACATGGAAGGCTGGGAAGGAAGTTAGTAGGCACAGGGCAGGTGCAATGCTGGTGAGATGGGTAGGAAACTGGCTGCAGGGAAGGCAACAGAGGGTGGTGGTGGGTGGGGAGCTCTCACACCCAAGGGCAGTGACGAGTGGTGTCCCACAGGGCTCGGTGTTGGGACCAGTGTTGTTTGGGATATTCATTGCAGACATATCATGGGACATCAAGAACAGATCAGTCTGTTTGCTGATGATACCAAGGTTGGCGCTGTGGTGGATGACCTAGGGGATGGCAGGGTTGCAGGATGATCTGGCAAAGCTTGAAACCTGGTCAGACACCTGGCAACTGGGCTTTAATGCCAAAAGTGCAAGGTGATGCATTTTGGGATGAAGAACCCAAGGAGGACTTACCAGCTAGGGGAGTGCAGCTAGCCCAGACAGAGAGGAGAAGGATCTGGGTGTGCTCATCACAGGGTCAATGAACAACTCGGCACAGTGTAGGAAGGCAGCTGCAAAGGCCAACAAAATGCTGGGTTGTATTGCAGGGTATATCCTCAAGGAGGGAGGAGGTGATTCTGCCACTGTATGGGTCATTAGTTAGACCACACCTGGGTACTGCTGCAGTTCAGGCGTCCGTATCTGAAAGGACATTAAGTTTACTGGAGGGAGTGCAGCGCTGGGGCGACAAAGATGATCAAGGGTCTGGGGACTTATCATATGAGGGAGGTTGAAGGAGTTGAACATGTACTCACTGGAGGAGAGGAGAGACAGGGGACATGATTGAAACCTTAAATACATGAAAGGAATAAACAAGACAGGTACAGAGGGGCTGTTCAAAGTAAGAGAGGGAGGGCCACCAGGGGCCATGATATGAGACTGGAGCGAGGAAGGTTCAGGAGGGAGATGAGGAGACACTTTTTTACAGAGAGGGTGGTGGCTGGGTGGAATGCGTTACCTGCAGAAGTGGTATGCAGTAGAATAGTGGACTGCTTCAAACGAGGATGGGACAGGACAAGGGGGAGGGTTAATGAAGGGGAAGGGTGGAAGGGAGGGGCAGCTGCAGAATAAGGGGTGCTAGCTGCACATTCGAGCAGACTTGATAGACCTCTAGGCCTTTATCTGCTGGCAAATTTCGTATGTTCGTATGTACCCACAGCTGCACCCTATAGGAGCGAACAAAAATCCTCACCCTAGACGAAAGAGTACATTATCAAACATGTATCCTTACAAATAAAATCCAACTAGGCTTTACTCCCCACTAGAATTTCCGCCTCCCTCCGCACTGCAAATACCTCAACATACACCCACGTGACAGACAGATTAATATGGGCTGTTCCCAGTGTCACAACCACCCTTGCACAATGGTCTCTCTCCTACAGAGCGTTGTCCTGGTACAATGAGCTCCCCCGGGCCATCACCTCTATCTCCAGATTGGGCTCCTTCAAAACAGCCCTAAAAAAAAAAAAAAAAAAAATAAAAAATCTCCACCCACCACTGTCATTGTTCCTAATAAGTAAAGGAATATGCCTACAGGCGGCAAGATTCTGGGTTAATAGGTATACTTTCACACTGTTGCTTCTGTGTGTTAATGACAATGTTGGTATCCTGACTACGTGCGCCACCTACTAGCATATAGGCCCTACCTTAATACTGATTGTACTGTTTCGCTGATGTTCACAAGCTCAACTCAGGACTTGTATAGCTACCCTACTGTATAGGACTAACAGCACTGCTATTCCCCGTTGTTATCTTAACTCCTTCTCCACTGTTATACTGTATACTGATTTTTTTTTTTTTTTTTTTTTTTAAGTCTTTGGCAACCAGGTAAGGCCCACTAGGCACAAGTGCCTGTTTTCAGGGGTGACCTGGGAGCACTGGGTGGTTAAGTGACTTGCTCAGAGTCACACAGTATGCAAGTGGAGGTTGTGAGAATCAAAGGCCTTGTCCACACTGCAGCCCGAAAACCCTTCTGTAACGTTACAGAGAGTGTAAACCGCATAAGTAACGGCGTTTACACTGGTAACGTTACCGGAGGCGTTTTTGTAACTGTTGTTGAAACCACATATGAGGTGGTTTCAAAATGGTTATGAAACTGGTCCCACCCTGGTACCATTACCGCGGCAGTGTGGACTGCCGTAACGGTCCCCTGCAGGGCGCTGCAGCCACGAGCTGCATTGTGATCGGGCACCGTGAACAGTCACCTGGATCCCGATGTGTGGATCGCGCCGGGTCCTGTAACGACACCGCCGAGGTGTGGACGCACTGCACCGCTCCGTGGCCATAACGGATTGCATCTGTTACCGGGCGCAAGCGGTGTAGTGTGGACGAGGCCGTACTCAGGTCTGGTCTGCTGGATGTATCAACCTTGTTCACACCTCGTTACCCATTCCCTGTTATTATTCTCCTTCCCTACTCTCACTGTAATATTGTATTATGTCTGCCTATTATTATGTATTACACCTGACGTGGAGCCTTTGGAAATGACTCCCTGACTTAAAGGTTGTTATCCGATATTCTCAACAAATAAATAAAATAAAATGTTACACATGCATGCAAAAACCTGGAAATTACACCTCAGGGCATGTTACTGAAAAGCTAGTCCAGCCCACCGTCCCTGGTGCATTCACTCTATGGATGCCCCAGGGTCAAATTTAACACTGTCATAATCACAGTTTTTCATGTTGTCCCAGTCACCCTATGTCACCCTTGACTGTCCTGTGCCACCAAGTCAGTGATTTCACTAATGCCTACTGTCATCCCTTACCTGTCAATGTCAGACCAGGGCATCAGAGGGTGAGTGGTACCACTGGACACCGCAGCAATCAGTAATACTATGTCGTCGTGTGATAGGAGGGTGAGGGATGACAGCAGATAGCAGGGAAATCGTTGACATGGTGGCACAGGACAGTCGAGGGCAGCATGGGGTGACAGTGGACAACAGGGAACTCTTAAGTGATTATGGCAACGTCATATCAGAGTGTGCAGACAAGAGGACATACATCGATTAAACAGACCATGGTAGGACTGGATTGATCTGGATCCCTGTGCTAAATTTTGAGAAGCGTTTGCATGTATGGGCAACATCACATGGCCAAGTTCACAAAACTGTCCTTTTCTGAAACACATCTGCTTAACCAGAGCACTGTACAATTGACTTTTCAGTGCAATATAATATTAAACAGCATATTAAAAGTCTCCAGGAATGTTTACAGCCACGTTCATTTCCATAACAGATATAGTGAATTCACTGAAAACAATAACTGCAGTTTTGTTCAATTATATACATCTCAATGACAGTGCAGATTAGCACTCAGTATCACTCTGTGCCAGAGTCCAAGCTACACAATAAACATAATATAAATATCATACGATGTAAAAACTAAAAATTGTATGGCGTCCTCTTAGAAATGGCTGTGGTTGTCAAAGCCATTGCTATATGAATGCAATGAGCACGCTTGCTGAGCTTTTCAAACATATATGCGGCCACAATAACGTAATGACAGTGTATGCTTTGAGCATTAGTCTTTCGCACGTAATCTGCTTTTCACAAGAAATCCCACAAAAAAACACCATTATGACTTTGTAACCTTAGAAATTAAAGTTAAACGAAGCGCTCCGCTAAAATCCGGCGCGTTTTACGTATTGGTTATCGGCACCTCTGCGGAGCGCTGCCCTTCTAGAGTTTCTTTCTAGTTCTATGGTTTCCGAAGCGGGCGAGTTCGGTGAAACTGCTTCCGGGTTAGGATAGCTACAAGACAGTGGTGCACATTACCCGCCTGAGCCTCCCAATTTATTTTGCCTCTTGTGGTTGCGAGACTCGTAATCACATAAATCAGGTTGTCTACTTCAGAGTTTTCCTGGGGAGCTTTCTTTAAGTTTCTGATCTCAGGGCCTTAGAGCTAATATTTTCTACGCTGAACACAGTAATCTCGTTTGGACCGGAAGGCATCTATCCCGACTACCGGAAACCCGGAAGTAGTCTCCTGTGTGGGCTACCCAGATTTCACGGTTCTGCAGCAGATTGATATTTTCATGCCCTTTCTTTTGTTAGTGAGAAAATAAGGTGTGACAGCACAGCTCTGTACATTTGATGGCTTTCATTGCGAGCAATTTTACTCGAGTTGTCTCTTAAAATGCGACGAATGTGCCAGCTAGAAATCTGAAAAGTGGCATTTACCTTAGCAGTGAGGAAACCAGTTGAAGTCTTCGGTTTGGCTGGTCGGTTTCATGTTAAGAACTTTAGCAGGAAATCTGTTTAGATATTCTGGGAGAGCGAGGTTTAAAACCGCTGCTTTCTTCTCCACTGACAGCCTCTGGTGTACAGTCTCCAGAATGGATAGGGCTGTGGTGCGGTGCTTGCCGTCGGAGAGGCAGATGACCATCTCCTTCAATCTGTGTGGCAGTCAGAAACACATGCTGAGGGATCAGAAAGAGCAACTGGGCAAAGTCTTGTCGAGGATCGCCAACAATGCTGTCAAGGGTGCAGGCAAAGGCAAAAAGGGCAAAAAAAATAAAACGGCGGAAGTAGCTTCTTCAGAGCCTACTGTGAGGCTGTATTATCAGGATGAACCTGTAGCCGTGGACACCGTAAATTCCGATGCTTGGCGAGACGGGGCTGTGCTATATATAGGGGATTTCAAATATAAAGTGGAAAGGAACCCCCCGACTTTTTTAAATGTTGCATTGCCGCGATATATTATGGCGGATTTTCCAGTCTGTCCGAAAATAGAGATTGAGTTTGGGGAGCTCAGTCACTCAATTTTTCAGTGGTGCAAAGAAATAAAACCCAATGTTGCAAAAGATGGCCCGGATAATTGTTGGGAAGAAGCTGGGAACCAGAGAGTTTTTATCCCATCAAATTCGGATATTGGCTTAAAACTTAAATTGAAGTGCACACCTGGGAGCAATAGTGGATTCGGAATCCCTATAGAACTGGAAACCACTTGCAGTGTTGAAGCAGGTCCTGGGACTTGTACGTTTGATAATAGGCACATCTACACTAAAAAGATTACGGGTGATTCAACTATAAGAACAGTATCCTATAACATTTTAGCCGATATTTACGCCCAGACGGAACATTCTAAAACGGTTTTATATCCATATTGTCCGCCCTATGCTCTTGAATTGGACTATAGACAGAATTTAATCAAGAAAGAACTCGCCGGTTATAATGCAGATATTGTTTGTCTTCAGGAGGTGGATAAAAATGTGTTTATAGATGACCTGCTTCCTGCGTTGGATGCATTTGGTTTAGAAGGAATATTTAGAATCAAAGAGAAGCAACATGAAGGTCTAGCAACTTTTTTTAGGACATCAAAGCTCAAGTTATTGAGTCAACACCATGTAATGCTCAGTGAAACTTTAGTTTCAGACCCTTTGCACAGCACACTCCTGGAGAAGATTTCTTTGTATCCAAACGTCAAAGAAAAAGTCCTACAGCAACCAGCTACTTTACAGGTGACAACATTTTTAAGATATTTTAATTTGCTGACTGAGCAGCACATATGCCGTTTTCTAAGTAAAGAACACACAAGAATGTGTGGGCTTTACTCTGATAAACGGACACTTTGGGGAGTTGCTGTCCCCAGAAGTGTGTTTATCAGAGTATAATTACTGGGTCACGTTTTTTCCCATAGTGAAACCGGGTTGTAATTTTGCTATTAAAACAAACGCGTGCCCGGTTTCCTTAGTTCTGAATATACACAGCCACCACTCTTCCACTCTCACTGGCTGCCATTCCCCCAGCGACACACAGTTCGCTGCACTTCCGAGTCAACAGTAAGTACATTTTAAAAAAATAAATAAATAAATAAAAATTAAATAACGTGGCTAAGAATTAAAACTTTTCTACCTACAAAGAAAAAAAACACACAAGTAGTTTTTTTCATGAACCGCGGACCACAGTGAAACCCGACTGGTTTGTGGTTCCCTAAGGAAATCTTTATATAATTGCTGTGGCGAAAAATTGATCCCCAGCAATTTTATATAAAATAAAGGATGGGTAGGAGGTGGAAAACTTGAATTTTACACACACCCCCGGTGTGGGATGCTTTTTTATAAACCCCTCAAGCTTTGCTCTCGGGATTTATGTGGCATCCCACACTTCGGAGAGGGTGTGTGTGTAAAATTCTCATTATAACCCCCTCAGCCATTATTCTCTATGTAACCCACTCCCTAGAGTGTGTTATTGTGCTTATAAAAGTTGTACATGTTGAGAAACTGTAGTGTTTATTAAAAATTGGAAGATTTAAGAAAATACTTATAGTCTGGTTTGTGATGGCATCAGAGGGATCTATACATGACTCTGGGCACAGGCAATTACTATTTTATAATATAGGTATAAGCCTAATAATAGTACTAAAAGCAATGTAAAAAAAAAATAAAAAATTCCCTGCAATATCTCAGGTTGAAACTGGTAATACTGTTTTGTTTAGAGCTTGAATACTATTGCTCTGAGCTCTGAACGATAGTATTATGAGACAGTTACGAGAGCACAAGCTGCTGAATTCCTCGTGCTGAGTGTAAGCTACACAAATGGCTCCACTGCTTTGAACTGACCCTGAGTGGGAATCCCCAAGTGTTGGAGTGTGACTATATTAACACAGCAACTCACCAGGTAAAATCATCTTAGTCATTAGTATTGTTACAATTTACCAGTGAGACTGCAGTGGTGGTGGTGGGGGGTGCTTGTGCAGTAACAAAAAAAGGAAAAAAAAAAAAATTAGTTTCCTGGATCCATATATAACAAAAAATAAGGGACTGTATATCACTCGGCTGTAATACTTTCTCGAAGTTCTAGTGCCGCTCCCAAGGTTCACATATCACCAGAACCTCTCCGTGGTATGGTAACAAATTTATTTTATAAATTTGACTTTTTATACCTGTCTACTGCCATCACCAAGATGCTTCCTTGGCAGCACCACCCTCAGCCAAAGGTAGCAGGCTTAAACTGACTGAGGGGACAATGTCTGGTTGTTTGGCCCAACAACTGGACGCCCATTGCATGGTGTGGAGCCAGCCACTAGCAGGAATGAAAAAGTGCCTTAATAAGGGGGAGGCACTGTTCCCAAAGATGCCACTGCCACCACCTAGAGAAACAGTTAAAAAAAAAAAAAAAAAAAAAAGGGGCACCGTGATCTAAAAATAGCCATTCACAGACAGACTTTTGTAAAATAAATAGCCTTTACTATTAGCTGATAAAGGGTAATGTCATTACAATCAAACCTATCACTAAGTTTAGTGACAAAGTCACTGTAAGGGCTAATCACTGTAACTTTAGCAAAAAGGCTCATCATTGTAACTTTTATGACCAGAGCTAAAGCACACAACCACGCCTGCCCGGTGGCACTGTGGGTTGAGGCGCTGGATGACACACCTCGCCAGCAACCCGAGTTCGGGAGCAAGCTCGTGCGCCGGGGGTCAGCAGGGGAGGGAGAGGACTGAGTGTCCGATGGACTGCTCTCCTCTCCCGGGGGGGAGGGCAGTAGGGATGTCTGGCATCCCAGCGAACCCCAGTGGAGATCAGGGGCACTGCAGGATGTGGACTAAAGATGGGGGGGGAGCATGGCAGATGCCGACAGGGTTGCCATGCGCCTTGGTGTCATTGCACGCCACCCTCGGGGGGGGGGGGCGAGCATACCAGGAACGAAGAAACACCCAGCTTTGAGGGGTAGGCGACGGCACCTGCCCCTCATGCCCACCGCCGGATCTCACCTACCTGGCCTTCCAGTTTCTCCACCCGGGCCCTCACCTGCAGCTTAGCTAGTCTACAAGTGCGGTCAAAGAGGAGGGGCAGCCCCACCCCAGAGGGGTTAAGCCGGGGGTACTGGCTGCAGGAGGAGGAGGGAGAGAGGAGGCTAAGGACGGGGAGACCTCAGGCAGGTGGGATCAGGCCAGGTTGCCTGAGAGAGGCCCCACAGGCTGTGACCGGAGGGAAAAAGTAGTTTACAAAAAAAAAAAAAAAACTACACACCACGGCTCCATCCCCGGGTGCCACATCTCCCCCCAAGGACTGCTGCAAGAATTGCAAAAAATACAGGCCATTTGAATCAGAGGTCCGCTGCTAGCTGCCTTGCTAGCCAAGTGTCCCAAGGTGCTCCGCTGCTAGCCGAGTCTCCTAAAGGTGCTTCCACTGCTAGCAGAGTCTCCCAAGGTGCTCCATCACTAGCCACCCTGCTAGTAGAGTCTCCCAAGGTTCTCCGCCATTTGCTGTCCTGCTAGCCAAGTCTCCCAAGGTGCTGTGCCACTAGCAGAGTCTCCCACCAGGTACCTGTGAGGGTTTGGGGAAGGCTGTCTAGCTTCTCCAGCCTCCCCTGCTGCTGAACATCAGAGTCAACTGCCAAGTCTTAGTGATACAACTCCTAAGCCCCTTAAGAAAGAAAAGCTACCAGGCTGGCAGGGCTCTCCCAGCTGCTGTTGCTGCAGGTCCCACGATGCTCCTTCCTGGGATTCTTCTTTGGGATCCCTCCTGAACCCATCACTGAATTCTACTTCCAAACTCCTTCTCCAGTAACTCTTCTCCAGTGAGCTTCTTCACCAGGAGCTCCTTCTCCAGGAACTCTTCTCCAGTGAGCTTCTTCACCAGGAGCTCCTTCTCCAGCAAACTTCTTCTCATGGAGCTCTTCTCTAGTGAGCTCCTTCACAAGGAGCTCTTCTCTAGCAAGCTCTTCTCTGTTAAGTCTTTTTCTCCATGGAAAGCTCCCCTTCCAGACTGCCCCTCCTGATTGCCTTCAACTCTCTCTCCTGGTAGTCTCTTTTTATGCTTATGGCAGGGTGTGTGGTTACCCTGTGGGACCCCGTGGTTGGATGACCAATGGGGGCAATGCTAATTGGCTATGCAGTCAAGCCCTAGATTTGCATAACCAATCAGCATTGAGAGCTGTTACCCAGCCTTCGCACTGCTTCCCCAGCACGCGCTACCCCCAATGGCTTTAACTGCTGTTTAGCTTTAAACGTAAAATGACAGCCTTTGATGTGCCACCACAGGAGACGCTACATCAGGACTTCTGCGTGCAACATTTTCACTTTTAAATAACAAGATTTCTCCCCAGATTGAGAGGTCGGGGAAGGCATGACAGTTCTTCCCGACCCCCTTACACCACACACACATTTATTTTTAAATAAAAGAACACCACATTGTAAAATCAGCCAGCACAGAGCCGCTGACAGGACACCCGCCTAAACTTCCGGCAGAGCGTCCAATGCGGCTAAAATTTCAGCCGCTACAGTATTGTAGCCTTATAATACACAGTCCCCTATCTGTTTTTCTATTTGTGTGGTATAAACTGAAAAAAACATAGTGGGTAATCAGACTAGGCTAGGGGACTCTACCCATTTTAGAAGTGCCACACAATTCACTGGCTGACCATGTAAAAATATCAAGGGTATTGAAGTTTGTTTTGTTGACAACTGTATTGTCTGTGGCTAAGAGGCCTACAAGTGTATCAGCTACCACTTGCCAAACAGTGATTTGCTAAGTCTACAGTATTTAGAAACAAATAACATAATTCAAGTAGCCAAATAGCTGTTGCAGTTCCACAGGCTTTGGATTGACATTCATTTATGCCTTTAAAGTTTGGCTAAGAATGCTGTCATTTATCTTAAAGATTCAGCTGACAACTAGCCAAAATGCTAAATGGGTGTTTAGATTTTCAGCTTAAATACTGCCAAAAATATATCAACCACCCATCTCATTGCATAAATGCAGATACTTAAGAGAGATGCAAACAAGTGATTAAAAGAAGTGGCCACATAGATACGTGCATATACAGTTTACACAATGTATGGTGGTCGAGGGGTCACAGGATCAACCAAATAACATGCATTATTGCACACAAGTAAGTTACGTAAAAATGTAATTTACCTTCCGTTTGCTTAATCAGGACCCATGGGTCATGCAGTATTTCTCCTGGGGAGCCGAGTTGCCCTTTAAAGTGACAGGTGCATATAGTGCTAACAATACCTTAACTTTTTTAGTACCATTGCATAAAATGTGCAGTCATCCAACACAAGTGAATGACCTCAAGTGAATTAAAGATGATCTTTGTCGGTCATTTACCTCTGTACGTAGAGCCATGAAAAGATTAATGAGAAGTTCAAAACCACTTCATTTTTTTTTTTTAATTACCCTTTTTCCTGGCAGGACCACCGGCTATATCCTCCGCCCTGGTCACGGCCCCCGGAGACCTCTACCACCACCTAGCTGCAGGGACCCTCGGTCACCCCTGGCACCCCCAGACAAGACATGGGCCTGTTCGTGACCCCGAACTGTGACTGGTTGGGGTCCCACAGGCAGGTGGCGATACGAGGCTCTCCAGGGAGGGCTTCATCCATTGGTGGTCCTGCCCGCCATCTTTTTCTCCTTATTTTCTCCCAGAGGAGGCGGGGACGTGCAATGACGCCAGCGCCTGGCCCCGCCTCCCCCACGCTGCTGCCGTGAGAACTCCCGCCCGCCAGGAGTCCCCAGCGCACCGAGTGCTACCCACACCCCCAGAGAAGGAGAGCTGTCCAGCGGATGCCGATCCTGAGCCCCTCAAGCCGGGTTCTCTGACTGACCCCGGATCCGCTCCTCAACCCAGGTCGCCAGCCGCCGCAAGCGGAAATCCCACCGCTGCGCCAACGGGCCGGCCCAAAACCACTTCATTTTGTTCATAAAGGGGGACGGCTGCTGTTTCCCACACACATTAGCCACAATTGATAGTAAAACTAGGAAATCCTCAGACTTCCTTATTTTCAGTCCTGTAACATGAAGGACCAAGAAAATCAAATTAACTATACTGTGGGTTTTAGCACCCGCACCCCCCCCAAAAAAAAAAAAGACTGAGCTCAAATCTTTTATTTAACCTTGGTTTTTCAGCCCTCTCTTGTACACATATCCAAAATGTTTCTGTCAGTTTTATCCATTTTTGCTAGTAAAGATGGATATTGATCAACTGCATCAGCTAAAGATGGAAGGGTGAGCATTTTCTTTGTGCCCAGTTTTACACTTACACTGTGTTTTTGAAATTCTGTTGTGAGCACTGCATGCTGTGAGTGCCTGTCTTCTCTGTGTGCCATTAACCACCAACCTCTTGAGTCTTTGGGGGGGGGGGGTCCAGACAGTTCCTCTCCACCTTGTGTGTTTGTCTACCATTCCCAAGTTTCCCATATTTTTTTTTTAATGAGCTTTTTCTAAGGTGCAGAATTAAAAGCTTTGCTGAAGTCTGTAATACATCCCCTGCCTGGCCGTTGTGCACTGGCCTAATAACCCAATCAGAAGAGTCAGTCAGGTTTGTCTTGACATGATCCGCCCACTACAGACCCTTGCTGCCTCCTGTCCTGTAGCACTTTTGTCTCCAACAGTTCTACTGTACGCTCTTTATAATGATTTCCAGCAGTTTTTCGGTGATCAAGGTCAGGCTGTGTGGTTTGTAGTTACCGGAGACATTTCTGACTGCCCTGTTGTGAAGTGGCACTAAATTTGCTACCCTACAGAGAATGGGAACCATCCTTTTTTCTAGGCAGCAGTTGAACAGATTGGTCAAATGTTCTGCCAAAGATCTGCCCAACCTCCCCTAGCATGCTGTGATGTGTCCTAGCTGGGTCTGGCAGTTTATCCACTTTGAGGGTCTTGGGTCCCTTAAACATCCTCTCTCTTGTGATGTCCCCATCTCCAAGCACCTTCACCCTCTGGCCTGCACCCAGCATTCTGGGAGTGGTCCCACCATGTCTATCGTGAAGCCCTTCTCCATCCACATCCCACCATTTTACAATCTGGCTATTCCTTTCTTTGTTTTCCTCTTTTCTGTAATGCAAGGAAAGACCTGTTTGTCGTCCTTGACATTCTCTGCAGTTCAGCTTTCCTCACCCGTTCTGCCGGATTCTTTCAGTTTTTCAAAATAGACTTCCTGGTTGGCTTCATTCTGATCCCCCTTACACTTTCTGAAAGCAACTCCAAAAGCTCTCATTACCTAAGGATATTCCGATGCTATTTCACGTTCATTTTGTCATGCAAACAACTGACCTGAAACCAGAACAGCCAGTGTGGGGGAAAAAAAATACTGTAAAATATTGTTGCAGAATTTTAGACTATAGTATGCAGAAGGTTTAAAATACAGTGCGAAAAACTGACGTGTGTTTTAATGTACCTGTAACTGAACCTTGTATGTTTTGTACATATTATTTCTTGCACATGTTGCATGTCAAATTGGGCGGTTTCTGCTCATGTGCTAACAAGTTCCAAAAAATAAATTATATCCGTTTTTGTTTTCAGTTGAGAACAGAAGCACAGAAGTGGGTTACACAGAGACACGAGGGCTGTAATGTAACTGGAACCTGGGATCCCCTTGTTCACAGTCGTGTTCTCTGTACCACTGGACAAACTGTTTATTTTTAGGACTCTGAAAAACGAATCACCACTCTATATTAGTGGGCTGTTTGGCATTCTCAGCTAGGGTTTTCTTTATTTTGTGAAGAGGTTTTTGCTAATAACTGCTAATTGGGCATATGTTTAAAATTTCAGGTGACTGTGTTGCAGTCCACGAAGGATACAGCTAGAAAGGTCTGCGTTGCAAATACTCACCTGTACTGGCACCCTAAAGGTATTGTTTTCCTTTCTGTTACTCTGCAGAAAGATCATTAATACACAAATCTCTTTTTTTTATGTAATAATTTTATTTTTGTATTAGAAACATGATTTTGATGGCAGATAAGGACCACTTGACCCACCCAGTCTGCCCACTTTTTCCTACCCACAGTATCACCACAGACCCTACTTGATCTCCAGCTCCCACTGTTTGCACCAGAATTCCCTTTTGCCTGTCCTGTGCATTCTTGAACCCCAACACTGTTTTCATCTCCACTGGAAGGCTGTTCCAGGGATGCACCACTCTTTTCTGTGAAGAAGTATTTCCTCTCATCTCTCCCGAATCTACCACCCTCCATTTTCACAGCATGTCCCCCTGCGCTCCTTTTTTCTGGAAAAACAAACTCCCCTCCTGTACCTTATTTAGCCCTATGAGGTATTTAAAGGTGTCTGTCATACTCCTCCCTCCTGTCTTCTAGGATGTACATGTTGAGGTCCTTTAGTCTCTCCTTGTAGGGCTTTTGGTGCAGACCCTACACCATTTTAGTTGTCGTCCTCAGGACGGTTCCATGTCATAACGGCAAAGATATAATAGCACTCTACATATGAGCAAGTGTACAATGCTGAAAACAGGAATGGCGTTTGTGCAGTACAGCGACCAAAAAATAGGCGACCATAACACCATGATACAAAGCCGTATATACATAATGTTTTATGTGGGGGGGTGTGCTCACTGCACCCCTCCCTTTCTTATTATAATCAACTCTGAGGGGGCCTGACACTGGGGTAAGGAGGCAACCCAGGAGGGGGCTTTTTGGGGGTGGGGGGTGTGACAGGAGACCATGGATCACAGTTCCGGGTGGTCAGAGAACAGGAGACAAAAAAATACAAAGTAGGGAACAAGAGACAGAAAATACTAAGTATAGCAAAACACAGTGTTAAAAATATCTGCACGCACCTAGCGAGGTCTGAACCTGGGACATCCTGCACTGCATGCACCGATGCAAGCCACAGCAACTACCTGCCATGTGATTCTTCCATAAAGCTCCCTCTACCGTTCGCTGTCATTCTCAGTCACCGTTCTGTCCCTTCCGCAGTAGCTCATACCATGCCATGCTATACATTTCCATTTGCTCATGTGACAGGCAATCAGATTGAGTCACTCATATTGAGTCGCTCAATCTGAATCGTCCATATCGCTGGATACCCCTCTGGACCACCTCCACTCTAGAGATGTGGTCTACAGAGCTGGACACAATACTCTAGTTTGGGTCTTACCAGTGATCTGTACAGGGGCAACACCACCTCCCACTTTCTGCTAGTGATACCCCTCCCTATGCACCCCAGAATCCCACTAGCCTTCCCTACTGCCTTATCACTTTGCCTGACTACCTTTACATCATCAGATATGTTACACCGTTTCTCATCTCACTTAGTGGTCAGCAGTACCGCTCCACCCATTTTGTACTCTCAGGTTTTTGTGCCCCAAATGCAGTATTTTGCACTTTTTCCCCCCGCATTGAAACCCAGCTGCCATACCCTTGACCACTCCTCCGATTTGCTCTTCCTTTCAGCCCCCTCCCCCCGGAATGTCCACTCTGTTGCAGATTTTGGTGTCATCCACAAAGAGGCAAACCTTCCCTCTCAGTTGCTCTGCAGTGTCACTTATAAAGACATTAAATAGGACTGGTCCCAGCACTGATCCTGAGGCACCCAACTAGTCACTCTCCCCCTCTATCACCTATGCTCTAACCAATTTCGTACCCAGTTGACCAGCTTTGGACCCATTCATAAACTACACAGCTTGCTTTACTAGTCTCCTGTGTAGAATGGTGTCTAAAGCCTTACTGCAGTCTAAGTAGGCCACATACATTGCTCCAGCCTGATCTAATTTCTTGGTCATCCAGTCAAAGAAATCTATCAGATTCATTTGACATGACCCCCAAATAAACGAATTCATGCTCCCTCATGTCTTTTAACCCATTGGATTCGAGATATTCCACAGTCCTTTTCCAGGGATAGAAATTGGGAAAATAATCTAGTGTGGGAGGCAGAATACCAAAACCCCAACTTTGGTATTCCGACTCAAGGTTTGGTATTCTGCCTGTGTAAAAGAGCAGTACTATAGATTAAACTGATGATTGGAGGCACAGAGGTGTGATATTCCAGTCGGAATATCAGTGTGATGAAAATGGTATTACGTCTTGAAAACTGATATGCAAAACAGGGCAGAATACATTCATTTCTGTCCTTGCTTTCCTTCAGCGGTGATTCCATTAACTTTCCCACCACTAATGTCAGGCTGATTGGCCTGTAATTGCCAGCCTCCTCCCTGTTATCACTTTTGTGAAGTGGGACTACATCTGCCCTCCTCTAGTTCTCTGGAACCATTCCTATTTCCAGGAACTGTTTAAATAGGACTGTCAGAGGTGCAGCCAGTACCTCACTGAGCTCTCTTAAAATCCTTTTTTTTTTTTTTATTTTTTTTCCATATAGGTTTTTACGACCCCAACACCACCTAATTCCCCACAGGTCTCTTCTCTCCCAGTGGCAGGGCCGGGGTGAGGGGCCGGCTCCCCCAAAAGAGTGAAATCCAGACATCAGGGGCCGGCTGGGGCATTGGTGCGCCATGATGGAACCTGCTAGCTCCTTTTTTCCTTTTTCTCCCGGCCTCCTTCCCCACTGATGTAAGGACGCTGGCGCCTCCCAACCCAGAGGGCAGTCAGCGAGCGGAATGGCAAACCTCTCTCCCCTAAGAGAGGAGAGCAGTCCTCCGGACGCTCGATCCTCTCTTGCCCCTAGCGGCCCGGGCTCATTCCCAAACCCAGGTCGCTGGCGTGGCACGAGGTGTAAACTCTCTTAAAATTCTTGGATGCACCCTGTGTCGCCTCATTGCTTTTGTGATGCTTGTTGCCTTCATAAGGCCTTGGGCTCGCTGGAGGATTTACTGTGGTACATGTGGCTTCATAAGACCTGCACAAGAAGTTCCTACCTATCGGTCTATCACAGAACATCTAGGGACAAAGAGGGAGACTATCAGATTGAACAAAGCTGGGGAAACTGAGAAGGACAATAAGAAGGATGCTGTTATAAATGAATACTTCAGCTCAGCTTTCATGAAAGAGGGACCACTTCCAGAGCGTGGGATTCTAGTCAGGGTGGACAATACATGGAATAGAGGTTGGTAGGGATAGCAACAGAGAGAGCATTCAAAGGGCTTGGAACCCTGAAGGTGTACAAGTCAACTGGCCAAGATGTTGTGCACCCTAGGGTGCTAATGGAGGTTGTTCGGTTCCTGCTGGAACCACTAACTGACTTCTTTAACTGCTCCTTATAAATGTGAATGGTTCTGAAGGATTAGTGGGAGGCTAATGTGGTCCTGTGCCACAAGACTTCAGCTCTGTGGATGGGAAACAAATTATCTAGGTGGGTTAATAACTGGCGGGGGGGAAGAACATGGAAGGTAATTGTCAATGGGGAATACTCTGGTGTTAGATAGGCCACTAGTGGTGTACCACAGGGGTCAGTCCTGGAGCCGGTCCTCTTCAGTGTATTCATCTGTGATGTACAGTGGTACCAGCCAGGATGCAACAGAGTAATGCTGCAGTATATCACAGAATGTTACAGTTTGTTGCAGGTAACAGCACAATTCAAGGCAGTTAAGCCCTTTTTTTACTGCAGTATTTTGTGACGTCATTTAATGCAGGTTACTGTGTTGCTTCATGACTGGCTCTGCTGTGGTAGGGAAGGGAATCTGGGTAAAATTGGTCTCTTTGCAGATATCCCAAAATTGGAGGGTGGGTGGATACAGCAGAGGTAATATGGGGAATGAAAATGGACTCTGGCAGACTGGAAATGTGGTCCAGGATATGGCCACTCACACGCAGTGCCAAAAAGTGTAAGGTCATGCATATGAGTAAAAGAAATCCGAAAACAGAGTACTGGCTGAAAGAGTGAAGGTAGAGGAAAGGGACCTGGAGATCATTATTGGTGAGTCTAAAATCTCGTGCCCAGTGCCAGACAGCTGCAGGGGAAAGTGAATTGGATGTTTGGATACGTAGGGAGAGGGTTTGCTGTCAGAAGGAAAGAGATGATTTTGCCCCTGTACATTTCATTGGTGGGACCTCACCTGGCGTACTGTGCAGTTTTGGAGCCACACCTGAAGGACTGGAACCTCTTGGAAGCTGTTCAAAGGAGGACCACAAAGATGGTCAGCAGTGGATGATGTATGAAATGAGGTGAGGTTGGACAGTATCAGTATGTACACACTGGAGGCCAGGAGTGAGAGGAGGACATGATAGAGGTATTAATAAAGTAGGCAGGAGTGCCCTGTTCGCAAGAAACGAGGGCAACATAATGAGGCTATGGATGAAAACAGGTGGTGGGAGGCACTAGGAGGATGTAAAACAAAGTTTTTTTTACAGAAGGGTGGTGAAGAAGTGGAACGTATTGCCAGAAGAAGTGGTCATGGAATCATAGACAATGTCTGCAGAAAAATGCCATTGGTCCATGCAGTCTGCCCTTTTTTGCACTTCAAATTTATTGAGATATCAAGATACAGTATCGATATAGTTTCAGTGATACATCTGGAACATAATCATATCGCACAAAGAGCAGTACATTGATATCATTGGAGTACACTCTCTGATCTGTCAAGATTCATCATCGATGACTAATCTGTATGTTCTTTGTTAGTAAGAGTTCTGAACCATGAGTCAGTTGTGCCCTGTTTTTGTAGTGTTCCATCTTTCTCATCTTGGCTATTGCAGGATGTATTGGGTACAAAGGTCACAAAGAAAGTTGCAGGATGTATTAGGTACAAAGGTCATAAAGAAAAGAAAAACTTTGTTTTTTTTTTCCCCGCATAAAAAAACAAAGAACCTGAGTCTGAAATTCAATAAGTATGTCTACCAGACAGTGTAATAACGTACAGTGTTATGCTAGGAAGTGGGCTTAGTATCCAGGGAGATTTAGTAGAGCACAGTAACCTTAGGAAGGGGTCTTGTATCTCCAACCTTTCCCATTTATCTATATATTTTACTTTGGTGAATCTGAGGTCAGCTTTGATCCTTTCCGTGTCAGACACTTGCTGGACTCTAGTCTGCCACTCCTGAAGAGTTGGTATGACGGCTGAGAGCCAGTGACAGATGATAGTTTAGACTACCATGAAGCATTGGGCATGGAATACCTCTGTTTTTATCATTTCACTTGCAGCGGGACGGGGCCCAGTACCAGCTTTTCATACTGAAAGGGACTGGTGAGATTCCAAATATGTTCTAACTCTGTGTGTATATTTTTCCATTACTCCTGTAATGGGGGCAGCTCCAAAACTTGTGGTGTGTCTCTCTATCCAGTCATCCCCCTCCAGCAGGTATTTGAGCTATTTGCAGTAAAATGAGCTGTGATTGTGATGGTATTGCAAAATCTTACCAAAACTTTCCACCTATTTTCCATCTACCCAGGGGAGGTGGTGACTTTCCATCCTCTGTCCAAAATTTACTTCCAGTCAGCATCTACATGGGTCTCCCTGTCTGTCTGATTCCCGCCCTCTCCTAACCCGCTTCAGCATATGACCATTCACTTTTCGAAGCAGTTCATACATGCTGGAGATTCTTCTCCCACGCTTTCTCAAACGAATAACCTAGTGGAAACAGTCTTCTAACTTTTGAGGAGTCCCTTATTATCTTTGCTTTATTTTCCCCAGATAGAATGTAATGTAGAACTTGTAAGAATTTATGATGGTCACTGTTGGGGAGATTTGCCTTGCTGAAGTCGAAATAGAGTAAGTCAACTGCATGTCCCCTAGCCACTGACCTAGCTTCCCAGTCAAAGAGCTCCACGGGGCTCAACTTGAATTTCTTAAGATTTGTGCCAGTCTGGGCTCCCGACTAGAGAGAGCTTTGTTTTGTGGGATTTTCAGATTCGAAAAAGGCACCAAGTCCTTCCTGCCTGATCGCCCCGCTGGGCTACAAAAAGGGCCGTTTTTCTGCTGCTGGCTGCAGACTGAGCTCATCGGAGCTTTAGGAGGACAAGTTTCTGCACAGTTTAGATATTGTGCTACAGAGTGCAGCAACAGAGCTCCACGGGATTCAACTTGAATTTGAGATTTGTGCCAGTCGGGACTCCCGACTAGAGCTTATTGTCAGTTGTTATTAAAAAAAAAAAAAATTAAAAAAATTCCCCCTGACCTGCCCCGTTCCCTCCTCCCCTTAAATACGCTCTAGTCCCTCCCACTTACTTGGTGGGCCTATCGTGTTCCGCTTCAGCTGGTTATTGGAACTGTCTGTCCCTACCCTACCCTGTGCCAACCCCCTCGTGGTGGGCACAATAATGTCTGCTTTTATTTCACCCATGCTGCTGCATGATATGTCATACTGCACTTCATAACCTTGTGCCAGACTATCCATACTCTCTGTCGTTAGAACTGATCACGCAATGCCAACTAGAGAATCTGATTACAGCACCTTAGTTCACAATTGATTTACTGATTTCTGCATTTTCTGTTGTGAATTTACCTACCTGCTAAGAATTTGACTGCTGTTTTACTGCCACTAAGTTATAGATTTATCATTGTTATAGATTTATTAACTGTTCACTGCATTTCAGCTAGACTTTTCTACATGTGTGAGCTGTGTCTTGCTGTTATAGCTGAATCCCTTAACCCCCCCCTTTCAGCATGCTTCTTCCCCATTGGCAGTACGCTAAGGGCTTAAAGATTGCCCATCTCAATGTCCGCAGCCTACTTGCTAACCTCTCAGACCTAATGGCCTGGGTCGCCCCCTACAGTCCGGACATCCTGGGGATCTCCGAAACCTGGCTTAAACCTGCCCATTCAGACCTCTGTCTGTGCCCTCCCAGGCTACCTTGCGATCAGGCAGGATAGAGTGGGTAACAAATGGGGCGGCCTGCTGCTCTACTTTAAACCCCACCTCAAGGTGACTGTCATGCCTCACCCCCCCTTTCCCTTGTTCCTGCATGCCCTTCTTGTATTGGGCAATGCCAAGAAGCTCCACCTGGCCTGTGTGTATAATCCACCAAAATGTGGAGTTCGTGGCCTCTCCCATCTCCTTTACTGCCTCAGTCCCAAGGTGAGCACTAGTGAACTTTTAGTGTTCGGAGATTTCAACCTTAACTGGCTGAGTGTCCGCACTAAAATTTACGAACCCCTCCTGTCTGGTCTTGCCCTAGGTCAAATTATCACAGAGCTCACCAGATCCTCTTCCTCTGGGGGGAAAAAGGCACTCTTCTTGATTGGATGCTGAGCAACAGGCCCGACTGGATCACTGCCTCTGGCCTCTTCTCGGATTCCATCTCGGACCATTCCCCTACCTACTGTATCTGGAAGGTCCTTACCCCCAGGGTCCCCCCAAAAGCCATTCAGATGCAGGAGTATGCAAAATTTAACCACAACAACTTCCTTGCCGATCTCAGCCTGACTGACTGGTCCCTGGTCTATGCCAACAGCGACCCCTCTGCTGCTCTTGACTGCTTTCTATCCTTATTCGCCTCTTTACAAGACAGACATGCTCCACTCATAAAAAGAAGAGTGAGGGGCACTGTCACTAAGTGGCTGCAAGGTGGCCTGTTTGCCCTGATAAAGCTCAGGGATAAAAGCTGGCAAAAATTTAAGGCCTCTGGGGACAGATCAGACTTTGAGGATTATAGGCAGCTTAGGAGCTCATGTAAGCGGGCAATCCGCTCAGCCAAGAGTAAGTTCTGAAAATCCTCCCTTGAAGCTGCCTGCCCAGAACCCCAGGAGCTTCTGGTGCACCATCAAGCATACTGTTAGTGGTCCCGTCTGCCTCCAGGTCTCCAACATATAAGTCGAAGGAGTCAGCTGTAACACTGCCATGACTATAGCCAGCACTTTCAACATCCTGTTCTCTGACCTATCTACACCCCCACGTCCTCGGTACCCAGTGACCCGGGCCCCACTGGTAGCACCGCGTCTCATCCTTCCCCCCCCCCTTCTATTTTAAAACTGTGTCCTGCAAAGATGCACAGAAGCTCCTGGCTGGACTCTTCCCCTCACTCTGGAGCTGGGCATGACAATCTCGAGCCCAAATTACTCGGCCTGGGGACCCCCTACTTGGTACGGCCGATCTCAAACTTTCTCAACTCCTCTCTCATATCTGGGTCTATCCCAGCTATATGGAAGGTGGCCCATGTGACCCCTGTCCTCAAGCGTGGAGATCCCAAAATACTTGATAACTATCTCCCCGTAGCGATACTATCTGCAGTGAACAAACTGCTTGAAAAAGTAGTGGCTTTCCAGCTTGCTCACTTCCTCCTCTCCCCTGCGCAGCATGGGTTCTGAAAAGGACACAGCACCTCCACTGCCCTCGCTCAGGTCACCTTCGAAATCGGAACTGCGACAGACCAAGGCAAACTCACAGGAGCCATTTTCATTGACCTGTCAAAGGCCTTTGATTTGGTGGATCACTCTCTCCTGGGCGCTGCCCTCCGGTCCCTCAGTCATCTCCCCAATCCTAGCCTGGTTTATTAACTAAGCTCTCGGGCAGGCAACAGTATGAGGTTCCAAAAGGCTCTCTCTGGGCTTGCACCGGTAACTTGCGGGGTGCCTCAGGGGTCTGTCCTCGGCCCTGTACTGTTCCCCTCTTTATTAATCTGTTGCCCTCCGTCTCAGCCTCCGGGCACGTCACCATTTATGTTGACAACCTTGTGCTTCTTGCTAGCTCCCACGATATCAGAGACATAAACACCTGCCTAAACTCTTGATTTCGCTCGCATTCAATCTTGGCTCAAGGCTAATAAGCTTTGTTATCAACCTTCAGAGGATGCAGGCCATGCTATTTGGCTCCCTCGCCTAGTTTAGAGCGTGCCCGGCACATCTCAGATTAGTTGGTGCTGACAGCATCCCTGTGTCGGTCGACTCATTCAAGCACCTGGGGGTAACCCTCGACCCTCAGCTGGACCTCTCCCTGCACATACGAAACTCCTGCAAGGCCACAAACTGTAAACTGGGCCTGGCGTACAGGGTCAAATGTTGCCTCACCATGCTGTCAACTTGTCCTTGCAAAAGGGGTGGTTCTCCTCACGCTCTGCTATGGGCTCACCTCCTTCGTGAACGCCTCAAAAACCTGGTTCATGAAATGGGACACAGCCTACAACAATGTATTTCACTTCACCCTATCAGCCCCCTGCCTCACCCATCACTGTCAACTCTGCTCCAGGCTGGGGTGGCTGTCCACTAGTAACCATCAATCCTTTGTCTTGGGCAACTTTACAGACAACATCATCCGATCATCCACCCCTCCTGCACTCTCTGATCTGCTCAAACCTGTCCCCTGTGGTTATCGGCTGAGGCCTAGCGACTCCCAGGCTCTCTTGGTCCCAAAAACTCACTCCCTCGCCAGGGTTCGTGCCTTCAGAGCCCTTGCCCCCAGAGCTTGGAATCTACTCCCTGCTTATGTAAGGACTGCCCCCTCCCACAGTTGTTTTGGGTCCTCCCTCTGGGGCCACTTAAAACAAGCCTCTGGCTGCCTTTCCTCTTAGCTGACCTACCTTCCGTGGTGCACCTGTGCCCCTTCGACAGCAAGTGTGCAGTTGTCTATATCGCACTCTTCGACAAGGCCCTGCTGAGATATGTTTGGCCCCTTGGCTGCCTCCTGTGGTCGCCATGCTTTAATCATTGTACTTGCCTTGTATATGTTCTCTGCCTGCACCTGACCACAGTTTGCTGCCTATTCCTGTCTGTACCTTGTTAACTGTTGCTACCTTGTCTCTTAATTTGTTATTGCCTGGGTTCTCTGCCTGCACCAGACTGTACCTTGTTGATTACTGTTGCATTGTCTCTGAATTGTTATTGCCTTTGCAATTCTCCCAGATCACACCTGAAAATAGGCAGTTGACTGTCTAGCATGCTTACCTGGTGAACAAAAGCTAAATAAAAGAATACTATCTGGCTGGTCTGACAAGACCTCTTGGCCACAAACCCATGTTGATTATATGTAGTCGACTAAGTCCTCCTTGACTAGTGTCTCCATCAGTTTACCCACAATGGAAGTATGACTAATGGGCCTGTAGTTACCTAGTTGCTCCTTGTCCCCTTCCCTGCACAGTGGAACTACGTCCATTGCCCTCCAGTGTTTTGGAACCACCAGAGATTCGATTCCATTTCCCTGAGCACCCTCAGGTGCATCCCATCTGGTCCTGGAGTCTTGTCTTCCTTTTTTTTTTTTTTAAGGACTGCAAGCTATTTAATTACCACCTGTCTCATTTCTGGGATCCCCTTGTAGCAGCCTTTGTGCCACATTCCTGCAAAGGCCTACTGTCCTTCACTGTAAATACTGAGTAAACATAGTTAAGAACAGCTGCCTTTTGCATGTCCTCCTCTATTACCCTGCCCCTCTCTGTCAGCCTTACAATGCCCCCTCTTATCCTTCTTTTTTCCCTTGCATATCTGAAAAACTGCTTTTCCCCTCCCTTGATCCCGTACTCAGTACACAGCTCTGTGTCTGCTTTTGCGTCCCAGACAGCCTTCTTTGCATCCCTCCTCCTCACTTGATATTCACTCCATTCCTTGTTCCCCCCTGTTTCTCTTTGTGTGTGATGATCCTTTTTTGGCCTCCATTGCCTCCCTTACCTTCTTTGAGAACCTGATTGGTGTCTTGTGCCTGTTTCCCTTGGTAACCATTCTTAAGCATTACTTACTTGCTTTGCAGAATGGCCCCTGTAATTTAATTTACTGGTCGACCTAGAGTGTGCTGCTGGCTCCTAACTCAAGTTGGAGAGGCACAGGGCTGTAGCCTAAACCAGAGGAGGTAGGGAGGGAGGGTGGACAGTCGAGAGAAGGTGGTGAGTGGACCAGGGAGGGGTGTGTTGAAGTACAGTCAGGACCATCGTTAGACTAGCTCGAGTCCAGTATTAGAGTGGGTATGGATGCAGGCAGGTACAGGGCACACTCTATGGGCCTGTGGGCCTTTTTCTGCTGGCAACATGTACATTTCTGTATTTAACCTCCAGAATAACCTTTATAGCCCATTTAAGATCATCTACTCTATTTGATCCTCCCTACCAGTCAGCTCCGCTAATCCTCAAACATAATAGCAACATTAATCTCTGACCCTCTTGAGATGTCACTTCCACCTTCAGTTACTTCTTGACTGCCTCTTCCTTCTCTGCTCCCTGCCTCACCCCCCTCACCTGTCCCATCTTCCCTGGTATGATCCTCTTCGTCGTCGTCCCTCAACGCTGTTAAAGGCAACATCCCAGATAGTCTCAATCCCAAACTCCCTCACCTCTACTCCTATTGCTCTTCTTACCGTTACTCTCCTGAATCCCTGATTTCCTCTCTGCAGGCTATCCGTTGTTTGCAAGACGGCTCTGTCTGTTTATTATTTTTGTTGAGGAATTGTGTGACTCTGAGGTAGATTGGGGCTACCAGGTGATTAGGAGCACCCCTGCCTGTGCCTTTTAAGATGAGGTTTTTAAATTGACTTACCTACTAGGTAGCTTTTATTGTCTTTGCCTACAGTCCCTGAATGGGGACCACTTGCCTTGTCAGGTGTTTTTTCCTTCAGTAGGTCTAATAGTAAATTTTTGTTATTAGGGTGCCTTCCTTCTAGCGGCTTCTTTGCACAGTATTTGTTCCATTGGGGTTAGTAAGGAGCCATTTGCTCATTTAAATTTTTTTTGTGTGTGTCTGTCTTCTGGGCTGTCTGTATGTGTTTTTGACAGGCAGGCTTTCCTGCCCTGCCAGTGCTTTGGTCCTCTTGGCTGTTTGCTGGACTATGAGTTGTTTTCTGGGGCATCTAGTTGCTGCCCCCACACTTTTTTTGGCTTTTGGTGTTTAAAACTGTGACAGTTTGTGCCTCCCAGCCCTGTACTCCACTCATTGACCCCATACTAGGCCATCTCATTTGTCCCTTTGCACTCTTTTGCCATTGGGCTTCTGAAAAGGAGGGGGGAACACACAGGCACATTTCCACATGTGTGGATGTCTGACATAACCATATGTGTGGCCTGATTTTGCTAGCTCCCAGCACATGCGCTCCAGTCAGAGCAGTGTTTTGGCTATGATTTTGTCTCTGAGCCCAACAGGTGATTTGAATCTTTTCTTTTCATCTCTTACCAGCAGAATTCAATGCAGATTGAGATGGAGAGCAGGCATTTACCAGCAGGATCAGTGTTCACGTATACTTCCTTTTGATGATTTGTGTGGTGAGAATTTAAAGTGGCAGTGTTTGTAAAACTGGTTAAGAGGCAGTGCTTAATCTGCCAGCTGTTGCAGTTCATTCTCCATGGTACTGTGGCTTATTGTAGACCAGTGATATTCAAAAGATGCAAGACCTGCTGCAGGACTATGAGGCCTTTGCCCGTGGGGTGCAGCTGTGGTCATTGTGTAACATAATCCAGCATATCTATTTTGGTCCTTGCCACAGCAGAACCCCCAGACTGGCAGGGTGTACCTGTAGTACCATTCAACAGTGGTAAAGCTGAGTTGCACAACTCCACATTGCTTCTCTTAAATGAGATACTTCATTCTGATGACCAGTAGGTGTTACCTGCCAAGACACCTGAGCCAGAAGTGGCCCCTCAGGTCATGGCGGTCCATAGAGGCACATTCAGGTGCACCAGAGTAGAGACACTACTCACCGCAATTTGCAGGCGACCTCCAATCTTGATAACATGGGAGGTCAAGTGGAGGACGCAAGGGGGTCTGGGAATAACTCTGACCCTGCAGAACCAGAATCTGTTGGATGAGGAAGAGTGTCCCTGTGACGAGGGGGAAGTGTACTGAGCCTAAAAAGAAGATTCTGATTCCTCCTCATTTGATTCTAAGGTAACAGGTTTGCAAGATGTTGCAGCTAAGTGAAGTTCAGGGCATAGAGGCTTGATGTCAACCCCATTATTTCAGCTTTGGCCTCTGCTCTAGAGTGCTTCCCGAATTTGCATCACTTTGACCAAATTATTGCTCAGGAATGTGATAGGGTGGACAAATGAAAGCAGCTACCCAGGCACAGGGCACAATGAAACCCCTTTTAGGAGGACATTTTTAAGAAGTGGGGGAAATTGCTCCGGTGACAGATAAACTGTATGCAGTGCTGCGTAGCACACCAGCATACCTTAGAAACATAGAGACATAGAATGTGACAGCAGAAAAGGGCCAATTGGCCCACTTAGTGTGCCCGTATGTTCCCTACCTATTTTGCCTCAGTAGACCACTCGCTTCCTTGCCTCCTGACTAATATACCCTCATGTCTGTCTCATGCATTCTTTTTTTTTTTTTTTTTTTTTTGTCATTTCTTTTTCCCTCCATTCACCAACCCTTGGACCCTCCCTTAGTCCACACCTCAGCTACTCCCTCCCTACCTGGGGACCTTGGACCTCTGACCCACCTGTGGGCAACACCCCAGCTTGCGCCTCCTGAGGCAGGGCCGCCTTCTGCTCTTTCCTTACAAATATTCTAATTACCTGCAGGCAGAGGTGAAGATTTGAGGGAGACAGGATCCAGGAGCGCAGGGTCCAGTGGTGGGCATGGGGTTATGGTGCGGTGTCATCTGTCGAGGCATAGGGGTTTTACCTGGTTCTGGCACAGTGGCTTTCCCCACTCCCATCAGTGAGCGCGGACGTGCAGTGATGTCCAGGGGAGGTGCACACACTCCTGTGCGTGCCACACCAACGTCTGCCTGTCTCACTACCCCATAATGCTGAGGACTATCAGTGCAATATCTCTCATCCACCAATGGGAGGTATACTGTTGTCAGAGCCCTCTACCTACTCACCCCGGAGAAGGTGAGCTGTCGGACGCTCAGATCTTCTCTTCCCCCCACCCCTCGGCAGACCCCTGACGACTTGGGCTCCTCCCGAACCCAAGGTGTTGGCATGGCACGAGGTATGGCTTCCAGCACCTCAACCCTCCACGCCACTAGGCTGGCTCTGTCTTATGTATTCTAAGCCCCCGTGTTCTAGCCTCCACCACCTCTGCTGGCAGTCTATTCCAAGCATCCACTAGCCTTTCAGTGAATATTTCCTCACATTGCTTTTGAATTCCCCCCTGTCCAGCTTCACTGCATGTCTGCTAGTCTTGCTGTCATTTGAAGAGACTCCCCCACTGTGCCATGTTCACCCCTTTTGAGATGCTTGTTGGTCTCTGTGGTTTAAGACAAAATTGTAAGTAAGCTACTGAGCTGTAAGTTGATATTTGTAACAGAAAACTGTACAATATATCTTTTGCTAGGGAATTATTTTTCAGCCCAGAACTGGATGGTATTTTGAAGGACATGCAGGATAAGAAAGTATAATTGGCGGTCTCTTAGTAGCAATAGAAGTCCAACCCATCGAGAGGGCAGGGTTTTGGCTGGCCCAGACATTCAAGGAGTGGATTTGGGCCCTTTTGGAACTTCAGTAAGCAGAGGAGCTTACTCTGAGCTCAAATTATAACAGTAACAGAGGCATCTTTATTTGTAGATGCAATTAAGGTGCAGACAGAAGAGGCGTATCTTCACAGTAAAGATACATGGACCCATCTCTGCCCCCTTCTCTTGGTGGAAGATTTCAGAATTTTTACCGGCGATGGGTCCAGACAACATCAGATGAGTGGGTGCTGGAAATCTGGCAGTGGGCTGTGCCACAGAGTACTCTTCCGTGCCCATAAGTGATCATTTATTTCAGTACCCTGTTCCTCTAAACTAAGTGAAAAAGCAGTAAGCCAGACTCTGGACCACTTGCTCCAAACAAAGGCAATCATCCTAGTCCCCCCACCCGCACACATGAGAGAGGAGAGGGATATTACTCCCATCTATTTTTTTTAGTCCCCAAGAGGTTGTGGGGCATCCTTCTGATCCAGGACTTGAAACACTTGAACAAATTTATGAAACATACATCGTTCAAGATGGAGTCCCTGTGGTCCATCATTCAAGAAGTTCAGCTTGAGACTATCTGGCATCAATCGATTTGTAGGACACATTTCTCCACTTTTCCAATCTGTAAGTCACACCAGTAATATCTGAGATTTGCAGTCCAGGGGCGACATTTCAGTACTGAGCTCTCCCCTTTGGTTTGACAACTTGGCCAAGAGGATATGCGAAAGTCCCGATTGTGCTGGTGGCACAGCTGGGCCATGAGGGACATCACATATATCCCTACCTGGACAGTCTCCTCATTGGGCCCCAAAAGTAAAGATGGTGGAAAGGTTGATGGCGAAGACTTTGGAGGTCTTAGAGATGTATGGCTGGATAGTCAACAGGAAGAAGAGCTCCCCGACACCATCACAGAGGTTGTCGCACCTAGTAGCTGTGTTCCAGATGGACAGGCAGAAGATCCTTCTATCCACAACCAGGAAGAAGAACCTGGCTGGTGGCTGAAATCCCAGGCAGTTGTTTTTCTCACAAGCTGCTCCAAGCATTGGATCAGATGACAGCAATGTTAGAGTTGGTGCTGTGGGTCAGATTTCACATGAGATCTCTCGAGAACAGGCTGCTTTCAGTGTGGTTCCCTGACCTTGGACAACTACCAGGCGTCGATCCTGTTATCCAGGCCGGTATTGCAATCACATGCATGGTGGGGACTCTCAAGAATCTTCTCAGGGGGATGTCTGAACAAATGCTATAATATCACTTTTTAATGTAGCGCTTGGATTTACCTCTGGCCTTACCCAAAAATAATTATAAAATTCACACATGATATCCTTGTTCTCCAGATTCACAATAATGGTAATAACACTTCTACCACACTTAGAAGTGTTGCAATAGCCATCTGCCTGTTATTTATATTATATTTTTGCTATAAATATGTGTTTTTGTTAAATTTCTGCTTGTGAAACATGGCAGTCAGCACAAGGCATCATGGGGACATTGGATTTGTTTTAAAAGGAAAAAAAAATGTTCTGCCCTCTCGCTGACCTAAAGGGCACAGCTGGCTTGTACAAAATCAACACTTCTCTACTAAACTTCCTGATCCTTTGAGAAAGAAAAGTTTGTTTCCGAAACGCATTAGGGCACTGTGCATTTTAGCTCTGGCACTTTAATAAATTATCTTCACTTGGCAACATTTTGAGCAGTGTGTTATCTTTGGATGGTGAGTGCAAGACTTATATGCTGTTGTACTGTTATAAAAAACAGGTTATAACAAGCCACTGCTTTGAACCTAGGCAACCGGTCGTAAATTATTACATTATATGGCGTACCAAGAAGGAAGCCGTTTCTGAAAGACCTCTGTGAAAATTCAACCTAATATGAAAAGTGTTTCCAGGATGTTTCTCTGAAAGATCAAAGGGATATTGTAACCTGCCATAAAACCATACTCTGGCGAAGATGGCCTGTCTTGTTATTATTAAAAATATTGCTGTATTTGCAAATTCCAGTCAAGTAGTAATCTGACCTGTTTTGTCTATGCAGTTGCATGTTACAAATTAAGTATGTAGAACTGAGTGTGACCTCACGCTAGCAGCCCAGTAACATCACAGGATGGGAGGGACATTCTGGCCTCTTCAATATTGGTGAAGCTGGCTGAAAGGACTGACACTTTTGTTCTGGACTTCTAAGGGACACTTTGTTCCTGGACTCAAGAGAGACCACTTCTGCCAAGACTGGTAATTCAAGTGTGAACCCCTTGCCAGCTGAACACTAAGATAGAATTAGCTAATCTGTTGCAAGGCGCTTTAATTTGAAAGTTTCCATTTCTTTCTCTGATTGTAGCCTTAATGTATATATGTTCTGCTTTATGCACTGTATTTATTTACTATTTTTAATTTTTAGTAAATGTTGTTTTCCTTAAGTCTGCCTGAGACATTTTCTCATTTTGAGTGTGAATGGTGGAACAGTATTGATCATTCTGACATAACTGTTAAGTTGCTTAGTGTGTCACCATATGCAGCCACGCTAACAAGGATCTGTGTAAGAATCCAGCAAGGTAAGAAAACATCTGAGTCTCAGTTGAGTGGGCAGGGGGTTGTGAACCAGTTTGGTTATATGCCCGCTGGGTCAAGTATCGCGCTGCTTTCCCCGAAGAGAGTGTGATATTGGGACCTGTTGCCTGGGTGTACTAGCTAAAAAGGGTTCATATTTGACCCCAGGACTCGAGACTGTTAGTTTGCTCGGACCCAAAACAAACAGGAGGGTATCCCTGTTTGTCACCTGATCACGAATCGCAATTCAAGGTTGGGCACTGTGGGAGCAGAGGGCCTGACCCCGGGAGTGGATTTGTGACAAGAAGTATGTAAAATATATATTTTATTAACACCTATACAGTAATTCTAAATATTCCTAATTAGCATAAGTATCATGCAAAATGAAAATAATGTAAACATAAATAATGAAGATTTCAGAAAAATCAAACAAACCGCAAAAAATAAAACAAGTTTCAGCAGATAATGTAAATGAATAAGCAGTATGCGACATAATAACTTGCATTGGCTATATATCATGCTTTTTGTGTATTTGGTATTTAACATAACCTATTTTCACGAGAACTTGCAACTACTCATTACGTCAGTGTTTTGTATTATGCTTTCATAAAATTCAATTAAACCTTTTAAACTATATACCCCAAGCTCTGTAGTTAAAAGTGAAACCCCTTTGATTACTTTCCCAGATAAGCCAATTTAAATTACTAAAACAATCAATTAAAAACGAATTGGTAATAGTAATTAAAATATACTTACATTTCTGGTTGTAGAAGTGGTTCTTTTTCTCTCAACTTAGAACTCTTGGTTGAGTTTGGCTCTGAGTAAGAAAGTCTCTTTCAGTCAGCTTGTCTTTTCCCTGGATCCTGGAACTGTGAAACTTGAGATTCTTGTGACATCAGTTTGGGATGTCACTTAATCAAAAGTCAGTTTGTAGGATTCAACAGGAAACATCAGACAACAGGATTTAAACAGTCCAGTAGCAACACTTGTATCAAAGAACCTTCTTGTGGATAGCAACGTTGTCTTAATAACTGGACTCTGACTTCTTCGTGTTGATTCATCTGCACTCAAACCTTGGACACTAGACTCCTTGTATTCACAACGCTGCATAGCTTACTTGGGCTGTGAATTTCAAAGTCAAGTCTCTGGTCCAGGCTTTAGCAGGCAACATTACTTCAGTCAAAATGCTCAGTAAATAAAACACAGAGCTTGCTGTGGCCCACTATGAAAAGAGTCTTTTGTAATAAAGTAGGTTGCATCTGGGCCTCGTGGCAACGCTGCGTAGGCTTTCAAGCTTATCCTTCGCACCCCCTTTCTGGATACAATAGCTCAGCCCAAATGCTGGTTCCAAACAGACGTGGTCTAAGGCTTTCCGGCCTAGTAACAGTTATGAAGCCTTTAAACTTCTCAACTAGGCTTATAGTGCTTCTCTTACATTGGAGTTTAGCCAAGACTGAGGTGTGGCTAGCAGAATTCACTAATATGAACCTGTTCCAGGTGATGTCATCACCAGATTTTGATTGGTCCTTGCAGATGACGAATATGACAGTGGCCATGCCCCTGCAAGGACTGTCCACTAACTCCAAACTCATTTTATTCTCTAAACTATTTTTCTTATATAACTTCGTAATGCAAAATAATATAACTTTAAAACTTACATATTTGAACTTCTCTAGTCAAATGGAGTTTTGGTATGTTTCCCAAATTCATAGGACTAATATTTCCCAAGTTAGACTATTAAAGGTTATAATTTTAATAAAACTTCTTAAAATAAAGTGATAGTCTTGCTCTAAGTGTGCTAAGCTACAGAATAATATACGATTTGTCTAGAAAATTTCTTTAGGAGAGTTCTAAACACTAGTTTTTCTGCGTGCACATGCTTTTCTTGGTCCTGTCTAGAGGGACAATAAATCATCTTGTTTTTACCAAACTTTCAGATGGTCTTTTTCTGCATGGCAACAGACTACACACTTAAGAGTTATATTTTCAGACTCCTCAGGATGACAGCTATCATGAGAGACTAGATTGGTCTATCAATAAAGGCTGCTATGTTAGATACTTTCATATATAACTTTTGATCATATTTACTTGCATCTGTGAAACTTGGTGATCTTAGTCATCGTAATACAGTACTACTTATCATCTGTGAAATTTCCAGACTTGCAACACATTGCATTTTTAAACTATGAATAAAAACTTTTTATTCCAATACAAATTCTGTAGAGATTTAAACCGCATTTTCCCAAGAGGCTTCTCAAGGCTGTACCAGTCGCATGACCTTCTCTGATTGTAGCCAAGGGGACCCAGCTTTGGAATGTTCACTTCAGCCTTCCTTGTACAAAACAAACTCAAAAAGTTGTCAGCAAGGCTTGGACATCACAGGGATCCTTCTCTGGGCTAGTTACAGAGTGTCAGCAACATCAGCTAGGCCCCTTGTATCTCTGTTAGGATCTCCACTGGTGGATAGAACAGAGGCCTTTGGTAGGGAAGCTTCAGTTTGAAAGAACCCCCCCCCCCCAAACTCTGAAACTGTCTCCACTTTAAATGGCATCATTCCTCCATTTTAATGTTTTTAAGATTTAATCAACCTACACTTTTTGTTTTGCTTTTTTGTAATTTATACAAACAGTAATCTTAACCAGAAATTATAGTAAAATATCTCATAATTAATTCCACATAAAATCACATATAATAATTAAAAAATCAATTTTGGATAATACAAATAAAATAATTTTTCCATCTAGGGCTTTGTTCCTACAGGGACTCTCCTAGAAGCTCCTCCAGAGCCAGTTTTGACCACGAGTGCCAGCTTTTTTGAGTGGGGGCGGTTCTAGACCACATTCCAGGGCAGGGAATCTGGAGCCATCAAACAGTGTCTCCAAATAGTTTTAGAAGTGAGGGCAGAGTATCTAGCCTTGATGCATTTTCAGGACCAAGTTTGGTCCCAAGTGGTAAAAGTGAGATTAGACAACACAGTCACGGTGGCCTATATAAACAGTGAGGGAGGCACAAGAAGTGTAAGCCTGCTCACGGAAGCAACCACAGTGCTTCAGTGGGTGGAGGAAAATCTGCTGTCTCCGGCAATTTAGTTAGCAGGGAACTTGAATGTCTTGGCTGACTGGCTAAGTCATGAGAGAGTCCATGCCGGAGAGTGATCCCTGAACCTGGAGGTATTCAACCTGCTATGTGAATTGTTTGGATGACCTCAGATCTATTTGTGTTAAAGGAGAACACTTGGGTGCTGAGTTTCTTCATCCTGTTCCATGCCTATGGGCGGAAGTGGTGGATGCCCTGTCCCAGCAATGGGAGTTTGACAGAGCGTTTCTGTTTCAGATGCTTCCTCTGTTGCTCATTGTACTGCAAAAGATTCAGTGGTCAAAAGGAAGTTTCCTTCTGATAGCTTCAGAGTGGCCAAGAAGGCTGTGGTTCTCAGATCTGGTCAGTCTGACAGTGCAGGTGCCGTTTGGCTCCACATTCAGGGGGACCTGCTTGGTTAGTCCCAACTCTATGCAGTTGGCTGTCTGGCTTCGGGGAGCAGGAGACAGTTGAAGCAGAGGTTCTCCGAAAGGGTAGTAGATACCATGATGGCCTCTAGGAAGGTTTCCACCTTGGCGGCCTACGATAGAGTGGAATTTTTAGCATTGAGCACCCTATGGGGTCAGGTGTCCAGTCTCTGTGCGATGCTAGTGCCCTCTTTGGGGACCAACGCCAATGTCATTAGTTTTCTTGGAGCAGTCAGGATCTGTCCATCCTTTCAGTCCATTGTTCTGCCATGGGACTTGGATATAGTGTTGCATGCACTATGCATGGCTTCTTCTGAACCCCTTTTCTGGGTTCTGTTGGATATTCTGTTTTATAAGGTGTGTTTCCTGATTGCGATTTGCTTGGCCACAAGGATTGGTGAACTGTAGACTTTCACATGGGCAAGCTTACCTTATGAAGCATAAGGACAAGCTAGTGCTGAGGACAGTCCCGTCCTTTGTTCCCATGGTTCCCACAGCCTTGCATGTGAATCAGGAAGTGCGTCTTCCATCCTTCTATCCGAAGACAGCAAATTCAAAAGAAAAAGAATTACATAAGTTGGATTTACGCAGGGTGGTCAAGACATACCTGAAGAGGACTAAACAATTCAGAAAGTTGGAAAGTTTCTTTGTTCTGTTTGGAGTGGCAAGGTAAGGTCAGGAAAGGCTGCCTTAGCCAGGTGGGTAAAGTCCTGCATTGCAAAGACATGTGGCAGGAAAGAAAAAGGCTCCCCACTCTGATCAGAGCACAATCCACCAGGCATTCCAAGCATCCTGGATAGTGATGGCGGTGGCTTCAGTGTCAGAACTTTGCAGAGCGGCTGTGTGGTCCTCCATTCATACACTTAGAAAGCAATATAGACTTGGATGTTCAGAGTTCCGCTGATTTGGCCTTCCAGAGCAGAGTGTTGCAGGCGGTAGTTAACAGATGAATCCTGTGGCTACCCTTGTGGGCCTTATACGAGCAATATTCTCCCCCATCCTCTCTAGAATGGGTACTGCTTCTTGAAACTCATTATGTATTAACTTCCCCATTAAAGCAGTAGTGCAGCAAGAAGGCAAAACAATGTGATCTTACCTTTTTTCACTATAAAATATTCCAAGAATTTTCTCCAGTTTTATTTGATGGGAACATTTTTTAGTTTCATCCAAATTTGACAATTGTATAAATATTTTAATTTGTGTTTTTTCTCAAAAAAAAAAGATGGCTGCCACATTTAACTCAGAAACCATTGTGAAACTGGAAAGGGTTGGGATCAAGGAAAAAAACACACATGGTGCACAGCAAAGGAGGTACCTGGAAAAGTGGATTTGACAGGTATGATAATATTTGTATTAACTGTGGCTGATACTAACTTTCGAAGAACATTTTTCATTACACTGCTGCCTTAACAACGTGAAGTGATACAAAAAAGGAGAAAGTCCTTCATACTTACAATAAAATTGCTCTTTTTTCCTGTTGGACAATATTGTCCAGCATATTTGTACACGTGTGTGTGTGTGTGTGTGTGTGTGTTTCTCCCTCTCCAAATAAAAGATGCCTGCTGCAGTTGTTGAGATATTGGGGCTATCTCTTGGCGTTCATAGTATAACATTGTTTAATTGGCATAATGGACTAGTAGGCTAGCTGGCAACAGTTTTGTGTTTCAGGGTTGGGGAACCTGTTCAGGTTCATCCCCACTTGTTAGACTCAAGTTCAAAGTGTTTCTTTTTACAGAATGTTGCATGTTGCAGTTGTTCAGGAATGTTTTGCAGATAACCATTTGCAAGTCCGAAGATTGCATGGTTTGTATGGCGGTCCTGTTGTTTGAGATCCGAAGAGTGAACAGCTTAAGTGTTGATGCTACTTGTACTTTTTCCTGGGTTTTTTTTGTATTTATTTGTTTTTAAAGATGTTATGATGTGAAATGTAGAAGAGGTCTCAACTGGGGTTGTGCACCTTGATAATTGTATATATTTTTGGGATACTGCATTGACAAATGTAAACTAGAGTAACTGCTGCATCTAGAATGTTGATGTCTGTACAGGTCTATGCTGAGATCACAACTTTGGGCTGTACCACTACCCCCAGTAGTGGAGCACATTACCCATATGTATTAACTTCCCCTTGACAATTTTGGACATAAGAGAAGGAAATATGGTAAGAAATAAAGGAATTTATCCTTTGTCTGTGGACTCCCAGACCCTGGACTCGTAGAAGCTAGCTGCAGCAGTACTTTGACAATGCCCAATGATGGTTCTGTGCTTAATCAACTTTCCCTAAATACAAACAAACAAAAACAACCATTTGTCAATGCTGAATGTTGCTTACTTGTACTTGCTGGGTAGGTGTTTGGCACTGATGGTGCAGATGCAACATACAGCTGTGACAGCTTGGCTATTAAATAGTTTATTCCATACCACTGACTGATTCTTGCCTGCAAGCTAGGTAATTCCTGTCCAAACACGTCAGGTAAGCAGCAAATAGAAAACAGCTTTATTTTCCCTTACAAACTTACTTGACAGGACACATTCTGTTTTTCTTATGTAATAACTTGTCAATCGTTTACGAGGTTTACTCAGAAGGCAATGCCTGCTCATTTAAGTAAGATCAGTTTTTAGAGGGAAGGGTCTCAACGAGTTTGTGAATGTCAGTGTTTTTCCTAGCAGTTCAGTAAAATGAGCTCCACCCCTCACATATGCATAAGGCTGTACCTTGATAACAGTAAGTTGCAGGGAGCAAATTATTTGTTTTCCCTGAAGTCAGGAGTGTGTGTGGGAGACCCTGTCTGGCCTTAAATTCTGCAGCTGCAACTGAGGTGGGCAGCCAACTGGTCAACAATGCCATCCCTTTCACTCCTTCAGACTCTGATTTAATATGTATATGATATACATATTAAATCGGAGTCTGAAGGACTGAGAGTGAGAAGGATGGCATTGTTGGTCAGCTGGTTGCCCACCCCAGTTGCAGCTACAGACTTTAAGGCCAGTCAGGGTCTTTGTGAAAATAATTACTTAATTATTCTCTACTGACTACCTTGTTTCTACAAGCTCTGACTGACTGACATGATCTTTCTATGCTTGATCCACCAAGCCAGTCAAGAGAGAGCTTGAAGAATGATGAAGCGCTGCCTTAGGCTATTAGCCTACTGATTGCAAACCCCCCACTTGCCGAGCTAGCAAAGCCCACTTACCGAGCTAGCAAAGTCGAAAGACTAGACAAAGGATGCCACACTGCACTGCCCAGAAATTAGAACTGAAACATACAAAAGGCCTGCCAGCAAACAGTGCAGTACCACTGCCACTGCCTATGATTTAGCTGCTTGTCTTTCTGCTGACCTGCAAAAATAAATATGACTCACCTGGCTTCTTTCTTCTCTCTGCAGTCTCTGACTGTCTCTTGATCTCCGCTAGCTTCAATAATGTAATGCTAATGCAGCTTAATCGTTCTGCTGCCTCCCCCGTCCACGTCCATCCTACCATAGCAATGGAACCCTGGACCCAACGCATTCCATTCCCGCACAGGCAGACAAGGCAGCTGCAGTAGTCGGTGAGTCACAAACAAACTGTAAATGGGCCACAGACGTATGGAGATCGGAGAGAAAAAAAAAAAAGCAGACGGACTGGCACCGAAGACTAGAGACAGACCTGGAGAGTGACGAGAATCTCCACGGCAGTGGCACGCTTTCTGTTTGAATTTTGAGCCAGCCCTAGATGGATGATCAAAGCCTATTCCTAAAGTGCAGCACTGCTCATTCACAGCCAGTGGAACTAAAGTCCAAAGCCCTTTACTCCAGTCAGACCCCTAAAACGCAGCACTTGCTCTGGATAATCCGATTGGACCTTTCTACCTGGTCCCCTTGCCTGCCATTGGTGTTTTGTTTTTAAGGGCCAAAGGCCAGCAGGTGGCAGGTAATTAATTGGATGTCTTTGGGCTGGTACGCAACAGCAGGGAGATGGGGGAATGTGAGGTGGGTGAGGCGGATTGGATCACACGGCCAGCTCAACCCATCAAAAGGGATCAAATTTACAAACCGGGCCAAAAAACCCGATTTCAAGAGAAGCTTTGGGACACCGGGACAGCCCTTTGCATGCTGGGACTGTCCCGGTTAAACTGGGACATTTGGCAACTTTACAGCAGAGAGCTAGACCCAAGCACGGAGGATGGTGTCACACCCGGAAGCGCCGGCATAGGAACAGAGGGTGGTTGGCTAGAAAAAAATGCCCAAAACAAAACATGACAGGAGGGACGACAAGGGAGAAATGAGGTACGGGGGAACAGATGAGAGAGAAAAAGTGGTATGTGTGGGTGGAGGTGGGGTTGGGGGGGAGTGGCAACAAGAAAAACGGAGGGGAGGGCATTATGCAAACGGACAAAGTGCTCTCTCATTGGAGCTCTTCATTCGTTTCAACTACTCAAAGTTTCCGCCCATAAACTGTGAACCACTGTCATACTTAGCTTGCATGATCATTTGTATGTCAAGGACGAGCCCAACACAGTTTGACCTGCATTGGTCTAGTCAGTGACACACTTCTGAAATGCTGTTCCTTGTAGCAAAACGTTTCTTGCGCAAGCAACGTAAAAAAGAAAAATTCCTTGGTCTTTAGAACCAGGCAGCATCCAGCCAGGTTACAGCATGCCCCACTTTGAGCACATTGGATGCCCCCAGTCCTTCAAGAAGTTCGCTCTCTCAAATACCTCTGGATGTGGCTGTATCATCTTCCTTTTTCTTGGCATATTGATGCCATCCACAGAAAGCTCTTCCCCAAGGCCAGCACTCTAGATCGCAACAAGGCTTGCATTCCTCTCCCAGCTGCTCTGTGATCATTATCAGAATCAAAATGATCCTCGTGGCACACATATAAACGAAGGAGAGAAAGAAGTAAGTGCCTCAGCTGGGACTTGAACCCAGGCTGCCCGGAATACCGTTCCGGTCCTGGCATTTAGCAACAGGGATGAAGTTCATAGTGCCATCCCTAAAACCACCTGGGCTAAACTGGACCCCTCTTTTACTCCTTCTGTCGCTTTGCCTTTGACTGCCTTGCTTGCATCCACCACTGCACCCCTTATTGTGACCTTGCTTAAGGGAAAATGTCTCTCGCCTATGTCCAAATTCTGGTTTGGTTCCCTCCTCTTCTACCTTAACTGTTCCCCCACTCATTGTACTTTTTTTTTTTTTTTTTTTTTCTGTGTCTGTATTTTTAGTGCTCGTGAAAGGTGCTGGATTGACTGCACTGGAACCTGAAGTCCTCTATTATCAACATGACTGGTACAGCATGAGCAGTCACAATGCAGACTTCCCCACACTGCCCTGCCAATGTGCTTCAACCCTGCCATGGAGTGACCACCACGTAGGTGAGGGGGTGGTTCAGACTTCATGCCCATTGGTTTCCCATGTGAAACTGCTAACAAGGGTATCACTTAGTGCCAGTTGTGTTGGTGGTTTTGTGATATGGACACCTTCCCACTGGGAACAGGACTGAGACCACCACAACTCATTTCACATAGACCACTGAACAGCCCTCGGGTGAAAATGGCTTTCAACTGCCACCATCCTGTGCTGGATATGAATCTGTGACTTGGATGTGAAGGGTTCCTTATCCTGCTACCAATCCACTGAGCCATCCAGTTCCCCCCACTCATTTCACTTGTTTTGCTCCTTCAGCAGACCTCTACTGGACAAGTTGCTTTCTTTTACAGGCTCCCTCTTCTCTGGTCCTGTCGCCTTCTTCCCCTATCTCTCCACTCTTCCTTCTCCCTTTCTGCCCTGAAGCCCCTGCTTCATGAGTATAATACCCATCGCGGCTCCTGCACCTTCTCTACCTCCGCAGACACTACCCATGTCTGCACCTTATCCCCCCTGTCTTGCTGTCACCATGCTACCCTCTTCTCCCCTCACCCTTCTCTCTCCCCTCTCCCTTCCTCTGCCACTTCCACATCCCCTGGTATCCTTGGTTATAACCCGCTCTGCTGCGTCAGGCTTTAAAATTCAGTATTGTGCCCCTCAGGGATTTCTAAAATCAGTATATAAAACAACTAAATTACACAAACTACCCTTTTACCTGAATGTGCACTCGACTCCCTTGCTCCAGTCTGTGTTCGTCCCCTCACTCTTTGCCCGAAGTCCCACTGGTTCAGTGGGACTTTGAAGGAGTTGAGGTGTAGGGGCCGAAGGTTGGAGCGGCGATGGCGGAAATCCGGCCTGGCTGATAAACTTAAATTGATGGTTCATTACAAGGACTATCAATCAGCAATCTCTTGTAAGAAGGCAGAATTCCTGTCCAAAGAGATTGCTGTGGCAAAGAACTGACCTGCTCAGCTCTTCCGGGACTGTCAACAGATTGTGCAATCCAGCCTGTCTCTAGCCCTGAAGAGCGTTCTCGCAAAGTGCAAAGAGTTTGCTTGATTCTTTGCCAGTAAGATTGTCACAATCAGGTTGGTGATCCACTCAGTGCCCTCAAATGGATGTTGCTGTGATCGGCATGAGGTCTCAGACCAGGGATAGAAATTAACTTTTTTCGGTACCTGCACCAAGGTGCATGTGGCAGCAAAAGTTACATGCACCGCAGTCAGGATACTTGCACCGGTTGGACAGAATGATAAAAGTTGAAAAAATTATTATTTTGAAATCGCCACATATGAAAACGAATACAGTACTATAAGCATCATTCACATGTCACAGTTGCACGCAGATGAGATTTGTTTTACTCTGACAGATACCGATCGGAAGGATGACGTCACTAACACGGACAGTCACACACTAGTTAGGTGGAACAGGCTTAGGCTAGGCATGAAAATGTATAGTACATGTTGAGATCCCTCAAGCAAGTGAAAATGTGATATCTATGAGCTTTTGCATTTTACAAAAATACAAAGTGCCCCACAGAAAAAAAGAAAAGCAGTTGTCAAAGCTCACCTGATCAAATTATTTTTTTCACACATAATAAACGAGTGGATAACCACAATGTGGAAAAGTTGTGGTGGGAACCCACAGTAATTGCTAGCTCAACAGGCAGACAGTTAAGTCCTTTGACCCATTATTTGTGCTACACCCCCAAAAAAAAAAAAAAGCAACTGCCCTTTGCTTGAGTTGTAGCAAATCTGTCACTGGCAGCCTTTTGCTTAAATCAATTTATTTATAACACACACAAACACTGGAATTTTATTTTTGTTACTGATTTCCAGGCATTTTCCCCCCTCAGAAACTGGCACTGGACTGGAAACAAGTGCTTTTGACTGACTGACCCACACTCAGACGGTGAGGGATTAAGACTGCTGCAGCTCCTAATAATACATATTGAAATAACTTTTTAACAGACTGCCCCCACAAACAAAAGCCAAGCACTTGTCTGACTGAAACTACACCAAGTATTTTTTCACACAAACATAAATGATGTCAGGGTCCAGAGATCAAAATGTGGCAAGGAGGTAGTGATAAAACTACAAATTTCTCTACAGGCTCCTTATTTTCCTTAGAAGGCTTAGAGTGAATAAACAATAAAGCAACTGCTCTTTTTTATACTTGGGTTGGTCCTTTCTAAAACATAAAGAATAGGTCCAGAACTGAAAAAAATCAGTTTGCTTGGGGGTGGGGTGAAGCCCCGATTTACTTGGATTGCGTGCTTCTATTATTTGCCCCATATAAAGTTTTTTTTGTTAATTGCCGCCTTTAGCTGGTAAACATCATTTCCCTGCCTAGATACAGCTAAAGTATGATTTTTTGCACAAGTAAACAGATCCAGTCGGTCACGGAGCTTCCCGCCTAGCGACTGTTCTCAAACTCTCCTCAAAACTGCGTAGTTACAGACCCAACTGGCATGCCTATGTGAACCTTATTGTACCACGTGGGTGACAGAGAGAGACACGTGGTACAATAAGGTTAACACATTGTGCCAATGCCATCACTACACCAGTCAATTCCTAGGAAGGAGTAGTAAGAGTAGTTGCTGGATCCGCCTTGAGCTCCAGAGTCTGAGATTGTGATGACCCACCCACCGCCCCATGCGCATAACTTTAGCTCCCACCCTGATTGCCATTCTTTCAATGCTGCAGCCCCCTCCAGTGTCCATCCAGTTCCCCCCCCCAACCCCTTCATACAAATCAGTGTTGCAGCCTGCAGCCCACGTGAATATTTATATACAGTGGTGGTCAGTGCGTGGTGCCAGCCAGCCTACTTTACATTCGTTCGTATTCAGCTGCTGCCTCGATGTACTACCAGCGACTCCATGTCCTCCCGCCTTCTTCTCTGTGGACACACCTCCCGGCCGCTGCTCACTCTCAATGATGCTGTGTCCCGATTCCTCCTCTGTGGCGCGCGCATGATGCGACGTCCTAAAAAATGTCTGCCTTACTACTTGGCCCTGCGCCCCTTGTGGCGCTTCATGGAATTGCAGGCAAAAAAAAAGTACAGGCTAGCTACATGCACTATGGTGCAAGCCAGTAACAAATCTACATGCACCAGCCTGTTCCTACGTGCACTGGGAACAGGCTGGGTATGCTAATTTCAACCCAGCTTGCCTGGTCTGACTTTGGCCAGCCGACGATCAAGGATGTTGTGCAGATTGTCTAGAATTTGCACCCAACTTTCTGTAGTTTGGACTTGGGTCCAACGCGCCTCTTAGTGGAGTGCATTGATGTCATCGTCCCGCTCCTAGCTGAGATCGTCTGGTGTTCGTTGGAGTCAGGTTTGTTCTCAGACCCCCTGAAAGAGGTGGTTGTAACACCTCTTTTGAAAAAAGCCTCCCTCATCCCAGACTGCTTGGCTAACTACAGACCTATCTCTAACCTGCCCTTTATGGATAAGGTTATTGAGAAGGCGGTAGCGGTGCAGTTAGACAATCATTTGACTTCTGATGACGTCTACGATCCTCTCCAGTCCGGGTTCAGGAAAAGGCATAGTACTGAGACAGCCCTGGTTCTGGTACTAAATGACCTCCTAACAGTTAGGGATCAGGGAAGCCATTCCATCTTGGTTCTCCTCTATCTCTTAGCAGCATTCAACACTGTAGACCATGGGGTTCTGCTGGAGCACCTGCAAATCTTCTGTGGACTATCCAGTACTGTCCTCAGATGGTTTCGATCATTCCTCACGGGCAGGACACAGAGAGTGGTGTCATGATTTCATTCTTCGGCCCCTCTCCCCCTGTCATGTGGGGTGCCACAGGGCTCCGTGCTGTCCCCCATGTTGTTTGCAGTGTACCTGCTGCTGTTGGGTGATATCATAAGGCATTACAGGCTGAATTTTCACTGCTATGCAGATGACACTCAGCTCTATTTGTCTTTTATGCCTGAACAGAGTGATGCGATCTCTAACTCATTGGGTCCAGTAGCCGCCATATGGCATCGGAACCATCCATTGCTGAACCTGACCCAAAATGGCCACCCAGACCCAACGGCAGCTGCCTCTCCGAGATCCAGGACTGGATGAGTGTTAACTGGCTGAGGCTAAATCCAGGCAGAACCGAGGTGTTGGTGGTGGACCCCAGTCGCCAGGGTGCAGGGCCGGCAGCTGGCCTACCCACCAGGCTTCAGCGGGGGGGGCGACCAGCTGCTTTCCTCTGATCAGGTGTGCAGTCTGGGCATGATATTTGACAGTGGCCTGACACTAAAATCTCAGGTGTCAGCTGTTGTAAAAACTTCCTTTTACCATTTGAGGAACGTCTCCCAGATTAAGCACCTGGTTCCATCAGGTGACCTTCCAACGTTGTTACAAGCCTTTGTGACCTCATGCCTCAATTACTGCAACGCCCTTTACCTAGGGTTTCCGGGAGTAGATGTCCGCCGACTGCAGCTTGTGCAGAACGCGTCGGCCAGGCTATTGACTGACTTACCCAGAACTACCCATGTCACGCCTGTACTCCATGAGCTGCACTGGCTGCCCATATATTGGTGGATCACCTTCAGGGTTGGGTTGCTGACCTACAAAGCACTACACGGGCTGGGACCATGCTACCTGCAAGATCTCCTCCGTCCCTACTGCCCCAGCCGCTCACTCCGCTCCGCTGACGAGGGATTGCTAGAGATTCCCAGGGTGCGTTTCAAGACTTCGGGGGCTCGCTCTTTTGTTTATATGGCCCTGACCCTGTGGAATTCTCTACCTTATCAGATTAGAGAGGATCTGACCATTGAGGGTTTTAAATCTGCTTTAAAAACTTATTTTCTCTTGCTTTCCCTGATACCAGCCTTGATTAATTTATTCTTATTTTAATTGCTGTTTAATGGTTTCATTTTTTAAATTTAAATAGGTTGTTTTATTGTAATATTTTGTAAAGTGCTGTGATTTTCTAGGAGTAGTGCTTAAGACATAAAGATTTGCCAACCTGGTAGCGCTGAGGGTTGAGGCGCTGGACGCCACACCTCGCGTCACACCGGCGACCTGGGTTCAGGAATGAGCCCAGACCGGCAGGGGGAGAGAGGATTGAGCATCCGAGGGACTGCTCTCCTCTCTTGGGGAAAGATCAAGGGGTAGCCCAATGCAGCGGCCCCAGTGGGGCTGGCCAGCACTGCTGCACACCGAGCTAGCAAGCAGTGGGGGTTGACGTTGGGACGGCTGCTTCGCTGAACGGCATTGCACGTCCCACGTTGGGGAACATACATTAGCCAAGAAAACTGAAAAACCCGGAGCGGAGGGATAGGCGACTGCACCTATCCTCCACGCCCAGCGCCGGATCCGACTCGGATGGGGCCTCATAGCTCCTCCAACTCCGGCCCTACCTGCTGCCAGAGTCTGCCTTCTAAGGAGCCCAAGTTGGAGTTGGGCTACCCTCCTGGGCTGGTTAAACCGGGGTGCTGGCAGGGGGGAAACGAGAGCACAGGCAGGCAGGCATAAAGGATGGGATGCCTGAGAGAGAGTTCCCCCGATCCGTGACCGGAGGGAAAAAGAGTCGACAAAAATAAATAAATAAATAAAAGACATAAAGATTTACTTAATAAATAAATTTAGTGGGTATACAGTATACTGATTTCTCACATCAGCTTTGTCCCGGTTTCCCCACCTTTTCCCAGGAGGGGGAAAAACACACAATTGAAATTAAAAAAAAAAAAAAAAATTCCAAATTGTGGACCCCCCCAATAATTTTACATTATTTATTGCGATTGTGAGACTAGCAAAACCCAAGATCCCTTTCTTTTAAGCACTGTGTGTGCAAATGTATTACCCCTAGCAGTAGTTTTTTCAGTTTAGTTATACCATTGTACAGGTGACAGGAAACCGTTTTTGATACCTCTAGATGGTTCCTGTTCATTTTAGTGTCTATCCAATATTCTTATATGTTTTGCCTTTTTCCTTTAATAGCATTTTTTGCCTTTGTAACTTCTTTGAATCTTTCTTTTTTAGCAGTTGCTGTTCTCTCATTTCATACTGCCTGAACATTCTCATGCAGAAGAATAGCATGGAATGGTTTTAATGATGTCAGGGAATCCGAGAAATATGAAAAGGATGAGCAGTAGTGTCTAAGGAGAGTAGGAATATATAGAGTTGAGGGCACCCAATGGTAGATTATTCATCAACAGTTGGTCAACGCATATCAGAATATGTTACTGGCATGGACAGGAAAAGCCAGTTCGCTATGTACCAGTTCTCTTGTATCTCCTTTAAAGCAGCAGTATTTGTTGGCAAAAACTTTCCTCACGTAGGTTAACATCAGTATTGCTGATAAAATTAGATTTAATCATCGGTATATTTTTGTTTTCTCTCTAATGTCTTTAAAACAGCTTTTATTATTAATTTTATAATTAATTACAAGTTATTAAAGATGTCCACCCCAGCAGTTATAAAACATTCCTTCCCTTAAGATTTCTTTTTGATTTTACATACTGTATTCGTACTGTGGATGTATAAGGAGTGTGCTGGCACACATTGCCAGTGGTAATGGCACAGCACCACACCACGATTTTTTTAATTTATTCATAGCAGGTGTGGCCAGAGAGCAGTTACCTTTAAAACTTCAAACCCCATATCTCAATTCAGGAGTAAAACACAGTGAAAACTGGATACATCATTGTTTTAGCCAGAAATACATTATTACTAGGTATATATATATATGTGTGTGTGTGTGCTTTTTTTTCTGATAAATATTGCTGCTTTAACTTTTTTTTGGGGGGGGACGTCAGCAGCTCATCTGATTTAAGTAATTATATCATCAGTTGTGCTTTTGCTGCATTATGTTTCCACTCGACTTCCTCCAGCATACTCCTGTAAACAAGCTGTTCATATTCGTGTGCCTCCTGGCCAAATATTAACAACAAAAAAACTGTCCTTTTTGTCCTCGTATCACAGAGCTTCTCCCCCTGCTCGCCTCTGTTTACACTAGTGTCCCCCCACGAAATGCTCTGCAGTGCCTTTTGCACTGCTCTTTACCAGTTCTGTTATTCTGAAATATATTTGTTACAGTATTTCCACTGCTTTGACTGTGTGTTGTTTTTTTTTTGTTTGTTTTTTCTCAGATGTTCTGTATGTGCCAATGTGTACAGTTCTATTTTCCCCATGTACCCTACCCCCAGGAGGCTACTGGAAACAATCTGGACTTTAGCTCAGTGTACCCTTCTAGCTGGATATTTTAAATACATAAAATATTTGACCAGGTGGGCGCACTCAGCTGAAAGCTTTTTTCAGATACACTTGCAGTTTGTATTGCTGTCCTTTGTAATCCCCCCCCACACACACATTACAGCTGGAAACTAGTATCAGCTCAGTGTGTCTTTCCTGGTCAGCACTATTTAAATAATTTAAAATATTTTACATAAAAGCATAGTATGGTAGATGAAATGCAGAAAAATTAAGTATGCAGGGGAGCATATCTGCAGTAGCCAGCAACTGACCACATGGGGCAGATGCTTTAAACAAGGGGATAGGAGGGGAGGGAGAAGAAAAATGGCTATGCAAAGGTACTGGGGTGGGGGAACAGGATAAGTTTTGTGAACTTAAAGGATTGTTTGTGTTTTATTCTAGGTGGGAACATTCGACTCCTTCAGATTGCCATAGCCTTGCAACATATTCATCATGTCTCTACGGAGATCTATCCCAATACACCAGTCATCTTTTGTGGGGACTTTAATAGTATGCCATCTTCAGGAGTATACAGCTTTCTCACAGAGGGATGCATTGATGCTGATCACGAGGACTGGGTCTCTAATGGAGAGGAACAGCGCTGCAGCATGTCCCTTGACCAGTGCATGAAACTGCTGAGTGCCTGTGGGGAGCCTGCGTACACCAATTATGTGGGAGGGTTTCATGGATGCCTGGACTATATTTTTATGGATGCCAATGCTTTTGAGGTTGAACAAGTAATTCCTTTGCCAAGTCATGATGAAATCACCACACACCAGGCGCTTCCTAGTGTTTCACATCCATCTGATCATATAGCACTTGTATGTGACCTAAAGTGGAAATAGACCAAGATTTACAGGGCACATGTTTTGTTTTTAACCGAACTTGACTAATATTTGCCTTGTACTAACTAAATAAAAAGGCTTCAGTCATTATAAAATAACTGCACCTGTATGAATTGAATGTAACAAATGATAATTTCTTCCCCTGACAGTTAAAATATGTACTGCGCCCCTATATTTCGGATTGAGATGAATATCTATGTTAAAACCTCAATTCTGCACTGTAATGACTTCGCAGCCATTCAACACATTTGCATGAAATTTTGCATGTGCAGTTTGGTGGGGTAGATCTCTTGACCTGCAAAGTTTTGTTACGGTTAGATGTGCAGAGTCTGCGACATGGATATTGAAAACATAAAAAATAGTTTGTTTTTTTTTTGCTGTTTGTCATTGACTTGCACCCATACGGTTTTGAATTTTGGTCTGAAATTTTCAGGGTAGAAAGGGCTTGGCCCACAGATGTACCTTTTGACTGGTTTGGTGAAAAAAATATTAATCCATTCCAAAGTTAATTTTGACATTTCGGTTCTGAGCATACTCAGTAAGCACTTCGAAATAGCTGTATGAAATGATTGTATAGGGTCAGTCCTTTTTCTTGAAGGAAAAATCCTTTCTCTCTCCCCTAAGCTTGTCTCTGGGCTTCCATACAGATGGGCTGTACCTTCTGATGGACAGATGCAGGCAGGAATTCAGAACTCTACAGCCTGGATATCCACCCCTCCACTTCCTGTTCCCAGCAGTTTACTTCCCTGCCTTTCAGCGGCAGGTACTCTGCAGCAGAGCTCTGTCACCACGTGGCAGGGCTGAAGACAGCAGACTGTATGTCTACAATTTATATTTCTATTGGGATTTCTCAAGAAGTGCAGCATTTATACAGCGCTCCTGTGTGGGTTCCAGTCTCAGCCTTGCAAGCTGCACAGACTGGCCCCAATTCACCGCAGAGTTTTTCCCATGATTTTGGTCTCAACCGTACTGCAGTCCGGTTGCCGCATGTATCTGGGCTTTTCCCCCGTATGTCATTTTTTTGGTGATTGGAGACAAAGTCAATAACTTCTGGGTGCTAAAAGCTGGTCCCTCTCCTCGTCAACGGCAGCACCGTTTTGTTTTTTTTTCCTGTCGAAGGCTGGCTTGCAATGCTACTCAGCCACTCGGCGGTAGGCCTGCAGCACTCTGAAAGCCTCTCTTCGACGTTCCATTGCTCTCTCATCAGTGAGCGCTTCAATTCAGGGGTAGTGCTGTTCAGGAAACTGAGCCTTCTTAGATGCTGTGCAGGCCCCGCCCCCAGCATTTGGGAATCAGCAATTAAGGCAAGAAATTAAGGGTAAAAAACAGCAATTAATCAGTTCTGGCAGCATTAAGGACCAAGACAGCAGTTTAAGCAGCTCAGTATTTTGCCCTTAAAGGGCCAGCATCAGTATTTCATCTGCGCTTCAGCATTCTCTCGGGCAGCCTCCTTGCATATTTCAGGGTGGGGGTATGCTGAATACAGGGGGATTAGTGCCATTTTGCGTCATAGGGCAGAAAATGCCAGCGCTGGAAGTTCCCTCTACTAATTACCTTTGCTGGTTCTCTTTGTCTAAAATGTGAGAAGGCAGCATCTGCGAATGGAGAGGACCTAACTGAGGCCTCCTATTCCTCAGCTCAGACTGATAGCCGACAGACAGGTCTGAAAGTGTAGCGGCCACCAGGTAGACCTAGCAGTCCGCAACCCCCTCGCTGGCCCCAGACCTCATAGATAAGCTGAATAGGGCCTTTGCTCTGGACCCTTCATGTTTCAACTGGCAACCTCCGGGTTCCCCAGATGTGAGGCCACACAAGGAGGCAAAATGGAAAAGAACCCTGTCCTAATCTGAAGAGGGACAGTTGTCCTCACATCATTACGATAAAAAGAAAAAATCCAGATGCAGGAGCAGATCCTCTGACGAGAAGGATCAGCATTCCTCACGTCACAAGAGAAAGAAAAGATCTCGTTCTCGGAGCAGATCTGGGGGCACCCACAAAGGGAAGCATCGCAGGGAGCATTCCCTGGCCTCCTCAGATTCCAGTTCCTCTTCTCCAGAAGAGGGGGCACTAGTGGACTCATCCTCGGACTCTTGACGACTCCTCTTCCTGAAACTTTGGAGGACCTAGACTTTTTCACAAAAAAAAAAAAAAAAGTCATAGCTGAGATTCACCTCAGATCTTGTCAGTGGCTCCAGCACAGCCGAAAACAGGTCTTTCGCCTGGCATCTGCCGCCAAACCAGCCAAAGCTTTTCCCATTCCTCCAACCATCGAGGACTTGCTAAAGGAGGAGTGGCAAGGTCCAAAGCACACCTATCCAGTTCCCCGGGGGATAACTAAGCTTCCTTAAATTTGACAAGAAACAATCTGAAAAGTGGCTCGACTGCCCCAGAATCAACCCCTTTGATTTCAAACCTCACCAGAAAGGCAGTCATTTCAGAAAGAAGGGGCATCTCTTAGAGACCCAGTGGACAGGAAAGTGGATGCCTCACTGAAGAAGGCCTTCCAAGAATCAACAACTCTCAAGGCAGCAACTGTCAATCTTTTTTCCTCCAGAGCCGCGCTGTCCTGGGCCTCGGATTTAGCCTTCCAATTCACTGAGGACCCAGAGAAGAACAAGAAAAAATTGCTTACCATAGTAATCTTCTTTCTTCCCCGTGATGCTCAGATATTCATAACTTTATGCAGTAAGCCTGGAGGGGTTGGACTGCCCAGAGAGATGGAATACATGCAAATGACGGAACACTTTGCACATGAGCATCTTTCAAACACTACCTCTACTAACTGCCTGTGTTCTAAACCTCTTCAGATTTTATAAAGGAGTCTGGAAAGTAGGCCCAGAGTAATATAGTACTATAATTTTATTATTAAAATAGAGGTTTTCCCAATAATATAAATTTGTAAAAATAAAACTCCAATTGGAGAGAGAAACAATTCAACAAGGTTAGAACAAAATGCCAGAGAAATACCTAAAAAAGGTAGAAACACAAGGAACCCTGTTCACCCAAACTATTGACAGGTGCAGGGTAAAAACACTCCAAGGGTGTATAGTGATAATGGTGGCACCAGCATGCAGAGTGCAGAGGCTGAAGTTCTGGAAGGGGAGGTAGGGAGGGAAGTTATGAATATCTGAGCATCACTGGGAAGAAAGAAGATTAGTATGGTAAGTAATTTTTTCTTCTAACCCTAATAATGCTCAGAATATTCCTAACATTATGCAGACTACCAAGCAGTATCACTGGAGGTGGGCACATAACTTATTTTGGAAACAGACTTTGCAGGACTACTGTGCCAAACCTAGCATCACTCCTAGACAGAATATCTAGATTGTAATGCTTTGTAAAGGTGTATACTGTCTTCCAGGTAGCTGCTTTACAAATGTCCAGTAATGGAACAGTTCTGGTTGCTGCTAAGGTGGCAGCTGCCCCTCTTGTGGAGTGGGCCCGCAATCCTGATGGGGGCTCCTTACCAGCCTTTGTGTAACAGAACTGGATACACTGGACTATCCCTCGAGAAATGGAACTTTTGGAGGCTGGATTACCTTTTCTCACATCCCCATAGGTCAGGAACAGTTGTTTTCTGTCCTGTCTATGGCCTTTTGTGGCTGTCATTTAGTAACTGAGGGCCCTTTTTACATCCAGACTGTGGAGTCTTTCACCAGAGGTAGCGTGATCAGTGAAAAAGACAGGGAGAGTGATGGACTGGTTTAAGTGGAAGTCCGAGACTACTTTGGGAAGAAATTTTCTGTTTGTCCTAAGGACTACCTTATCTCTATGAAAGGAGATGTAGTCCTGATCTATACAGAGAGCCTGAAGCTCACTAATCCTTCTTGCAGAAGTCATTGCCACGAGAAAAACTGTTTTCCAAGTGATACATTTTAGATGAGCTGTAGCCATGGGTTCAAAGGGGGAGCCCATGAGTTTAGCTATACACGCGTTCAAATCCCAAGCTGGCACTGGTGCCCTGTGAAGGGGATATAGATGCTTCTGACCTTTGAAGAATCTTTTAAAGATAGGATCCGAGGCTAAGGTTACCCTTGCCCCTGCAGAGAGGTAAGCAGAGACAGCTGCCAAATGAACCTTCAGAGAGCTGGGTTGCAAACCAGAGGAATGTAAGTGGGACAGATAATCCAGGACAACTGAAATTTCAGCTTGGCCTGGTATCAGTGATCTGCTCGAGCACCAAAGTGAAAACCTTTTCCATTTAGAAGAATAGGTTTCCTATAAGCTCTTAAAATGCTTAAGACAGATTGAGAAAGGTTCCGTTTTGCATATTCTGTGTCCTCAAGAGCCAGGCCTTGAGGTTGAGGGACTTGAGATTTGGGTACAACAGAGTTCTCTGGTTGGAAGTCAGTAGATTGTGCCTCCGAGGGAGGTGTATCGGTTTTGTGACAGACATGGAGAGCAGAAGAGAGTACCATGGCTGCCTTGGCCAATCCGGAGCTATCAAGATCAGTGATGCTGCATGGGATCTGAGCTTGAGCAGTACCTTGTGAACCAGAGGAAAAGGAGGGATCGCATATAGGAACTTCCCTGACCAATCCAAAGTCAGGGCATCCAGAGGAAGTGTGCCCTGATCTGGTGGTCTGCAACAATACTGGGGCAGGTGGTGGTTCTGGTGGGATGCAAACAAGTCTACTTGTGGAGTGCCCCACTTCCTGAAAATAACCTATACCACCTGTCTGTTCAGGGTCCATTCATGATGGGCCTGGTGGATTCGACTCAAGGCATCTGCCAGGATGTTGTCTTTCCCTGGCAAATGAATTGCCTGCAGGGATATTCCCAGACAATAAGCTGGAGTCCAGATACGTATGGCTTCCGTGCAAAGGAGGCCTGACCTGGTGCCTCCCTGCTTGTTTATGTAATGTCTGTTGTGATCTGTACCACCTTGCTCTGTACTAGAGGAGAGAAGGCTCGTAGAGCTAGCAAAACTACTATGAGTTCGAGCAAGTTTATGTGCTGAAGGGACTCTGCAGCTGACCAGGTACTCTGGGTGGTGTGCTGCCCTAGATGGGCGCCCCAGCCCAATACGGATGCATCTGTTGTGAGAACTACTAAGGGACTCTCCTGAAAGGGGATTCCCTGTCTTAAATTTGATTCCTCTTTCCACCACAAGAGGGACTGTGACAGTGCCCTTGTTACTGGAATGAGTTTTGAAAAGGGGTCTTTTTTCTGACACCAGTGAGTCCTGAGGTGGAACTGGATGTCCCTCATGTGGAATCTGGAACCCAGCACTATGCCTATGGCAGCATCCATGTGGCCCAGTAGGTGAAGAAACTGTCTTGCAGTTTTTGGTTTGTGTAACCTGAAGGAATTCACCACTGACTGAAGGCTTTGTACTCTCTCCAGAGGGAAATAGGCTCTGGCCTGTAAGGTATTTATTTCTGCTCCTATGAACTGCAACACCTGTGTGGGGGTGAAGGCAGACTTTTTGTGATTGATTAGAAACCCCAGAAACTCTAGGAGGTCCTGTGTGACTTTTAAATCCTGCTGTACCCTCAGTGGGGATTTTCCCACCACTAACCAGTCGTGCAGATAAGGGAAAACAGTGATACCTTGTCTCTGAAGATGTGCTACTACAGCAGTCAGACATTTTGTGAATACCCTTGGGGCCAAAGAAAGGCCAAAAGGCAGGGTTGAAAACTGGTAGTGACCTGAAGGGAGTCTGAATCTGAGATATCTCCGGTAAGAATCCTTTATGGGGATGTGGAAATAGGCATCCTTTAAGTCCAGTGATGCCAGCCAGTCTCCCTTTTGGAGCATTGGCAAAATCACAGCTAGAGTTACCATTTTGAATTTTTGTTTCTTTAGATGCTTGTTTAAAGCTCTGAGATCGAGAATAGGCCGCCACTCCCCACTTTTCTTTGTGGTTAGGAAGTATCTGGAATAAAACCACCTTTCCCTCAGAGACTTTGGAACTGGTTCTACTGCTTTCAGCTGTAGCAGGTTATGAACCACCGACTCTAGCAGTGTTTTTTCTGCTAGTGAGGGAGAGCGAAATACTCTGATTTTCTGAGAAGGAGGGGATTTGAATTCCAGAAACAGACCCTGACCCACTACCTCCAGAACCCATTTGTCTGTGGTGATGGTCAGCCAGGCATGGAGGAAGTGAGACAGTCTGCCTCCGACAGGTAGGGAAGAAGCGGCCTGTGGCTCAGGGGGTCTGTTTTGATTGTTGCTGAGGCTGAGCTTGGGACCCTCGCCTCGAGCCCCTCCTTCCCCTGCCCCTGGAGTATTTCTGTTGTGGATACTGCTGGTACTGGGGTAAGGCTACTGGCTGGAAGAAGGGCCTTGTATAAAAGGACCTGCCCCAGCCTTCCCTTCCACAAGGCCTGGTGGATGGTGAAGCTCTCTCCTTGGCAGAGTTGCTTCTGTAAGTGGCCTTATACTTATCCACCTTCTTCATGTATGCCACAGTGGACTCCCCAAAGAGGGAATTTCCCTCTAGAGGAAAATCCAAAGCCTTAGACTGGGTATCCTGAGTAAGGTTTGTAGCCCTGAACCATGCAAACCTCCTCTGTGCGACTGTATTCGCCATCCATCTGGCTGCAGTGTCACTGGTGTCAGCAGCCATTTGGAATTGGTACTTAGCTGTCTCTAACCCAAACCTGGCAGTTTCAGACAGCTCATCTGATGAGGACGAGGGAGCTTTCTGGCATATAGCCAGAACTGACTGCCACAGGGACTTCTGATACTGGGCAGCATTTGTCTGGAAGGTAGCCTGACGCCATAGCCAGAGAGGCTGACAGGTATCCTTTTTTGGCCATGCTGTCAATCTTTCTGGAGTCCTTGTCCAGAGGATGTGAGGACAGAGGGATCCTGGCCTTGTCGCAAGCAGCTTGTTGAATTACCCCCGATGGTCTGGATGGGATAAGAGAAAGTCAGTTCCCTCCCTCTCCAACTGGTATTTTCTGTCCATCCTCTTGTCTATGGGAGGAGTGGAATTCGGTGTTTGGAAATTCTTTAAGGCACCCTTCTTAAAGAATTTGTACAGTGGTAGGAGAAGAGCCTTTTGTGGGTGTCAGCCCCATCATCTCTAAGTACTGCACCTCCTCTTCATCCTCAACTTGTTCTGTAGTGGAGATGTCCAGTGCATCTGCCATCTTCCTTATAAAAGTAAAATGGGATGGAAAATTCTCAGTCACCCTTGGAGGTGAACCAAAGTCCTGTTCAGGGGGCACTTCTGGTTTGATTGGTCCCTCCTCATCACTGTACTCATCATCAAACTGGTTCCCTCTATCTTGAGGGGGTGGATGCACATTGCTGCCAGCCTGGGGACCCTGTGAAGGGACAGGAGGCTGCCGAGGAGGAACTGTTGCCTGTAAAGATTGAATTATTTTAAAGGCCTGAGCAATTTCTTGGGCTGTTGGTACAGGCATAGCAGGCACAGAAGTCCCTGGTTTGGCAGGTGGGGGTTCTGTGTACTTTAGCATTTTACTTTTTTTTTTTTTAGAAGGAACCAGGTAGTCAGCCAGTTCATTTGTTCATTTTGTACCCTTTTCACCCGTCTCCGGGGCAGGCACAGAAGCAGATGTGGATTCAGCCACAGATTCTTGGGGTATTGGCTGGTCAGAGCCAGAGGGACCCTTTGCAAACTATTTCTTGAGCCTTTCAAGGAGTTTTTCCAGAGTTTTATCTGGGAATGTTTTACATACTTCACATTTCCTATTTAAGGTGTTCAAAACACAAACATATCACACATAAAGTATGTTTATCTGCTTTAGCAAATACTTCCCCACACTGAGAACAGTTCTTAAAACTGGGTGCACCAGTTCGCTTTTTGGGTTTCTCAGACATGTTTAAAAAGAGAAAAAACCCAGCCGCTAACAACAAAGGTTTTTTTTTTTTTTAAATGATCAGTACCGAAACCGAGAAGGAACTGATCCGATGTAGCAGGGTGGAACCGGGTCAGCGGTTCAGGTAACCGAGCATTGTCGGTTACAGAAAATTAAATAAAACAAGTTTTAAATATATAACTCAGGTGGTTCTTTAATAAGAGAACCCCAATTTTAACAGAAACTAACCTGGTTCCCCCACGGTTATACCGAACCGGTATAAATAACAAATGTAACCGTAAACTAGATAAATAATACAAAACAAATATTAGAGGCAGTAAAGGAAAACAAAATAATAGTATTTGAAGTTTTCTTCATGCAGGAGAAAGTGGACCAACGAAACTGAGCGACCAGACTTTTCAGGTGGAGAGAAAAATCTGAAGAGGTTTAGAACACAGGCAGTTAGTAGAGGCAGTGTTTGAAAGATGCTCACGTGCAAAGTGTTCCATCATTTGCATGTGTTCTATCTCTGGGCAGTCCAACCCTCTAGGCTTACTGCATAAAGTTAGGAATATTCTGAGCATTACTGGGGTTAGAAGGCTACTATTCAACAGCTGCAATTAATGGGTTTGGCATCAGCTTATGTAACAGAAGTGTCAGAGGAGGCGATCAGGTATGCTGCTTGGACCATGTTTTATCAATCTTCGGCTCGAGACAACCTCTGGCTTCGGGTCTGACAAGCAGATGTCTCCTCGAAAAGCCATTTGGTGAACGCTCCTTATGAAGGTAATCTTCAGTTTGGCTCCGCACTTAAGGAGGCAGTGAAGGAATCCGGGGAGACAGCTAACATGCACATGCTCCAGTCAAGAAACGGGCAAATCGTGGTCGAGGTTACAGCAAGGGTCAAAACACTAACTTCTCAGGCAAGAGAACATGGTTCTCCTCACGCAACCTGTGCAACTTCAGTGGAGAAGACTCCGGTGGTGGAGGTGGCACCAGAGACACCGGGAGCAACAACAAAAAGTCACAATGAAGCCATCCGGGCCCATCCTCAAGTGGGGGGCAGACTTTCAAACTTTCTCGAGGAATGGGTCCAAATCACGTCCGACAGATGGATCCTAGACATCATCAGCAAAGGTTACCTAATAGAATTCGAGTCTAAGCCCCTGCTACCTCAAGTGGTGCCCTCCCCTCCCCTATATCAGGCAACCGGACCAAAAGACAGGCGATGTTGCAGGCCATGACAGACCTTCAGGCAGGGGCTGTCGAACAAGTTCCCCCCTCACAGAGTTCAATCGGGGGGAGGGGTCTACTCCATATTCTTCATTGTGCACAGGGAGGATTCAAGCCAGTCCTAGACCTCAAATTCCTGAATCGTTTCTTCCGCGACAGACCCTTCAAGATGGAAACCTTGTCATCGTTCATCAGGGAATTACAACAAGGGGATTTTCTGGCATCCATCGATTTGCAAGATGCCTATTTGTATATTCCCGTCCAAGAGTTACACAGGCATTATCTCGGGTTCAAGGTGGGGGAGCAACATTTCCAATTCAAAACGCTTTCATTCGGGCTTTCTTCAGCCCCAAGGACATTCTCCAAGGTGCTAGTAACGGTTGTAGCTCACCTTAGGAACAGAGGAATACAACTTTTCCTTTACCTGGATGATATTCTAATCAAGACCTCTCTGCTCGACCAAGCAGTACAACCCATGGCGGAGGTAGTCCAGTGCCTATCGGCACATGGATTTGTCATCAGCTGGAGAAAGAATTCCTTGACTCCAACCCAGACCTTGAATCATCTGAGGGCAGACTTCAAGATACAAGTCAACAAGGTGTTCCCCCACGGAACTGAAATTCAGGGACCTGCTGAAGCTCATCAGGAAGTTTCACACAGCTCCTCCGCTGCCAGCTCACACCTTCATGCAGCTCATTGGGACTCTAGTATCGCTGGTGGATTCAGTCCCCTGGGCACTAATTCACATGCGGCCCATTTAGTCACACCTACTCAGACTGTGGTCCCAGTCCAGACACAAGAAGAAGCAATGGATCCCAATTTCTCACCAGATAAGGACTTCCCTTCAGTGGTGGTCTCAAAGGACCAATATTTTGAGGGGTCGCAAGTTGGGCCATCCACACCAAATCCGAATCACAACCAATGCCAGCCTCTGGCTGGGGGGACTCACCTGGATCAGATGTCAGCTCAAGACAAGTGGTCACTGGTAGAAGCAAGATGCAGCATCAATGTCCTTGAAATGAGAGCAGAGTGCTTCACCCTGCTGCACTACGAACAGCAAGTCCTTGATCAGGATGTGCTGATTCTAATAGACAATCGAACGGCGATGTCATCAGGGTGGCACAAGAAGCTCAAGGATGCTCAGGGAGTCCCTTCTTTTTCATTGGGCCAAGGGCCACCTGGCAAGCATAAGGGAAGTGTACATTCCAGGTCGGACAATGTCACGGCAGACTGGCTTATTCGCAAGGATGTTCTATCAGGGGAATGGGAGTTGGACAGCGCCTTCCAAATCTTAACAGAACATTGGGGTAATCCTCAGATCTTTTTGCCTGCCGTCGAAACTCCAAGGTAAAGCAATTCTGCTCCCTGGCCAAGGACAAACTAGTGGTGGCTCAGGATCCCTTTTCCCTAAACTGGGGTCAGTTTGGTTTCCTGTATGCCTTCCCCCCCACACACACACACCGCTGCTATCCAAGGTCCTACACAGAGTGGCGCTGGACCGGGCAGAGCTGAATCTAGTCTGCCCCCGATGGCCTTGTCACCCATGGTTCCTGCTTCTGATTCATCTGTCAAGGCAACCTCCTCTAACTTTCCAGACCAGCCCGGACCTTCTTCATCAGAGTCCAGTGCTACATCCCAGTCTGTGCAACCTGTACCTTTTGGCCTGGAGATTGAGCAGGAAACTCTCAAAGTGCTTGGATACACAGCTCCTGTGATTGAAATGATGGTTAACTCACGTCACCCCTCTTACTCTTAAGTGTATTACAGGATTTGGAGAAAATTATTGTTCTGGCTTCAATCCAAACACATACATAACCAACCAATATCATTGCCTGTCCTACTACAGTTTCTTCAAGACAGGTTTGACAAAGGACTGCAACCGGCCACCTTACGAGTTCAGGTTTCTACCCTGGGGGGGCGCTTTTGTTAGTGGATTCAGGGGAGTCTCTGGGCTCACATCCCAATGTCAGGAGGTTTTTATGGGCAGCAACGTTAAAATGAACATACAGAATTTGCCAGCAGAAAAAGGTCATTTGGTCTATTGAGTCCGCTCGATTTTGCAGCTAGCAGCCCTATTCTGCAGCTGCCCTTCCCTCCTCACCCCCCCTCCCTCTTACCCTGTCCCAGCCCCTTTTGAAGCAGCCCACTGTTTTACAGGCTACCACCTCTGCTTGTAATGCATTCCACCACCCTCTCTGTAAAAAAGTGTCTCTTCATTTTCCTCCTGAACCTTCCCCTCTCTAATCTCATGTCATGGCCTCTAGTGTCCCTCCCCACCCTTACCCTGAATAGCCCCTCCGTACCAGTCTTGTTTATCCTTCTCATGTACTTGAATGTCTCGAACATATCCCCTCTGCCCTCCTCTCCTCCAGCGAGTACATGTCCAACTTCTTTAGCCTACTCTCATACAGTAAGTCTCCCAGTCCCTGGTTCATCTTAATTGCTCTGCGCTGCACCCCTTCCAGTAAGTTAATGTCCCTTTTCAAGTACGTACGCCAGTACTGCACGCAGTATTCGAGATGAGGTCTAACTAATGATCTATACAGCAACAGAATCACCTCCCCGCTCCTTGACATTATTCCCCTTGCGATGCAACCCAGCATTTTGTTGGCCTTTGCTGCTGCCTTCCTACCGAGTTGTTCATTGATCCTATGATGACCACCCCCAGATCCTTCTCCTCCTCAGTCTCCACAAGCTGCACTCCCCCCAGTTGGTAGTTTCTCCTAGCATTTTTGCCCCAAAATGCAGTACCTTACACTTTTTGGCATTGAACCCCAGCTGCCAAGTGTCCGACCAGGTCTCTAGCTTTTTCAGATCTTCCTGCAAACTCTGCCACCCCTCTATGTCATCCACCACCACCCCTATCTTGGTGTCATTGGCAAACAGGCTGATCCTGCTCTTGACGCCTATGGAAATGTCTGCAGTAAACATCCCAAATAACAATGGTCCCAGCACCAAGCCCTGTGGAACCCTGCTCGTTACTGCCCTTGGGGTTGAGAGTTCCCCTTCTACCACCACCCTCTGCTGCCTTCTCTGCAGCCAGTTTGTCACCCAACCCACCATTTTTGCTCCCACCCCTGTGCCTTCAAGTTTTATTCCAAGTCTCCCATGTGACACCGAATCAGATGCCTTGCGAAAGTCCAGGTACAGGAAATCCACTGCATGGCCCTTGTCCATCTGCCTAGTTACCTAGTCATAGTAATCTACCAGGTTGGTTTGGCAGGATCTGCCTGTGATAAAGCCATACTGTCTACCATCCTGCAGCCCATTGAACTCCAGCAAGGACACCAGCCTCTCCTTCAGGATAGTTTCTGTTAGCTTCCCCACAATGGACGTGAGGCTCACTGGTCTATAGTTCCCTAGTTTATCTTTGGGGCCACTCTTTTATGCAGGTGAACCACATGAGCCAACCTCTAATCCTTGGGTGTGCATCCCAAGTTCAGTGAGGCATTGAATAGGCCTGCCATGATCTCTGCTAGCTCCTTCAATACCCTGGAGTGAATGCCATCTGGCCCTGGTGCCTTGTCCCCCCTCAGCACTCTCAAGCCCTCCAGCACTCTACCTTATGTGATCACCCCATCTGTTACTCCTTCCCCAGTCTTTACTGCCCCCAACCCCCTTGGGTAGCACTCCCCCACTCTCTTTCATAGATCGAGTAGAAATAGTCATTGAGTGCTTCTGCTTTTTCTCCCCCCTTCTCTACCCATTGCCCGTCCTTCTTTATCTGTTCATTGCAGCTCCTTTTCTCCCTGATGTACCTGAAGAAGCTGTTCTACCCCTTCTTAATGCCTTGTGCCAGCCTGAGCTCCTTGGTGGCTTTTGCTGTTCTTACTGCCCTTGTCACCTCCCTTGCCTCCTGCAGGTACTCCTCCCAATCTTCCCCTTCCCTGATATCCTGCATCTCCCAAAGTCCACCCCTTTTCTCCTCACCTTTTCCACAACCTCCCTGCTCATCCAGCTTGGCCTTTTTGCCCTGGCCTTTTTACTCAGAGTCCTGCTACAGGAACTGGTAACCTCTAGTATCCCCTTCTTACTGAGCTCCCATCTCTGGTTTGTGTCTATATTAGGCTGGATCCTGACCAGGTACCCACTCTCTACCTCCCCCATCTTTGCAAAATCCACCTACCTGAAATCCGGCACCTTTGCATTAGATGCCACCCCCTCTTTGCCCATAATCAACCTGAACCATACTGAGTGATGGTCACTCCCCGCTAGTGGTACGTCCACCTTGATATCCCTCACAGACTCCCAATTTGTGAGCACTAGATCAAGGGTGACCCCTCCCGGTTGGTTTGCTGATCACCTGTGTTAGGAAGCTTTCCTGAAAGGTGTCCAGCAGTACCTGCTCCCTTTTATTGCTGGTGGCCTGGGTTACCCAATCTTCCCCTGGCAGGTTAAAGTCCTCCACAACCACCATACTCCCCTTCCTGCATGCCCTTCTAATGTGGCTTGCAAGTTCCTTGTTCAACTTCTCTGTCTGGGAGGGTGGCCTGTACACCACTTCCATCCGGAGAGTCCTATTCCCGGAATCCTGGATTAGCAGCCATAATGACTGTGTTTCTCTGTCCTCCCAAATGCACTTTAGCCCCTCCCTCACATATAATGCCAATCCCCCCTCCTGTTTTCCCTATCCCTGTGGAATATTCTGTACCCTGGGTCCGCCAGGTCCCAGTCATGGTATTGGGTGGCCCATGTTTCCGTGATGGCTGCCATGTCCACCTCCCTCCACCATGAGGGCGGGCCTGTAAGTCATTCTTTTTATCCTTCAGGCTTCTAGCATTCATGGTGACCACCTTCCATCCTTTTACCGTCCTCCCCATCCCCCTGCCCTCCACTTCCAACATCCCCTCTATTGCTTCTACCTAGTTCATCGCCCTTGTTCTCTGGGGTAAGCTTGCTCTGCTTCCCATCTCGTGGCCACTGTATGCCCTCCATCCACCTGCCACCTCCCTCTCCTAGTTTAAATGTCCAGCTACCTCAGTATACTCCCCAAACTTCCATTTCAGCACCTTCTTGCCCTCTTCATTTAGGTGAAGTCTACCCTTAGCGTATGGACCACTGTCCTCCCAGGTCTTTCCCCACCCTCCCGCTAATCCCTACCCTTTGTTGTGACACCATTTGCCTAACCATTCATTAAATCTCTTGTTCCTTTGTTTTCTAGTCATGCTTGCCTTAGGCACTGGTGATACCTCAGAAAAAGTTACTGATCTACCCTCCCCCTCGTATAAAGTTCCCAGCTCCTCAAACCTCTTTTGGACTACCTCTAATGTACTATCAGCCAGGTCATTTGTCCCAAGATGTAGAATTAAATGAGGTCTCTCCCTTCCCCTTCTAGCATATTTCAGGACTGATTGTCCCACTTTTTCAGCTGTAATCTCTGGCATGGCCTCCACCCATATACGACTATGCCTTTCCCCCTTGCTACCCCACCATATCCCCCATAGTATTGAATCCCCAGTACTAGTATTACCCCCATATTTCCATCTGCCTGCTTCCCCTCGTCCGTTCCTCTCCTGTCTGACTCCTCCAGCACAGAATTCCCCCCATCTGTCCCTATCGCCATTTGTCTCCTGCCTGACTCCTCCTTCAGCACATAATTCCCCCCGCCTGTCCCTGCCACCGTTCCTGTCCTGCCTGACTACTCCTGCGCGTAATTCCTCCCGTCTGTCCCTCTCCTGCCCACAATCCCCCCTCCCGTCTGTCCCTGTTGCCTTTTCCCCATCAGTATTCTCCACTGCCACAGCTGCTGTGCCCCTGAAATCTTCTCTGTCCACCCTGCTGCGCTCCCCCAGATCCCTTCAACCATCCCTCCAGCTATGTCCTTCACCCCTGCCACCCCCTTAGACTGGCTACTGTCCCTTGTGCATTCCCCTCCCTTTCCCTCTCTTGCTCCCTCCTGGGTATCCCATACCTCCGCCAATGTCGCCAGCACCGCAAAGCTATTACCTGCCCCCTCTGCATTGCTGTGCCTTGGTTCCTCCCTCCTGACTTGAGCCTTCCCTCCAGTGCTAGGCCTCTTGTTTGTTTTGCTCCCGCACCCCTCCCATGATCCGATGTACTTCCCACGATACTCCCCGGGGAGGCACTCCTGCTCTAGATTCTCGTCCCTCATCCTCTCCAACTCCCTCCCAAGCCACAGCACTTCTTCCTCGAGACTCCTCAGCCTGTGACAGATTGGACACCATCCTAGCTTCCACGATATCTTCATCCAGACTGCTGTCCCACGTCCATTGCAGCCCACTGTTCTACCCATGTTAAACAGTACTATCTAGAAAATACAGTTCTAACTAGAACATACAGTCCTATCTTAGGTTGCCTACCAGCCCAGACGCCAGCTAAAAATGCAGTACCAACTGTACTTGAAACGAGACAGTACCACTACAGTACTAACTGGAAACTACAGTACTATCCATATTTTTTTTCCTTTTTTTTTTTTTTTTAACAGTTTAGTTCCTACCTAAAAATACCTTACCAATCATCTATAAGTTTTGTTTAACCTACTACAGATTGAGATGCTGCACCATTGTTCTCACCCCCCACAGACTGTAATGCCCAAGAACAGTCTCGCCATCAGCTTGTAGTCCAAGTAGTGATCAGCTCCTTCCTAGCGTTGCTGCAGCTAAAACACAGTTTGTCCCCCAACTACACCAAACCAAAAAAAAAAAGCACTTCCCTCACTCCGAGCTATGTACTTCCTGGTGTCTTCTCTTGTCTGCAAGGGGTTCTGTTCTTCCCCCTCGTAGTAGTGTTGTGTAGAGGAGCAGGCTGTTTCCCCTTAAGAATATGTAGGAAGTTGTACTACTTGGGTATCCCTTAAGAAAATGCAGGAAGTTATGCGACTCGGGTACCTATAAAGGCAGAGTGCACTCGGTGGGTGGGGGTGGCAGCTACCTTGCTGCCCCTGCTCCCACAAAAAACAATCGGGCAGCCATATTAAAATTCCTTGTTTCTACACACAGCCCCCCTCCCCCCGAACAAACGCCTTCCAGTCAAACCAACGGTACTCCCTTGGAGACTTAATTTGGTTCTCAAAGCTTTGACCAAGGCTCCTTTTGAACCTCTTAATGGGGCAATCCTTATGCATCACACAGTGAAGGTCGCCTTTCTCATAGCTATTACTTCAGCCAGAAGAATCTACGAGCTAGTAGCCTTATCTACTAAAGAGTCTTGTACTGTTTTTTTTTATCAGGACTCTCTAGTTCTCTGAACAGATCCAGTTTTTTTTTGCCAAAAGTAATGTTTCCATTCCATTGCAAACAGGAGTTGATTCTACCTTCCTTCTGCCCACACCCAAAAAATAACAAGAAGAAGGAATTTCACATGCTGGATCCAAGAAGAGCACTGAAAATGCACATTAAAAGAATGGATTCTATACGAAGAACTCCTAGTGTGTTCATTCTAACTACAGGACAAAATATGGGTAATAAAGCTTCCAAAGACTCTATAGCCAGATGGATTTGTTCCATCATCGTCACTGCCTGTGATCAGGCTGGAGTACCTTTGCCTGGCCCAGTGAAAGTCCATTCAACCTGAGCTATGGCCACATCGTGGGCGGATTTCAGAAAGGCATTTCCAGCAGACCTGTGCTGGGTGGCCACCTAGTCATCCATTCACACATTCACAAAATTTTACAAACTGGATGTGACAGCCTCGTCGGAGGCATCCTTTGGCCCCGAGTTCTTCAGGCGGTGGTGGACCCTTAAGACCATTTACATTTTTCCCACCTAGGATATCTGGGGATGTACTGCTTTTGTATATCCCATCTGTATGGAAGCCCAGAGACCAGAAAGAATACCTGTAAATTTTCTTTTTCCGGCTGGTCTCCAGGCTTCTTCCTCCCAGAATGTATTAAGTTGGCTATTTGGCTGAGTGTTGCATAATTTTTCTCTTTTGTTTCCATGTTCATGTAGTATTGCCACATTTGGACTGCTTTAGGAAGAACTAGTGGGAACAGGAAGTGGAGGGGTGGATATCCAGGTTGCAGAGTTCTGAATTCCTGCCTGCATGTGTGCATCAGGAGGTATAGCCCATCCGTATGGAAGCCAGGAGACCAGCCATCAGAAAAAGAAAATTTACAGTTATTTAAATTTTGTTTTATCGTATTCCACCATCTTGTTTTTTTTTGTTTGTTCCACTAAAAAAATTTATTTTTCAAAGCCCCCAAAAGTGACATCCTGTAGTGACCTAGACATGTGTCTTGCTCATTGGGACCCCGTTAGGTGGATTATGTGCTTAACTGTTGGAGAAATGACCCAGAAATGTGTTTTTAATTTTAAATCCTTTTTTGTGATTAGCTTCTGCTTTTTTCATTTGGACTCTCTATGAAAATTTTCGTATGAATGAAAATAGTATACACATTTTTTGTGTGATTTTTCATTCATATGAAAATTTTCATTCTAAATCCAAACAACAATATCATACGAAAATGTTTGTATAAATCACTGTCCCCATAATTATTTAAACTTTTCCCGGTGCCAGGTGACACCCCCCACCCTACAGTCACTGTCCCCGTAATAAATTTTCCCCTGGTGTCTAGTGGCACCCTTCTCCTGCTGATCGCTGTCCCCCTAATTATTTTATATTTCCCTGGTGTCTAGTGGCACCTTCCAGTCGCCATCCCTGTAATGGTTACTGTAGATATTTTTCTGGTGTCTGGTGGTTCCTCCCCCACCATCTGATCACTGTCCCTGTAATGATTAGATATTTCCCTGGTGTCTAATGGCACCCCCCAACCTCCGAGCGCTGTCCTCGTAGTGGTTAGATATTTCCCTGGTGTCTAGTGGCACCCCGCACTTTCCAATCGCTGCCCCCATAATGGTTAGATATTTCCCTGGTGTCTAGTGGCACCCCCACTCTCTGATTGCCATCCCCATAATGGTTAGATATTTCTCTGGTGTCTAATGGCATCCCCACCCTTCCGTAATGGTTAGATATTTCCCTTGTGTCTAATGGCACCCCCCCCACCCTCCAATCACCGTCTTGTCTGAAATAAAGAAAATGGTCCCCCGGTGTCTTTTTTTTGTTTGTTTAAACCTGTAAACAATGAAACGGTCCCTCACTGATCCCACCCCACCCTGACCTCCCACTCGGCAAACACCACCCCACACATCTTCACTCACCTGAACAGGTCCCAGGGTGAAGATCCACTGTCCAATCGAAGACACGTCTTGCTGCTGGAAACACTGACTGCTATGTGAGAAAGTAAGGTAAGTGTGGTTCAATGTATTCCCATGGGGTTTTCAACTTTGATGCATAACTTTGCTATTTCTGCATATTTTTACACCTGATTTTCAACATTGCCTTTTTGAGACACCACCTTATGAACAATGGCGGTGGAATTATTCAAATCTGTCCCAAAAGATGATTTTGTGGTCACTTATTACACCACCTCATGAATGTGTCAACTGTCATTTTTTAAATCCTTCCCAGACTGTCTTTTCGCACCTGTGGCATGGAAGGACGTTGAGGTGGCGCAAAATCACGTTTTGGCGGGGATTTGAACATTTTCAGTACCGCGTACATGAGATGGGGTATTAAGAAGGCTATGCTGACAATTTGGTTGCTGTTCTACTACAAATGGAAGGGGCCCTGTGCTTCCACAGCAACATACACATGTACATCTATGGAGGGATGGGAGCGCAGGGACTGAGGATATAGTTGCACTATCTCAGAAAGGATGGATGGTTGGGAATGCAGGGCTCTGGGCCCTGCGCTCCCACAGTCAAATAAGGATGTGATTATACTATCTCAAAAAGTAGGGAAATTATTTGCAAAAAAACTGCGTTAATGCAACATTTAGGGTTCAGACTAAAGTGAAAATGTAGAAATGTGTTTTTGGAGAGGTTCGACCTAAAAACCCCACCCACCCCTAAAAACAAATCAGAATGAGGCTTCCTGGGTTGTCAACCTAAAAGCTCACCCATTAGGTGTGTATGCTTCTGGAGCATATACAATGGAGTGAGCTTTAGGATTGACAACCCCAAGGAAGACTGCACCCCTGATTTGACCATAAAACATTTCCCTACTTTTTTTTTTGCTTTAGCCTGAACCCTAAATGTTGCATTAACAGTTTTTTGCGACGCATGTATCTATATACACACACACACACACTAACTCACTCATGCTTGATGTCCTGCTTTCCTATTTCTACTATACTGACCAAGGCCAAAGGAGACAAGAAAAAATTACTCACCTTAGTAATGTTGTTTCTTCTAATGGAGTCTTGCTGTATTCTGACATATGCAGTTAGGTCCTGCCTTTCAACTGCCCCGGAGAACAAAGAGTTAAACTTTCCATGGCCAGCATGGAATGTTCACCACGAGCTCGGTTGAAGCCCCTGTCTGCTGTTGTTTTAACTCCAACCGTCAGATCTTTTCGAGCAATACTCACTAGAAGTTCTGTGTGGAAACTGTAAAACTCAAAATTAGCAACTATATTTAAGTAAAAGGGTTTTTTGGTTTCAAAAAGAAGACTCCAGTCAGGAAGCCCAACAACAAAACACATCCCAAATCACAGTCACTCACCCAAAATAAAAGAGGGTGAAAAGGGGACACCCCTAGGGTGCCAACACTGCTCCTGCCCGCCCACATCCCAAAAATTAGGTTCTGAGAGGGGAGGCGGGAGGGAGGTCAGAATACAGCAAGACTCCATTAGAAGAAACAACATTACTAAGGTGAGTAATTTTTTCTTCAAACAACATGAAGTCTTGCTGTATTCTGACTATCTCTGAACTACCAAGCAGTACCTCCATGGAGGAGGACAGAACCTACTTTGAAACAGACTCTGAAGTACTGCTGTGCCAAACCGAGCATCATTCCTAGCCTGGATATCCAGAGAGTAATGCTTGGTGAATGTATGGACTGTTTTCCAGGTGGCTGCTTGACAAATTTCTAAGAGAGGAATATCCCTGGCAGCAGCCAGGGAAGCAGCTGTTCCTCTAGTGGAATGAGCCCTCAGGCCTGAGGGTGGAGTTCTACCCAGTTTCTCATAGCAGAATTGTATACAAGAAACAATCCACCTGGCAATAGATCTCTTAGTGACAGGTTTGCCCTTACCAACCTCTCCATACGTGAGGAACAACTGGAGGGATTCAAACCTGTGACCCTTGGTGCGCTCTATTTAGTAGCTCAGGGACCTTTTAACATCTAAGCTGTGTAGCCTCCTCTGTCCAGAGGAGGACTGGTCAGTGAAGAAAACAGGGAGAGACATAGACTGGTTGAGGTGGAAATCTGAAACCACTTTAGGCAAAAACTTTCTGTTAGTTCTTAGGACCACTTTATCTCTATGGAAAGAGATGAAATCAGGTTCCACTGACAGGGCTTGCAATTCACTGATACGCCTGGCAGAGGTAATGGCCACCAAAAACACAGTTTTCCAAGTCAAGTACTTAAGCTCTGCAGAGGACAAAGTCTCAAAGGGGGGTTGCATAAACTGAGCAATGCAAACATTAAGGTCCCAAGCAGGAGCAGGATCCCTAAAGGGATTGGTGTGAAGCAATCCCTTGAAGAACCTACAAAACACAGGACGAGCTGACAAAGGGGATGGCTTGCCTACTGACAGGAAAGCAGAAACAGCTGCCAAATGTACTTTAAGGGTAGCTGGCCTAAGGCCTAGGCCATTAAGATGGACCATATAGTCCAAAACCGTAGGCAACTTAGCAGAATCTGGAGAAATATTTTTCTTAGAACACCAAATGCTGAATCTTTTCCATTTGGCGTTGTAAGTCTTTATGGTCGAAGGCTTTCAAGAAGCCTTAAGAATATCCAGAACCTCTCGGGAAAGATGCAGATCAGCAAACTCTAACTCTTCAAGAGCCATGCCTTGAGATTGAGAGACCGAAGATTCGGGTACTAAATCCTCCCCTGAGAGGATGTCAACAGGTTGTAATTCCTGGGAGGAGACAGGGGAAGGTGGACTGCTAGGGACAGCAATGGGGATACCAGGGCTGTCTGGCCCAGTCTGGAGCAATCAGAATCACTTTGCATGATTGTGACTTTATCTTGACTAACACTTTGAACAGGAGAGGGTAAAGGGGGAAAGCATACAGAAATGTCCCTTCCCAATTCAGGATCAGAGCATCCAGGGGGACTGAGCCCAAGACTGGGGGTCTGCAACAAAAGCGAGGAAGCTGGTGATTGGGGCTGCAAAAAGATCTATCTCTGGAGTGCCCCATCTCAAGAAAATCACTTTCAAAACTAGAGGATCTAGGGTCCATTCGTGATGGCCCTGGGATATTCTGCTCATTGCATCTGCTAGGACATTGTCCTTCCCTGGGAGGTGAACTGCTATCAGAGAGGTTTGCAGGGAATAGGCCAGGGACCACAACTTCATTGCTTCTGTGCACAAGGCCGTAGACCGAGTGCCTCCCTGCTAGTTGATGTACTACATGGTGGTGGTATTGTCTGTTCTGACCTGGACCACCTTGTTCTGCACAGATTTGGAAAAAGCTTGCAGTGCCAAAAACACTGCTCTGAGTTCCAAGAGATTGATGTAAAGCAGAGATTCCTGAGGTGACCACAGTCCTTGTGGTAAGATCCCCCAGATGGGCTCCCCAGCAGGGATGCATCTGTTGTGAGTATCACTGAATGAGACTGAGTGACAAAAGGAACCCCTTGTCTCAAATTGTCCTGATCCTGCCACCATTGCAAGGCCTGGATCAGGGTTCGAGTCACTGGGACTAGTTTGGTAAGGGAATCCTTTCTTTGGGACCAGAAGGCTCTTAAGTGGAACTGAATGTCCCTCATCAGGAATCTTGCTCCTTGGACCACTGCTGTGGAAGCTGCCATGTGGCCCAGAAGCTGAAGGAAATGCCTTGCTGGTCGAGACACCTGCAGGGTGAATGAAGAGGCCAGTTCCATAAGGGTCCTTGCCCTTTCCAGGGGAAGGAAGGCTCTTGCCTTTATTGTATCCAGCACTGCCCCTATGAAGGTGAGGAGCTGTACTGGTTCAAGAACTGACTTTGGAAGGTTGAGAAGGAATCCTAAGGAAGTGAGCACTTGCTGAGTCATTTGCAAATGTGACTTGACTTGGTCTGGTGACTGGCCTACTATGAGCCAGTCTTCCAAGTATGGGAAGATGGAGATATTTTTCTCCTTAGGAAAGCAACTACTACTGCCAGGCACTTTGTGAAAACCCTGGGGGCTGATGTTAGGCCAAAGGGCATTGCTCTGAATTGATAGTGGCCTGAGGGCAACTCGAACCTGAGGTACTTTCTGTGGGAGCACCTGATGGGAATGTGAAAATAGGCATCTTTGAGGTCCAGGGAGGCTAGCCAGTCCCCTGGCCTTAGAGAGGGAAGGATTATTCCCAGAGTCACCATTTTGAACTTTGGTTTTAAAAGGTGTTTGTTCAGATACCTTAGGTCCAGGATGGGCCGCCATTCTCCTGTCTTTTCGGGGTTATGAAGTACCTGGAGTACAATCCTTTGCCCTTGTGTAGGGTGGGAACCCTCTCTATAGCTCTGAGAGCTAGGAGTGAAGAAACCTCTGCCTCTAAGGCAAGGGTCTCTGATGGATTTGCAGGTGGAAAGGATCTGGTTCTCATCTTGGGAAATTTTTGAAGCTGAGAACCAGTCCCTGGCTTACTACTTCCAGGACCCACTTGTCTGATGTTAGAGACTCCCAGTCCTGGACAAAGTAAGCCAGCCTGCCCCCTACTGGTATGGGAGAATCGGCCCAGGCAGACCCATCAGGGTGTCTGCTTGGCAGGGGCTTTAGGCTGAGGGGTGGATGCAGGCCTGATCATCCCCCGTCTGCCTCTCCCTCTAAAGAACCCCCTCTGAGAGTAAGAAGAGGAGGCCTGAGCTTGGTAAAAAGGCCTTTGGAAAGGCCTGCCCCTGCCCCTGGACTGCTGCCTTTGAAGAATAGCTTGCCTTTCTTTGGCCTGAGCACTCCTGTAAGTGGTCCTGTACTCATCCATCTTTTTCATGTAGTTCTCTGTCTGCTCCCCAAACAGAGAATTACCAATAATAGTTAAATCCATGGCCTTAGCCTGGGTATCCTGTGATAGGCTAGTACATCTGAGCCAAGCCATCCTCCGAAGAGCCACAGATGTAGCCATGACTCTTGATGAAACATCATTGGAGTCCACAGCAGCATGAAATTGTACTTTGGATGCCTCAGTCCCATCTGCAGCCACCTGCTCCAGCTCCTTGGCAAGCTGGTCAGGGGCCTGTTTAGCCAGAGCCAGCACAGTGTCCCACCTGGACTTCTGGTATCTAGCTGTTTAGGCCATATAGTTAGCCTGCCTGAGTCTCAAAGATGCTGCCATGTACTGTTTCTTTGCCATGGCATCAATCTTCCTGGAGTCCTTGTCTGGGGGGTGTGATGCCAAGGGGATATTTGCCTTATCACAGGCAACAGCCTGCACTAACCCAACATGGCTGCATTGCTGGGAAAGGAACTCCGTGTCCGAGCCTGAAAGAGTATACCTCTCGTCCATTCATCTGTCCACAGGAGGTATGGAATTAGGAGTCTTAAGAATTTTATGTGTCTGTTTCCCAAAGGATTTGTGGAGGGGAATAGACAGTCTCTTGGACTCGGGATGTCCATCATCTCAACAAAATCAGGCTCCTCCTGATCCTGTACTGCTTCCTCCACAGGAAGCTGGAGGGTCTCAGCTACTTTTTTGTAAAACATAAAGTGAGAAGGGGACTCAGAAAGCCTAGGAGGAGAAACACCTGAAGATCTGTCTGGGGAGATGTCCAGGTCAATAGGCACATTCAAACTTTCATAATCACCATCATCATCCTCATACTGTCCTTCCTCCTCCTCCGGTTCATAAAATTCTTCCAAAGTGTAATCCAGAACCGGGGGAACTGACCAAACCGAACCCCTGCCAGCAGATGGTGCCGGTTCAGTCGGAACCGAAGTAAGCGATTGCACTATCCTTATCGCCTTGGTTATCTCATCGGCGGTCAGAGTATGAATTTCTGGGTCCAAACCGGACGATTTATCTTTTGTTTTTACCGGAACCGACTCCTCAGAATCGGCTCTCCTTTTTCCCGAAGAAGTATCACCCTGGTCAGAGGGCACTCCTTCTGGTTCAGTCGGAACTGAAGCGGGCTGGCCATCCAGGTCAGCAGACTTCTCGGCCTCCCTTTCCCTCAGTCTACCTAATCTCTTTTCCAGGGTAGATTTGGGAAAATTCTTACAAATTTGGCAGTCTGAATCGAGGTGGTCAAACCCCAGACAATAAACACAGGTGGTGTGGGGATCAGCCTTGGCAAAGACTTCCCCACACACACTGCAGTGTTGAAACCCAGTGGGCCTGGTTTTTTTCTTGGGTTTCTCAGACATGGCCAATCCTAACCAAAACGTACCCCTTTTTTGGCAATCTGCCAGGCAAGACTCCCCTATCGGTTCCTTACCATGTCACGGGTCTTGGAAAAAGACGTAATAAAATCCGGGTTTTTTAGAACCGATACGAACTGGTTACCACACTCTAAGTAAATCACAAACTTTTTTACTTGAAAACTGATCGGTTCAGCCGAACAGATCCACAATTTACAAGTTCCACACAGAAAACCTATCTAGTACTCACTGTACCACAGACAGAGACTTGAACCGACTGATCGGTAACAGCAATTCGGTTGAAACCGAGTGAAAAAACGACACTTCAACCGATTTTTTTGAAATGCGCAAAGGAGAAATCTCCGGAGCGACTGTTCAGTGAGGTGGAGTAAAGAATCTGACGGTTGGAGTTTAAACAACAGCAGACAGGGGCTTCAACCGAGCTCGCGGTGAACATTCCATGCTGGCCATGGAAAGTTTAACTCTTTGTTCTCCGGGGCAGTTGAAAGGCAGGACCTAACTGCATATGTCAGAATACAGCAAGACTTCATGTTGTTGGAAAGCAAGAACAGGAATTAGAATTACTATACAATTTCTGTAAAAAATATATATATATATCTATAGCAGGCCTGACAGCATGGCAGGAATGCCACTTTCCAGACTGGAAATCTCAGCCCAGAAGGAAGACTTAGTGTGATATAAAATACCCTCCAGTTGCAGGGCAGGAGTGATCCATGTCCAGCTGCACCATCCCCCCCCCCTTGTGGCCAGGGGTAGCCTTGGGTTGAGGATTGACAGAGGGTGGAGGAGTGCTGCACATACCGGCACATCTCCTGAGTGTTGAGGTGGGAGAAAACCTGGAAAAAAGGGCCCTGATTGGGCGCATGTTGCTGACACTGACCCCATGTCTAGTGAGGTTCACTCTGACCATGAATGCCTCCTGCAGCACTTCCTCCCCTTACCAGTGTCAGATACAGTGTGAAGTTGACCACGGAATCAAGCTGGGCTCTACCTCCGTTGGGAGAGAGCCTGCGGGTTACTAGTGGTTGAAGCTGGGAGAGGAATAGCAGTTGAGGATCTAGTGGTAGGGCAGCTCCACAAGATGAGAGTAGGCATGAGGCATAGTGGGAAGGTGGTCCTAACTGGAAGAAGATGGGAAGAACAAAGAGCAGTCTATTTGAGTACTAGTTCATGGGTTGAATCCCAGTGTGGGACTAGAAACCACAACCATCTGGCCTAGAGGCAAATGTGCTACCAGCTGACCCATGTTGACACCCAAAGCCAAACCAGACTCCTTGCCAGGTTGGTGGCGGTAACCTATTTAAGGTGAGGAAGCAAGGTCACCCGTTGCATTAGCGCCTGTCAGGTCATGACATGGCATTGACATAGGTGATTATGCACCATCACCTGAGGCCCCGCCTGCAGGATAGGGTGCTGAGGGCATTTCCAGTTAGGGTATGAAAGCAGGCACTTGTGGGTGAACTAGGAAATTAGACAAAAAGGTAAAGTGGATAGCACTCTGGATTAAGTCAAATAGTGGCAAAAAGAATGTAATTGTACTCGGAAGGAACTGAATCAAAATAGCTTTAATGCCAGACAGTGACTTTGGTGCCACATTACAGTCTACAAAGACCCCACCAACACACAGTGCCACTAGCCCATCCCAAGCTTTCGTCTAAAGGTGAAGAGGCTTTGTCAAAGGCCATGAGTTCTTTTTTATTTACCTTTGTCATACTAAAGTTCATACTAGAAAGTTTTGGAGCAGAGAAGGCAGTTTGCCCGTACGTGCTCCTTCGTATTACCCGTAGTAGGATAGTTCATGTCCTTCAAGTATGTATTTCTCAAATTTTATTTGAATTCAATCTCATCTTTACTAATGATTATATCAGTTTGTTCCAGTGGTTCGCTATGAGCTGCGTGTAGTAGTCTTTCCTTTTATTAGAATGAAACATCCGTGGTTTGAGTTGTAAAGGATGCCTCCTGGTGCTTAGATTATCGTTTTTAAATTCTGTGCCAAGCTCATTAATTAAGTATGTGTCTTGTGTGATAGCATAGCAGTAAGTCGCTCCTTTTCCTTCTTGTTTCCGGGGCATCAGATTGAGGTGTGTCAGACAATCTGAATAACTGAAGTTTTTGATATCATATACTAACTTGGTGGCTCAGTGTTGTATCCTCTCAATTTTGTCTGTTTCCCTCCCCGCATAGTGGGCACCAAATGTGACTCCCAATAGTCTAGAATAGGCCTCACATATGTCCTATAAAGTGGCATAATTACCTCAGCTCTTCTGTTTGCAAAGTTTCTTTTGATTGGCCATGATATATGATTGGCCTTGGATATTAGCATAGTACAATGATTTGGGAAGGGAACATTGTTTAACCAGGAGTAGCACACTAAGCCAAAGCTTGTTTCCAGCTGTGACCTGGGAGCACAAGGAAGTCAAGTGATTTGCTCAGGATCACACAGTATGCAGCTGTGGAATTCAAACCCAGATCTGTAGCTCAGAACCTTAACCCACTGCACTATACTGTCTTCTCTGTTTGTTGACATGCATTTATTATTTACAGTGACCCCTAGATCCCGTTCGTGTAGTACCTCCTTAATGACCCTATTGCTCAGTTTATGTGTGTTTAGTTAGTTGATTACCCATATGCAATACACAGCACTTATTAAAATTAAATGTTATTCCACCATGCTAGCATATTTGTATATTATATCTAAATCTTCCTGGACTGACTCCTTTATCTTTTGTTGTGCTGACAATTCCGGTCAACTTTGTATCATCCGCATATTTGCTGGGCCAAGTACCCATGATTGCACATATCCAAAATGAAGATTTGGAATAAAATTGCACCCAGAACAGATCCCTGTGGGCTTTTTTTTTTTGCTTTGTTGTAGGAATGGGCACCACCGTATTGTCAGCAGTCTTTTTTTATTTGAACTAAAGTAGTCATGCCAGCACTCTTAGATGACAGTCACCACGTTCTCCCCCTCTCCAAAATCATCAGGTTTTTGATGCACCAGCACACACCCCAACCAGCAACATGCTGAATGGACTGCGTCATCATAGTAGCAGAGGAGCCCTCCTCTGCTGGGATAAATCGGAAGCCTCTTGTCAGTGGGGCGCCTGAAAGTGGCTTCCATAGAACAGCAGAGCATCTTTACAGGAGACGGCATAAGCTGTCCCAAAGGAGTGAGGTGCCAGGAACAGTATGGCCTCATGGTTTAATAGCTTGCTATACCCCCATACCCTCATTATAAAATCTGTTGTCACAGCATATTACCTAATATGGGGCATATGCTTTCATACTCAGAACTACCCTCGCCAGATCAGCTTGGACCTACAGGGGTCACAACTGGGATCACCGCCTTCATGAACTGCCACTGGAATCACCAGCTGCAGTCGTTGAACTGCTGCAAGCTCCAACAAAGGACAATGGTGGTGGTGCTGCTGCTGAAAATCCCAAAGGTGTTAACTGCCTACATTTACCACCAGTAATCGGAAAGGAATGTTTCTCAGTGCTACACAATCAAAGACTACTGCTACTCTTAACTTTTAAAATATAAAGGTAAATATTTTTTTTATTTTGACTTGACTTGGTGTAAAAGGAAAAAAATCCCTTTAAATTTGGCCCCTTTCCAGCGTGACTGGGACCAAGAAGATCATGTGCCCTCGGCCTGCCATTTGGTCTGAGTAAAAGGCATCTGCTAAATCCATTACTTAACATAGCAGCAAGCTGGCGCAGCATTCCCAGGCATAATGGCATCACGCTTTGGGGCAGAAGTCGACAGGAGATCCTGCCCCCAGGTGTGCTTCTCTCTGCGCTTCCTTCCTGCTGAGTCCATTGCACTGGAGGTCCAAGCTAAGCCTGTTTGATTTCTGGTGTACATAAGGGTCACAGTGTATTCTGTTTTTCAGATTCCCTTGGCCAACTAGTCACAGGTCAGCTTAGCCCTGGTGAGAGTATTACTGTTAGGGGCATTTTACATAGCTGATGTTTACTCTGCGTGGTTAGTACTTTTCAAGAATACAGTACATCTTAATATGGAACGTTCTTGTAAGTTGATACAGCAATACAAGTATTACTTTACAGAGATCTGAGACATGCCTATGTTTTAGGTCCATAGTCTGGTATTAAAGAAACTTAGGGTAATCTAAAATAAAAAATAAATACCTTTAAACTTTCCCACCACCACATAAAGTATGATTGTGTTGTTTTAGGGAGGTTTTCCAGGAATTATAATACAGCTTCTAAGTGCTGCTTTCAACCACTTTCAGCATAAATTAAATAGGGATATTTGCTCCCACTTTAGCTCCAGTCTCTAAAAAAAGATCAATATATTAGTACCAGATCCTATTATACTTCTAGCTATTATCTAGGCCCCCTCACGCAAATGCATTTTAAAATCTTCACACAACTACGCCATGACAATTGCTCATATTTCAGCCTTAACACTGTGACATTCAACCCATTGCAAATGATGTGCTTAAACATTGACTGATGTGTCACTGGGCGAAACATTCCAGGATATAAACTCTGATGCTTAAATTCTTAACTGTGCCCTTTCTCTTCTGATGGCTAACAGTCGAAGTAGGTTCTCACTTCATATACCAAAACTGAAGTGCCATTTTCCTATATTTCTATATATTTTTTCCCTCCTAACTTGTGTATAGGCCTCCCCAACTTTACCATGCATCAGTCGCATACAAAATTTAAAAGACTGGCGCACTTTTGGTGATTTTTGACAGTGTAAACTATTAAGTACACTTTATACAGTAAGCATGAAGTCCCATTTATGTGAGATTCTACACAGAATCAGACAATGATGGCAGAAAAAAAACAGAAGTCCATCCAGTCTGCCAATGTTTACTATAATCCCAGGAACCTTCTCTGGAATGTATTGATCTTCGGTGGTATCTCAGTCATCGGGTCACACTGTAGGAACTTCACTGTCGGTGAAGCAGGATCCACACGGAAAATGTTCACAATACAACTGGGGCTGCCCATGTCGTTGACGTCACCAACCCTATAAAGGCATGAGCAGCTCTGCTCCCTCCTCAGTTCTTTCCTGCCTTCAGCTTGCTCGCATTGGTCTCCATGGAAGCTCTGACGCAGAATTTGTGCCTTTTTTGCCTATGGCTTTTTCTTTTGATATTTTTCAGGATCTCTTTTATTAAAGAGATTCCTCCAACTAGTGTATGTTGCAAGTTAAGCCTTTGACTTCTCTCTTCATTGCTGCCGCTGCGGAAGGAAGATTGCCTCCACAGACGATCCTCTGTGTCTGCTGTCTTGGGCCTGACCATGAAGTTTCTGACTATGAGCTCTGCCAGACGTTTAACCAAACAACCCTCAGGTGATGCAGAAAAGCTCTTAAAACTTTTGTGATGGATCAACAGGTAGCCAGTTCCGGGCAGGGGTCCTCTGTTAAAACCCAGCCTCTCAGTTGTCAATGGGGTCGTTGAGCTCCCAGGCCTCCAAGGTCCAAGACAAATTCTCAGGGAAAAGTCATTAAAAAGACCGAGATCGTGACTGTCTCCCCAGGCAGTGATCTCATTCCCCCATGGCCTCTTCTCTTTCTTCCAGGGGATCCTCATCAGCTGCGGCTGCACCGACATGCAAAACCGTTGTCCAGGTCTCTATTCCTTCCAGACCCATATTGACAGCGTACCAACCCGATTCACAGGGCAGCCAGCCATTGACCTCCGGGTCGGTCCCTCCTTCATCGAGCTCGTCATCAGCAGCCCCTCGATTGAGGCCTTCCCATTCTCCCTCCAGGATTACAGGCTCTTCGGGTTATCATGGCCCATCAGATGGGTCATCGGTATCTGTGCCATCAACCCTCTCTCCGGCAACCTAAACAACATTTTGACGAAATTCACTTTGGTGATTGCACAGCAGCTGAGTGCGTACAGACCCACCATGCCACCGACAGCAGCTTCATCGTCAGTGCCCACACATCGGCGAGCAACATACACAAGTTCACAAGTGTAGAGTCACTGAGAAAAGTGGAGGCCATGGCAATCAATTACAAAATGGTCAGCCCTTCTGAATCTGGTGGAACAAAGCTACCCAGGGTAGAGACCCGCAAGTTTAAGGCTCTTGCAACAATACAGGAAGCATATGCAGTATGAAGGTTTGTACCGTTTGAAGCAAAGGCCTTTCTACAAATGGCATCTACTCATTTTTTTGTATGAAAGTGACAAGGCCAGAGAACCCTCGATAGGGATGGTGGTGTGCTTGACTGAATTATACACTGCCTTGTCCACCAGCTGCGGGGCTTCCCACTTGCGGTATTTTTCCTCTAAAAATGGAAAAGGACGTGTTTTTGGTTCTGGAAGATACTTTCTCTGACCCACACCAGGCCATTCTTGTTCAATAATCTGGTCACAGTGAATAAAACTCAGAAAACATTTAGGAGCAGAGGAGGATGCAGGCAGAATTGGATTAACATCCACTGGCTCTACGGACTGCTCCTCCTTTAGCTGTAAGGATCTAAATGCCTCTGCTATCAGAAAAGACAAGGACTTGTCAAACAGAGGTATAGGAATCCTTGATCTGGGTTCCATCCACTCTCCTTCCTCTTCCTCCTCCTCCTCCTCAGAGGGGAGATCCTCTTTGTCAATGAGTAGTTTTTGAAGGTTAGGAGTTTCCCCAAGGTCCCTGACGTCCTCATCCTGACCCACTAAGTGTTCAGGGTCAGGGTCTGCCTGCACATCTGTCTCCATAGCCGCTTCTCGCTGTGACACACCTAGATGGCCCCCCCCCAACCTGAGAGGCCTGGTTTGGGGTCAAGTGTGTCCTGCAGGACATTGTGCCTCAAAAGCTCACCAGCAGCAATAAAAGAGATTTTTGCAATTAAACTTTGCTACTGCCGACTAAAGAACCAGATGCCCCCTTCCCAGCTCGAAAGACTGGCTGCGAGGAACCGTTAAGAGAAATATTGTGCTGGGCAACACAATGAGGGCAATAGAAACCCATGGGGGAGAGCCTCATCACCCTTTTGCAGGTCTTGCACCTTTTCATAATTAGTGGTCTCCGATAAGCCTTGGTGCCAAAAGATTGTTTGTAAATATGCCCCTTTATAAAGAGAAGAAAAAACTGTTTGACTTGTACTAGAAATTTGAGCTGGTAGGAGGCTAAATGCACGTGCACATGACATTGTGTGCACGGCAATTCAGTTGCTATATAAAGAAAATGCAGTTGTCAATACACACTTGTATGTGATTCGCCGTGCAACTTGCGTGCACTTTTTCATGCAGTTGCGACAAAAAATTGATGCAGATGTGTCAAAAATTGCTACACTTGCAGAAAAAGCTGGCACATGAATAGCAAGGGTGGGAAAACCCAAGGGAGGAAGAAGCGTGTGCCCAACCACTGCAAGGCTCAATGGCAGTAACGCGAGTGTTCAGAAGACTGTTGTAAAAAGTACTCAAGTTTGAACTACCATATCCCAATAAAAACTAAACAAACTGTTTCTTGCCTTTCTCCCTTTGTTTCTCCACAGAAAATAATGCAACCTGATATGGGTGGGGGGGGCACCGATGCAAAAGTTGAGGACAACCACCAGGAAACCTATGCTACCCCAAAAAATGAAAATGTACCTACCTTGCGGCACCTTTTATTTATTTATTTTTAATCAAAGTCCATTTGCCACCCTAGACCATGGCAGTTATAGTCCCCTGTCCACAGACAGGAATGAGTAAGGCAGATTAATCAATTGGAAAGCCACAGCTTAACAGACACATTTTTAATTTAGGGGTGCTCCCTGAAAACAGGTAGCCCCAGTCTGCTATGCAGAATTACAGCCCCAACTGAAAATCTTAAAATTCTTGAGAGAAGGTAGACAAGCTGCTTCCCCTGTGAATGGCACAGCTTAACTGTGGAGTTGCTGCTGCTTGGAATCTTCGTGCCCAGTATTCTAAAGCTTGGGTTATGCCATTCCCCTGGTAGGGGTGTAGTATACCCAGTTGTAATGACTTCCCATTGACAATGTGGAGCACAACAGAAAAACATATTTATAGTACAGTTACCTTTTGTTCAGATTAGGAAGAGTGGTGCTGCTCCCTACCCACTTACTGCAGTGAGAGCTGGTGCAGCAGGAAATGGTTAAGTTCTCAGTGTGGGTTAAAAGAATGGAGTATATTCTGCATTTACTGCAGGGTAGTGAGAGAGTGCTGTTGTTGGTTGTCCTCTTGGCGAAGCTATCTACCCCTGCGTTGTAGAAGTGTCTGCTGTGTGGGAGCTGGATGGATTCCCTTTTCTGCTAGACCCGTAAGTGCTTCCTCTGGGGCGTGGTATAGAATGGAGCCATCAGGAAACAGTACCTTTAGATTTGAGGGGAATAGGGTATGAAATTTAAGGGCCCATTCTTTGAGCGGTTTAAAAAACCTCCAAGTGTTCTTTCCTCCAGGTCAAAACCACTGGAGTGTAATTATGATCTAGATATATGCGGTGCCCCTCATATTCCAAGTGTTCTTTTTGCCAAGCCATCAAGTGAAGGCTTTTTTTTGTTTGATAACTGAGAAAGTGGGCAACAATAGAGCAAGGGCTCACCCTAGGGTCTCGTGGCTTCAGGCCTAGGGTGCGATGAGCTCGCTCTGTTGAAAAATTATAGTCCACAGGCAGGCCAAAAATGATCCCCAGGAGTTTTTCTAAGAAAGGGATCATTAAAGGGGGTTTTCTGTGTCCTCTGGGATGCCATGGGTACAAAACTTCTGGCATTTGTAATGGCCCTCCAGGTCTTCAGCTGTGTCAGACAGCTCTGTAGCTAGTATAGTGAGCTGCAAGGGGGTGTAATTAGTTTTTTTGGCTCAGGTGTCTCAGGGCCATGTCATGCTCCAAAATGGTTCACTCAAGCCAGTGTTGCCCCTCCTGAAGAGCTGTGTTCATCTTTGAGTTTTCAGCTCTGTATACCCTCAGTTCCTGTAGGATTAAGTCCAGCTTTTTTTGTTTTGGGCTTAGGGCTCGTAAATGCGGTGGTTGTCTTGGACAGCAGAAACGATGGGGTGGAGACCTCGCTCATCGAACCTTTGCCCTGAAATCCATCTGCATCCTTTTTGGTGTCCATTTAGGTGTTTTTTGTGGCCCATGGTAACTGCTTCTTTATATTTGCATTTCATCAAAATCAGTATTGAACATGAGGAGACTGGTGTGTGGGCATTGCAGAGTTCTGCGATCAGACGACCATACCAACTGTGACATCATCGAAAGCAGTGCTTCAACCTTTCCTGTACATTCTATATGCTATTTACTGACATGTTCCTCAGATGATCTCCCCATCTCAACAGGGATGCATATGACATGTGGGTCACTATGGTCGATGGCTGCAGAAATGGGACCCCTTTGAGGGTTTTCTATTTCTTTCAACCATTGCAATACATTCGCTAGCTTCCATTCCATAAGAATTTGCCTGTACAGTGGTGAACATCTCTGACCCCAGTAATATTTCAAATAATATTGGATGTTCCTCATTTGCTACCCCACCAGCAACCTTGTTAGTTGAACGTTGACATCAAATCAATAGATACCAAAACACAATTTAAAATTGGGAAATAACATTTGAAAATGATGCTCCATTCAAGTGAATGGAGCACGCCCCCGTGCTCACCATATAAAGATGACACAAAATGTCAGAGTGCAGGGGAGGATCAGAGAGTAGGGAAGTGGAAAGAGATTGTACAGCCAGCCCCTTGGGGGCAAATTATGATCTCTTCCCTTCCTTTGGGGGCGGTATTTAAAAAAAATGTGTAAGCAGCCTGGAGGAGCTCTTGATGAGGTAAGGGAGCTCCCTGTTTCAAGTTTTAAGAATTAAAAAAGATTAAGAAAGGTGCTCATTATATCTATGAAAGTACATTTGATGACCAGCATGTGAGGGATTAGAACAAGTGCTTACCCCATCTCTTACTTGTATACAGGGGAGTCTACAGGGTTCTCACCCTTTGAGTTCCTGTTTAGCCATACGGTAAGGAGTCCCTTTGATTTGGTAAGGGATGAATAGGAGAGTGAGCTTGCTCCCCAAGGGGAATCTGTTATGGGGTACACCCTGAATTTCAGTTCATGGCTCATGGGGTTCATCGAGGAGCACCTAGCCACTGCACAACAGCGACAGAACATGTGGTATGACCATTGGGCCAGAGCTCGGGATTATGAAGTCAGGCAATGGGTGATAGTACTCATTCCCACCTGACAGAACAAATAGATTGGGAGGGTCCTTACTCTGGCCAAGAGAGTGAAGGAAGTTCATTACATGATGGAGCTACCAAAGAGCAAGTAGAAAATATACCATGTAAACCTGATAGAAGCCCCACTGTGACTGGAACAAGATGATCCTGGCTGTGTGCAGCTATCCAGAGAGGAGGGGGAAGCAGACCTGCTGGTGGATTTCCTTGGAGAGATTAAGGGAGAACTCTCATTAGATGCTGTCAACTTCTTGGACTGACTGACACTGGCTCATGCTGCCGAAGTGCTTGGGGTGCTGTATACATTTGGGGAAATGTTCACAGGGAAACCGGAGTATACCATGCTGGTGGCACACCATGTGGATACAGTGTCCCAGGCCCCGGTGAGGCAACCACCCTACAGAGTCCCCCAGGGAGGGGAAACATGCTACTGAGGGGGAGATCAAGGAAATCCTGGCTATTTAGGGTAATACAGGGGTCCAGCAGTCCCTGGACCTCCCCAGTGCTACTGATCCCCAAGAAGGATGGGACCACAAGGTCCTGCATTGACTACCACAAGCTCAACAGCTGTATGGAGTCTGATGCATACCATATGCACAGGATGGATGAAGTCCTAGAGCTGTTAGGAGAGCCATGTACCTGACCACCATAGACTTGACAAAGGGTTACTGGCAGGTACTCCTGACCCCTGAAGCCAGAGAGGGGTTAGCTCTTCATCACTCCATTTGGCCTATTCAGGTTTTGAGTAATGCCATTCGGGATGAAGAATGTACCAGCCACCTTTCAATGACTTGTGGACTACATTCTGTCTGGGGCAGGAGATTTTGCTTTGGCAAACATAGATGACATCACCATCTACAGCCAGACATGGGAGGATCACGTCAGGCACATGACTGAGGTGCTCCACTAACTGAAGGCTGCAGGGCTGACTGTCAAAGCAGAGCAGTGCCAAACAAGGATGGCAGAGGTGTCATACATTGGGCACAGGGTGGGGAGTGGGTGCATTCAGCCTGAGCCAGTAAAAATTGAGGCCCTATAGGGATGGGCCTCACCCACAACAAAGAGAAAAATATGGGTCTTCCTAGGGATGGCAGGGTACTATCAAAAATCTGTGCCAAACTTCAGTAACATGGTCAAATTCCAGTCTGATCTCACAAGGAAGGCAATGCTGGAAAAAGTTCAGTGGTTGGATCACTGTAAGACAGCGTTCCACCAATTTAAGGAGGCATTGTATCAGGCACCTGTACTCATGAGCCCTGACTTGTCTCTAAAGTTCATTGCGCATGTGAATATATCCAACCATTGGCTAGAGGCAGTTCTGAGTCAGATCACTTATACAGGGGAAGAACACAGTTATGTACCTGAGGAGAAAGCTGCTGCCCAAAAGAAGGCCTATGCCACAATTGAGAAAGAGTGTCTGGGTATCGTCCGGGCTCTGCAGAAGCTGAAACCATATTTGTATTTGAGGGTATTCACACTGGTCACTGACCACAGCCCTCGCTCACATGGCTTCATAGGACCAGCGGGCAAAATCCAAATTGTTAAGATGCAGCCTGGTGCAGTTCTATAACACGGGTATTAGACACTGCAGTGGGTCACAACTTGGCAATGCAGATGGGTTGTCTAGGCAATGACCCAATAATGAATGGGAGGTGTCTTAAAGAATTAATATTAAACCAGAGGGAGAATTAGGGACATAACATACGGAGCGCACAAGCTAACATGAAAAACATCATTTAGGGTCCCTAGAACATTTTTTTCCCCAAGGGATGGAGAGATCACAGATGTAACACCCAGGAAATTTTTTTAATGTTACTGTTTTCCTTGCAAAATATTTTAAGTCATGTGGGAATGAGATTACAGTTTTTTGCAAATCTGCTGTCCCTGTGAGAACAAGTAGGTGTGGGTAAGAAAGTCTTTTGATCCAGAAGGCCTTTTCTTTTGGTTAAACTTCAAATGGCAGAGTCTGTTTCATAAAGAAGGCATTTTGAATGTAAACAGTGGACAAGGTAAGGCCAGCTGTTTCCTGCTCGATAGCCAGCAGAGATAACAAAAGGACCAAGCTCTAACACACAAATCCAGTTTGGACCAGCCTGGGGAAAAAGGTGGTCCCCAGAGATCAAAAGAAGAGACAGAGTGTAATGTCAAAAAGGCAGATCCAGTGATGCAGGGATAGTGGGCTGGCCAGCCTAAGGCATTTCTGTTGTATGTTTGCAATGAGAATTCAGTTATGCTTTGGGACTATGAACTAGTAACATTGTGGGTTTAAAGAGCAACTCTGTACTTCTGCATGTGCTTTCAGAAATAAGATATTCAAACACCATGAAGTCTTGCTATATTATAACAATAGCAGTCAGCCACTGCAGCTGAACTGCCCCGGAGAGGAAGGAGTTAACTCCAGAAGATCTGGAGTTCTACAGCGCGAGGGCGCTGTGCCCAAAGCTCTATCTGGCAGTTTCAAATGAAACTGTCAGATTCTTTACTCCGCTTCACTGAACAGTTGCTCGGAGATCAGCTCCTTCAACTGGTTCATTCTCGGTTCAAGCGAGTATTTTCGGTTCATTTGAACCGGCAAAAGTTATTATTTTACCGCATTTCGGTTTTAAAGCTCTATCTGGTAACCTAGGTACAAAAATTTAAGTCTGTGTGGAAATTAATTATCGGTTCGGTTTTGAACCGATCGGTTGAGTTTTTCTGTATTTTAAAAGTGTACAGTGGGTTTTAGAGTGCGGTTCCTGGTTCTTATCGGTTCTAAAAACGGAATTATAACCTTTTTTTCAAATACCCGTGACACGGTTAGGAACCGATAAGGGTGTCTTGCCTGGCACTGCCATCAAAAGGGCAAGTTTTGGTTAGGCTGGCATTATGTCTGAGAAACCCAAAAGAAAAACCAGGCCCACTGGGTTTCAACACTGTGATGTCTGTGGGGACGCCTTTGCCAAGGCTGACCCACACACCACTTGTGTTTATTGTCTGGGGGCTGACCACCTCCTGTCAGACTGTCAGGTGTGTAAAAATTTCCCTGCAGCCACCCTGGAGAAGAGATTGGGCCGGCTCAGGGAATGAGAGGCCAAAAAGTCCGCTGACCCAGATGGCCAGCCCGGTCCAGTACCCACTGGACCAGAGGGAGTGCCCTCTGACCAGGCGAGAGACTTCCTCAAGAAAGGAAGGTTGTCCAGAGGAACCAGTCCCAAGCAAAAGACAAGGAAATCAGTAGGTCTGGAGTCCAAAATTGTGTCTCCAACTGCTGCAGAGATAGCTAAAGCCATTCAGATTGTCCAGTCACTGTCTCAGGGATCTGTAGAACCACCAACAGCTGGTAAAAGGTTGGTCTGTTCAGTCCCAGTGGTTCAGGATTTTGAAGTTGAGGATTTTATGAACCACAGGAGGGGAGGAGGAATTTGATCATTATATGTGTGGCTGGGGGTCTGGACGTGCCCATTGAACCGACATTTCTCCAGACAGACCTTAGAATCTCCTCCTATTCTGTCTGAGTCCCTTCTTTCTTTATTTTTACAAAAGGTTGCAGAAACCCTCCAGCTTCCTTTAGAGGAGGCTGTGGATGAGCAAGAGGAGCCTGATTATGTGGAAATGATGGATATTCCAGAGTCTAGGAGGTTGTCTATTCCTTTGCATAAGTCATTTAGGAAGCAAACAACAAAGATTTTAAAAATCCTCATTCTGTCCCTCCTGTAGATAAAAATGGACAGAAGGTATACTTTGTCAGGCTCAGATACAGACTTCCTTACTGAGCAGTGTAGTCATGTAGGTGTGGTACAAGCTGCAGCCTGTGACAAGGCTAATATTCCTCTGGCCTCACATCCTCCTGATAAGGATTCCAGGAAGATTGATGCCATGGCCGAGAAAACAGTATATGGCAGCTTTGGGGCTCAGGCAGGCAAATTATATGGCTTATGTAGCTAGATATCAGAAATCTAGGTGGGACACAGTATCAGAAAGGCCAAGCAGGCCCATGGCCAGCTGGCTAGTGAGTTGGAACAGGTGGCTGCTGATGGCATTGAAGCCTCTAAAGTTCAATTTCATACTGCTGTTGATGTTAATGATGTTTCTTCTAGGGTCATGGCCACTTCTGTAGCTTCCCGTAGGTTGGCATGGCTCAGATGCACTAATCTGTCCCAAGATACCCAGTCAAAGGCTATGGATTTTCCTGTAGTGGGAAATTCTCTTTTTGGGGAGCAAACAGAAAACTATATGAAAAAGATGGATGAATACAGAACTACCTACAAAAGTGCCCAGGCTAAGGAGAAGCATGCCATGCCACAAAGGCATGCTCCCAGAGGTAGGGGCAGGCCTTTTTACCAATTTCAAGCCTCCTCTGCTGTCTCACAGAGGGGTTTCTTCAGAGGCAGGGGTAGACGAGGCTCAAGTAGACCGTCCCCCTCCCCTCAGCCTAAGGCTGCTGCTAAGAAGGCACCCTGATGGGGTGCCCAGGGCCGATTCTTCTGTACCAGTGGGGGGCAGGTTGGCCTATTTCAGCCGGAACTGGCTGTCCCTAACTACGGACAGATGGGTTCTGGAGGTAATAGGCCAGGGTCTGGTTCTCAGCTTCAAACACTTTCCAAAGATGAGAGCCAGGCATTTTCCACCTGCAAACTTTCAGAAGCCCTTGCTTTGAAGCAGAGGTTTCTGCTTGCTGGACTGCAAAGCAGTGAAAGGGTTCCTCCTTGCCATCAGGGCAAGGGGCTTTATTCAAGATACTTTCTTACCCCAAAGACAGGAGAATGGCGGCCCATTCTAGATTTAAGATACTTGAACAAGCATCTGTTGAAACCAAAGTTCAAAATGTTGACTCTGGCAATGATATTGCCTTCCCTAAGGCCAGGGGACTGGCTAGCTTCCCTGGACCTCAAGGATGCCTATTTTCATGTTCTGATCAGGCCTTCTCACCGAAAGTACCTCAGGTTCGAACTGCCCTCAGGCCACTACCAGTTCAGGGCAATGCCCTTCGGCCTTACCTCTGCGCCAAGGGTATTCACAAAATGTCTCGCTGTAGTAGTGGCTCGCTTAAGAAGGCAAGGGGTTGCTGTGTTTCCCTACCTGGACGACTGGCTCATTGTGGGTCAGTCTCCAGGTCAGGTGAAACTCACTTGCAAGTCACCCAGCAGCTTCTCACCTCTGGGATTCCTGCATAAACTTACCAAAGTCTGTTCTGGAACCAGTTCAGGTCCCAACTTTCATAGGCGCAGAATTGAACACAAGGTTAGCCAGGGCTTTTCTTCCCTCGGAAAGGGTGGACTGACTCATCGCCCTGGCATCCTCCTTTACCCTGCGGGTCTCTCGACCAGCAAGGCATTTTCTGCAACTCCTCGGCACATGGCTGCTTCCACAGCTGTCGTGCAGGGAGCAAGATTCCAGATGAGGGACATTCAGTTCCATTTGAGGGCCTATTGGTCTCAAAGGAAGGACCCCTTACCAAGTTGGTCCCAGTTACTCAAACTCTGATCCTAGCCCTCCACTGGTGGCAGGTCCAGAGCAATTTAAGACAGGGGTTCCTTCATTCCCATTTCTCACTCCTCACCCTCACCACGGATGCCTCCCTGTTAGGGTGGGGCTCACCTGGGCGACCTTGCCACTCAGGGGTATGGTCTCCTCAGGAGTCTCTGCTCCACATCAATCTTTTGGAACTCAGAGCTGTCTTTTAGCTCTTCAGGTGTTTCAGATTCTGTCCAGAACAAAGTGGTTCAAGTCAGGACAGACAATACCACCATAATGTGGTACATCAACAAGCAAGGGGCACTCGGTCTTCAGCCTTGTGCACGAAGCAATGAAGTTGTGGTCTCTGGCTTACTCCCTGAACACCTCCCTGATAGCGGTTCATCTCCCAGGAAGGACAATGTCTGGCTGGACGCCTCAGCAGAATTTCTCAGGGCCATCACGAATGGGCTCTGAATCCACAAGTGCTGGGGTCTGTCTTTGCCAGATGGGGCACTCAGATAGATCTTTCGCAGCCCCAGACAACCACCAACTTCCTCTTTTCTGTTGCAGGCCTCCAGTTCTGGGCTCAGTCCCTCTTGACGCCTTTCTGTTGGACTGGAAAGGAAGTTCCTGTATGCCTTTCCCCTTTCCTCTCCTTTTCAGGGTACTAGTAAAAATCAGATCTCAACCTTGCAGAGTGATTCTGATTGCCCCAGATTGGGCCAGACAGCCCTGGTACCCTCTGCTCCTGTCCTTGGCAGTCCACCCTGCCCTGAGCCTGCCCAGAGTCCACGACTTACTGGCCTGTGCACAGGGGAGAGTGTGGTATCCGGACCTCAAATCCTCCACCTCAAGGCTTGGCTCTTGAGGAGCTAGAATTTGCTGACTTACACCTTTCTCAAGGTGTCATGGATATTTTAAAGGCTTCAAGGAAGCCTTCCACTAGGGCCACTTATAATTCTAAGTGGAAGAGGTTTTCCATCTGGTGCTCTGAGAGGCAGATTATCCCAGAATCTGCTGATCTTCCCATTCTATTTGGTCCATCTGAATTCCCTAGGCCTTAGACCAGCTACCCTGAAGGTTCATCTGGCAGCTGTCTCTGCTTTTGTGTCAGCAGGGAAGCCTGCCTCCCTTTCTTCTCACCCGGTGTTCTCCAGGTTTTTTAAAGGGTTACTTCTACTAACCCTCCTCGGGAACCAGCTCCCGCCTGGGACCTGAATATTTGCATTGCTCAGTTAATGCAACCCCCCCTTTGAGCCTCTGTCTTCTGCAGAGCTCAAGTATTTAACTTGGAAAACCGTTTTCCTAGTAGCTATCACCTCTGCCAGATGCATAAGTGAGCTACAGGCCCTGTCAGTGGAAGAAGATTTTATCTCTTTCCATAGAGATAAGGTAGTCCTTAGGACTAATAGAAAGTTTTTGCCTAAGGTGGTTTCTGATTTCCACCTGAATCAATCTATCTCTCTCCCAGTATTTTTCACTGAGCATTCTTCCTCAGGTGAGAGGAGACTGCACAGCCTGGATGTCAAAAGAGCCTTAAGCTACTATTTAGAGCGCACCAGAGGTCATAGGTTCGAATCCCTCCAACTCTTTCTTACCTATGGCGAGGTTGGCAAAGGGAAACCTGCCACTAAGAGAACAATTGCAAGGTGGATTGTTTCTTGTATCCAATTCTGTTATCAGAAACTGGGTAGAGTACCCCCCTCAGGATTGAGGGCCCACTCCACCAGGGTACAGCTGCCTCTAGCGGCTGCAGAGACATCCCCATTCTGGAGATTTGTCAAGCTGCTACCTGGAAGACAGTTCACACTTTACCAAGCATTATTCCTGGATGTCCAGTCCAGGAGAGATGCTCGGTTTGGCACAGCTGTGCTTCAGAGCCTATTTCCTAAGTAGGTTCTGACCTCCTCCATGGGAGGTACTGCTGTGTAATCTGTTATTGTTATAATATAGCAAGACTTCATGGTGTTTGAAGAAAAATTACTCACCTTAGTAATTGCTTTTCTTCTCATGGAGTCTTATATATTATAACCACCTCCTCATGCCCTCTCAGAACTTCTACTTGGGTAGGGGTGGCGAATTGGTGCAAGCACTGTGTCATGCCATTGTAGTTTTTCCCTTACCCTCTTTTCCTTTGGGTTAGGGATCTAGATTGTTTCATTTAGGTTATTTATATTGCCCCCTTCCTGGACTTGAGTCTTTGGGGGAAGGGGGGGTTCATATGTGCTTGTCAAGGGTGGTAAAACGAACCATAATACCATCAATTTTTGTTATTATGGCTCTGAGTGTTTCTTTGTTCTTTATATTGTTGTTATTACTACTAGTAGGTAGCCATGGGCTAGTGTAGTTTTTCCACACAGACTTTCCGTCCTTTGATGTTAGTTAGAAGATCTGACAGTTTCATTTGAAACTGCCAGATAGAGCTTTGGGCACAGCGCCCTCACGCTGTAGAACTCCAGATCTTCTGGAGTTAACTCCTTCCTCTCCGGGGCAGTTCAGCTGCAGTGGCTGACTGCTATTGTTATAATATAGCAAGATTCCATGAGAAGAAAAGCAATTACTAAGGTGAGTAATTTTTTCTTTCAGCTGTTGCAGTTTACTAGAGAATTGATTTTTTTCATTTTCAGTGTTCCTTTTCCAAGAGTTACAGCACATGTCGGTAATCCACCTAAAAAGTCTGTACAGAAAACATTTGCCTCTGCTGTTAACCTCACAGTGCCTTTGTTTATGACATCATAATGCTCAGCATGATAACAGACTGTGATGTCATAAACAGCAGATGTGTGATTAGCAAGGGAGAGTCAGATACATTTTGAAAGACTCAGTTAAATAATGTGCTGCATTATCTACAATATTCAGTAGTCCAACAGCAGGGGAAAGTAAAAATAACTATAAAACAATAAAGTTAAAATACAATTGGTGTAAATCTAGTGTGTTTTAGCTTATTATTATATTAGAGAGTTGCTCTTTAAATCTGTCATAACTCACCAGTTGCTGGTTGGGGGTAAGCTTCTTCTACTTTACTTACAGATTTAGACAGCTTTGAGTTAGATTTTTTTTCTGCGTGACCTCTAGCTTTTTCAAAGGTTTTTATTTTCACATCTGTAGAAATACTGTATTCCCCACAGTCCATAAGTTGGACTGCCCGCTAACCGCATGGAAAAAACATCAGCCACAAATATGGCAGCATTGAATGAACCCCACATTACGCCAATGGCACAACTGGGATTGTTTGCTACCACCATGTTTGCTTTTTTTTTTAATACCTATCATTTACACTTTTTTATCCTCGTACCAAGCAGTGGCTGGTGTTTTTTTCCATGCAGTCAGTGGGCAGCCCAACTTGCTCCTCTGTAACAATTACTTTTTTATGTCATGACTCTGTATAAGTTCCTGTAGCTGCCTCCCTCTTTGTACATTCTTCATAGACTTTAGTGTGTATTATTTTGTAACATATATAAATATCATGAAATATTAAATGTTATTTTTATATACTTCATGTTTACCGTGACTGAGTCCTTTCAGATAACCAGGAGTAAATTGGCAAGTCTGTGATCCATTTCCGACGAGACAAACTGCAAAGTTACCATATCTAAAGCAAATTGTTCCAGGCCAGCCCATCGGGACAGTGGTAGTGCTGCGACACCAGTGACCTGGGTTCGGGAACAAGACTAGTTTGCTGGAGGACGGGTTGGGGAGGAGGGTTGAGCATCCCATGGATGTTTGCCTCTTCAGGGGAGGGAGGGCTCCTGATCTCTGCCACAATGCTGCCACCTGGGTGACCATAGATGGCAATGCAGGCTGAAGCCAGCAACAGGGAGGAGAATGTCATTGCTGTGATGTGTTACATCAGATGCACTACCTCCATGACATTTGGGGCGGGGCAGAAAACCTGAAAAATCCCGACTGAGCAGGACACCGTCCCCACCCTGCTGCCAGTCCTGCACCACTGACCAAGGGTCTCACCCCTGCCACTGTATCTGCAACTCTGCCCAGGGATGAGGGGTACCCCTGGATAATCCTTCCCAGGAGGGGTCATCCACAGGGAAACAAAAGAGCGAGGTAAGTCCCTGGAGATGGTGGGTGACGGGGCTGGGCAGAGCAGAAGACAGGAGAAGACCAGTCAGAAGCAGGGGTGAAAAGAAAAAAAAAAGTGTTTGCAGCTATGACAAAAGGGGTGGGTCATTTGTCCTTTGGGAAACAGCATTGCACTGTGTGAGCAGTAGCTTTATAAAGATGCACGGTGTGTTGTGGTGGCATACCAAAGTAACCCTTTCAGGTGTCTGAAGGGTTGTGAAAACTGGTAGCAGTGCAGAGTTCTGGGAGAGAACCACTGTGACAGTCTTATCAAAATGAAAAACAAGTGTCCTTTAGATGCAGTGCACATAGCCAATCCCCTTTCTACAGAGAGATGGTACATTACCATTTTAAACTTTTCATTCTTTATGTACCTGTTTGTTTCTTTCTGTAAACCTATTTTATTGAAAATGTCAGCAGTGACTTTACAGAGTAGTTAGTTGGTTACATTGGTCAGTGAAGAACAAAACAGCATTTGCACCATATACTTATTACATTACTGTTAAGATACATAGTTTCTTTATGTGAAGAGCAGCTTGGAGTTTAAAGGGCTTTTGTTTAATCACAGACTGTTTACACTTATACCGTAAACATCTGTGCCTTCTTAAATCATGTATTTTAGCTATACTGTGACACTTTTGGGCTAGAGGGGTTCCAGACATTTATGTGCCTGTTTAGACATCTGGGGCCAGATATTGAGTAATGGCCAAAAACAGAGCACAAAGATTTGTGTTCCACTTGCTCTTACCGATGACCTTGAGGATGCTATATTCAGTGAGATAATGCACTGGCAACTATCTGACTGAATATAGGGGCATGTCAGTGCAGTGCTAAGTCGAGTAGCGCTGCCCTGGCATGGCTCTGGGATGTATACAGATCATACCGAAGTGCACAGAAGTGCTGCCCCTCCCACCCCAGCTTGTTAGTGCCAATGGCCCCCGGCGCAATATTCAGCTGGCAACATACAAATTAGCTCATTGGGCATGCAAGGTGCGAAGGGGCCATATGCATGCCCATTATGGGCTCATTTGAATGGGAAGTAGTGGCAGGTTTGCACCCCTCCTTTGACCTCCCTCCCAACTGCCCATCCCTGTAAGAGATTTAAGTATACCCTGGTGTCTAATGGCACCCCTGCCCTCTGATCCCTGTCCCCATAAGAGATTAAGGATTCCCTGGTGTCCAGTGGTACCCCCACCTTACGATTCCCATCTCTGTAAATGTGCAGTTCTTCCCTGGTGTCCAGTGGCATTCCCATACCCTTCGATCACCTGCTGCGGTGTTCCCAAAGCTGTCCCTGGTGTCTAGTGGCATCACCCACCCTCCAGTCACATGGCCCGCTGCATGAATATGTGCAAAAATATTTGAAAAACTTGTGTGTTTACAGTTAACAAATTATCTTACTAAATACAATACAATATCACATTTGCAATCAGGCTTTAGAAAAGGGCATAATACAGTGTATACAATATTAAAGGTTGTTGATTACATGTTGAATGCCTTTGACAGTAACCAGGAAGTTCCATCAATATTCCTGGATCTGTCAAAGGCATTCGACACTGTACACCATATTATATTATTAAATCGATTAAAAAAGGTTGGTTTAGGTATTCCAACATTAGGTTGGTTTCATACTTCTTTGAAAGGGAGATTACAATCTGTCAGATTGGGGGGTGTTTGTCTTACACCTACCACTTTGACAAATGGGTACCCCAAGGGTCCATGCTTGGCCCCCTTCTCTTTTTGTTATACATAAATGACCTACCAAACTATGGTTCTCCTAAGACTCACATACAACTTTATGCTGATGATACCATGTTGTATACTAGATGTGATGATACAGACACAGCGATGTTGATTTTGCAACAAGATTTTTACAAAATACAGAAGAAACTTATTGAATTAAGATTGCTTTTGAATGAACAAAAAATGCAGTGGATGTTATTTAGTAAGAAAGATCTTACAGAGACAACTAAAAAAGAACTTAGATCCTTATCAACAACTATTTTAGAACGTGTAGAATCCTTTAAATATTTAGGAGTTATATCAGATAAAAATCTGACTTTTGAGTTACATATAACATGTTTGTCAAAAAAATTAAAGAGACTTCTGAATTTCTTTTATAGGAACACATCTTTATTCAGTTTAAAGATTAGGAAGCTATTGGTTTCTACTTTGTTCTTACCTATATTGGATTATGGTGACATAATCTATAAAAATGCTAAAAAGTCATTACTGTGTTCATTGGATGACTTATTCAACAGTGCCCTAAGATTTGTAACAAATCTTTCATTTAGAACACATCGCTTTGTCTTATACCAAAACTCAGGATTCCTCTCATTGTTTGATAGGAGGGATATTCATTGGGATTTATTGGTGTACAAGTTTGTGCTGCAGAAATTATCGCTTTTCTTATTAAACTTACTACAAATTCGGTCACAACAACAATACTCTTTAAGGTCTTCTACCCGAACAAGTTTTTATATACCAAGATGTAGAACTAAAATTGGTGATAAAATTATATCAAGTATAGTGCCCAAAACATGGGAACGATTGTCTAAACAACTAGACATCACAATACTGTTGCCATTTAAATGCTGTAGGTCCTCCTCAATGACTTTGTATAACAAACACTGTAGTTGCTATGGATAAAGTGTGTTTTTATGCTTCATATTTAACGTAAAATGTCAATTTTATACTGAAGCTGAAATTTTGTATGTAGGTTTTCTACTTTATCTTGTGATGTTATATGTTTGGATACAATTGTAAAAGAGATATTATTATCTCAATTTGATATCCAATAAAAGTTGAAAGTTGAAGTTGAATAGTCCCTGATGTCCAGTGGTACCCCCACCCCCACCCACCGAGCACCTGTCCCGGTGGTCCCCAGCAGCTAGCAGCCTACCCACCCACCACCTGCACTCGAGCACACCTACCCCTCATACTGCTCTGGCCAGTGCCATGCGGCTCTAATACAGCGACTGGAACAGCCCTCCTGTCACCACCTCGGTTGGCTGCCATATGGACTGACAGGGAGTGTGGGTCCCTGCACATATTTGACCTCCTTTGCTAGCCACATTGGGAAGGAGATGTTCACTTCTGGACAAGGATCAGTATGAAAAGGAGCCATGGGACCCAGAGGGAACTAAGGTCCAGATCTCCCTTGATGTTTGGAGTTAGCAGTGCCAGGAGATAATGACCTGGGAGCTTATCCATAGAAACATAGAACTTGACAGCAGATAAGGACTGCTTGGTCCACCTAATCTGCCCATTTTCCCTACCTGTTTCATGTACCTCAGATCCTAAATGATCTGCGGCTTACCCTCTCTTTCCTATTGCTAGGGTTCCTTTATGTCTGTCCCATGCATTTTTGAATTCCCCTACCATTTTTGCCCCTACAACCTCTGCCAGGAGGCTGTTCCATGGATCCACCACCCTTTCCATGAAAAAATACTTTCTCACGTTACCCCTAAGTCTACCCACTCTATCTTCATATCATGGCCCCTTGTTCTTGAACATCTTTTTTTTGACAGATGCTACCCTCTTGTACTTTATTTACACCCTTGAGGTATTTCAAAGTCTCTATCATATCGCCCCCCAAGGAATACATATTGAGATCCTCCACTCTCCCCTCATATGACTTTTGGTGCAGCCCCTGCACCAGTTTTGTCACCCTTCTCTGAACCGCTTCTACTCTGTCTTTGTCATTCCAGAAATGCAGCCTTCAGAACAGGATACAGTACTCTAGATGAGGTTTCACCAATGTTCTAAACAGTAGCATCACCACCTCCTTCCTTCTACTGGAGATACCTCTTCCTATGCACCCCAGCATTCCACTGACTCTTCTCACAGCCTTCTCACATTGTTTGGTAACCTTTAGATTATTAAAAATGATTACTCCCAGGTCCCTTTGCAGTTTGGTGGCCGTCAGTACCTTCCCACCCCCACCCCACCAATCATGTACACCTCCCCTGCATTTCTGTACCCCAAGTGCATGATCTTGCACTTCTTTGCATTGAATCTTAGCTGCCACACCCTTGACCACTCCTCAAGCTTGCTTAAGACCTGGATGTGAAACTGTGTGCCCTTGTCTGCAGTTTTCTGTCTGGTACCATGGGAACAAAAGAGGTCCCAGCTACTTGGGCTGGTCCACATGGACCTGATGCAGTGCTCCCCTGGGGTCAGTGAATTGAGATGTGAACCTCCAGGATGTGCACCTAAGATGTGCGTTGAGGGCACCTGTATAGCTACAGAGCCTGGAAAGTGTGCCCAATGACTGTGCAAACATGAAACAGAACCTGTATGGTAGTTGGGAGTGGAACCAGAGACATGTTGGTCTGGGAACATCTTTGACAGCTGCAGTTGTGGTTCTGTCCACCTACACTGGTATAGTAGAACTATGACCCCTACTTGGTGACCACATTCAATAGTTGCCAGCAGTACTGAGTAGCCCATGTCCTCCACCACAGATTAGGAATCGGAAGTAACAGAGCTGACATGCTTGTGGGGGATGTACTTCTGTCATCTGGGTATGATGTTCATATGGGATCTGGCAGCAAGACACAGAGTCCAGTGAGTCTGAGAGCATCCCTGCCCATGAAGCCAAATGTGCTTTCCACCATCTCTGGGATCGGGAGAACCATGGCCACCTGTTCTGAGGGGCCTATTGCTTCCCCAGTCTCAGTATGGGAGAGGACGGAGCCAGCATAATGGGAGACATTACTGTATCTTTGTTATCTGGTGTTGCAGTGTTGTATGAGGGTTTGGATTGTTCCACACTGGCTTGTCTGCACCCTCCCTGTCAGTCCATACAGCGGCCAGATGAGGTGGTGAGAGGAGGACTGTGCCGGTTGCCATATCAGATCCGTGTGGCACCAGCCAGTGCGGTGTGATGGGGTGGACAGTTGGTGTGCTCATTGCGGGTGGGGAAGGGGAGGCTGCAAGCCACCAGGGCACTGGGGGCCACTGAGATGGGTGCTTGGTTGGTGGAGGGTTCCACTGGACACCAGAGACAACTACTCACATACAGGGCCAGGTGATCGGAGAGTGGGGGGATGTGCCACTAGACACCAGGGACTATCAAACACAGCACAGAGACAGGTGATCAGAGGGTGGAGGGTACCACTAGGCATTAAAGAATATGTAACTATGTACTCGGACAGCAGGGTGAGAGGTGCCATTGGACACCAGGGCATGTTTGGATGCAACACATTGGGGTCAGGGGGTGAGGAGAGGCGGCCGGCTGCAGTATCTTTGCCCACCACTAGAGTCTTGTTCCCCATTAAGTTAGAGTTTGCAAAGGTGGTAACTTGTTCCCTACGGTAGCAGTTGCCTGTACCAGCTCTCTGAATCAAGCTGTTGCTTCATGTCAGGGATGACCCTCATTTGCATGGGTGCAGTGGTAATTCTAGCGCTTGGTGCTAATGGGTTTTGCTCATGCTGGGGTTTGTCTGAATTTAGATCCCACCCAAAAATCAGACGCAAAATCCGGTTAGCGTGGGCGAACACGCCTTAGCACCCAGGCTAAGTTTTGAATATCTGGCCCCTGAAGTCTTTTTTTTTTAATTCAAGTTTATTGTTCATATAAACATAACAGCTCATAACACCATCTGTTTTATAGGCAAGTGTATCTACTTTCATACAACAATCCATTTTGTATAGGCATAGTACATTCTCATAAACACAAGTAGTGGTTAATTAATTATAACCTTTTCATCCATCTTTTCCGGCTGATTCAGGTCTTCTTCCCTCCCCAGCCACATAGTCCATCTGGTCCATCTATTTATGTATACTGAGGGTTTGAAGTTTATTTTATGTGTCAGCTCCTCCATATCCTGGATCTCCGCAACCACTTCGACCCAGTGTGCCAGAGTCGGGGGAGCCGGCTGAAGCCATTTCCTGGTTATTGCTTTGTGGGTGGCAGCTAGTGAAATGTTCCAGAGATATATTTGGTCTCTACCTCTCACCCCTCTGGAGATCAGGCCCAAGACCTGGTGCTTGGGACTTAGGGGTTCTTCTAAAGTGAAGATTTTTCCCAGGGCCTCCCCCACCCCTCCCCAGAACTGAGTCAGCTTCGTGCAGAGTCCCAGGACATGCAGGTGTGTGGTCCATAGCTCTCCACATCCCCTCCAGCATTCTGAACTATGTCCAGCATCCCATTTATTTTGTATTACTGGGATAATGAAGAACCTGGCCCTTATCCTCCACTCAAAGCCCCTCCATCTTTGGGAGTACATGGTTTGATGTGCCTGGGAAAAGATAGCCTCCCATTCTTCCTCTGAAAGCTGCTCCCCCAACTCCTGCTCCCATTTTTTTTGAGAGGGACCACACAGCCCCCTCCTCTATTCCTGAGTGCTCCATATATAGAAGAAATCTGTCCCTTTGTTTTTTGGGAGCCTAAAATCTCTCCCACCACACCCTGGAGCCTGGAGTGTTCCATTGTCCTTCCAGACTTTTTTTGAATGTTTTGTATGTGATTTCTGAGTTGTAAATACCTGTAGTGGTCAGAATTCCTCAATTGAAATTGCAGTTTCACCTCTGCAAATTATTGTGTTCCCATCTAGTAGTTGTCCCAGAGTATTCAGCCCCAGCCTACTCCATCTCCTGAAGGCAAGGCCTTGCCTGGGCAGTTCAAATTCACCATCCCAGGCAAACCATCTGAGTGGCCAGAGTTCCTCTTGACATCTGTGTTTGACCCATAATCTATGGACTGCTGCTAGTGTGTTCCTGACTGAGTACAGAATTGTATTTGTTTCCCTAGCCAGGGGTGGGGGAGTAAAAACTCTTGCATCCAAGGGGGTACCCTCAGTGTCAGCCCTTTCTATATCTTTCCATAGAGCACTATACCCTGCTGTCAACCAGAGGAGGGCGTGTCTGAGATGGGAGGCTAAATAGTAATCCTCTAGATTGGGTACTGCTCTTCCGCCATGTGCTTTTTTAACTTGTAGGACTGAACTCTTTATCCCTGCTTTCTTGTTTTCTTGTTGGCCCAAATGAACTTCATTATTGTTCTTTGCCATATTTTAAATTGTGCTACCAGTATCTTGACTGGGAGACACTGAAATAAATATAGGTACCTTGGGAGGACATTAATGGTAATTGATTCTATGCGGGAGTACTGGGGTAAATTCAGGAGCGCCCACTTTCTGATATCTTGTTGAATTAGTGTGTATAAAGGGACAAAATTTTGGACAAAAAGTTGGCTTAGGTTCTTTGGGATATGTGTTCCCAAGTATTTAATTTTGGGGGAGTTCCACTTCAGGGGAAGAAGTTATTTTATTGAGTCTAAGGGGGTGTAAAAAAATTTAAGAATTTCAGTCTTCTTTCTGTTGAGGGAGCATCCAGATATTCTACCGAATCTATTTAAGAGGTCCCAGACTTTGGACAGGGACTCATCTGGGTTTGTCATGTAGAGTAGGATGTCATCTGCATATAATGAAATTGTGTGTTCCTTTTCACACACAACAAAGCCTTTGATGGAGGGGTCTTCTCTTATTGCCTGTGCTAGGGGTTCGATGTAGATGGCAAACAATAATGGGGACATCGGGCACCCTTGTCTGGTGCCTCTGCCCAATGGTAGTCTCTGGGAGACTCCTCCATTAACCCTGACATAGGCCTGGGGGTTGGTGTAGAGGGATTTGAGCACTGCCAGAAAGGGGGTTGTGAAGCCCATCCTCTCCAGAATCACAAACAGAAATCTCCAGTCAACTCTGTCAAATGCCTTCTTGGCATCTAGTCTGAGAAGGCATGCGGGGGGTGCAGTGTTTGTGTATGAGATCAATTATATCGATTGTCCATCTAACCCCTTCTTGAGCCTGTCTACCCTCAACGAATTCCGTTTGGTCCATTTTAATTATTTGAGTCAGGAGGGGATTTATTCTGGATGCTAGTATTGAGGTAAATATCTTGTAGTCTATGTTTAGAAGAGGGATGGGTCTATAGAAGCTACAATCTTTAGGGTCTTTCCCTTCTTTTGGTATTACTGTTATGGTGGCATAGTTCCATGATGGTGGTACGGTGTCTCCCTCCAACCAGATTGGGTTTAATGCCCCTCGTAAGAGTGGTGTTATCTCTGGGGCAAAAGTTTTGTAGAGCTGCCCACAAAACCCATCGGGGCCTGGACATTTTCCAGGCTTAAGGTTTTTAATTGCTGTAATGATTTCAGTTATTGCAATTGGAGCCATCAGGGATTGTGCCTGGGCTTCCCCCAATTTCGGGAGCCCCAGGCCCCTCAGGAAATCTGTCATATCTGCCACAGGGTGACCTGTTCCGCTTTGTACAGGGTTCTGTAATATTTAACAAAGGACTCTGATACCTGTTCCCATTTATGCTGGAGTGTGCCTGAAACCGGGTCCTTTATACTGGTGATGGTTGCTCTGGCAGCCCTTTGACTTAGGCAAAAAGCCAGTTGTTTAGCAGCTTGCCTCTGTAGTATGATTGTTTGAAATAGTGGAAAGCTTTCGGGTTTCTATATTGTTTAGTTTCTGAATTTTGGCTCTGACAGTCTTAATTTCATTATCCCATTATTTTCCCCATTGTTGTTTTTGTCGTGTTTCCAGGGATCTCAGGTGCATTATGAGAGCCTGTTTTTGTTTTTGCCTTTCTTTCTTTTTACGACAGGCTATGGATATTAATTTCCCCCTGACCATGGTCTCAACAGTGTCCCAAAGAATTTGGGCAGTAGTTCCCGGTCTATCATTTATTTCCAAAGTCTGTGTTATTACTTTTTTCATCTCTTTTTTAATTTCTTCATCTTTTAAAAGATTTGTGTTTAGTCTCCAGTGTGTGGGCTTCTTGGGGAGCTGGAGGTCCAGGTCCAGGAACAAGGGCTGGTGATCTGACAATGTAGCCGTTCCCACCCACAAAGAATGGCAGAGGGGTATGTCCTGATTGCCAACAAAAAACATATCCAGTCTGGAGTATATTTTGTGTTTGGGGGGAAAAATAAGAATAGTCTCTTACTCTCGGATACTTTTCCCTCCATATGTCTATCATCACACAGTCAAGTAACAATCTAGAGAACTGAGTGGCCACCCTGCATTCTAGAGTGGGAATACCAGTGGTTGAGTCTCACTTCCTGTTCAGAACTAGACTCCAATCACCCCCCCCCCCGCCACTATCAGGATTCCTTTAGCCTTGAGGACTACCAGTTGCAACAACTCTGAGTAGAAGGTAATCGGGGAATTAGGTGGGCATCTACATTAATCTGCTACTAAGGGAGGCAGCTGCAGAATATGGGTGCTAGCTGCACATTCGAGCAGACTTGATAGACCTCTAGGCCTTTATCTGTTGGCAAATTCCGTATGTTCGTATTAACTAAAGTGACCCATGATTCCTGGATTCTCCCCACCACTATCAGGTAATGGGCACCCTCATCTATAATAACTTCCGTCTCCTCAAAGGGGAGATGTTCAGATAAAATTATTGCAACCCCTCTTTTCCGTCCTTTCTCCAGTGAGGCCTGGTAGAGGACAGAGAAGCACCTGGTCCTGAGCTTAAATGCTTCTTTGGGAGAGAGATGTGTCTCCTGCAAGAAATTTATGTCACAGTTTTGAGTTCTGATGAATTTCTGAACCTGCTTTCTTTTAATGGGGTGGTTAACCCCATTGATGTTATATGATAAATTTTAGTTCAAATTGTAGCCATTTTATAGCTCAAAAAGATATCCCTGTCTTCTGGGGGTCCTCCGTGTTCTCCCAGACCCATCTTTTGTACCATTTTCTCCATCTCTCTTCCATTATATCTCCTTATTGTAATGTTGTCAATTACATTAGTATTGCCTGACTCTACAAATCTATAAGCACTGCCTGGATTAAGCATAAAAAACTTATGTCTTTTTTGATCTTTCAACATCAAAATACATGAGCATTTAACACCTCTGTATAAGATTAACTTTCAAACCACAAGGAATAACCAACTTTCCCCACTAGATGGGGGTGTAATCAGAAACCTTTTATATAACAGAATCATAACTGCCAGCAACATGGCTGAGAAAGTAAACCAAGATGTCTTTTTTATTTCAGTTATTAGGTCCACTGTTGCCTCCAAAGAGGGGAGGATTGTCCAGCGGTCCCATGCAAGACTTTTTGGCTTTTTCTGTTCCAGTATGTAATGGTTTCCCACTTCTAAGGTAGTGTGGAGTTTGGTAGGAGTTAACACCTCCTAAGAAGTGGTGACTTCCTTGGTTGTCTGAGTGGAATAATTCCTTGGTGGGATTGATCTCCTTAGAGATCCATGGCCTTAAGTGTGGAATAAGGCCTTCCCATTGTTTGGGGAGTATCTTGGGTCGGAGCCCAACCCCTAGGAAAATGGCCCATGTCAGCGGTAGGAGCAAGATCCAGCACATGGTTTGCTGGTCAGTCAATCCCAGGCCCCGTGTTGCCCCCTATAGATTTATTAAAGGTGATGGGGAATATTACAGTAGATGTAAGAAGCCATCTCATTTTCAGTTCAGTTTTCCCTCTCCATATTGTGCATTCCAAGCTTGTAAATTGACTGGGTATACTAGGAGTTATTAATATCTCTCCATTTAATTATGAAGATTTCCGATTTTGTCTCCCAGCTTTCTCTCCCCAGCTATCTTTGTACAGTGATTTGAAGAAGTTATGTACAAGTTTTCCCGCTGAATTTTTCTCCCCCCCCACGCGCTGTGGTCGCTCGTTTTGCAGTGGTGTACCCCTCCCCATAAGCCCTCATGAATCTGCAAACAAAGCTCTAAGTATAATGCAGCCTCTCACAATTTGCGACTGTCTTTAGTAGCCCGGTAGTTTTAAGGAAGGGCAGAACAGCCAAACTGAGGTCTGCAAATGATCTGCCATGAGGTCGTCAGGAGCTAGGGGTATAAAATTTCCCCCATGTCCAAGTTCCATTAAGCCAGTTCTGCCTCCCCCTCTCCCCATCATTACTCACCACCTCAGAGACACCCTGCCTGCTGTAGCGTTAAACTGAGGAGGTGGTAAGTCCTGGATGCTTCGGGGGGGGAGGATTCACTGGGACCATCATCTTCAGACGCTACATCGAGTTCAGGGGACTGAGGCAGATGAGCCGGCTCTAACTTCAGGCGAGCTGTGTGGGGTCGTCCTCTTTTCCCTTGCCATGATCGCTTCTGTCTGCACCGCCGATCCGTAGTGTTTGAGGGTGTTGCAGACACCTGCTCGCAAGGTAGATGAGGTGTTTTCAGTGCTCTGGTTTGGGGATTTGGATCCTTTTCTGGCCACCGCCTTGGCTGATTTAATTAACTCTTTTTCTAGCTTTTCCTTAGTGAGGTGGAGTACAGTGAGCCCCATACTTTCCAAGCATTGTGAGGCAGCTGCTAAATCCTCAAAAACCCTGGTGCCTCCCTCCATCTCTATTCTGATGTGGGCTGGATAAAGGATTTGGGCTTTCACATTTTTAGCCCTGAGCTGCTTCATGATGGGCCGGAGTATTTTCCTGCTCTCCTGAACCAGTGTGGTATAATTATTGTCCAGTTGCAGTCGGTGACCGTGATACGTGATCGTGTTCTTCCTCCAGGCTCTCCAAAGTATTTATTCTTTTGTTGCATACAATGTTAATTTAGCCACGAATGATCGGGGCCAGGCTCCAGGGTTTGTGGGCCACTGAACCAACGAGCAGTGAGCTCTGTCCGTGGAGAGATTGTAGTCGGGGGGGGGGTTTAAGGCCTCCTGGAGAACCGTCTGCAAAAAGGAGATCGGATCCTTAGCCCCCTCTTCGGAGCCCTCTAGCACACTGTAAACATGGGTATTCTGTCGGCAGCTGTGGCCCTCTAGATTATTGAGTTTAGCAGTCAGCACTCTCTCTCTCTCTCTCTCGCCAGCAAGTACAGGAACAGGCGGTTGTGACAGTCGGCCTGCTCAGAGACGTTGGTCAGTCCGATTTCCATTTGTTCCACCCAATGTTCTATTTTGTTTAGATCTTCTCACAGTTCATCAAGGGTACCGTCAATCTTTTTAACAGTGCGGGCAGTCTGAGTCGACCTTCCAGTGACATCATGGAGCAGCTAGGAGCCTAGACCCGGACGCACAGAACCCAACGATTTTAAAACTCCTCCAAAAACCCTAAAAAGTTATCAAAAATGGCTACAAACCCTGGAGGAGCATGTACAAGTAGACACAGAGGCAGATATAAAGATAAAGATAAGACAAAAATTCAGGATGGAATGGGATTGATGGAAGAAAGCCCCAGCAGGCCCGTCTCTCTGGTGAGCTCTCATGCACCCGATTATGACACAGATGGGGAGAGGAAGTGGTTGTCGAGATCCAGATTCGAAAGCCTTTTAAGGGAAATTCGAGAATCCCAGAGAGAGAATAAAGTTGAATTTAAAACAGTAGAAAAACAGCTCTCGACTCTGGAGACACGGATGGGTCAGATGGAGAAAGAGTAGCGGAGACCGTAGAAAACACGGCCCAACTCTCACAAATTGTGCACTCCCTGGTGGTTCAGACTGGAGAGCTTCAGGTCAAGTGTCTTGATTTAGAGGGAAGATCTCACAAAGATAATCTGCGTCTATATGGACTGCCTGAGGGAATGGAAGAGGCACCAATGGCATCATTTTTAGAAAATTTACTAAAAGACATCCTAGAGTTACCTGCCACTTACAATCTGCGCATTGAAAGAGCACATCATTCTCTTCAGGCTAGTCCGACAGACCCCAATGCGCATCCGTGATGATCGTCTTCAAATTAAGTTCTTTTAGTACCAAAGAAGACATTTTGCGACATGCATGGGCTAAAAAGGACGTTTCATACTTAAATCACTGCCTCTATTTTGACCATGATTTCCCTCAGAAGGTACAGCAACAACGCATGAAATATCTCCCCATTATCAAAACCCTGAAAGAAAAGGCAATTTGGTTTCACACACCTTACCTGGCCAGGCTACGGATCTTTTGGGAGACAGGCCCCAGAATATATTCCACTGTGGAGGAAGCTACAGCAGCTCTGTTGGAGAAGCAGATCCAAATTCCAGACACAAGGAACCAAAATGAGGGTCGTAGGGGACAGCAATGGCAGCGTGTAGTAGGGAGGAAATGCCTCGGCTCCAAAATAATGCAACACTATGAGGCCCTGAACTGGATCCAGCAACTTATTGGCAAAACTAACGCAGCAGAGGAACAACCAACCTGAAAGGACAGTTAAGAGTACAGGACAATGCTGTAAACCTTAGAACTACACTCTATCTCCCGACCTGTGGCTTTCCAGTCAACAGCTAAGTGAGAGTAACTCTAACACTTTTCCTACTTTTTTTTTTCGACTGGGTGATTTATCAAGGAACCACAGGCACAGGGGGCAGGGTATGGGGAAATGGGGAACGTATTGTCTCCAGGGCATGTATTAATGTCCATCGATAGTCTATACTACTGCAAGCTCCCCCCCCCCCCATGTAACCTCTTTATAAAGGGGCCAGTATAATTTTGAATATTCATCTCAAGGAAGCCCTGGCTGCTTTAAAGCCTAAGCTGGTTCAAATAAGGGAGATGCCAGTAATAAGGCAATGGCAGACTGAAGGGCAGGTGAAGGCATATTTTTAAAGTAAAAGATTTTCATTTTGCCTAATCTATCCAGGCCTTGAGTATAATTTTCCTCCAAAGAATAAACACATAGGTAAATATAGTTGGGTAACAAGTGTGTATTACCCTAGATTGATAAAATAACTTCAAATAGTACCTATGGGTACATTTTGTTCGGAGCACTGTACCATCTTAGCTCTGGAGGAGGTCTTCCAGAAATGTAAGTGCAAGCACACCACCTCGATCTTCTCGCTATTGAGAAGACACAGAGGCTAATTAAACATATTAGCCTCCAACCTTGGAAGTAAATAATATTTACAGTTTGAGGTTTAATTTTGTTGTATAAAGTTGCCCAGTTGGCAATACATTGTTTGAAAAGGTTGCTTGGGCAGAAATACTCACATAACATGGGATTGTATTTTCATATTTGGTTTGCTCATTGGGGATTTGAGGGATATTACCGTCTGGGGGAGGAGGTTCGATCATATTGGGAGAATACTTAAGAGTATAAATGATTCCACAGACCTATGCAATATGTACATATAATGTGCATTGAATCACCAACCCAATAAAATGCAACAAGCTGCTGCAGTATTTAAAAAGGGGGGGAGCAGACATCCTACTTCTTCAAGAAACTCACCGCTCTCAATTGGAACATAAAAAATTTGAGAAGCCTGGGGTTCTTCCACATGGCAGCCTCTTCCTACCGGGGGGTCATGGCAATATTGATTAAACAAGGGATCCCCTTTGAACTACAAGACAGCAAAGTTGATAGAGAGGGGTGGTATGTGATGCTTAAGGGAACTTTAGATGGACAACAGGTGTCCTTGGCATCAACTTACTTTCCCCCAACCACAAATATATATTTTTATAAATATTTTTTTATATGCTGAGCACAATTAGCGGAGGGCCAAGTGATATCGGGGGGGAGACCTTAACTTAAATCTTGCAACAGGGATGGGACCCCAAAACCAGAACAGTAAAAATACCAAAACCAGTAGGGAAGTGGGCAAATTACTTAATGAGTTGGAATACGCGCATAATCTCAATGAGTCATCTACAAGATACACCTTTTTCTCCCAAGCTTATGGCACCTATTCATGTTTAGATTTCCTCTTATCCTCTCGGGAACATTTGGGGACCCTACAGAGAATCTGGTCTGGGAACTTTATTCTCTCTGACCACTCTCTGGTCTTTCTGAAAATTCAAATAAGCCAGAATAAAAAAGCAACTTTTTGGAGACTAAATCTATTTCTCAACTGAGATGAGGAAGTTAAAAAAGAGGTGGAGGAGGTAATAAAACAAGCTTTACAGGACAATGACACAAAAGACACCACACCCCCCATTTTATGGGATACTATTAAAGCCATTACACGAGGGAGATTGATAAGGGCTTCTGCCTTTAAGAAAAGGCAAAGAGATGCCTGAAGTACTGCTCTTGAGCATCAAATAAAAAACCTAGAATACCAGCAGTGCCAAAAAGTATGTAAAGAAAGGAACAAACAGCTCTTAAAACTTAAAAAAGAACTTAATTCGATACTAGATTACTAAGTTGAGCAGAAATTGTTTTTTTTAAGGCACAAATACTACGACGGTAGTCCTAGATTCTTGAGGCTGCTAGCAGCCAGATTAAGGAGCCAGTGAGCCAGAGCTGCTATCCCTAGAGTCAGGAATCCCCTGTCCAATGAATTGAGATGCACTTTCTCAACCATCTCACAAGCTTTCCTGTCCTATCATACCCAGCTATACTCTGCAGGCCTAAGAGTCCCAGAGCAGGCGATTACGGAGTTTCTGTCTAAACTCCACCTTCCTGCCCTTTCAGAGCAGCAACAGACTATCCTTACTAAACAGGTGTCTAATCAAGAGATTCTAACTGCAATCAGGACTCTAAAAACCGGGAAGTGCCCATGATCCGATGGCCTCCCCGGAGAATTTTATAAAACATTTCCTACAGTCTTGGCACCCCTACTCAAAAGGGTATTTTCCCATATTTCTACCAATGGAGCGAAAGTTTCCCTCTCTTGGAATGAGACCATAATTTCTGTTTTGCCTAAGCCAGGCAAGGACCTCACCCAATGCCCATTTTACAGGCCCATTTCTGTTTTAAACACAGATTATAAGATACTCACATCTATTTTATCTAACAGATTAATACAGTTCATCCCAAACATAATACACCTGGATCAGTGTGGCTTTATTCCTGGAAGACAGGCCCAAGACAATATTAGACAAACTATTTACCTCATAGAACATATTAAAAATCAATTTATCCCCTCAATCTTTTTAAGTCTGGATGCAGAGAAAGCGTTTAATATGGTGTCCTGGGATTTTTTGCATGGGGTCCTTGCCTCCTTTGGCTTCCCTCCAGAATTCATTGATCTGATTTTTAAATTCTGTGATACACCCGGAGGTTATATTAGATCTAATGGACACATATCTAGTAGTTTCCCCCCTTGTTTAGAGCCACAAGACAGGGATGCCCCCTATCCCCATTACTCTTTGCGCTCTATATAGAGCCGCCGGCACAGTATATTACAATCTCCTCTGAGGTAGAAGGAGTAAGATTAGCTGACGCAGAACATAAACTATCATTAGTTGCAGATAATGTTTAGGTTTACTTATCTAATCCAGAGAACTCAATGCCACATCTACTTAAAAAATTAAGGAGTTCTCTGTGTTATCAGGCTAAACCCTAAATGTTAACAAATCTGAAACACTGACGTTTGGCTTCCTACCCCCACCCTCTCTAAAGAAGCCAAATCAAGATTAAATGGGACCAGTGGAAGCTAAAATACTTGTGGATTATCATTTCAGAGGATTTGTCAAGTCTTTTTCCCTTAAATTATACCCCATCAGTTACAAATCTCAAGCAAGATATGAGGAGATGGCGTCTATTTCCAATGACTTATTACTCCTGTGTCCTCTCCCTGAAAATGAAAGCCCTACCCAGAATGTTATATCTTTTCCAGTGTGTCTCTGGTATTGTCTCCTCTAAGGAGATCTTAGCCTGGCAAAGATATTTTCTTACGTTCATATAGAATAATAAAAAACCTAGGGTCAAGCAACATAGGCTGGGTCTTCCAAAGGAGCTAGGAGGGATAGGAGTCCCCTCACTGATGAATTACTGGCTAGCAGCACAAGCTAGAATTGCACTGCTATGGGGGAACGACAATTATCAGATGCACTGGAAGAGAATAGACCTGGCAAGGCAACTACCTTTTCCCCTTCAAGCATCCCTATTCTCCCACTCCTTGTTGCAACAAGTCAAACAACTGGTCCCCCAGGCCTCTGCGTCTGTGTTGGAGGGATGGCAGAGGAACATAAATAGTAATTTTATTAAAATGCATGTATGGAAATATCAATGGTTTTTATACTCACCAATGCTATCATCCACCCAGTACAAAGGCTGGTACGCCAGACAGACTGTCTCAGGCTTGTATGCCACACGGCAACTTGTGGTGGGGAACACAGTCATAAGCTTCAAGGATGGGCAGAGACGATATGGTTGGACAGTTGGGGAAAAGTTATATTATTACCAAATGAGAAGTTATATTAATGAAAATTTTAAGAAACAAGAATCAACCACTCTAACCTGAAAGGATCCAACCCTTTATATCCAAATATGGAAATCCTTACAGGGCGAACAGGCCATCTCTAAACTATATAAATTCCTAACTCTCCTTCTTACCCACCATGCTGAACTGGTGATGGCAAGCTGGGAAAAGGAACTAAATATAGCCATAAATATTAAGGACTGGCCTAAGGTATGGAGAGGGGTATGGTCTCCCTCCTCCTCCCCAATGTGGATGGACTTTGTGTGAAGGGTTCACACCAAATTCTTCTTAGTGCTGGTAGTAGTAGCCCATAGAGCCCCTGAAGCTCCCTCCAGTTGCTGGAGAGGGTGTGGAGAACAGGTGGCTACTCATAGCCATGTCTTTTTCTTATGCCCTAAGCTACATAATTTTTGGTCAAGGGTGTCTCACCAAACACATCTCTATTAGGAATTGAGACCCCATTAACAGGGGCAAATTGCCTCCTGGGTATACCCCCGAGAGGAGTGAAGGGAAAAGACGGCCTGTACCTCTGGTCTATTTTTCTATGTGCAGCCCACAAGGTAATTACTAAAAGACGGCTCCAACCTGACCCTCCTGAACTGGCTGACTGGAAAACTTTACTTTTAAGTATCCAGCATAATGAACAGTTATCTTTCTCCTTACATAATAGAATGGAGGCATTTGTCACCCCTTGGACCAGGTGGGAAATGTATCTAGACCAGATTTAGTATCAAATGTGGTGTTCTCCCCTCTCAAGTATGATGAGTAATTTCCATTCCTTGGTTCTTCCCCTCCTCTTACCCCAGAGAGTGTACTCAGGAATAACAACATAAGTGTTTCTATTCCCATGTATTCTGTTATGATGAGTTTTACAGATAAATCATTTTTAGATTACTGATATATTTTTTGCCCAATGTTATTGAGTTTTTTATAGTTTTATCAGAGAATCAATGTGAGGTTGAACTCACGGTTAACCTATGAGCTCTAAATAATGGTGTGTACTTACCTCATTTGAGCTGTATATCTGATCTCTGTATATGTACAATGTTTTATTCAAAACTTGTGGAAATAAAATTTGAAGTATAAAAAAAAACAAAATAAAACAAAAAAACAGTGCGGGCAGTCTGCATGATCAACACTATTAGCTAGGAGCATTCTTCTGTCTCCGCGCCAGTTATCTCCATCTCTGACTTGTCACCGGCGCTCTCAGCAATCAACCCCTTTTTTTCGATCTGCAGCATGGTATGCAGCTTCTGGACTGGAGTTTGTGTATTCCTGGTGGGTAACCCTCTTGAGCATGTTGTCTTAGCTGGGGATTGCATTCTGTAGGCTTAGGATGTTGTTAGACTTGTTTGAGGGCTGTGTGGAGCTCAGGGAGAAGCTGTCATTCAGCCGCTGTCGTCACCGGAAGTCCCGCCCCTGAAGTCTTAATATGGGTCACCATTTTCCATTGTACTTCAGTGTTAAAAAGTATCTTGAAAAGAATCTCTTTCTCTAGCTGGGAACAAAGTACTTTTTTCTGCTGCATTTCTCATTTAAAAGTTTTTAATACTTCTAATTTCACAAATGCCTTCTGTTCTAGTTTTTGAGATTTTAATGGTCTGAGGTTTTTCAGTTTTGGAAATTTTTGGAACCGAAGGCTCAGGCACTCTCTGATCTTCATCTATGGTAATTTCTTCCCATTCTTAAAGATAAGAGAGCCCCACCCCCCACCCCATACAACTAGCTGTGTGGATTGTGAGGGCTTGGGCACAATTATCAGGGATTCATCTTGTGCTGAAGTGACAGGAGCTGACCGAGTCTTCACCCCCCCCACCACCTCTTCCTCTAGAAGCACCTCTTTGAAAAGAGTATTCATGTTGGAAGATCAGTCTACCACACTGCCCCTTCCCATCCCTCCCCTCTGTAAGGCTTGTGTCCAGATTTACTTCTATTGCCCCTCTGTGTTAGGTTTTAAAAGCTGAAGTGTTTTCATCAACCTTTTTCATGTAGCCCTCTGTTTGTTCACTATATGGGGAGGTACCAGCAAAGGGAAAATCATTGACTTTTTGTTGCATGTCATTGAATAAACCTGTTACCTTTAATCACGGATATCACTGCAACTAGATTGGTTGCTGGAGTTTCCCACTCAAAGCACATCTCTCCAGTGGACATTGCACTGGTTGTCTATGAGGCAACGTGTCTCCTTCAAGATAGGTTTGTTAACATACAAAGCCCTACGTGATCTGTGTCCCACCTACCTAAAAGAGCTCCTCTGTCCTTATGCTCCTGACTACCCCTTCTGGTCCTCTGAGTTGGGCATCGTGAGATCACCAGGTCCTGTTTAAAGCCTTCTGGGAACCAGCTGTTTGCTGTAGGAGTGCCAGTGATCTGGAACCATTGTCTCAGAGAGGCATCCTCTGCTGATTTTTTTTTATTCTATTTTTCTTCACCCTCAGTCAGCAGCAGTCCTCCTTAGTGCTCCAGGCAGCTACAATTCCATCACCCTCACCTTCTCCCAGGGTTTACCTGTCTCCTGGAGTGGTGCCCTATGGTATACCCTCACCACGGTGGAGGTCTTAGGTCTGGATCAGCTCCCTTGGAGAAGCTGCTAGTGGTGCTCCCAGAGTGAGCCTGGGTCAGTGGGTTGTGGGGCCTGCACACTTTCCTGGAGCTGTCATAGAACATGACTGCCTGTTTTCTCCCCCCTCCCTGGGAAATTGGCTGGATGAACAAGGTCACGCTTGGTGTGTGCATCCATTTAGTCAATCAGTTGTCCCCAACCCCAGTACTGCACTTTGCCTGCACCACCACCTTTGGTCACCAAGGTGGCAGTCACATGGAGACAGTGATCCTTCTCCCTCCCCGGGGGAAGGACTGTGTCCTGTGGGATGCACAGTCCCCCCCCCAGCTGGCCCTGTGACAACTCAGGCTCATTCCCAAACCCAGGTTGGCGGTGTCACAAATGGTAATGCTACAGCCATGCTGCTAGACTGGCCTGCTGAGGCATTGAAAAGGAGGCTGAAACATCTTTTTACCCTGGCCTTTTCATATTAGTGAGCTTCACAACACTGTGTTTAGTATAGTATTTATTATTATATTTAAATTGCATTTCACTGCATTATTTATTATGATTCTATATTTTTGATGTTTGATTTTCTGTATTATTGTGAGGTGCCCACAGCCTTTGGGATTGGGTGCCAGATGTGCAAGTACTAAGCCACAACAGGGTGTGCATTGTAAGAGTGTAATGCATGCCTTAGGGATGCAGTAAGTGAGTGTCCTTACACCACTGAGAAGTGCATTAAAATCCTATGATGCACATCCTGAAGGGGCTTATTACACTTATAAAAAGACTCTAAGTAGGTTATTTGAGGAGGAAAATAAGACTAAGCATCTGACTGTGCATTTCCAGAGATTTAATGCATGGTCAGGTGATGTCTGTTGGCCAATGAACTTTCTAGATTTTTTTCTGGCCATTTTATAAGTAAAACTATTACTACTACTACTACTCTGGAGGCTGTGTCATTTACATTGACTACCATTTGGAAAGAGAAGTTACTCATCTTAACTATAGATCTTCTAGAATATATTCTCCAAGCCGGCCTACTGGCGCAAGCAGTAGCACTACCGCTTGCAGCACTGATGATCGGAATTTGGGAACAACCCTTGAGCATCGAAGGGTTGGCTGGGGGAGGAGGGTGAGCATTTGATGGGCTGCTCTAGGGCAGAGGTAGTCATCAGTAACTCAACACCAGGTGGTGGCTGGGTGTCTGTGCACTTGACTCCTCAAGCATCAGCTGAGATTTTTGGCCCTGCAGGCATCAGCATGTTCACACACAAGAGTGTGCATAAGGTGCATCCATTGCAATTGTATGTCCAAAACCACTGGGGGTACACACAAAATAAAATCTCCTTATGGCCTACGCACTATGATGCTCCAAGTCTGCGGGTCTGCAATCCAGCCAAAACAACTCCTGCATAAGCCTCGGCCAGGAACCAAGGTTGATCTCGTTCCTTCCCCCGGGAGCCTCACTGTGAGGGGTAAGTCACGTGCCTTCTGGTTGGGCAGCACAGAAGAGTGCTGGGTGAGTGGTGGAGAGCACCGAGGAAAAGGATAGCATTCAGGAAATATAAGGAAACACAGAAGGAGCAGGACAGAGAACATTATCAGTTAAAGCAGAAAGAGGCTGGGAAGGCAGTCAGAATAGTAAAGGACCAAACCGAGGAAAGGATAGCCTGCTCTGTTAAGAAGGGAGATAAAACCTTTTATAGGTACATTAGGGAGCGAAGAAAGACCAACAGAGGGGTACTGAGGCTTAATAAAGAGGAGGGAATGTGGGCAGAGGGTGACCGGGAAAAAGCAGGGATACTGAACGAATACTTCTGTTCAGTATTCACAAAAGAAGAGGAGGGGGAGGTACCTAAACCAAACAACAGAAACACTCTGGATAGGGGTGTCGATACCAGTCCATTCACAGAAGAAAGGGTTCTGAAAGAGCTCTTAAAACTGAAGGTGGATAAAGCAATGGGGCCTGATGAGATTCACCCAAGAATTTTAAAAGAACTAAGGGTAGAACTAGTGACACCACTGAGTACCCTCTTTAACAAATCATGGGAGGATGGGGTGGTACCTGAAGAATAGAGAAGGGTGGATGTGATTCCCCTTCACAAAAGTGTGAGCAAAGCAAAGGCAGAAAACAACAGACCTGTAAGTTTGACCTCAGTGGTAGGGAAAATGATGGAATCACTTCTGAAGGAAAGAATTGTTGAGTACCTAGATGCTAGCAGGGCACAGGACCAAAGGCAGCATGAATTCACAGTGGGAAGGTCATGTCAAACTAATTTAATAGATTTTTTTGACTGGGTGACCAAAGTAGTACACCAAGGAGGGACTGTGGACATGGTCTACCTAGATTTTATCAAGGCATTTGACAAACAGTCCCACACAAAGGATTAATATACAAGGTAGCCAGCCTTGGAGTGGGTCCTAAGGTAGCAGCCTGGGTAAAATATTGACTGGACAACAGGACACAGAGGGTAATAGTAAATGGAGTCCACTCTGAAGAAAGGGGGGTTACTAGTGGAGTACCGCAGGGTTCAGTACTGAGACCGGTCCTCTTTAATGTCTTAATAAGTGACATTGTGGAGGGACTGGAAGGAAAAGTATGTCTCTTTGCAGATGACACAAAGATCTGCAACAGGGTCATAGAACCATAGAATTTGACGGCAGATAAGGACCGCTTGGCCCACCTAGTCTGCCCATTTTCCTACCTAACAGATAAGCTGCAGATCCTAGTTAACCAACAGCTTACTTCCTCCTACCCCCCAGTAGGGCTGCCTTATTACTGTCCCATGCATTCTTGAATTCCCCCACTGTTCTTAACTCCACGACCTCCTCAGGGAGGCTGTTCCATGCATCCACAACCCTCTCTGTGAAAAAATACTTCCTCACATTACCTCTGAGCCGTCCCCCCTCTATCTTCAAATTGTGCCCCTTTGTTCTTGCATATCTCTTTTTCTGAAAGATGCCACCCTCTTGGACTTTGTTGATTCCCTTGAGGTACTTAAAAGTTTCTATCATGTCTCTCTCTCCCTCCTTTCCTCAAGGGTATACATATTAAGCTCCTTTAGTCTTTCTTCATATGTCTTCTGGTGCAGACCCTGCACCATTTTGGTTGCCCTCCTCTGGACAGCCTCCACTCTGTCTATGTCTTTGCGGAGATGGGGTCTCCAGAACTGCACACAGTACTCCAGATGGGGTCTCACCAACTGTGTGTACAGAGGGATAACAACTTCCTGGTTTCTTCTATTGATGCCTCTCCCTATGCATCCCAATATCCCCCCAGCCTTCCTTACTGCCTTCTCACATTGCTTGCCCACCTTAAGGTCATCTGATATAATTACCCCCAGGTCCCTTTCCATTTTTACTGTTGTCAGTATCTCACCCCCCATTGTGTACTCTTCCCTGGGTTTTTGTTTCCCAGGTGCATTACCTTGCACTTCTTTGCTTTGAATCTGAGCTGCCATACATTTGACCATTCCTCCAACCTTGCCAAGTCCCTTCTCATCCTTTCCACTCCATCTTGTGTATCAACCCTGCTGCAGATCTTTGTGTCGTCTGCAAAGAGACATACTTTTCCTTCCAGTTCCTCTGCAATGTCACTTATAAAGACATTAAAAAGGACCGGTCCCAGTACTGAACCCTGTGGTACCCCGCTAGTAACCCTCCTTTCTTCACTGTGGACTCCATTTACTACTACCCTTTGCGTCCTGTTGTCTAGCCAATTTTTTATCCAGGCTACCACCTTGGGACCCACTTCAAAGCTGGCTAACTTGTGTATTAGTCTTTTGTGTGGGACTGTATCAAATGCCTTGCTAAAATCTAGGTAGGCCATGTCCACAGCCCCTCCCTGGTCTACTACTTTGGTCACCCAGTCAAAGAAGTTTATTAGATTCGTCTGACGTGACCTTCCCATCATGAATCCATGCTGCCTTGGGTCCTGTGCCCCACTGGCCTCTAGGTACTCAACAATTCTTTCCTTCAAAAGTGATTCCATAATTTTTCCCTACCACTGAGGTCAAACTAACTGGTCTGTAGTTTCCTGCCTCTGTCCTGCTCCCACTTTTGTGAAGAGGAATCACATCCACCCTCCGCCAGTCCTCAGGTACCACCCCATCCTCCCATGATTTGTTAAAGAGAGTAGTCAGCGGTGTCACTAGTTCTACCCTTAGTTCTTTTAGAATTCTTGGATGAATCCCATCAGGCTCCATTGCTTTATCCACCTTTAATTTTATTAGTTCTCTCAGAACTCTTTCTTCTGTAAATGGACTAGTATCGACCCCCGTCTTCAGAGTGTTTCTCTTGTTTGCTTTAGGTACCTCCCCCTCCTCTTCCTTTGTGAATACTGAGCAGAAATATTCATTCAGTATCCCTGCTTTTTCACTGTCACCCTCTACCCACATTCCCTCCCCTTTATTAAGCCTCAGTATCCCTCCTTTGGTCTTTCTTCGCTCCCTAATATACCTATAAAAGGTCTTATCCCCCTTCTTAACAGAGTTGGCTATCCTTTCCTCGGTTTGGGCCTTTGCTATTCTGACTGCCTTCCCAGCCTCTTTCTGCTTTAACTAATGAAGTTCTCTGTCCTGCTCCTTCTGTGTTTCCTTATATTTCCTGAATGCTGTCCTTTTCTCCTTAACTTTCCCTGCCACCTCTTTTGAGAACCATAGCAGTTTTTTCCTTCATTGTGTTTTGTTGATTTGCTTTACATAAAGGCTTGCTGCCTCTGTGATGGCTGTTTTGATTACTCCCCATTGTTCCTCCACCCTTCCTTCTTGCCTGTTTGCTAGTGCTTTTCTGAGGCACTTTTTCATCTTCCCAAAGTCAGCCCTCCTAAAGTCCAATACTCTTGCTTTTGTATGGCTGTGTTTATCATGAACCACACTGTTTGGTGGTCGCTTGTTCCCAGATGGCTACCCACTTCTAAATCTGAGATTCTTTCTCTGTCCCCATTTGAGAGTACCAGGTCTAAGATTGCTCCCTCCCGAGTGGGTTCCAATACTAGCTGTCTGAGGCATGCCCACTGTAGGGCATCAAAAATGACCCTGCTCTTGGATGTGCTGCAGCAAAAGTGCTCCAGTTAACAACTGGCATATTCAGGTCCCCCATCAACAATGTCTCCTCTTTTTCTGCCATTCTAAGGAAGCCTTCTATCATTTCCTTGTCCAGTCCCTCCCCCTGAGATGGGGGTCTGTATACAACCCCCATGCAGATTGTGGTGCCATTTCCTGTCTCCAGGGTGACCCAGAGTGTCTCATCTGCTCCCTGTTTACTCTTTAGTTCTGTTGCTTTGATCCCTTCTTTTACATAGAAAAGGATGAGAAGGGACTTGGCAAGGTTGGAGGAATGGTCAAATGTGTAGCAGCTTAGATTCAATGCAAAGAAGTGCAAAGTAATGCACCAGGGAAACAAAAACCCAGGGGAAGAGTACACAATGGGGGAGATACTAACAACAACAAAAAAGGAACGGGACCTGGGGGTAATCATATCAGATGACCTAAAGGTGGGCAAGTAATGTGAGAAGGCAGTAAGGAGGGCTGGTGGGATACTGGGAGACATAGGAAGCGGCATCACCAGTAGAAAACAAGAAGTTGTTATCCCTCTGTATAGACAGTTGGTGAGACCCCATCTGGAGTACTGCATGCAGTTCTGGAGAACCCATCTCCGCAAAGACATAGACAGGATTGAGGCGGTCCAGAGAAGGGCAACTAAAATGGTACAGGGTCTGCACCAGAAGACATATGAAGAGAGAGATTAAAGGAGCTTAATATGTATACCCTCGAGGAAAGGGGGTACACGATAGAAACTTTCAAGTACCTTAAGGGAATCAACAAAGTTCAAGAGGGTAGCATATTTCAGAAAAAGAGATGTACAAGAACAAGGGGGCACAATTTAAAGATGGGGGGATGGCTCAGAGGTAATGTGAGGAAGTATTTTTTCATGGAGAGAGTTGTGGATACATGAAACAGCCTTCCTGAGGAGGTAATGGAGTCAAAAATAGTGGGGGAATTCAAGAATGCATGGGACAGACATAAGGCAATTCTAGTGGGGGAAAGGAGGAAGTAGGCTGTTGGTTAACTAGGATCTGCAGCTTATCCATTAGGTAGTGAAACGGGCAGACTAGGTGGGCCAAGCGGTCCTTATCTGCCATCAAAGTCTATGTCTCTATGTTAACTGGCTATGATACAGAAATCAAATGTTGAGGCTCCAAGTAGGACACACCTAGAAATGCAGAACATAAACAAAAATTATTAAATATTAATAAAATACAAGTGAACATCATACTAAGAATTCAACACATCAGAAGAACTGTATTAATAGTAGATGAGAACAGGGCCAAACTCAGAGAAATGGGATAACATCCCACTCCTCATTGAGCCCCAGTGGTAAAAGAGCGCCCAAGGTAAAAATCAGTCTGCTCTCTTTCTGGAGAAGGCTCTTAAGCCTGTTACCTCCCCTGGAGTGTTGTTTGTTCTGATTAATCCCCATAAAGTTACAACAGCTAAGGTCACAGTTGTGCTTTTTACACCAGTGGGTGCCAACAGGAATGTCACACTTCCTACTGATGATAAAGTGGGTGTGCTCTTGAGTCCTCTCCTTGAGAAGATGTATTGTCCTACCAATATGCAAGGAGGGACAGTCACACTATAAAGTGTACACTACAAATGGTGTATGACATGTGATCAATTGATGTATCTCATTAAGTTTACTGTTAATGTGACTGGTAAAAGAAGTGCCAGTATGCATGCAGTGACATGCTACAGTGGTCACATTGAAAGGTACCAGCTTAGTGGGAAAGAAAAGATAGTGTAGACTGGCTGGATGAGGCAGAGCTGGTGGAATATGATTTGTATCCTTCATATTGGTCGCTTTACGATAAACCACTCTGAGTAAGTCACCTACAACATTCCTCAGCACTGTATCTGCCTGGAGAACGTGTCATACTTCTTCAGGGTACTTCAACCAAAAGTTGTGTCATAACACCTATTCAGAAAAATCAGTTGAAGAGTTCATCAGCTTAGTGATTATAGACTGCCAGATCAAAACAGTGCCAGTTCAGATGGAAGAACTCTCCCTTGGACATACCACAAAAGAGATGAGAGGGCTGGTAACTATTACAGTAAAGCAAAGAGTTGCTAACTATTAGGCTAGGAAAGCTTTCAATGAGTATGGAAGCAGTGAGTTTGCAGTCCAAGAAGGTCACAGGAGTAGCATCAATATTACAAGTGGCATGTCAAATCCAGTCATTGGAATTTAAATCCTTGAGAAAATCTTTGGCTTAGATGCATAGTCATTCCATATACATAAAATATCATTGATATAACAGCCCTAGCACCTGATCCTATCACAGCGACGATTGTTCCTGGGGTTGTAGGTGGCCACCTTCTCCCAGCAACCCAAATAAAGGTTGGCGAAGGAGAGTGCCATCATTGACCCCATGGTTGTGCCACAAGTCTGTAAGTAAAACTGAGAACTGAAAGTAAAAAAGTTACTGTGCAGGATCAGGTCCAGGGCCTCAATGATGAAATTAGAATCAATAACATCATGAGTTTGGAAAAACTCCATGAAGAATCCTACAGCATGTAGTCCCAAGTGATGCCTGATGCTGATATGCAGTGACATCACTACATGACAGGGCTGAATAAGGCCTTGATCCAGCTGTCATGCAGAAAGAGTTTAAATGCAAGGATCTGTTCAGGTCAGGAAGCATAGGAAAACTATGAGCAGTTTCAAAATTTGCAAATAGCGTTTTATTTTTCTCAATAACAGCAAAATAAAAAATAAAAAAATTATCCAGTATATCTATTTACAAAGGCAGTACAAACAAAGAAAACTTAAGTCCTTCTTCTTCTAAGAGTATCTCTTAATTCCAAGTTTCAGTCTCTCACTCTCCTTGTCTCTATAGAAAAAGCATTGCTGCTCTTCTTCTAAGTCTTTGTGTGGAAACTCATTAAGAGAGCCTGCTTCTCACAGAATGTTCTTGTAAGTTTCATTCCATGCAGGTACAGCAAAACAGTACGTGGTGACCCAGAACTGACCTCTTGTTCACAGCTCTGCAGAGGATTTAAAAACTGCATCTCAGGTTAACCCCTTGAGTTCCAAATAGCTTTTTGCAATAATTTCAACAGTATAACTATATACAGTTTTAAGCAAAGGGATCCCAGTGTTAGCGACATTTCCACATAAAGACTCACATATATTTTTATAACTGCAGATATGAAAGGGGAAGAAAAGACAGAAATGGCAAGGGAAGGCAGAGAGATAGCAAGAGGCAGAGAACTGCAAAACCGTTGGAGTGATCAGTTCCTAGGTCTCACAAGAAAATTTGGTTGTGCAACCAGACAGAGAAGAGACAGAAAAGGAGAGGAGAGAACAGATCCTTGAATTTAAACTATTTCTGCATAACAGCTGGGACAGGGCCTTATTCAACCCTGTCACACACATCAACAGTGAGCTAAACCTGAATTCTTTTATAAATATTTAATCAATTTATTTTCTATATTTCTAGGTGTGTCCTACCTGGAGCATCAACATTTAATGTCTGCATCATAGCTAGTTTTTTCATTTCCCTCTTAAAGGATGTACTTGAAATGATGACTTTAGACTATTTTTTCAGTGTTTATTTGTCAATTATACTGGCTTTCTGCAGTACCCCTTGCTTTGCATGCAACAGCTTTTCATATTATAATTTTTGAACTCAGCTTTACTGAACATCTGATTACAGCATGTAGACATCCATGAGTTTATATACAATAATTGCCTTTTATGCCTTTAGCCTTTTGATATATACTCTTCTTTCTGGTATCACACTGTTATTCACTTTTGTAGCGAGGCTTTAAGCTGTATGTTCTGTTCTCGCATTGATTTATTACCAGCTTTGACTTTCCCTTTAATCATATGATATAAATTCAACATCAGCACAAGTGCCCACCCCACCCCAATTCTAGATGAAGAACCCGCGACAGGGTTCAAAGTGCCAGAGTTTTATCAGCAACTTCACTTTAAGCTGCACAGTAAACTCACTTACATTTAACTTTTGTCAGGAGTCTCTTTCTTGTGCACCATTCCTTTGCATGTTGCTCCATGTTTTGTTTTGGTGCTGCAACCTTCTCTGAGTACCCAGTGTCTTTGTTGACTGCTACCATCACTCAAAGTCCAAAGCCAATCTACTTATCCTCAAAGAAACATAGAAGTTGTCGGCAGATAAGGACCTCTTGGCCCACCTAGTCTGCCCAGTTTTCCCTGCCTACTGTGCCACCACAGATCCTACTCGATCTCCAGTCATCTCCTCATCTTGCCTTACTACCAAGGTCCCCTTGGATTTGTTCCATACATGCTTGAATCCCATCACCATTTTGGCACCCACCACCTCCACTGGAAGGCTGTTGCAGACATGCACCACCCTCTCCGTGAAGAAGTATTTCCTCACATTTCCTATGAGCCTCCTCCCCTCCGACGTCATAGTGCAACTCCTTGTCATTGAGCTTCTTTTCCTATGGAAAGTGCTACCTTCCTGTACCATATTAATATTTGTTAGGTATTTGAATGTTTCTATCATATCCCCCCTTTCCTTCCTCTCCTCCAGTGAGTACATATGCAGTTCTTCGAGTCTTTCCTCATAGGACTTTTGATGCAAACCCTGCACCATTTTGGTAGCCCTCTTTTGTGCCACCTCCACCTTATCAATGTACTTCCGGAGGTGGGGCCTCCAGAACAGGACACAGTACCCGAGGTGGGGTCTTACCAGTGATCTGTACAGGGATACTATTACCTCCTTCTTCCTACTGGTGATACCCCTCACTATACACCAGAGCATCCTGCTAGCCATCCCCACTGCCTTATCACACTGCTTGTCTACCTCCAAGTCATCAGAAATGATTACCCTTAGGTTGTTTTCCTGTTTGGTGGTTGCCAGTACTTCCTCTCCCAATTGGTACAAAGCCTCCAGATTTCTGTGCCCCAAATGCATGATTTTGCACTTTTCTGCATTGAAACCCAGCTGCCAAACCATTGACCGTTCTTCCAACTTTTTCAAATCATTCCTCATTCCCCCCGAGTGTCTACTCTGTTGAAAATTTTTGTGTCATCCACGGACAACAATACTTTCCCTTCTAGCCTTTCTGCAATGTTGCTAATAAAGGTACTGAAGAGGACTGGGCCTAGTACTGAGCCCTGAGGCACCCCACTGGTCACCTTGCCTTCTCCAGAGTGGACACCATTTACCACAACCCTCTGCCTCCTGCTGCTCAACCAACTTCTTAACCCAGTTTATTACTTTATACCAAAGTAAGGCTGACCGGTCTGTAATGTCCTGCCTCCTTCCTGTTCCCACTTTTGTGAAGTGGGACCACATCTGCCCTCCTCCAGTCTCTCGGAACCACCCCAGTTTCTAATGATAAGTTGAACAGAGTTGTCAGAGGTGAAGCCAGCACCTCTTTGAGCTCCCTCAGTATCCTGGGGTGCACCCAATCAGGTCCCATTGCCTTGTCTACTTTCAATTGTGCTAGTACGTTGAGGACTTTCTCCTCTGTAAAAGGACTGGTGTCCACCTTCCTACCATTTATGGTCTTGTCCGTTATTTTTGGCCAGTCACCTATCCCTTCTTCTGTAAATACCGAACAGAAGTATTTGTTCAATGTGTCCGCCTTCTTTTGATCTTCCTCCTCACAAACCCCTCCTTTCCCTTTTATCCTTACTATTCCCCCTTTGGTCTTCCTCTTCTCACTTATGTATCTAAAGAAAGTTTTATCCCCGTCTTTTACTGATTGGGCAATATTCTTCCCTGTTTGTGACTTTGCACATCTAACTGCCTTCCCTGCCTCTCTTTGTTTCTTCTGGTAGTTTTCCCTATCCTCCTTCTTCTGTGTCTTTTTGTACTTTCTAAATGCTAGTTTTTTGCTCTTATTTTTTCTGCTACGTCTTTAGAGAACCATAGCGGTCTCTTTTTTCTCTTGCCTTGTTAACCTGCCTGACACAGAGACTTGTTGCTTTTTCAATGCTACCCTTTATTTTGCCCATAGTTCCTTGACCCCCCCCCAGATCCTCTACCCCTGACAGTGAATCTCTGAGGCATTCTCCAATTTTCCTGAAATCGGCCCTCCTGAAATACAGGACCCTCATCTTAGTGCAGCTCAGTTCTAGCCCAGTCCTTATAGAGAACCACACTATATGGTGCTCACTGGACCTCAGGTTGTCACCCACTGTGACGTCAGCAGCACTGTCCCCATTTGTCAGTACCAGGTCCAGTATCCCCCCCCTCCAACAAGTGGGCTTCTTAACTAATTGCCTGAGGAACGCCCCTTGCAGGGAGTCCAGGATGTCCCTACTTCTGACTGTTGCTGCAACTGGTAGGCTCCAATCTATGACTAGTAGACTGATGTCACCCACCTGCAATACTACCCCCTTGCATGCCATCCTTTGGTTGGCTTCCATCATGTCCTTATCCACCTCTTCCCCTTGTGTTGGAGGTCTGTAGATCACTCCTATGTGAATAGTGACCCCCTTACATGTTTCCAGGGTGACCCACAGTACCTCAGCTCCTATCTGCTGTCCCTGTATTCCATGACTTTTATTTTGTCCCTAACATAAAGAGCCACTCCTCCCCTTTTTTACCTACCCTGTCCTTTCTGAACAGAGTATATCCTGGTATGGCCACACCTCAATCCTGGTTTTCATTGCACCAGGACTTGGTAATTGCAACCATGTCCAGGTCTGCTTCTGCCATGGTGGTCTCTAGGTTTGCAATCTTGTTGCCTAGACTTTGAGCATTTGCACACATGGCTCTGCAGATTGTGCTGCCACCACCCCTCTAGTTTCCCATTTGCCCCCCCTTATTTCTTCCACTATCTATCTCATTATCACTCTTGCCTTCTATCCCCCGGATTCCTTTGTTATGATTCTTTTTGGGGTTTTATCCTCTCAGGATTCCCCTTGCTGACCTCGTTTTCCTGTGTGTGTGTGTGTGGGGGGGGGTGCAATTTATGTCTCCCTTCGTCTTTCTGCCTCCCCCCTTATTTATTGAAATTTGTTGACCGGGTAGGCCCACTGAGACAACAGAGTCCCTTTTTCAGGGGCGACCTGGAATTAATTACAGATAAAAGACACAAGAGCATACAAGAGACAAAAGTAGTACAGTTAATCGCATAGGTACATACATAAGTAGTATTACAGTACACAAAAGAGAACAGATAGCATTAGAAACAGGACAAAACCAGTCAAGACTAAAGAGTGTAAGGGGCACCAACAATTCAAGTGCAACAGCACTGATTAACTACCAGTAAGTGGGATTTTAGGGCGGTTTTGAATGAGAACAGAGTAGAGCAGTTAGCCACAGCTGCGGGTAGACTGTTCCAGAGTGACGGGGTAGAACTGGCAAAGGACCTGTCACCAGCTCGAGTTCGAGTCCTGGGGACCTCCAGGACAGGGTGGACAGTAGACCTCAGGTCACGTTTAGCTGATTTGAATAGGAGAAGTCCATTTAGGCTAGGAGGAGCCGGGAGCTTGGCTGTTTTGAAGGTCAGACAGAGTGTAGGGAATGCAAGCCTGGCCTCAAGTGATGGCCAGCTCAAAGAGGTGAGAACATTGCAGTGGTGATCATGGGGGTGGGCAGAGGCTGCAAAGCAGGCAATTTTATGATAAAGGACTCTGAGTTTGTTGTGATCCGGGCCCCTGAAGAGGTTGAAATATGGGAGCACCATAGAGAAGCACTGGGAGAATGGTACCGGTGGTGACAGCCATACGGGCTTCCCTGGAGAGGAATCCGCCAAGTCTGTATAAGAGGCCAATTCTTTGATGGAGGATTTTGGTGGTAGCCTCAATGTGCGGGCTCAGGGTTAGCTCCTGATCCAGGTGCACTCCAAGATATTTTGTGGATGCGCATACCTCAAGTGGAGTCCCGCTGGCCGATGAGATCTGTAGGAGGTTTGATCTATTGGCTCCTAACCGTTTGGTACCGAAAGGCATGGCCTTGGATTTATTGAGGTTAAGGACTAGTTTCATGTCCACAAGCCACTTTTACAACTCTCAGAAGTCCTTATTGAGGTTCTGGCTTAGTTGAAATAAGTCCTTCGAACTCCTGTAGATAATGGCATCGTCTGCATACAGTTGGATGTTGGCCCCATCACAATGCTTTGCATGCTGTTGATGAAAATAGTAAATAGCAGGGGTCCAAGGATGGAACCTTGGGGGACTCCATGGTGCACTGGCTTAATTGTAGAGGTAATACCCTTCCATTTTACCAGCTGCTTCCTTCCACAGAGGTAATGATAAAACCAGGAGGAGGCAAGTGGATCAAGTCCGAGGTTTTGAAGACAGGTAACAAGGAGATCATGGTTCACCAAATTGAAGGCTTTCGTAAGATCCAGGCATAGAGCACCAGTGGCTACACCTTGATCCATAGCCCCAAGTACATCTGAGGTGAACTTGACTAGGGCTGTATCAGTGCCATGGTTTTTCCTGAAACCATGTTGCACCTCTGTAAGCAGATTATGGGTTTCAAGGTAATCAAGAATCTGTCTATGCACCAGTTTTTCCAGCATTTTTGCAAGCACACTGAAGATGGATATAGGTCAGTAGTTTTCAATTTGGCCTTTGTCACTACCTTTGTGAATAGGGATAACGGTGGCCATTTTCCATTTGGTGGGGAATTGCCCGAGGAGGAGGAGGGATTTGTTAAACAGGTTCTTTAGTGGAGCCGCAATAATCGGGGGCAGCTATTTTCAGAAATTCAGGCTCCAGATTGTCGAACCCAGGAGTGCCATCTGGTTTGATGGTGTTTAGAAGGGTGAGGACTTCCTTCCGTGTAACCAGGTGGAAGTGGAAGTTGGGGACGGTGTCGGTAGTTTAAATGCTGGCCAATGTAGCATTTAAACCATTCAATGAGGACATCCCAAGAGGCAGGTGAATGTCAGAGACTGAGGTGCCAGGCGACCTCATGAAGAGGAAAAATGATAGGGGTTCCCCCACCAGAGGAACACTGCTGGTAAACCCAGAGGTGCTAGGCAGCAGCTTGTGAAGAAGGGCAAGACTGGGCCAAGACACAAGGTCTTACAAGGCCATGGTCCTGGTCAAATGGTCTTGGGGGACCGAAGGCAAGCATGAGCAGGGCCAGGACCTATTTGTAACACTGGGAAGACTGCCTATACTCCTGGGCATGAGACTGTCTAGCAACATTCACTTGCCCAGAGAGAAGTGGCTGTCCAGAACAGCTTCACTGCCTATGCAACTAGGTTATGTCCTACCTTACAATATGGCTGTCAAAGCCATCAGACAAACTTGAAGAAAAGAAAACATGAAAATAATATAACTAATGAAAGTAAGGCATACATGAAAGAAAAAATAATAAAACTAATTCTGAAGGCCTATGCAGTGAAACCCAAAGTTCAATTGATTTCCTAACAAAGAAGCTCTCTCAACGATAGGAAAAGAAGAAATTAACTTCTTTCTTACCATAATTTCCTTTTCTGTTAGCTCCAACATTGTCAATAGGTAATCAAAACAACTGGGTATAGTGCACCCCTACGAGGGGAATGGCACAGCCCAAGCTTTAGAATGTTCAGCACATAAGGATTCCATGTAGTAGCAACTCCCCAGTTACTATTTATCTCGCAGTGCCATGAGAGCTACACATATGTACAATAAAAACAATTACATACTTGCAATAATAAAAAACTGTCTTACCTTCCCATCCAACATTCGGGGAAGGGACGCATTTCATGGACCCAAAATGGAGGCCTGAAGTATTCGGTTCTTCTTGTAGAGAAAACCATGTAACCGCAACATGCTACACAGGAATCACCCTTCTGTGAACTGAAGCCAATATATAATGAGACATGTCCTGTGTCTTTGTTTTCTTTTTTCCTTTTTTTTTTGATGCAGAGAACTAAACTGCAACAGGAAAAAATACCATAATTAACCAATGAAACCTGTTAACCTGCAGTTACAGATAACTGATAAATCAGCATATAAAAATACATATCGGAGTACAGTGCAGCAAAGTTGAGAGAGATCCACATAGGGGATTTTAACTAAAAACAGACCTCTCTCCTAGTATGCAGGATAAGATTCTCCCTCAGGAGCCAGGCTCTTGGGTGGATCCCATTGACAATGTTGGAGCTAACAGAAAAGGAAATTATGGTAACTATGAAGTCAATTTCTTCTTTCTGTAGTGCTCCACATCGTCAATGGGTAATCATAACAACTGGGTTCTAAGCAGCAGTACCCAGACAAAAACCGGGAGGGGAAGAATATTATCCCATATGCCAGATGCTTCAGAATTACTTGCGAACTGCTGCTTGCAACACTCTGTGACCAAAAGCTGCATCAGCAGAACTCTGAACATCCAATTTATAATGTTTCATGAATGTGTGGACTGAGGGCCATGTAGCTGCCTTGCCATAGTTCTGATGCTATGGCTTTGTCCCTCTCCACCCAGGATGTTGCCATCAGCCTGGTGGAGTGAGCCTTGATAAGAGCCGGAAACTGCACAGTGGCAGTTGTCAGCATTGTGCCGTCGCTGTAATGACAATCAGCAAATTTCCTGTCGTGTATATATATATATTTTTTTTAATTGCTTCCTCCACTCAGGAGTCAAGGTGCGAGCTTTATCATGCCTGGATTTTTTTGGGTGGAGAGGAAGAGACCCTGAGCAGATCTTTGCACACCAGAAGGTGCAAGGGTGCTTGCTGTGCAAGATTCTCTAAGTCCGAGAACTACAGTCTACTCGGAGACTCATAAAAATTCCAAAAGATGACACGGCGCTCTGTTGTTAGTTGGTGGGTGCAGTGATAGGAGGCCAATCCCAAACTGTTCTTACTCGGCCACCAGCAGGTAACAAGGAGCAGCTCCCTCCAGAGTGTCTTCATTTCTATTGATTACTCTTGCTGTACCATTTGTAAAAAAAAGGCATTAGTAGAGAAAAAATATGCACTGCTGAAGGCCCACTCTTGAGGCCAAGCGACCACTGCCCCTGTGTGTGGTCACCTACAAGACTGAAGAACCTTCTCGGATCCAAGCCCTGCAGCTGGATGCGAACAGACTGATCTGAGTTGACCAAACCAGTTGTACAGGAGTTCACAAAACCTCTGGCTCAACTTCCACTGCACAGGATGAATGGACTGCAGCTTAAGCAATCTGCCCGAAGGTTCAACACCCCTTCCAGGGAACCGTCAACAGTCTGGCGACTTCTCAAAACATCTCCTGTGCCTTAATGCTTATGTGTGAGTGCTTGCCATATATAGCATCATGAATGCACACTAAGGGGAGCTAAGCGGACTGTCTCCATCTTTTAAACATTGATGTGGAGACACTCGTGTTAGGCTGGCCAGGTTGCCTGATTGGGGAAAAAGACTCCAACCTGTCCTCCATACAGCTAGGCTGACATTTATGAGAATTAACTGTGAAAGTATCAGTGGAACTTGTTCAAATCTTGCACACCCACCCTCTATCTCAGGGAGCAAGAAAGCTAACGAATAAAATGGAAATGGGCATATGGGCAGATTAGGTGGATCATAGACCCTTATCTGCCATCAACATCTATGTATCTAAGATAATCCTTCGATGAGGGATACGGGCCTACAGTAAACCTATTAAATAGGTTGCATCTGGAAGTGGGCCCATGGGATTAAAACTGTCGATGCCTATCCTGAGGCCCAACAGCAGTCAGCCAGCGTGACTCCGACAAAAGTCACCATCCAGGGAAAAAGAGGCTACAAAACCTTTTCTGATCTTGTGCCAAAAAATTACCACCAGGCATCCAAGGTCTGAGACATCTCGAAAGAGCTGTGCTCCCAGTTCACCTTTAGCCACGTGGCTCTGGCATATTCAGAGTGTGGAGTACTGGCCTCTTGCATGAATAAACAGGTCATTCAATCAGGAAAGACATTATACCACCAGGACTACCAACACCCTCAAGGAACTCAGAGAAGCTGATGCTCAGGTGAAGACATGCCCTATGCTGGAGGCAGTATCAAAACCTGAAATAGTCTGAGTAGGACTGATGTAAGGAGAGTGACGGCAGGCATCAGTCAGATGTGCTAGGGCTTAAGAAAAAAAATAACTTGCCTGAGCAGTCTGATCTCCGGGTCTCCCTCCAGAAAAATTGTGGAGCACAGAAAAAGGTACAGGCTCATGACTCTGACAATTCCCAGACATCTGAGGGCCCATAAAATAAAATGAAGAGGACCCCTGAACTCACTGAATAGTGGGGACCTGTACTCTGGCCCAAAGAAAGCCAGAAGCTCTGACATCGGGACTTTCCACTGCCCTTGAAAACTGGGGCGAAGTGACCCCTAATAAGGTGTCATAGAAATATAGAAACATAGAATGTGATGGCAGATAAGGACCGCTTGGCCCACCTAGTCTGCCCATTTTCCCACCTAACAGATAAGCTGTAGATCCTAGTTAACCAACACCTTACTTCCTCCTTCCCCCCCACTAGGACTGCCTTATGTCTGTCCCATGCATTCTTGAATTCCCCCACTGTTCTTGACTCCATGACCTCCTCAGGGAGGCTGTTCCATGCATCCACAACCCTCTCTGTGAAAAAATACTTCCTCACATTACCTCTGAGCCATCCCCCCTCTATCTTCAAATTGTGGCCCCTTGTTCTTGCACATCTCTTTTTCTTAAAGATGCTACCCTCTTGGACTTTGTTGATTCCCTTGAGGTACTTGAAAGTTTCTATCATGTCCCCTCTCTCCATTCATTCCTCAAGAGTATACATATTAAGCTCCTTTAGTCTTTCTTTGTATGTCTTCTGGTGCAGACCCTGCACCATTTTGGTTGCCCTCCTCTGGACAGCCTCCACTCTGTCTATGTCTTTGCAGAGATGGGGTCTCCAGAACTGCACACAGTACTCCAGATGGGGTCTCACCAACTGTCTGTACAGAGGGACAACAACTTCCTGTTTTCTACTATTGATGCCTCTCCCTATGCATCCCAGTATCCCACCAGCCTTCCTTACTGCCTTCTCACATTGCTTGACCACCTTTAGGTCATCGGATATCATTACCCCGAGGGCTCTTTCCATTTTTACTGTTGTCAGTATCTCACCCCCCACTGTGTACTCTTCCCTTGGGTTTTTGTTTCCCAGGTGCATTACCTTGCACTTTTTTGCATTGAATCTGAGCTGCCATACATCTGACCATTCCTCCAACCTTGCCAAGTCCCTTCTCAGCCTTTCCACTCCATCTTGTGTATCAACTCTGTTGCAGATCTTTGTGTCGTCTGCAAAGAGACATACTTTTCCTTCCAGTTCCTCTGCAATGTCACTTATAAAGACATTAAAAAGGACCAGTCATAGTACTGAACCCTGCGGTACCCCGCTAGTAACCCTCCTTTCTTCACTGTGGACTCCATTTACTACTACCCTTTGCGTCCTGTTGTCTAGCCAATTTTTTATCCGGCTACCACCTTGGGACCCACTCCAAGGTTGGCTAACTTGTGTATTAATCTTGTGGGACTGTATCAAATGCCTTGCTAAAATCTAGGTAGGCCATGTCCACAGCCCCTCCCTGGTCTACTACTTTGGTCACCCTGTCAAAGAAATCTATTAGATTCGTCTGACATGACCTTCCCATTATGAATCCATGCTGCCTTGGGTCCTGTGCCCCACTGGCCTCTAGATACTCAACAGTTCTTTCCTTCAGAAGTGATTCCATCATTTTCCCTACCACTGAGGTCAAACTAACCAATCTGTAGTTTTCTGCCTCTGTCCTGCTCCCACTTTTGTGAAGAGGAATCACATCCGCCCTCCTCCAGTCCTCCGGTACCAACCCATCCTCCCATGATTTGTTAAAGAGAGTAGTCAGCGGTGTCACTAGTTCTACCCTTAGTTCCTTTAGAATTCTTGGGTGAATCCCATCAGGCCCCATTGCTTTGTCCACCTTCAATTTTATTAGTTCTTTCAGAACCCTTTCTTCTGTAAATGGACTGGTATCGACCCCCATCTTCAGAGTGTTTCTCTTGTTTGGTTTAGGTACCTCCCCCTCCTCTTCCTTTGTGAATACTGAGCAGAAATATTCGTTCAGTATCCCTCCTTTTTCACTGTCACCCTCTACCCACATTCCCTCCCCTTTATAAAGCCTCAGTATCCCTCCTTTCAGTGTCTGAAATTTATGTGGCCCATCTTGAGGAAAACTCCTCTAATCTATCACAAGGGAGTCAGAGATGGGCTGCGTGCTCTCTAGTGAGGCACCATGCTGTAGTGCTGGGCCTTCTACATGGTGCCTGGCCAGTGCTGCTGTGATACTGTAACCTGGTTACCTCAGTAGGCTCCTCCATTTCCAGGAGCCAATTTCCAAGGAAACAGAACTCCCCTTGGAACTGTCTGCTCCAGCCGTTACCATGACCCCATTGGATTATGGTATTCTGCACTCTTTAAATACCATCCAGGGTGGAATCAAACCATAGGTCTCCCTCAAGTGGATGACAAACAGGTTAGCTATGAAGCTTAACCAGACCCAATGACAAGCCACATGGCCCTCATGGTCAAAAACAATGAAACAGACCAAGTGGTCTGGCCCCAAAATCTCCAGTAGAGAACCATCTGGAAGGTGGAACTATGGTCATGAATTGCAAAAAAGCCTCGCCACTTGGGGAAAGGTAGAACAAAACTGGCCATGGTAGTGATCCATATGTTGAAGGCTCTGGCTAATAAAATATGCACAAGACGTACCACTGTTGTGTGCCAATAGAGGCGAAACCCCAACTGTACACGGTGTTCACCTGCTTAATCATGAAAGACTGAGAGCCAGAGCCATCTATAGGCAGGGCAGTGTCTTTTCATAAATACAAATTGCCTTGCCTTCCAGGGGAGGTGCTTCCCACCCATGAGACATTTTCCTTAAAAGGAAAAACCATGGCATGGATGGGAAGACACTTTTGTTGATCCATACCTGCCCAGTGTTGCTTAAGAATTTTGGTCACATAGTAGCCGGAGAAGATGCAAACAGAGACAGACTGACAGACTGACATTCACCATCTCCACAGACTGAATCTTGTGAGTTGAAAAGGACTACATGCCTCAGCTATCCAAAACAGACAAGGGCTTATTATGAATCAGGGGAGAAAAACATCCCTGATGTGTTTCCTTTTTTTTTTTTTTTTTTAAGGTCAGGAACTTCCCCAAGATACCCATAATCATCATCCTGACCTTCAGAAAGGCAGGGTTGGGGTCTGCCTGCACATAAGTTATTGTAGTCTAGGCTCGCTGCACCACATCTGGACATGTCTGGATGGGGTCCCCCTGACCTGAGGGGCCCTACTGGGGTCGAGTGTATCTGCAGGGATGTCCTCTGGGATATCGGGGCTCAAGCTCACTTTAGAGCCACAAAGGTAATATCTTGCAGTTCTGCTGCCACTGCCTTGAGAAACCAGGTGCTCCCCTTCCCCAGACCAGAGAACTGGGCGTGGGGGGGTGGGTTAAGCAACACAATGAGGGCAAAAGAACCCATGGGAAGGGGCCTCATCACCCTAGTTGCAGGACTTACATTATTTCTTGATATTGTAATAATTATAATCCCTATTACTTGTTGGACTACGAGAGAGGGTTGTGGGAAGCAAACCCAGGACTGCTGAATTTATGTAAGCTATAGTAATTATTAGCCCCATTACTAGCTGAGTTAAAACCAGCAAGGCAAGAGTAATCCTGTAATAACACGCTAAAAACCTTGGGTTTAAATGTATTAGTGTTTGTAAAACATGGTTGACAGGAAAAAAAAACAGGTTTTTACTTAAATATGCTTGTTTGCTTTTAAACCTGCCAAACCAACTGCGAAACAGCATCCGCATGCTCAAAAACACTTGAACTGAGCACGTGTGTGTGTCCACTGGGTGTGTGAGCATGTCAGTGCGCTTACGCAAGCATGCGTACCCAAGCGCAATAGGATTCAAATAGAACTAACGCTGCACAATGCAGTTAGTGCTGCATACGCATGCACATCATGGACGTGCGCACAGGACACTGGCAGGAAGCCCAACGGATGAAGAAGTGTGCGCCCATCCCAATGGCAGTCGCACACACGGAAAAAAAGGAGGTTGAGGTGGAAAACACCAAAACACCTCAGAACTACTCAAAAAGCACAATTTTATGTCAAACACAGATAAACACAAAAACTCAAGCTTGTGGTGGGGGGGGCAAGGCAACCGACGTCAAAGTCGAGGGACCCCTCAGAGACCTTATACTACCAATAATTAAATCTGTACCTCCCTGTGACACCTTTTTCCTTTTCTTTTATATTTTTAACATGAGAACATTAAAAACACCCTAACAAGGCAAAAGGGAATGAGAAAAAAGGGCAGGTTATTCAATTGGAAATCTGCAGCTTAACAGGCACAATTTAAATTTAGGGGTGCTCCCTGTAAACAGGCAGCCCCAACCTGCAGAGTAGAATTGCAGCGCCAACTAAAGTCTTGAATCTTGAAATCTTCAGAGAAGAGAAAAGTAGCTCTTTTCCCTTTGGATGGCACAGCTTAATTGGGGAGTTGCTGCTACTGCATGGGATCCTAATGTGCCCAACATTCTAAAGCTTGGGCTGTGCCATTCCCCTGGTAGGGGTGCACTATACCCAGTTGCTATGATTACCCATTGACAATGTGGAGCGCTACAGAAAAAGGCACTGAAGTGGTTGGAACCAGTGGCATTATTAAAGGATAAAAAAAAAAAAAAAAGCACTAATGCCGGCCCGGTGGCGCTGAGGGTTGAGGCGCTGGACGCCACACCTCGTAGCACACTGGCAACCTGGGTTTGGGAGCAGACTTGGGTCTATGGGGGTCGGCCAGGAGGGAGAAAGATTGCGCACCCAACGGCTGCTCTTCTTCTCCGGGGGGGGGGATTGCGCTCTCCGCTGCGATACTACCACCTGTTGGGGGAACTCAGGGTGGTCAGTGCAGCTAAGGGACACCCTAATGTAAGGGAAGACAATGGCAGAGGACTGGCATTGACGTGCATCTCCGCGCATGCCAGCAGCCTTGTTCCTCATTGCACGCCAATGTTGGGGATCCATACAACTAGGAGGAAAATCGTTCCTCCAGCCATCTAGATGACGTCCTCCGGAGCCAGTCTCACCACCCGCTGACCAAACAGGGCAGACCCTGCCATGCAGCTCACCCCAGAGGAAGAAGAGGGAAAGTAAGGGGGATCTCTCTTCGCCACACCCGGGGGGGTGGTAATCCAAGCCATCAAGGGCCCTGATGGTAGTGAGTGTGGCACTCTAGGGGCAGACTCTGAGGGTCGGTAGGGTGCCACTTCTTGGAGGCCTGAATGAGTGAAGGTTGGGGGACAGTAGGCGCAGAAAAAAAAAAAGCACTAATGAACATTGCATAAGCAAGATACCGTCTTAATCAAAACAGTATATAATCCATGGAGCTATCCCAGTGAAGTGGTGTCTACTGTAGTTTCAAGACTGGCTGCCAGTCAGCATTCTCCAATGTGTCTCACAATAAACTGAGCCCTAGCCTGTATTTACCTGTTTCTTGTTTGTCATTTTCCTTATCTCCATTTATAAAATGGGCATCCAGGATAAAGAAGTCTCATTGGTCAAAATATATCAAGTGACCATGCATAAAATCTGTTTCATGCACAGTCATCTTGGTCCTAAACCACATCACACAATGAGCAAATCAGTCCTCCTACAACCAGAACTATCTTCCATCTGTCCCCCTACAACCAGAATTTATTTTCCATCACAAACATGGCTGCTACCTTTACACTGTAAAAAAACTTCAACTGGGTCCTAAAAATAAAACTACCTTAAATAAAAAATAAAACAAATTAAATGTTGTTTCCATGATCATCCCACTTTCCTGACTGTAAGGTATCCTCATTATTAAGGTGTTTTTCCTATTACACTTTTCCATCTAGCAGCCCTAAAAGGAAACTTTACATACAAATGCCCCTTAAAGAAATGAAAAACACTAACCACAGTACACAGAAAAATGGGCGGACCTGCAACAGGAATTGAGAGATCTATTTTTTCCCACTTTACATCTGACTCCTCAGTTGATTTTATTTCTGGGTATGCTAGAGGGACACACACACATGCATATTAGAAAGCTGCTTTCAATGTGTGTACTATTAGGTAAAAAGGCAATAAAACTGTGGCTTTCTGATTCTCTCCCTATGATTCTACAATGGCAGAGCCACATGATAGATTTGTATGGTATGGTATGGAAAAGCTCAAAGCTCAGTTACAACACAGATGACCTGCATTTGAGTTATTATGGCATAGATGGGTTCTTTATCATGGTAAAACGCAATGACCTCACCCCATGAGCTGTTGTCCCAATGTATTCAGCAACTAATCAGAGTTTTTACAATGCTGTGACTAAGTGCTCTGTTACCTGACAGCATCTGTTATGCACTTGCAACATAATGTTTGTCTTGTATAAAACTAATAAAAAGATATTTAAAAAAAACAGATAAGGAAATCCAACATACAAGGATTAAAAATGCACTCTTCGGCTGTCAGGTGGTTGGGTAAGGAACAGATACAGCCCACAGAGAAAATCCCTCTACTTACCTGAAGGCACCAGGCAAAATATCAGACTGAAAGTAAAGCAAAACAGACATTTAAGCAATAAGGCATGACAGGGTGTGTGTTATCGTGTAATAATGTCACTCTTGGGGTGGGCTGAGGCACGAGGCAAAGCCGAGTGCTTCCACCACCACAGGAGTGACGTTACTACACACTAACACACACACTGGAGTGCCTTATTGCTATTATACAATGGCTCATTGTTATACAAAATAAAAAACATTTAAAAAAATGTTTTTAGTAGATTTTTAGTGTGGCAGTATATCTTTGTTTCTTAAGAAAAGCTGAGCAAAAAAATATTCTCATTCATACAGTGATGTCACTGTGTAATATCATCACTGTCTCAGGCATACACTGACCAGTCAAAGTCCAGGATTCTTTCTTGCCATTGTATAATTATAATTAACTAATGACTGGCACAGCAACATACATTCAGACCTCAACAAATGAAGCTACATAGATACATAGACAGTGTAGGCAGATAAGGGCCTATGGCCCACCCAGTCTGCCCATTTGAGCTTGTAAATTCAGTTTATGTTTTCCTAGAAGTCTGTTGCCCCTTACCCCTGACCTCCAGAATTCCTTTATGTCTATACCATGCATTCTTAAATCACGTGATTGTTTCAGCCCCCACCTCTTCCTCTGGCAGGGTGTTCCACTTGTCCACCACCCGTTCTGTGAAGAAATTCTTCCTCACGTTTCCTCTAAATCGTCCTCTCTCCAACTTTATCCCATGCCCTCTAGTCCTACATCTTTTTCGCTTAAAAATAGTGTATTCCTGCACCCTGTTCCTCCCTGTAAGATACTTATATGTCTCTATCATATTCCCTCTCTCCTTCCTCTCCTCCAGGGAGTACATATTCAGTTCCTTCAACCTGTCCTCATAGGATTTGTGATGCAATCCATGTACCATCTTTGTTGCCCTCCGCTGAATCTTCTCTACACTGTCTACGTCCCTACGTAGGTAAGGTCTCCAGAACTGCACGCTGTACTCCAGGTGGGGCTCACTAGTGTCTTGTATAGTGGAATTATGACCTCCTTTTCTCCTGGTGATGCTCTGCCTATGCATCCCAGCATCCTATTTGCTTTACCTGCTGTCTTGTCACACTGTTTCTCTACCTTGAGGTCATCAGAGATGATAACCCCAAGATCCCTTTCCTGCTTGGTGCATGCCATATCCTCACCCCCCAACTGATATATTGTGCCAGGGTTTTTGTGCCCCATATGCATTATCTTGCACTTCTTTGCATTGAATTTCAACTGCCAAACCCCTGACCATTCTTCAAGTTTCTGCAGGTCCCTTCTCATTCTGTCTACACCCTCTGGTGTGTCTACTCTGTTACAGAGCTTTGTGTCATCAACAAACAGTGAAATTCTGCCTTCTAGGTCCTGCACAATGTCACTGATGAAGATGTTGAATAGGACCGGTCCCAAAACTGATCCCTGTGGTACCCCACTGGTCACTCTTCTCTCTGTGGAGTGACAGCCATTTACCACCACCCTCTGTGTCCTGCCGTCCAGCCAGTTACCTACCCATCACACTACTGTCCTGCCCACACCCATATTCCCCAGTTTGTGTAATAGTCTTCTATGTGGCACAGTGTCAAAGGCCTTTCTGAAGTCCAGATAGGCCATGTCCACTGCCCTCCCTGATCCACCTCCCTAGTCACCCAGTCAAAAAATTCAACGAGGTTGGTCTGACATGACCTCCCCTGGTGAAACCATGCTGCCTTGGGTCCTGTAGTCCACTGACAACCAGATGTTCCACCAATCTCTCCTTCAGTAGTGCTTCCATGATCTTCCCCACTACCGAGGTGAGGCTGACTGGTCTGTAGTTCCCCACTTCCTCTTTGTTCCCACTTTTGTATAAGGGACTACATCTGCTGTCCTCCAGTCTTTGTGTACCTCCCCTGTTTCCAGTGATCGGCTAAACAGGATAGCCAGAGGTTCAGCCACCACCTCTCTTAGTTTTTAAGGACCCTGGGGTGCACCCCATCTGGCCCATTGCTTTATCAACTCTTATTACTTCCAGTTCCTTCAGGACCCTTTCTCGTGTAAAGGGACTTGTGTCCATTTCTGCACCATTCTCACCCTTGTACTCCTTCAGACCCATTACCCTCCTCTTCCTCAGTAAAGACTGAGCAGAAATACCTGTTCAATATGTCAGCTTTACTGTTGTCATCCTCCACACGGCCCCATCCTCCCCCTTCAGTCTCACTATCCCTCCCTTTGCCTTTCTTTTTTCACTTATGTACCTGTAAAAGGTTTTGTCCCCTCTACCCACTGATTTTGCTATGTGCTCTTCTGTATGAGCTTTGGCTTCCCTTACTGACCTCCCTGCTTCCCTTTGCTTCTCCTGGTACTTCTCCCTATCCCCTTCTGCCTGTGTCTTTTTGTATTGCCTGAATGCAATCTTTTTGGCTTTCACTTTCTTTGCTACCTCTTTGGAAAACCATAATGGTCTCTTCTTCCTCTTGCTAACCTGCTTGATGCATAATTCTGTTGCTCTTGTAATTCCCATTTTAAATACTGCCCCCTGTTCCTCAACCCCTGATTCCTGCTCCATTCCCATCAATGCCTCTTTCAAGTATCTCCCCATTTTCCCAAAGTCTGCCCCCCTAAAATCCAGGATACATGTTTTTGTGTGGTTTGGTTCTGCTCTTTCTGTGATTTCAAACCACAATGACTGGTGGTCACTGTTCCACAGGTGCTCCCCCACTGTTACCCGCATCACACTGTCCCTGTTTGTGAGCACAAGGTCCAGTATTGCCTTCTGCCAAGTTGGTTCCATGACCAGTTGCTTGAGGAAGGCACCCTGAAGGAGTCCAGGATAAATCTGCCTAGTTGTGCTGCTGCTGGGATGCTCCAGTCCACATCTGGAATATCAAGTCTCCAACCAGTACTACCTCACCCTTGTCTGCTATCCTTTGGATGGCTAGCATCAGCTCCCTATCTGTTTCTTCCTCCTGGGCTGGTGGTCTATAGACCACACCTGTGCAGATGGCTGGCCCCATTTTCCTTTCCAGCTTAACCCACAGTATCTCTCCCCCATTTTGTTCCTCCTGGATCTCTGTGGCCCTTATGTCATTTTTCATATACAGTGCCACTCCTCCTGCCCTGTCTCTTCTGAATATGTTGTAGCCAGGTATGGCCATCTCCCAGTCGTGGTTATCATTACACCAGGTTTCAGTGATGGCCACAATGTCCAGGTCTGACTGCACCATGACAGCTTCCAGATCTTCCATCTTGTTGCTAAGGCTCCTGGCATTGGCACACATGGCTTTCCATGACTTGATCTCCCTAGACTGTTTCACTGTTCTACTCCAGCCCATTCCTTGGTTGTCCTTTATCCCTGGTTCTCCTTGCTGCCTGCCCTTCTGCTGAATTTTGCCCCTTTTCTGCCTATTCACCTCTTGGGCGCTAATCTCCATCTTTTGCACACTGCTTTGTAGAGATAGCCACTCCTCCGACTCACTGGTTTCACTGCTAGCTGTGGGGGGTGAGCAAGTAGGTACCCTCCTTGCTGGCCTGCCAACCCGCTTTGCTAGTTTAAATGCTTGTCAATGTAGCATTTAAACTTATCATTGAGTGCTTGGAATCCCCTGCTGCAAATAAACAATATATGGCAGGCTTGCCAATTCTAATAGCTTTTAAAAGCAGGCACAATTTTTAAACTTAGCTGAAACCGCCTGCAGTTACAAACAGCTCTTTCCTGCTAGTTTCTTAAAAGGAACCAGAAATCAGTAAAACATGAAAAATATATAAATTGCTGCGTCAAGCTCTCACTCTGTCTCTCTCCCCATCTCTCAAAGCTGCTATGCCTGAAATTAGCACAGAAAGAGAGGAACATTGAGCCTTGGAACACTGAGAACACCCAACATTCGAGGCTGTTAGGCACAGCTTCTTAATGTCATCTTCTGAATGCATTTATTGCTTGTAATTTTCTAAAATTGCAATAGAATATAATTAAAAAAAGGTGAGAGGAAATAATTTGTATGTAGTTAGTAGCCCTCACATTTTCCTTTACATGACTGTTGTGTATTCTGATATACTCCGACCAATTTTTCATACATATATAATCTAGGTTTGGGGTGCACTCAGATCTACATGGAGTTCCACTCTCCTCACCAGCTACTGCTCTTTCTTTTTACATTTCTACAGCATTCATGACATCAATTATACCATTCCATGCTACTTCCTGAATGACCTGAAATGGAGTTAATGATGTCACAGAATGTTCGGTCAGTATGAAAGGAAAGAACAGCAACTGCTGAGGAGCATGGAATTCAGAGTAGTTACAAAGGCAAACAGATTATTAATTTAAGAAAAAAATAAAAACAGAGAATATTTGATACACACTAAAAGAAAAGCAGGAAGGCATTTAGAGGTGTAAAAAATGTGTCCTATCACCTTTAAAACTACAGCTGTACCAGTGAGCCTCTGCTTGGGTGCATATATTCCCAATATGTAAGTATTCCCACTGAATAACATGGAGCGACACAGAACATCATTCAGGAGTCTTAAAGAGCACCTTTCTCGCTACTTTTAGTGAGCAATTTTAACAAACAAGAGGCTCCCTTACCTGAGTGGGACTTCCTCCATTGCATTTTTAAAACGTTATGTTTAGGCCCCTGAGGAAGGGAAGAGATCGTATTTTGCCCCTGAGGGGCTAGCTGCTTGATCCCTTCCACTTCCTGACTCTCCGATCCACCCCCGTGCTCTGATGTTTTTTTTCAAACAACATGAAGTCTTGCTGTATTCTGACTCATTGAAGTTAGTCCCAGCACTTGAACTGCTCCGGAGAGGAAAAGAGTTAACTTCTATGCAGAGCATGGAACGTTGAGCTGGAGCTCGGTTCAGACCTCTGTCTGCTGCACTTCAAAGTGTAACTGTCAGATTCTTTACTCTGCCTAACTGAACAGTCACTCCAGAGATTTCTCCTTTTGCTTGTTCTGTTAAAGTCGTCAGTTTTACCGATCCTTTCGTGTATATTTAGGTTCAGATCTCTGTCTGTGGTACAGTAAGTACTTAGGTAGTGGACTAGCCAAAGAATACTTGTGGAAATTGTAAATTTTAACTTTTAACTGGTTCGGCTGAACCGGTTATCTTGTGTGTTATTCTTTGTATTTTTTTTCAGGTTTAGTGTGTGGTTACTGGTCTTTATCGGTTAAAAAAAAAAAACGTGTTTCTTGCGTTTTTTTCAAATACCCGTAACACGGTTAGAAACCGATAAAGGGATCTTACCTAGCTTCTGCCGAGTAAAGGGCAAGTTTGAGTTATAGGATGGCTATGTCTGAGAAACCCAAAAGAAAAACCTGGGGTTTGACCACCTCGATTCAGATTGCCAAATATGTAAAAATTTCCCTAAATCCACCCCTAGACAAGAGATTGGGCAGGCTTAGGGATAAGGAGGCTGAGAAGTCCACTGACCCGGATGGCCAGCCCAGTTCGATTTCGGCTGAACCAGAAGAAGTGCCCTCTGACCAGGGCGACAGTCCTTCAGGCAAAAGGAGAGCCGATTCCGAGGGATCGGTTCCATCAAAAAAGAAAAGAAGACAAATCGGCCAGTTCGGATCCAGAGTCGAATGTTCCAACCGCCAAGGAGATTGCCCGAGTGATTATTTTTTATTTTATTTTTTATATTTTAGTCTTTTGTAACTGGGTAAGGCCCACTAGGCACAAGTGCCTGTTTTCAGGGGCGACCTGAGAGCACTGGCCGGTTAAGTGACTTGCTCAGAGTCACACAGTATGCAAGTGGATGTTGTGAGAATCAAACTCAGGTCTGGTCTGCTGGATGTATCAAGCTCATTCACATCTCATTCCTCTAACCCCTAGGCTATACTGCCAGCCCAGGATTAGGATTGTTGAATCGCTTCGTACGGTTCCGACCGAACCGACGCCTTCTGGCAGGCGTTCGGTTCAGTCAGTTCCTCCAGTTCAGGATTATGCCCCTGAAGATTTTTATGAACCGGATTTGGAGGGTGATGATGACTATGAAGGTGATAATGATGATGATGATGATGATGGAATGGAAGGTCTGGATGAGCCCATTGAACGGGACATCCCCCCAGACAGACTTTCTGGTGTTTCCCCTCCCAGTCTTTCCGAGTCCCCTTCCCACATTATGTTTTACAGAAAAGTGGCAGAAACCCTCCAGCTCCCCTTGGAAGAAGCTGTGGAGGAACAAGAGGAGCCCGATTACATTGAAATGATGGACATCCCAGAGTCCAAGAGGTTGTCTATTCCCTTTCATACGTTCTTTGGGAAACAGACACAAAAATTGTTGAAAACTCCTAATTCTTTACCTCCTGTTGACAGAAGGATGGACAAGAGGTACATGTTGTCAGGCTCAGGTATGGAGTACTTGTACCAACAATTCAGCCATGTTGAGGTTGTGCAGGCTGCAGCCTGTGATAAGACTAACATACCCTTGGCATCACACACCCCAGATAATGACTCCAGGAAGCTGGATGCCATGGCAAAGAAACAGTACATGGTATCCTCCTTGGGACTCAGGCATGCTAATTTCATGGCCTATACAGCCAGGTACCAGAAGTCCAGGTGGGACACTGTACTGGTACTGGCTAAGCAGGCCTCCCCCCAGCTGGCCAGGGAGCTGGAGGAGGTGGCTGCTGATGGGATTGAGGCATCAGAAATCCAGTTTCATGCTGCTGCTGTGGACTCCAATGATGTGTCATCATGAGTCATGGCTACATCTGTGGCTCTTCGGAGAATGGCTTGGCTCAGATGCACTAGACTTTCACAGGACACCCGGGCTAAGGCCATGGATTTCCCTGTGGTGGGCAATTCTCTGTTCGGGGAGCAGACAGAGAATTACATCAAAAAGATGGATGAATGTAGGACCACCTACAGGAGTGCACAAGCCAAGGAAAGGCAGGCAACTCCTCAAAGACAGCAAGCTAGGGGCAGGGGCAGGCCTTTTCATAGACTTTTTTACCAAGCACAGGCCGCCTCTCCTTTTTCTCAGAGGGGGTTCTTCAGAGGGAGAGGCAGAAGGGGGTTGAGCAGGGCTGCATCCACTCCTCAGCCTAAGGCTCCTGCCAAGCAGACACCCTGATGTGTCAGCCCAGGTCGACTCCCCAATTCCTGTAGGAGGCGGGCTGGCTTACTACTTCCATGACTGGAAGTCTGTTACCTCAGACAAGTGGGTCTTGGAGGTAGTAAGCCAGGGACTGGTTCTCAGCTTCAAAAAGTTCCCAAAGCTGACAGCCAGATCCTTTTCACCTGCAAGCATCTCCGAAACCATTGCCCTAGAGGCAGAGGTTTCTTCTCTGCTGGCCTTAAGGGCCATAGAGAGAGTTCCTACAATACACAGGGCAAAGGTCTATACTCCAGGTACTTCCTTACCCCGAAAAAGACAGGGGAGTGGCGACCCATCCTAGACTTAAGATACATGAACAAACATCTTTTAAAACCAAAATTCAAAATGGTGACTCTGGGAATAATCCTTCCCTCTCTAAGGCCAGGGGACTGGCTGACCTCCCTGGACCTAAAAGATGCCTACTTTCACATTCCCATCAGGTTCTCCCACAGAAAATACCTCAGGTTCGAATGGCCTTCAGGCCATTATCAGTTCAAAGCAATGCCCTTCGGCCTAACATCAGCTCCAAGGGTGTTTACAAAATGCCTAGCAGTAGTAGTGGCCTTTCTGAGGAGAAAAAATATCTCCATATTCCCATACCTGGACGACTGGCTCATTGTAGGTCAGTCCCCAGACCAAGTCAAGTCAGATCTGCAAGTGACCCGCAAGTGCTCACTTCTCTAGGATTTCTTCTCAATCTTCCCAAGTCAGTTCTCGAGCCAGTACAGCTTCTGACTTTCATAAGGGTAGAGCTGGATACTGTCAAAGCAAGAGCCTTTCTTCCCCTGGAAAGAGTAAGGGCCATCATAGAGCTGGCTTCCTCCTTCCACCTTCTGGTTTCTCGACCAGCAAGGGACTTTCTTCAGCTTCTGGGCCACATGGCAGCTTCCACTGCAGTGGTCCAAGGGGCCAGATTTCAGATGAGAGTCATTCAGTTTCATCTTAGGTCTTTTTGGTCTTAGAAAAGATTCTCCAACCAAACTTGTTCCAGTAACTCAGACCCTGATCCAGGCCCTTCAATGGTGGCAGGACCAGGACAACCTCAGGCAAGGTGTCCCATTCATCACTCAGTCTCATTCTGTGGTTCCAACCACATATGCTTCTCTCCTGGGGTGGGGAGCCCACTTGGGGACTCTCACAGCCCAGGGAGTGTGGTCCACGCAGGAGTCTCTTCTCCACATAAACCTTCTGGAGCTCAGGGCAGTTTATCTGGCCCTGTAAGCTTTCTCTCAATCAGTACAGAACAAGGTGGTTCAGGTCAGGACAGATGACACCATCACCATGTGGTATATCAACAAGCAGGGAGGCACTCGGTCTGCGGCCTTGGGCATGGAAGCCATTAATTATGGTCCCTGGCTTATTCTCTACAGACCTCTCTGCTAACAGTCCACCTTCCAGGAAAGGACAATGTGCTAGCAGATGCATTGAGCAGGATTTCCCAGGGCCATCATGAATGGTCCCTGGATCCCCTAGTGTTGAAAGTGATTTTTTTCAAGGTGGGGCACTCCAGAGATAGTTCTCTTTGCAGCCCCAGACAATCACCAACTTCCTCTTTTTTGTTGCAGACCCCCAGTCTTAGGCTTAGTCCATCTGAATGCTCTGATTCTGGATTGGGAAGGGGAATTTCTACATGCCTTCCCTCCTTTTCCTCTATTGTTCAAGGTCCTGGTCAAGATAAAGGTCACAATCCTGCAAAGTGATCCTGATTGCTCCAGATCGGGCCAGGCAGCCTTGTTACCCCGTGTTGCTGTCCCTCGCAGTCCATCTTTCCCTGTCTCTTCCCAGGAATCACAGTCTGCTAACCTCTTCTCAGGGGAGGATTTGGTATCCCAACCTTTGGTCTCTCAATCTCAAGGCATGGCTCTTGAAGAGTTAGCGTATACAAATTTGCATTTGTCTCAAGGGGTTCTGGACATTCTCAAAGCCTCTCGAAAACCTGCCATCAGAAAAACTTATAACTCCAAATGGAAGAGATTTAGTCTTTGGTGTTCCAAGAAGCACATATCCCCAGACACTGCTGAACTGTCTACAGTTCTGGATTACGTGGTTCATCTTAATGGCCTAGGCCTTAGACCAGCTACCCACAAGGTACACTTGTCAGCTGTTTCTGCTTTTCTGTCAGTGGGAAAGCCCTCCTCACTGGCATCCCATCCTGTTTTCTGTAAATTATTCAAGGGGCTGCTTCATACCAATCCCCCCTTTAGGGATCCTACGCCTGCTTGGGACCTTAATGTTTGCATTGCTCAGCTTATGCAACCTCCCTTTGAGCCTTTGTCTTCAGCAGAGCTCAAGCACTTGACTTGGAAAACTGTGTTTCCAGTAGCTATTACCTCTGCTAGATGTATCAGTGAATTACAAGCCCTGTCAGTGGAACCTCATTTCATTTCATTTCATAAAGATAAGGTGGTCCTTAGAACCAGTGGGAGGTTTTTACCTAACGTGGTTTCAGATTTTCATCTGAACCAATCCATGTTTCTCCCTGTGTTCTTCCCTGACCATTCTTCTTCAGGAGAGAAAAGATTACACAGTTTAGATGTTAAAAGAGCCCTTAGCTACTACATTGAGTGTACTAAGGCACACAGGTTTGATTCCCTCCAGTTGTTCCTCACTTATGGGGAAGTGGGAAAGGGCAAACCTGCCACTAAGAGAACTGTTGCCAAGTGGATTGTCTCTTGTATACAATTCTGCTATGAAAAGCTGGGTAAAGTACCACCCTCAGGCCTTAGAGCTCATTCGACTAGAGGTACAGCTGCTTCCCTGGCTGCTGCCAGGGGTATTCCTTTGCTAGAGATTTGTAAAGCAGCAACCTGGAAAATAGTCCATACATTCACCAAGCATTACTCTCTGGATATCCAGGCTAGGAGTGAAGCTTGGTTTGGTACAGCAGTACTGCAGAGCCTATTCCCAAAGTAGGTTCAATTCCCTCCTCCATGGAGGTACTGCTTGGTAGTCTGTAATAAGTCAGAATACAGCAAGACTTCATGTTTGAAGAAAAAATTACTCACCTTAATAATTGTGTTTCTTCTAATGGAGTCTTGCTGTATTCTGACCTCCCTCCCTCCCTGCCTCCCCTCTCAGAACCTGTTTTTTGGGAAGTGAGCTGGCAGGTGCAGTGTTGCACCCCAGGGGTGCATTTTGGCACTCCTTCCTTTTAGAAAGGAGGAGGAGGAGTGGGTTATGTTTGGTTATTTTAATAGTCATAAGTGTTCACTACCTGGCTTTACATTCTGGATTTCTCGACTTGAGTCTTTTGGGGGATCCAAAATATTTGGTTGCCATTTGGCTACTAAATTTTTTTTTACAATTTCCACATAGTGGGTTTAGCTAGTTAGTATTAGCTCATAAAAATCTGATGGATACACTTTGAAGTGCAGCAGTCAGGGGTTTGAACCAAGCTCGAGCTCAACATTCTATGCTCTGCATAGAATTTAACTCTTTACTCTCCAGAGCAGTTCAAGTGCTGGGGCTCACTGCAATAAGTCAGAATACAAAAAGACTCCATTAGAAGAAACACAATTACTAAGGTGAGTAATTTTTTCTTACGTCATTATAGGACCAGCTCGGGGGGGTGCTCCATGCTGGTCTATGGAGCATCATTTTAAAAACTATTTTCCCAATTTTATTCCACCTTTACTGCAACTCAAAGTCAGTACTGAAGTAACAAGGACCGTGTTACTTGAATACTGACTTCAGTTTGTACCAAACATAGAATTACAATCAGGAGAACAGCTTTTAAAATGACACTCCATAGACTTGAATGGAGCATGCCCTCGTACTGGTCCTATAATGACATCACAGAATGCACGGGGGCGGATTGTAAAATCAGGAAATGTAAGAGATTAAGCAGCTAACCCCTCTGGGATAAAAATACGATCCCTTCCCTTCCTCAGGGGGCTAAGCATAATGTTTTAAAAATGCAATGGAGGAACTCCCATTCAGGTAAGGGAGCCTCCTGTTTGTTTTGTAGTGCACCGAGAAAGGTGCTCTTTAATAGAGACTGTGTAACTCAATCTAGCCACTGCCACAAGAATTGTCAGATATACCTTCCCCCATAACACCAGAGGTCTGGGTGCTGGGGACCAAAAATGCTATGTTAGTAAGAATGTCTCAGGTGTTGTGGCAGGACTTGCACTTTTGAAACAAAAATGGTATGCAGAATGTCATGGTGCCAGGAACCCGTCCTCCAAATGGTCCAGAGAAATGTAAAATTGTCTCAGTTGTTTCAGTCACTGAACCAGTCCTGCCAGCAATGCTGCAAACTGGGGGGGACAACTATACAGCAGAGCCCATGCAAGCCCCTAGGGAGAGCACAGTCTGATGCTTGATCACACTGCAGAGCTCAAGCAAAGTGGCTAGAGGATATACAGCAGCGTTTGTGCATGTGGGAATGTGCTACTGATATCAGGCAACTAACATGCCCATGTCACTGAAGCACAGGAGTGAGAGTGTGCTTGCAAACAGTTTGGAGGAACCTTCCATGCGTGGAACGCTTGCGCTCAGCCAATGGCTGGAATGCGAAATTGGCGCTTGAGTGCCAAATGACTGAGGCAAGCGTAAACAAATAAAACTATAAAAATAGTAAAAAAACACTAATAAAATGAACAAAGCTGCTGAAAAAATACTATCAGACTTCAAAGAGGCAGACTGAGCATATCAATGACATGGGTGGTAGATACTCAGTACAAGCTTCAGGTCAAGGCTGTGCAATGTTTGCTCACCTGGACTGGAATATTCCAGATAGAGCACAGGAAGGGCCACTGACTTGTTCAGGTGAAATTCAGACACCACCTTAGATAGGAATTTCCTATTGGTTCAAAAGGCTGCCTTATCTTTGTGGCAGATTTTGTAATTTGGCCCTGTACAGAGGGCTTGCAGTTCACTTACCCTTCTAGCAGAGGTCATGGCAATCAGGAATATGGCTTTCCACGTGACAACACTTGCCTGCTGATACATAGACTGACATTGCTGCTAGGTGCACCTTCAATGTTGAAGGCCTTAGGCCTAGGGACTGCAGGTATATCAGCTACTCCAGGACTATAGGCAACCCTGCCTATATTGGGATTGCTTTTCTGGGGACATACCAGTACGAGAATCTCACTCATTTAGAGCAGCATGCTTTCCTGGTTGCTGGTTTTCTAGAAACTAAGCACCTTCAGGACCTCATCTGAAAAGTTCAATCCAGAGTATTATAGCTCTTCTAGAACCATACCCTCAAGTGCAATGTCCTGGGATCTGGGAATGTTATCATGCCATGGTACAGATCCACCAGATTGTGGCTCAGTGGCAGACTGACTGGATTCCTGCCGGTCAGGCCCAGCAACATGTCTGGCATAGTCTGGGGCTATTAGAATCATTGTTGCAGGTTCTGTCCTGAGCTTCAGGAGTACTTTCTGTATGAGTAGGAATGATGGGAAGGCAAACAGGAACTTCCCTGTCCAGTCCAAGGCCAGGGCATCCTCTGGGACTGTCCCTCTGACTGGTGTTCTGCAATAAAACAGTGGGAACTGACTGTTCTCCCAGGAGGTGAGCAGATCTATTTTTGGAGTGTCCCACCTTCTGAAAACTGTGGCCAGAACCTGTTGGCTCAGGGTCCAGTCATGCTTTCCCTGGCTGATTTTGTTTAAGGAGCCTGCCAACATATTGTCTTTGCCTGGGAGATGCACTGCAGAGATGTTTTCTTCTAAGGAGTATGACAGGTCCCAGATCCTCACTACTTCTGTACATAGTTTTGAGACCTTGTTCCTCCCTGCTTGTTTATGCAGTACATTGTTGTAGTGTTGTCAGTTCCAATTTGGACAGACTGACTGCATTGCTAGCAACACTGCTCTGAGCTCCAGGAGGCTGATGTGATCTAGGGACTCCAGATCAGATGCCACTTATAAGATCCTATACGTGTGCACCCCACCCCAGGAGTGAAACATCTGTTGTAAGAACACTTGCTGGTGACTGGTGAAGGAACTGAATGCCCTGAGGTTGCTTTCTTCCTTCCACCACTCTAGTGACCTTACTTTTGCAAGTGGCACAAATTTTGAGTGTGGGTTCTATTTTTGGAACCAACATCCTCTTAGAGGACACTGTCATATAAAAATAGAATTTGCCAGCAGATAAGGACCGCTTGGCCCACCTAGTCTGCCCATTTTCCCCTTCCTACAGTATCATCGCAGATCCTACTTGATCTCCAGTATGTTTCCCCTCTTTCTTCCCTATAAGATTCCCTTGTGCTCATCCCATGCATTCTTAAATTCCACCACTGTTTTCACCCCCACTACCTCCAAACACCTTCACCTGTCAACCCCTAAGACTCAAAGTGTCTTTAGTTACAAAAAAACATCTTTAATGATAGGTCACATTCTGTAGAGATTGCTGAAGCAGCTGGTAGTTTGATCATGATTCCTTTTTTTTTTTTTAAGTAAAAAACAGAATACACACCATACTGATGTTACCACACAAAAATCATGTTTGTTTACATTTTTTGATCAACACCCAGTGCATCTTTTCTGGACCTGGAAAAACCCAAAGATCAGTTACTTAAGAACTTACCATAATAGCAGATCTTTGAGAGGATCTCAGTCATCAGGTCACACCATACAAACTTCACTGTTGGTGAAGGGGAATACACACAGAAGATTTTCAGCAGTACAACTGGGGCCACTCACGCCAACATCCTGTGATGACATTGCCTACTCTATAAAGGTGTGAGCGGACCTGCTCCCTCCTCAGTTCTTTCCCCCGGAGACAAAGGGAGTAAAGCCCAGCAATAGGGAACCGAGGAGAGAAAGAGAGAGAGAGAGAGAGAGAGAGGGAGAGGAGCCCAGGCCTATAAGAAAGGCTGGATACACCAAGTAGCCAGTTCCAGGAATAAGCCCCAAAAAAGGGAGATGGTGGCAGGGAAATAGACCTGATGACTGAGAGCCCCTTAACGATCTATAGTTATGGTAAGTTCTTATGTAACTGTTCTATCTTCGAGGGCATCTCAGTCATCAGGTCACACCGTAGGAATGAGTCCCAAGTAGTTACAGGTGCAAACAGTCTGGGAGGGAGGCCAACCTTAAGCTTAAGACAGGAAGCTCTGTAGCACAGCCCTACCAAATCCTGCATGGGCTCTAGATGCAATGTCCAGACTGTAGTGCTTGGTAAAAGTGTGGACAGTGCTCCAGGAGGCAGCCGCACAAATGTTAGTGGCAAAAAACCCTCAGAAACAAGCTGCAGAGGTAGCCATGCCTCTGCTGGAGAAAGCTTTGACAGCACCAGGCAATTCTTTGTCATACTTGTTGCAGAACATTATGCAATTAGCCAACCACCTGGATAAACATTGCTTAGAAACTGAGGTGCCCTCTCTACCTGGGGTGAAGGAAACACACAACTGCTTTGACTTCCCGCTGTCCTTAGTGTGGAGCAGGCAGTACTTCAAAGTTCTGTGCACGTCTAAAGTGTGGAGCAGTGCTTCCTCTGGATTGGCACGCTCTGGAAAATAAACAGGGAGATGGATAGATTGGTTCAAGGTAAACTCAGACACCACCTTAGGGAGAAACCTAGGATTCATGCGCAGACACCCTGTCTTTGTGAAAAACCAAATAAGGCTCCTCGCACCAGAGGGCCTGAAGCTCTGAGATTCTTTGAGCAGAAGTAATGGCAACTTGAAAGAGCACTTTCCAGGAAAGAAAACGCAAGTCGTGATGGGGTTAAAAGGAGACATGGTCAGCTTCTGCAAAACAAAGTTTAAATCCCAAGCCGGGACAGGTGAATTAACTGGAGGTTTCAGGTGCTGGATGCCCTGCAGAAAGGTACGGGAAACATCAAGCTGAGCAATAGTGCAGTCATCTATGGGCTTGTGGAAAGCAGAAATAGCCAAAAGGTGCACCTTGAAGGAGGAGTACTGGAGACCCGAGTCAGACAAAGAAATCAGGTAGTCCAGAACCTGGTTCACCAGACAGGTGAAAGGGTCTAAATTATGCTTGGCAGCCCATATGGCAAACCGCTTCCTCTTCATGGCATAAGAAGCATGGAGGGAAGGCTTCCAGGCAGCCACCAAGACGTCCACCATCCAATTAAAAACTCTGAAACAGATGATAGCTATGTCATCAGGAGCCAAGTGTGCAGATGGAGGGACTACAGGGTGGGATGAACCAGTGTCCCCCGATCCTGGGTCAATAGATTCCTGCAGAGGGGGAGAGAGACCGGAGATTTATCTGACAGCTGTTGAAGTAGAGAGAACCATATCTGGTGACGGCAGAATGGAGCTATTAGAATCATGCTGAACCCCTTCATTGGAAGCTTGATGAGCACCCTCTGGATAAGAGGAAATGGAGGAAAGGCATACAGAAACCTCCCGCTCCAGGAGAGGGACAACACATCTTGCCAGAAAACTCCAGGCCCTGGATTGAGCAAGCAGAAATTGGACAGTTTTGCATTCTGTGGGGATGGAAAAAGGTCCAACTCTGGGTGACCCCATCTGGCAAACAGACCTTCTGTGATGGGTGAGAGAAGCTCCCACTCATGCATGCTGGACTGTGTCTGGCTGAGACTGTCTCTGCCAGAGCGTCCTGGGACATGGACCACTGGGAGGGTCAGACCATGATCCACAGCCCAATACTACACTCTCACGGCCTCCCTGCATAGAGGGTACAAATGAGCCCCCCCCTTGCTTGTTGATGTAATACACTACACAGAGGTTGTCTGACTAAATCAGCAACTGCCCCGGCAGAAGGTGGTTCTGAAAGGCCTGCATGGCATACAGAACCACTCGCATCTCCAGGACATTGGTATAGAGGGAGGCCTCGGCCTGGGATCAACAGCCCTGAGTCTGAAAGGTTCCCAAATGGACACCCAATTCACATCCCAGAGGCGCCCGTGGTAAGGATCTGCTGTAGGGATGAAATCTGGAATGGGACCCCTTGCAAAAGGTTCAGGGGGCCCATCCACCACTGAAGTACTCTGTGAATGAAGGAGGAGACTAGGACTAACTTGTCCAATTCATCCATCCACTGATCCCACTGCACCCTGAGGGTCCACTGAAGGGTATGCATGTGGAGTCTGGCCAGAGGGACAGTGGGAATGGCAAACACCATTAGTCCCAGAAGCGTTAAATACAGCCTGGCAGGGATATGCCGACTCTGGGCCATCTCCTAGGCCTAGGCCATGAGGCACTCTGTGCTGTCTAGAGGGAGAAAAGCTTTCCCCTGTGCCGAGTCTAGGACTGCCCCTAAATATTGCAGTCCCTGGGACAGAACCAGGATAGACTTGGGCAAACTGACCATGATGCCCAGGGAATGGAACAGCTGAAGAGCCCTACTTAAGGTCTTCAGAAGCTGGCCCCTGGATGGTGCTCTTAAGAGCCAATCGCCTAGATAAGGGAAGACGTACATTCCCTCCCTCCTGAGGGCTGCAGCTACCGCTGCTAAGCAGTTGGTAAAAGACTCATGGCTCAGAGGACAAGCCAAAGGGCAGCACTTTGAACTGGTAGTGTTCATCCTGAAAAAGTAACTGGAGAAACCTCCTGTGAGGAGGGAACTCAGATATGTGCAGGCAGGCATCCTGCATGTCCAGCGAGCATAGCCAGTGCCCTGCTTGAGCAGGGGCATCAGACTAGGCAGAGTTATCATGCGGAACTTTTTGTGCTGGACATACAAGATTGAGATCTTTTAGATCCAGAATAGGCCTCAAATCTCCAGTCTTTTTGGGAACCAGAAAGAACCTGGAGTAAAACACTTTGTTCCTTGGACTCCTGGGCACTGGCTCTATGGCCTGTTTGCACAGGAGAGACTGTACTTCCTCCTGGAGCACAGAATAGTGGTCTGGAGAATAGTGGGATGCTGCTAGAGGGGTCTCTGTGTGATAGTCCACGAGCTCCAAGGTATGACCCTTTTCTAAGAATTGCAGAATCCAAGCGTCTGAAGTTATAGTTCTCCATTGATTTAAATGGAGGGGGAACCAACCTCCAACCACCACCTCCTGGCCGGTGACCACAACAGAGGGGTCTGGCAAGGAGTCAAGCTGAGGTGCATCTGGCCACAGGGGCTGATCCACCACTTTTGGGATGCTTGGCCATGGCTCCAGCATTAGAGGGGGCGGGTAGGGCAGTGGAGGCTCTTCTCTTGCCCTGAGGCCTACAGGCTGCTCCTTGATAGGTGCCCAATGAAAAGGAGGGTTCTGTCTGCTCTTCTGCTGCTGAGTATGGTACTGTGAGTGAACAGACTCAAGGGCTCTGCCTGAAGCCTGCAGGTCATTAATGATATCCTGAACACATCAGGGCCAAACAGTTTAGTCCCATTAAAATGAACATTCAGCACCTTTTGCTGAACGTTCATGGCAAAGCCAGAAACCTGCAACCAGGAGTGCCTATGTAGGCATATACCCGTGGCCGCAGCCCTGACAACGTCAGCCAAATCATAAAGTGCCTTCAGAATGTGCTTGCTGACATCCTGTGCTGTCTGCAAGCACTGGAGGAGCTCCTGTTTCTGAGAGCCCTCTGGAAGAGCATGGGCAGCAGCCTTGCCCTTCTTCCAGTTGGTGTTCTGGTATTTCACCATGTCGGGCAGGTAATTTGCAATCCTCAAACCTAAGGTGGAGGATGCATAAATCTGAGAATTCTGAGAGATTCCTTGTCTGGGGGAGAGAGCTAAGGTGCTTGGGCACCTTAGACCTGTCATGGGCAGCCATAATGGCCACTGAGTCTGTCTCAGGCTAAGCCACATAGTAAGGGAACCCTTGGGAAGCATTATAGAGTTTATCTGCCCTCCTGGGCATGGCTGGCACCATGTCTGGATGGTGCCAAGCAGCAGTGGCAGCATTCCTCAAAGCAGGCAAGATAGGAGGAACGATCTTTGGAGGAGACTCAGGGATTTCCAGGAAGTCAACCAAATCTTTCCTGGTGACATCCTTCTCCTCTGTATTAAACCTCATGGCAGAGGACAACTGCTTCATTATATTAAAGAAATGGAAATTATGTACTTACCGTAATTCTTGATCTTCTTGGATGGAGTCTCCACCATTCATTCACACTAATGGGAGTACTCCGGAGGTGCTAGGACCCTGCGGGAGCCAAACATCTTCAGCAGGGCCGGCGCTGGGATAGGACCGCACATGCGTGGTGCTGTGAGGCTAGCTTGCACTGTATAGGCTATCTAGGCGTCGACCCTCCAACTGCCTCAGTATCTTTTCGACCAAGGAGGTGCAGCAAAAACTAGTGAAAGAAAATCTAACCCTAACCTCTGGGTATGTGAAGGCCTGGATGACCCCTGTAAAAAGGGTCAGTTGAACAACATCTTCACAGCCCGAACAACAAGGTAGTGAAGACCAAAAGCAGGACAAGTGAGCTCGGGGGATGGTGGGTGGGCGTGTAAATGAGTAGTGGAGACTCTGTCCAAGAAGATAAAGAATTTGGTAAGTACATAATTTCCTTATCTTCCTGGACTCAAGTCTCCACCACTCATTCACACTAATGGGAGAGTACTAAGCTAAACCCCCCCCCCCCAAGTAGGGCGGTCAGAGACAGAGTTCACTCAGGACAGAAGTCCATAAGGACTGTCCTGCCAAAGAAAGAGAGTTGTCTGGTATGGACATCCAGAACATAGTGCTTTACAAAGGTATGCACTGAGCTCCAACTCACTGCCTTGCAGATGACTGCAACGGGTACATTATGAATCTCCGCTAGGAAGCCGCAACCGCTCCGATAGAGTGATGTGAATCTGGCCTTCCAACTTTGCCTGTGACATGGATTAGTAGTGTTGGAGACATGCTATTAACCAAACCGAAAACATCTCAAGGCAACAGGCTGACCCAGCCTAAGTATGCTGAAGATACAATAGTTGCTCGGATGTGTATCACTTCGTTCTGTCGATGAAGAATCACAGAACCGTCCTAACATCCAGAGAGTGAAGGGAGTGCTTCCCTTTCTTCTGGAATTAACAAAGTAAAACTTGACTAACGGTAATTGAGCCAGTGACAAGATGTCTACTGGTTCAAGATAGACCGACAATGCACAGGGGTGTACCTTCACTGCTGAGTATGGCCGATCTGCTGTTGACAGGTTCAAAAGGCATGCCAGCACCTTACTTGGTGGGCAACCGAAGGGTCCTGAAGGGACTTGCGCACCAGATGGAGAAGGGTTTCCACTTAGCCACGTAAGTCTTCTTGGCGGAAGGCCTATGCATGGCTTAGAAGACATTTGCGATGGTCTGGGGAAAACTAGAGCTTACCCACTTCCATCTCCTCCGGGCCTGGCATGGAGATGACAGGACTGCAGGCTAGGATGGACTAAAGTCCCTGTGTCAGAGGGTCCGCTTGTAGAAGTAGTTGCCTCAGGGGAACTTTTGACAGACTGTAGATCAATGCAAATCAATTTGCTGAGCCCGGTCTGGGACAATGAGAATCATCCTGCCCCCCATGCATACAACTTGATCAGCACCCTCTGAATTAAGGGAAGAGGAGGAAAACATACAGAGAGCGTCATGAATATTGTAGTGAACACATCCTTGCAAAAAACATCAGGGTCTGGATTTCTGAAGCAGGACAGAGGCAGTTTTGTGTTGAGAGGGGATGCAAAAGAACCAGGTCCAAACCGCCCCATTCATCAAAAGCGACTGCACGAAATCTGAACTGACGCATTGTACTCAAGGTACCACTCTCAGAACCTCACAGACCTACTACAGAGAGGGTAGAGGGACACCCCACCCTATTTGCTGATGTAATACATCACAGCTTTGTCATCCTTCCGAAGTAGGAACACTTCGTGGCAGGGGGCATCCTCCAGGATTTTGCTTATAAGATAACTCTCATCTCATCGCCGGCCTGGTGGCACTGAGGGTTGAGGCATTGGATGCCACACCTCATGCTACACCGGCGACCCGGGTTCGGGAACAGACTCAGGGTTGTCAGGGACTGGCAAGGGGGTGGCTGGATCGAGCATCCCCATGGATGCTCTCCTCCACCAGGCGTGGGTAACCAGAGGTGTCCTCTGCATTTGACGTTCCTGGGGGCCAGTGGAAGCACCAGTTCACAGGGGCAAAGGCGGCTCTCTCCGAGAGCCAGGGAGGAGGGGGACGCTCTGGACATTTGGCAATGGCGTGCGTCAGCACATCATCTGCCTGGACTTCTGTCCTTCGTGCCAGTGTCCTCGGGGGTTCAAGGGGAGAAAACAGGAGAAAAAAATCATACAACCCCAGCCCCCCCAGCACAATGAAGCCGGGTGGGTGGAATGAATAACTGTGAGATTGACGGAGTAGAAGGGGCACGAGGCCGTGGGAGCCGGGCAAGTGCAAAAAAAAAAAAAGATAACTCTCATCTCTAAGAAATTTACGACAAGATGAGGATCCTCCTGGCTCCACAACTGAGTGTGGAGGCCTTGGCAGTGAGTCTCCCACAGATTTTGTCTGAGGCTCTGTCATCTTGTACGGAGGATTGTGGATGTGTGGTCGGAGACCACTGCTTGCTGCAGAGGATGACCCAAGTCCCAGCATCTGCTCAACCAAAAAGGAGGCTGAATAGAGTCATTTTCCGTATTGTAACAAGCCATCTAAAGATGTCATTTCTCCCGTCCTCTGGAACAAAACTGATGCCTTGGAGGTATTCAGGAGGGCTGCTAAGAAAAGGAGCTGTTGGGAAGATGAACTGGCACTTTCCCTGAACCTGGAGAGAACTGAGAGGCTGCGGCGACTGCTTCCTGTGTCTCCTAACTGGATAGGCTGGCTAGGAGCTAAATGTACAGGAAGTGAAGACTTGGACGCCAAGATTTAGAGAACTCTTCCCTGAACAGGAACTTGTTTAACCTTCCAAGGTTGACAAATGGGTGCATGCCATCTGTTAACTTGGAGCCAGAAGCAATGGAAATAGTAACCTGTGCTTCATTCCGCTGTGGAATGATTTTTACTGCCCAGTACCTGCAGAGGCCCCATATCTCAGAAGCAGAGAGTGTGTGTGACTGAGAGGTGGACAGACTGGCTGCCATCTGGGTGGAAGGTCTGGGGAAATCTGCGAAATCGGGAGAGTATCCCTCTCGGACAATCCTGATGACCTATAGGTCCTCTGTATTGGACTTCCACTGGTTGTAAAACCGAACTAGACGCCCCCTCTTACCACCGAGAGGCGCCCCCCCAGACAGCTGGGGTGGGGGTCTGGGCTGGGTCCACTGAGGTTAGTATAGGGCGCTTTCAGATCCTATGTCCTCTACTGTGTTCTCTTCGTGGCTGAGGGGTTGGTTCCTGAAAAGGGCACCTAGGCCTCTACCTTGACAGGACTGCTTGTCACGAGGATGCCATGTGGTTTAAAGGATATCTATCCCTATTGTTCTGAGTGGCCTTTAGCCGAACAGATAAGCACAGTCAAGGAGACGTTAAACACCTGCTGCCAGTGGCAGCTATCCTAGAGGCAGAGACATAGGTGTCCATAAAAGCTTTTAGCTGATTACTGGGCTATGTGTCCCTTGCAATGGAGCGTTAGATTTCGGGAGGCTCTTGACCACTGCATTAACTGTGTTCCACAGGGTGTACTCATACTGAGGAATGTAGGAACTCAAGACGTAGGAGTCTTCTTTGGTCCACAGATGAATACTGAAATGTTATGGTGGACCCCATATCCCTGAAGAAAAGGAACTGGAAAGAAGATTTTTCATCACACTGATACAGAGGGTTTGCATTCCAGTCCATAAAATGAGTCATCCACTGCATCTTCGACCAAGCAGGAGAGGGAGAGACTCATCCAGATACACTTCTACCCCAAAATAACCTCCAAAGGGCAGGTCAGGATCAGGGAGATGCCACCACCTGAATAGGGGAGGAGTTCAGTGCCATCCATGGCACCAGCACTACACATGGTGCCACACCCGGCACCACACCTAGCACCGGTGCTGCCCGTGCCGCCGACGCCACAGCTCATCGCGGTCAACACCACCACTTGGCATAGCCAAAGCCACTGCATGGCACTGCCAATGCTACAGCACGGCACCACACTGCACTGCTGGCACCACACAGCTCCCCAACAGCACAGGCACTGCAAAACTACGCCGCACCACATGGCACCACCTAAGGCAGTGGCACCAACAGTGCCAGCACCAGACACAGCACCACACTGAGCAGGTACATTGCACTGTGCCAGAATCACTACTGGACCTAGACATGAAGAAGGGGAAGAAGGAAAGTGGTACCTGTGCCAGCCCCTGCAGGGAAAAAGGAGAGGGGCTAGGCATGAGGAGTCGGCATTGATGGCATTAGCACCAGAGAGGGCACCATCCACATTCTGGCCTGGTCATACCGGCCACAGCCCAGTGGCCCCGAAGCCCAAAGGCCCTGGACACAGGACCACTAGTCAGGACAACTGGGCAGATGCCATACCTCCTGCTGTAAAGAGCGTCCAGAGGTGAAACTGCTCACCGGAACCCTGTCGAGGACAGAGATGGGAACCAGTGTCAAAGATCATGGCCGTTAACAGTGGAGCCACAGGAGAACCCACCAGAGTTGGTTCAGGCTTACCACTCTCAACCAGCGACGATCAACGCGCAGACATATCAGAGGGTGACCTCGAGAGGTAACGATTTTTCTTCCGTGGACAGGAGGAAGAAGAGCTCGAGGTCAAGCTGAGCCAATCCCGAAACCACTACAGTTGTGCTATGGGTGGACTGTCCTCCGTCCCGAGCACTGCACTGCCCGTGGTTGGACCCACCCTCTGCAAAGGGTGGCGGACCAGACACAGCCCCACTGCCACCACAGCTTTCAAACAAAGTCTTCCTACCATCACCACTACCGTCAAAGGTCGACTCCGTTGATGGCAGGTTGAGAATAACTTCTTCTTTTTATTTATTTTTTTAAAAGAAGTAAGTTAAGTGAATACTGAATGGCTATATAGCTGCTGTCGTATAGACGAAGACTAGACTCCCGGTGGGTGAGCAACATCATCATTGAAGTGCACTCGACAGCGGGAGAAAAGGAACTGAGGCGGTTGGAGGATCAATGCAGAGATAGCCTACATGGTGCAAGCTAGCCTAACGGCGCCGCACATGTGTGTTCCTATCCCGGTGCTGGCTCTCCTAAAGATTTTTGGCTCCCGCAGGTTCCTAGCACCTCTGGCATACTCCCATTAGTGTGAATGAGTGGTGGAGACTTGAGTCCAGGAAGATGGAGGGGTCCTCTGGAGGAGACCTAGGGGTGTGTTTGACCGAGTCCTCACTAACAGAAGAGGCAGTGGACTTGTCTGAGGAGAGAAGCTCTTCCTCTTCCCCTTCCCCCTCCTCGTCATCAGGCAGAATGAGGTCAGAGTGATACTCTTCTTCGATGTGGACCTCCTCTGGCTCTAGGTCCGATATGCGATGCGCTGACACCGAACCATGGGGATCATCCCTCGGTCGACTGGGGGGTGTCGACACCGAAGCGGCAGATGACAGCGCAGGTGATGTAGGCAGTGTCAGTGGCTCAGTAGGTAGCACACTCGCCTCTGAGGCTGGGAGATCAGTGGGCTGTGGGTTCAGTTCCCACATCTGGCACTTGGGTTAATATCCCAATACTGACACTGTAGTGCAGCATGAGAGGGGTGCTGCACTTCTGAGGTGCCGTCTTTCGGATGAGACATTAAACCGAGGTCCCATCTTCCTGGATTGGTGGTAGTTCAGGTGGATGTTAAAGATCCCATGGCACTTATCGAAAAGAGTAGGGGAATTTCCCCGGTGTCCTGGCCAAATTTCAGCTTAATCTGGTACAAGGTCAGCTGGCATTCATCTGTATCCCCCTCCCCCGGGTCGTGCCTGAAAATAGGCAGGATTTGTCTAGTGCACTTACCCGGTCAACAAAAACTAAAATAAAAAATGAATGCACCAAGCTGATTCACAATCACGAAAGTGAACATGGTAAGGATATCATTGAGATCAACGAGCGTTGAACTCCGCGTCGACGGCAGGCAGTCGACTGAGCTGGGAGCGAAGGCTCAATGGCAGGGCCCTGAGAGCCCAAAGATGTAGTTGCCTTAGGGCTTGGAGATGCATCAGGCCGCTCTGGGATGGTCGTCGATGACAAGCCAGTCATCAACGGAGGAGGGGTTCACAACCCAAAGGTCGATGACCAGCCGCCTAAAGCATCAGGTGGAGGAGCTGGCAGTATGGGCCGGGTAGATGCAGAGGCCTAGACAGCAAATTTGTGTGTCGACTAAGATCACTCAGGAGAAGAAGACGAGGAAGCCATCGGGTAGAAGGACCGCTGCTGGGGGAAGCAGGCCTGATCTAGGTCTCTTTTATGACTTTTCCCCTGAGGAGTTGTCTCGGGCCTTGGAGACCTGGGAGCTAGACAACCCTGCCGGCGATTGAGAGGCTGGGACCCCAGAGGACCCCTGCCTGGAACTGGCTACCTGATGTTCCATTAGGAAATTTTTAAGAGCCTTCTTGCATCGCCTAAGGGTTGTTTGATTAAACTTCTGGCAAGGCACACAGTCAGAAACTTCGTGGTCAGGCCCAGGAAAGCAGACACATAAAGAACGCGCATCTCTGGAGGCAATCTTCTTTCCGCAGCAGCAGCAACAGCAGTGGAAAAGAGATGTACAAGGAGTACTTCTTGACATAAACAAAATAAAGGAATCTCTAAGGAAAAGAGATTCCAAAATAGGTATAAAAACAATTTCTTAGGCAAAAGGCATGAAGCAGGAAATTGTGTCGGAGCTTCTGCGGAGACCCATGTAGACAGAGTCGACAGCGGGAAAGAACTGAGGAGAGAGCGGGTCGCTAATGCCTTTATAGAGTAGGTGATATCACATTACATTGGCGTGGGCTGCCCCAGTTGTACTGCTGAAAATCTTCCGTGTGGATTCCTCTTCACTGACGGTGAAGTTTCTACGTTATGACCTGATGAGTAAGAAAAGGAGGCAGTATAGCGCAGTGGTCTAAGGCTCTGAGCTGCAAATTTGGTGACATCCAGCAGACCTGGGTTTGAATCCCACAGCTTCCACTTGCATACTGTGTGACCCTGAGCAAGTCACTTAACCTCCTTGTGCTCCCAGGTTGCTCCTGTAAAAAAGCTTTTAGCTTAGTGTGCTATACCTGGTTAAACAACTAAATAAAAAAAATAAAAAATACCCCAGAGTCTAGTCACTTATGATGCAGTGGGAGGAGAGAAGACTATTGCATAATGCAGTGTCAGTGGCTCAGCAGGTAGCACACTCGCCTCTGAGGCCGGGAGATCAGAAGGCTGTGGGTTCTATCCCCACACCAGGCACTTGGGTTAATATCCCAATACTGACACTGTAGTGCAGCATGAGGGGGTGCTGCACTCCTGAGGTGCCGTCTTTCAGATGAGACGTTAAACCGAGGTCCTATCTGCTTGTTCTGGTGGTAGTTCAGGTGGATGTTAAAGATCCCATGGCATTTCTCGAAAAGAGTAGGTTTTTTTTATTGAGATTCACATAATGCATACAAAGGTAAAATCATAACAAAGAACATAAACAAATGAAACTTATATTCTTTCTCTTTCTAAACGTATAAACATATCAAAAGCATTTTACTTATATTTTACAAAAATGTGAAAACCTTTCCACCATCGGTAGTCCTTATCACCTGGATAATGCAATAAATCAGAATGATACACAGAGTTCATTGCCTGTGCTACCAAATAACTGTGTACTGAATAAGGCATCATTCTCTGGGATAGCACCCACTGACACCGAGCTTGCCATAAATAAAATCATAAACAACATAAAAGAACCATACTGTATATGTTTCCAAGTGCAGATCGACCTTCTTCCTAGGAAAAAAAAACAACACCAAAGTTTCATAATTTAAAGACAATAACCAATCCATCTGCCATTTAGTTTTTAGAAAGGACCAGAGAGGTTTAGAATAAGAACAATCAAACAAAAAATGATTCATAGTCTCCTCTAAATTAATACATGCTGTATATGGGCTATTCCTGTCTGCTAGGTTTTTATGCTTGGCATTCCCACTAACATTTAGCCTACCATATACAGTAAGCCATAACACTTTCCACATTGTAGCAGACACTCTCTTATTAGTTAGCTGTTTCAGGACTTGCATATTAAAAGCGGGAGGACAATCTTTAAAACTAGGCTCAGTAGGATATAACTGAGATAATAGTAGATTATAGAATTCTTTCCTATTGCTATGCAAAATACATGATCATGAAATTTTCCATCTAAACAACTTCTGAGCAGCTGGTCGAAAATATTCAGGTAACTGTAATCACGTGTGCAGTTCTGGTGCTACCTCATGCCACACAGCTAAGTAACGGTCGAGCACATGCTTTACTAGGCTTATAACACCAGTTGTTATACTAGAGATACCATACCAAACAGTATGGTAAATAAACAAAGAATGAAAGAAAAGCACTGGTTCAACCATACCTAGTCCACCTTTTTCTTTACCTAGATACGTATAGCAACGCTTAACTGGATTTAGCTTGTTCCCCCAAAGCATCTGAAAAAAAAATCCCATATACAGTTGTTTCTAAAGGGGTAGGAAGTGGAAAAATATATGCCACGTATTGCAACTGGGGAATAATAAAACGTTTTAATATTTGAATTCTTTTAAATTTCGATAGCTTCCAAAATTGCCATCGTCTAACCTTGTTATGAACTTTAGACAAAGCTACTTCCCAATTATGTAGGAGCAAATTAGTTTGCCCCATAGGTAATACCTAAAATATTTGTTTTTTTTGTGAGAGTAATTCCAGATATGTAACATGAGGGGGTATCCCAAGGACCTATCATCAATCCTTTGCACTTAGCAATATTAAGTTTTGAATTAGATACCTTAGCATACCTCTGTAGTGCCTTTAAAAAAAGGGGAATTTGATTATAATGTGAAAAAGAACCACAAATATCATTTGCATAGGCCTGTACAAAAAATTTAGCCAATTCGCATGACCCCGGCAATCCATTCCATCTGGTCACATTGGCCAGGCATCGTAGCAGAGGGTCAATAGAAAAAATATATAACAAAGGGCTTAGAGGAAAACCCTGCCTAACACCTGTAAAAATAACAAAACCTTTCATTATTTGGCCTTTTAATAAAACCTTTACAAACACAAGGGAATACTGTACAGCAACTGTATGTGCCTGATTACTGATATAGGTACCCCATATTTGGCCAGCACAGAAAAAAGAAAAGATCTATCAACATGATCAAATGCTTTCTCTTGGTCTATTGAAAGTATATACCCTCTAGAGCCTTGCATAAGAAGAGTTTCAATGAAATCTCCAATTAAAATAAGAGCATCTTGTATTTTTTTCCCAGGGATGCCACAAAATTGTTGCACCAATAGCACAAATGATGCATAATTTTTAAGCCTAGAATTAAGAATACGGGCCACAATTTTATAATCTGAATTTAGCAGAATAATCGGTCTCCAATTTGCAATATCAGTTCTATCCCCAGCTTTATATAAATAAACCAACAATCCTTCAGAGAAAAAATTAGGAATATTATTATTTTCAAAAAAGAACTGGTAAATGGTCTGCAAAAAAACAGACATTTCTGTAATAAAAATTTTATAAAATTGGTTGGGCAGACCATCTAGACCAGGTGAAGTGTTAAGCTTAAGAGCTTTAATTGCTTCCACAATTTCAACCAAAGTTATATTTTCAAGCAATAAAAGAGCTTCATTAGGACATACTGGAACTTCAATATTACTTAAATAATCTGCAACCTTTTGTTCAGAAAAAACGCCAGTGGGTACCAGTGAGGAGTAGTGATTTTTAATTAAATCCTCTATAGCTGAGATTCTTCTATTCTATTACCACCTGAATCCTGCAAATAATCAATCATCATATTATCATAAATCTTCTTACAAGCCTCATACGGGGTCTCTTTACAGGTGACTTCTGCGTACCACCAGAAAGCATTGCATGTATTGTGGAGGCTCTATCGTACTGATAGGTTAACATGTCCTTTTTTAATTTATTAATTTGTGATAAGTAATTATATTTAGTGAGATATGAGGTAGTGTAAAGATGTTGAAGTTGTTTCCGAAGTGAAAGATATTTCAAAAATGTATTGTTTCCTAGGCCCCTACTATGATTACTAAACCATTTTTTTAAATCCAATTTAGTATCAGCCCATCATTCCCCAGGGTCATCATATAAACATAAAACTGACAATCTAGCAGATAATAAAGCTGTGATACCTTTTTGAACTTCAGGATATGTAAGCAAGGAAATCTTCAACTTCCCATCTACTTTTAACTTTATTCTTAGAAGCCATAATAGGGATATTACATTTTAATAACAGATGGTCAGAAAATTCAATAGGAATAATATCTAAAATACCCTTTGGCAAATTCTGTGAAAGAAATAAATGATCAATGGTAGTCCTGTAAATACCTCTAGTATATGTAAAGCGAGGACTCGTGTTATAAACACTGCAATCTACGAGACCCGCTGTTTTGATTACCACAGTTAACATATTAGAATCACAATACACTTTCTTTCTTTTCCCCCCACCAAATTGCTCCCTAGTTATGTCACAATTAAAATCTCCTCCCCAAAAAATCATATATGAGGTGACTAGATATGGTTGAACTGCCCTCAGGAGAGATACCCTGTCTGTTTTGGTCTGAGGCCCATATACATTAATAAAACGTTAAGTCATTGTTTTCCATTTGCCATCTAACAGAAATAATCAACCTGGAATCAAATCCACTAATTTAATCAATGAAAAATTATAAGATCCAAAAAGAATGCCCACCCCATCCGCACAATCTTGGCCAAAAGACCAATAGGATGGTCCCCAAATCCAGTATCTTTTAAATAATATCAATTGTTCTCTAGAACACATCCATGTTTCCTGTAAAAAAAATATATCATAATGACTACCATAAATGAATGAAAAAACAGCCTGCCGCTTAATATCATTCAGAATACTATGGATGTTTACTTTAATGAACCTATAGACAGAGAACCCATAATTTAGCAAAGAAAAAGGACATCGTGCTTATTTTTTCCACTTTTTCTTCTTTTTATTCTTGTAATCCCCCTGGTCTATTCATACAGAAAGCAGGCTACTTCCCACTGATTGGAAATCTAAGTCCCCTTGCTCCATGTCAGAATCACCATCTGGCAAGAACAAAGCTGCATAAGTATTACCGGTTTCAACTATAGCAGGACTTTTAATTAAAACTGGGGGCTTCTGTTTATTGGATCTAGAAGAGCGTCTCCTAGCCAAAGGTTGCAAGGCAGTACCATCGGCTAAATTGCACCCTAGGGTGCTTAGCTCTTCATAACAGACAGGGGTTAAAAGGGGAGTACCTATAGGCTTTTCATTAGCAGGAGCTTGCTTTGTTTGCTGTTGAGATTCAGGATCAGAAGGAACCCAAGATGGGGGAGGGAGGGGGGAATTTTTTACCCTAAAATCATGCTCTTTTTCTTGCAAACCAACAGAGCAGGGAGGAGGGACCACAGGACGAGAGGGAGAAGGGGAAGGGAATGGGGCATGTCCGCTTTAGAAGAAGCAGAGACCAAGTCTTGCGCTTGCTGTATGAGCAGCTCTGGGCTAGCACAAGAAGCTTTGTTTTTAGCAGCCATGGGGCACTCACTAAAAACATGGCCACAATCTTTGCACAAATCATACCTGGTATGATTAACGCACTGCATTGCTATGTGTCCTACTTCTCCACAATTATCACAGTGCGCTTGGTCACAAGTGCTGGACAAATGAGTTTTAGATCCACATTTATAACATGCTCTGGGCTGCCCTGCATAGAAACAGACCCCTCTATCCCTTCCTAACATAAAAGAATTTGGGATATGTTCCATTCCTGTGTCAGAAACCCTAAGCTTAACTTTATATTTTCACCCTCCTGTCCAAAAGGATTCAGAGTCTAAAAGTGCTTCAGGATTACTCAAAATCTCACACTTCTGGAATAACCAAAACGTGATGTCATCCACATGGACCCCCTCATTTCTGAACATTACAGTTACAAATTTTACCAATGGTTTAGTCAAAGGTATGACCAAAAATGGGGCCCATGTGGGTGAAAATTTAACTTGTGCATAACGCTCCCAAAACAGATCCAATGCATATGCAGTTCTAAAACTGACATCATAATTGTCCTCCCCAGAGACATTAATTAAAGCAAAAACTTCTCTAGGTGAAAAATGCAATGAATCCTTCAATAATGTCCGCCCAACATAGGCCCGGTCAGGCCTGTCTTCCAGGCCCCTCTTATAACGAATACGTACGGCATTCCGCTGGGGAGCTGCTTCTTTTTTTATTTTGGAGAACAGTTCCGACAATAAAGGTTTCTGAGCAGATGTACTTTCATGTGTCTCTATTTCTGATGCTAGAGGCATCCCCCTTTATAGGTGTTTTTATATTTAAGGAGGCCGACGAATCAGAACCTATCAGGAGTATAGAAGCAGCAGAACTATCCTTATCTACAATTGTGTCCTTGATATCCTTTCCCTGGGGCTGCAAACTTATGTCCAGAAGTTTAACATCATTTGGTTTCCACTCAGGGGATGCCTGGGAGAGATTAAAGACCGGGTCCCAATCAGGGTCAGGAAGCCAGTTCCCTTTGGAGGTTTTAAGCCACCCTGCACTCTGTAAAGCTGTCTGGGGTACCAGGTATCATCTGCAGCAGGCGGCAACAATAACAGGGCTATAGGCTACAAAGGTTTCTGTGATTTACTGGTTTGGCGTTGCCCCAGAGGTGCTAAAAAACACTCAGAAGAATGGCCAGAAAAACTTTTTAAGGAAGTCTTAGCACCTCTTTTAGAAGAAAAGGAAAAAGTAGTAGCCCCAGTTTGAACTGCTGGACTAGTTTGATATATTATTCTGTCGCCCTTAGGATTAAGGCCATCACTAGTAGAAGGCTCAACAGGGAAACGAAAAACAAAGTCAGAATCACTCATTAGCCGTGAGGAATCCTGAATGGCAGCAGCTGACTGCGAATTCCTCAGAATCTGCGAGTGGCCAACTCCTACAGCATGGCTATCACCCTCGGGCTGGATTTCGCCAGCAGGGGGAAGCGAGTCCTTCACAACGGGCTCTCGGCACACACTCACCTCAGTGCTCTGATTGCCAGCCCTTACATTAGTACACAAAGTATCATTTTCAAAAGATAAATGGGGCTGTCGGCACACACTAGTCGTGTTGAGACTGCCAGCCCTTAATTCAAGTTGTTGAGAAGATTTCAGCTCAGTGGCTAACTCACCCAATTCCAGCCTATGCTCCACAGTGACAGCACCTTTTAAAAGCTTGACAGATACCTCTGCTCCCTGAGCACTCAAGTCTGTACTCTCACACTTCCCCCGTTGTTCCGGGAGTGCATCGGGTATCACTGGGCACGTTTCACCGGTTTCCAGGCGGGGAGGTTTCACCTTATCTTTTGTAAAATCCACATCTTTAGCAATAGAAGATAAATCCTCCACAGATAGAAAAATATTGCTCATTTCACCATTGAAATCTGCAATGATTTGCACAGAATCTTCAGCCTCTTGCATAACGAGAATAAGAGAGGAGGCTCGCTCTCCTATCTCCACAGCGTCCAGTCGGTCCGGCGACTTGCTCCAAGTGGCCATCTCAACGGCCAAAAGGTCCCCCTACTGGCAAGAGTATGGGTATTTCTCTGGTGCCCTGGCCAAATTTCCCCCCATTCGCTAAAAATACCACCAACAAGCTTAATCTGGTTCAAGGTCAGTTGGCATTCATCTGTTCCCCCCCCCCCGGGTTGTGCCTGAAAATAGGCAGGATTTGTCTAGTGCACTTACCCTGTCAACAAAAATGAAATAAATAAATAATGAGTGGCTGCAGTTTTGGGGGTGTTCCTAATGTTCAGGATGTATGCAAGAGTAAATCAAGAATTTTAAACAAAAGTTTAGGTATAATTACACCATTAGCATGTATTTCAGTTCTACTTAGAAATGAAGTGGATAAAACAACTAACAACAATGTATTTCTGAAAAGGTAAGCAATCATAAAATGTGGGTTTTCAACTACAATGACACAAGCTGGTTGACAGTGTCCCTTTAAATGGTACTGGACATCTCTCATCTGGAACCTGGCCCATGGAACCCCAGCTGTGGATGTGGCCCTGCGTCCCAGTAACTGTACGAAATCTCTTGCAGATCTTGGATGGCCTGCTGTGACCATCAATGCTGCCTTCTTGGCCCATGGGGGGAAATCTTTCCCCTGTTGGGTGTTCAGTTCTAATCCTATCAAGTCCAGAACCTGAACAGAGCACTTTTTCTCTCATTTGTTATCCCTCAGACTGGCCGGTCATCTAGGTAGGAAAAAAAACACCACACCGTGCCTTCTCAGATGTCCTGCCACCAGTGCTAAGCACTGTGTGAATGCCCTTGGTGCTGAGGTGAGGCCGTAGAGAAGGACTGCAAACTGGTATTGGCAGTTCCCTAGCTTGAACCAGAGATATTTCCTGGGGGAAGACCTGACTGGAATATGAAAGCAGGTACCTTTCAGATCCAGTGATCCCAGCCAGTGTCCTGACTGTTAGGATGGTATCTCTGTTCTCAGTGGCCCTATATACACCGGGGAACTTAAAACAGTTTAGCTGCCTTAAACTGTTTAAGCCCTTCGAACACGGTTTGCGTATACACTGTAACATGATGAAAACCATGTTACAACCATGTTCTGAGACCATGCTAAATCCCTGCTAGGGAGGTAGTCTTCAGCATAGTTTTAGAGAAACATGGTTGCCTTAATCCATGTTAATAGCAGTGCAGATGCAATCCATGCTGCAATATGGGTTAAGGCAACCATGTTTAAACAAAACTAAAGATTTTCGCCTTCGGTATACAAAAGAATACATCACAAAAGGCTGTGCTCCCAATTCAGATGATATAATTTAATTGGAGGCAGTATAGTGCAGTGGTTTAAGGCTCTGAGCTGCAAACCTAGAGACCTCAGTTTGAATCCCATAGCCCCACTTGCATACTGTGTGACCCTGAGTCACTTAACTTCCTTGTGCTCCCAGGTTGCACCTGTAAACAAGCTTTCAGCTTACAGTCTCTCTCCTGGTTAAAAAAACAACAATAATCCATGAAGGCACCTGGTCACAAGCATCCCATTATGCCCTGTGGCACCCACAAGCTTTGTGCTGGTGCCGCAATCATGCCTGAGAACTCGCTCAGGGAAGTATGGTTGTCAGAATGCAGTGTGGATGCTCTGATAACCATGCTAGGGATGGCTTTAGAAAATGTTTTTTAATCTGGTGCCCAGTGTGTACAGAGCTAGAGTGACTCTTGAATTTCCCTTTATGTGCTCGTTCAGATATCTAAGCTCTAAAATGGGTCACCACATCCCATTTTTCTTGAGGGTCAGAAAGTACCTTGAGAAAAGACCCTTGCCCCACTGACAGGCAAGGACCTTTTCCACAGATTTTGCTTGCAGTAGTTTTTTTTTTTTTACTTCCAGTTCCATCAGAATTATTTCTGTGGTAAAGTGAGCTGGAATTTTGTGTTGTGCAGTTTTGGAAATCTTTTGAACTGCATGGACAAAACCCTGGCCCACTACCTCTGGAACCCACTTGTCTGTGGTAATGTTTACCCATTCCTGGAAGTAGTGATCCAGCCCCACCTCTCCCCCAAACTGGCAATGGTTGGATGACCTAGGCAGAATTGTCAAGGGTTCTGCTTTGGCTGAGGCTCGGGGCATGGTGCTCCAGCAGCACGCTTGGAGACCCCTTCAGCCTCTGCCCCAATAGCAGCCTCTTTGTGGCTGGTACTCGTAAGGAGTATATGGAGTATAGGCTCTTGGGAAGTATCCCCTGCCTCTGCCTCCCCTTCCAAAACACCTGTAGAAGTAGAGGCCTTTTCCTTGTCACTGTTACTCTTTTACGTTGCTTTGTATTCATCCACTTTTTTAAGCATGTCTGTTTCGTCACTGAGAAGTGAGTTTTCCCTCAAAGAAGAAATCCATGGCTTTGGTCTGAGTGTCCTGATAAAGGATGGTTGTCCTTAGCCATGAAAATCTACATAAGGACACTGCTTGGGCTAAAACACTAGCAGCAGTGTTTGTGTCATCGTTGTCCACAGCAGTGTGGAAGTGGTATTTAGTGGCATCTCAGGCTGACCTTGCTGTGGTAATTAAGTCCTGTGTCAGCTCACCATCTGCTTTATCAGCCAGTGCCAGAACTGTATTCCACAATGACTTCTGGTACTGTGCTACATGAGCTGAAGAAGCTGCCTGTTTCATAAGCAGAGAAGCTGATGTGTAAACCTTTCTGGCCATAGCATCCAATTCTTTGAAGTCCTTTTTGGGGCGCTGTGCAGACACAGTGATTTTTGCTCTCTCGCAGGCAGCAACCTGGACTATTCCTTGATGTACCGGGAGGGTATTCAGGTATTCTTTTTCTGTCTGCCCCGAACATATAGAACTCACAATTAGTAAAGTTGTATTCTGGACCCAGGCACTTTAAACGCAGCTCACAGCCAGTCTATTTTTGCCAGGTACTGAAAGAACAGGTTACTCACCTATAACAGTAGTTCTAGGAGTGGTATATGTTGTTCATCCACACTTATTGGCATGTCCCTTTCCCCTTTAAATGTTGCCAGAAGTCTTCAAGCTGGCTCCTCCCACCTACCCAGGTGGTACAACTCTCGGCTTCGCCCCATGACGCCAGATCTTAGCCTGCTGGAAGCAAGGTTGTGCGCCTTAAAGCTGGGGAGGTCGGTGGGTGCGTGTGGATGAACAACATATACCACTCCTAGAACTACTGTTACAGGTGAGTAACCTGTTCTTCTAGGAGCGTGGATATATTGTTCGTCCACACTCTTTGGCAAACTCCAAGGAGTTCTCTGGGAGGAGGGAGGCAAGGCGCACACCCCCTACTTAGGAAACAGAGATTGGAGAACTGAGGCCCCAAAAACCAGCATCCTGGCGTGACTCAAGGTCGATGTGGTAGTGGGAAATAAAGGTGTTTCCTGACTTCCAGGTAGCAGCCCAACAGATTTCCTGGATAGGGATGTCCCTGGAAGCAGCCACTGATGCAGCAGTATGGCGGGTAGAATGAGCTCATAACCCTCTGGGAGGATCCTTGCCCGCCAACTCATAGCACAGACCTATGCATGATGTGATCCATCTTGCAATGGTCCATTTGGCTGCAGGTCTGCCAGAAGCGGCTTCAGCGTAGGTGACAAACAGTTGGCGAACCTCTCCACGAATTTCTGCCGTCCTTTCCTTATAATAGGAGGGAGCACGTCTCAGGTCCAGAGTATGGAGCCTGTACTTGGCAACCGAGGTGTAGTTAGGGTAGTATACCGGCAGAGTCAACACCTGATTAAGGTGAAACTCTGAGACCACCTTCGGAAGGAATTTCGGGTGTGGGCGCAGGACAACTTTGTCCCTGTGAAAGACAAGATAAGGGGAGTCCACCAAAAGCGCCTGGAGCTCCCTGTCCTTCTGGCTGACATGATAGCCACCAGGAAGGCCGTCTTCCACGACAAGTGTGAGAGCTCACACTTGTGCATGGGTTCGAATGGCTTGCCCATGAGCTTTGCCAAAACCAGCAAGAGATCCCACGGAGGTGGATGTTCACACACCAGAGGGGATATGAGATCCAGGCCTTTGAAGAAGCGCCCAACCACTGTCGTCTGTGCCAATGTTGGCTGACCGGCCCGCGCCTGGTAAGCAGAAATGGCTGCCAGGTGCACCCTAAGGGTCAATGACCGTAGACCCCCTTTGGAGAGAGGCCAAAGGTAATCTAAAATGTTAGCCACAGAACAGGATAAGGGGTCTAGCCTCTTACCGTGACACCAAATGGAAAACCTTTTCCATTTGAAGGCATAACATTTCCTGGTCGATTCCTTACGAGATGCCTCCACCACAGTGTAGACATCGGAAAGACCCAGAGCCTGGAACTCTAGCCACTCAGGTACCAGGTTGTGAGGTGCAAGGATTGAAGATCTGGATGGAAGACCTTCCCCTGGTTCAGTGATATCAGGTCCGGGCGTGTACAAAGCCGCTCCGGGGGCCTGTAGCTGAGGCTGAGGAGATCTGGGTACCAGAACTGGCGCGGCCAATCTGGGGCTACCAGAATCACCTTCACCTTGTTCCTCCTCACCTTGAGTAACACCTTGTGGATCAAGGGAAATGGAGGGAAGGCATAGAGGAGGCCTGGGGTCCATGCCTCGAGAAAGGCATCCCCCAGCAGCGAGCCCTGCTGAGGGGGGCGGGCATGATACAGACTCAGCTTGGCATTCTCCCTGGAGGCAAACAGGTCCATCAACGGTTTGCCCCAATGAGAGAACAGACTGTAAGCTACCTCTGGATGGAGTGACCACTGGTGGGATGTCTGGCCTATGCGGCTGAGAGCATCCGCAAGCTGGTTCGAGACTCCTGCCACATGGATGGCTAGGAGATCCACCTCCAACCAGCTGACAATTGTCCAGATGTGGAGCCCCTCCTTGACCAGCAGTTGGGAGTATGTGCCGCCCTGTTTGTTGAGGTAGTACGTGGTCGTGGTATTGTCTGTCTGGACTTGAACCACTTGACCCTGGAGCTGAGGAGTGAATGCTGACAGTGCCAGTCTGACTGCTCTGAGCTCCAACAGGTTGATGTGGCATCGGGACTCCTCAGGGGTCCAGAACCCGTGGGCCCTGTGGTCCCCCATGTGGGCTCCCCAGCCCATGAGAGAGGCATCGGTCGTGAGAACAACCGTCAGCTCGGGGCGGACAAACGGGATCCCCTCCTGCAACCGTTCTGGAGCGGTCCACCATTGGAGAGCATCCCACATCTTCTGGGTTACAGTTATCAGCTGGTCGAAATGACCGTGGTGCTGAGTCCACTGGGCGGCCAGCTCCCATTGAAGGGGGTGCATGTGGCACCTGGCCCAACGGAGCACTGAGGTGCATGCTGCCATGTAACCCAGAAGGCGCACAAAGTCCCAGGCAGGGCGCAAGAGCCCAACCAGAAATGACTGGGCTAAGGAGGAAAGAACCTCCACCCTGTCCGCCGGGAGCCGAGCTCTGGCTTGACGAGAGTTGAGCTGTGCCCCGACGAAGCCCATCACCTGAGATGGCACGAGTTCCAACCTGGCCTTGTTGATCAGGAGGCCAAGCTGAGAGCAGGTTCTGAGAGCCAGGTCCCTGGATCTCTCCACCTCCTGAAGGGAGGAACCCGCCAAGAGCCAGTCGTTGAGATAAGGGTAAATGCGAACTCTGCGACTCCGAAGATGAGCTGCCACCACTGCAATGCATTTGGTGAAGACCCGAGGGGCCGATGACAGGCCGAATGGCATGGCTCGGAACTCATACAGGGTCCCTTCAACCCTGAAGCGGAGGAACCGCTGGTGGGACGGACAGATTGGGATGTAAAAAAAAACGCGTCCTGTAGATCCAGTGAACAAAACCATGTTTCACTCCAGGGATGGTATGATATGGTTCAGAGTTACCAACCGGAAGCTGCGAGACCTGAGATACTGATTCAGGTTGTGGAGTTCTAGGATGGGTCGCCAACCCCCCATCCGCTTGGGCACCAGGAAGTATCTGGATACGAAGCCTGGGTCTACAGGCGGATCCGGCACTGGAGCTACCGCCTCCTTGCGGAGGAGCTGAGCTATGTCGTCTTGAAGAGCCGACTGCATGCGAGCTACGATCCTTTCCTCCCGAGGGGCACGGGCTCGGCTGGGTGGGTACTGCTGGAATTCCAGAGGTAGTCCCTGCCCTACCACTTCTAGAATCCACCTGTCCAAAGTGATATCGGACCAGGCGGAAAGAAAGTGGCGGAGCCGACCCCCCACGGGAGGACCCAGGGCAGGCGTGATGGGTGTAGGGGTGGCAACCCCCAACCCATCACTAAGTAGGCTTAGAGGAGGAGGAGGAGGAAGCTCCTGGACCAGCGCCTCGGCCTCCTTTACGGGTCTGTTGAGGGCCCTGCTTGGGCCTAGGGCACCAAGCTTGAGCCTGCTGCTGCTGACCTCCTTGGTAGGAGGGCTGTCTGACTGCAGGGGAGGACTGCCGAAAAGGCTTCCTCTTCTGAGGTTCTTGCCCAAGGAACCCTTAGCAGAAGTGGCGTCCAGGGTGGCATTGGACTGTTCAATACGCTGAAGGTGGCCTGCCATTCCTGGGCCGAACAAATCGGTACCAAGGAAAGGCAGATCAGCTAACTTGTGCTGGGTGTCTGCCGGAAAGGAGGATAACCTCAGCCAGGCCCTGTGGTGGGTGGCCACTGTGGCTGCTAAAGAGCGGGCACAAGAATCACTGATGTCCAGGGCCATCTGGAGCTGCTGTTTGGCAACAGCACGGCTCTGATCACGGACTTGCTTGACCATGGTCTGCATGTCCGCGGGGAGGTGAGGAAGTACTTCATCCAACGACCCTAGTAGGGCATGGGAGAAGTGTGCCATGATTACAGCGGAACTGGCCTGACGAAGGCCCAAGGAAGAGGCCACGTAGACCTTATGGGCAGAGTGGTCGTTGGACTCCTTGTCCAGAGGTCGGTCAGTGTCGGTCGAGCTACCAGTATGTCTGAAGATGGAAGCAGTCACCAGGCTATCAGCTGAGGGATGCTCCGTGAATCCCGGCAGGGATCCCATAGGCACCACATACTTATGGGCCATACAGGCAGATGGTGCTGAGCAGGAAGCTGGACGCTGCCAAAGCTCAAAGGCAGGACCAGTAATGGCTTCCGCTATTGGAAAGGCCTCCGTCGGGGTATCCCCCCTCTTAAGGATATCCATAAGGGGGTACTCCGCCTTTTTCTGGATGGACTCCAAGGGCATCCTGGTAGAATCGGAGATAAGGCGGAGAATGCCCTGAAAGGAGGAGGGACCTTCCTCCAAGGCCGCCGAGAGTGACTCCTCATCAGCAGGATGAGAGTGCAAACCGGTGGTATCCGAATCCGAGGAGTTGGAGTACAGCGGTCTCCCACCCATGTCCCCTTCGATTCACCGAGGGCGATCTGGAGTGACCATGATGGACAGATGTCGAAGAAACCTGGTGTCTGGACAGTTCTCTTTAGAGGGAGCCCCACTGGGGGGCTGCTTAGATGGTGGCTCCTCCCTAATAGGTGGTGAGACCGGTATGGGCCTAGTTGGAATACGGACTGGCCCCCCAGGTCAGAGGAACTGAAGCCTTCAGTTCCGGAGGGGTCAGTGTAGGCCCTTGAGGTGCAGGCCAAGTAATGACCAGGGCGGACGGCGTAGCCGGCTTCTGCCCGGCCAAAATCAGCTGTTGCCACATGAGCTCCTCATAGCGTCGACGGGGTTTCCGTCGAAGCCTCTTCTCGTCCGAGGAGGATGAGGATCTGCGGCGGCACTTCTTTTTAGAATGTCAGTGGCCTTTCTTCGATTTTCTGGTCGAAGAAGACAGAGTCCTCGATCGAGACTGACAGGGTCAGTCAGGTCGATCTGGGGAACCGGACTCAGGGAAAATCGAGGTTCCGGTTCGATTCCCTCGAGCAAGACACCCACAGGAGGCGTCTCATGATCGGGGAAAGAGAGGATAGGTGTCCTCTCTAGAGAATCATCAACCGGAGTCGGTGAAAGTGGCTTGAGAAAAATCTCGGCTGGTTCAGCCGATGCCTCAGTGTCCGCCTGGCCAAACGGAAGATCTGTGAAGCCGGTGGCCGAGGAAGCGATCTTGGCCGAAGTCGAAACTGCCGTTTCCTGGGACTCGGACCTCTCTCGGTCCCAGGAGCGTCTTCTGGAGGAAGACTTCGGATCCTTGTCGCTCTTGCGAGGGCGGGAGGAGTGCGAACCCAAGGGCGCCTCACCCCTGGTGGGGACAGACTGGCACAACTCCCTAAAGGAACCTGAGAAGGTGGAGCCGAGGTAGAGAGGAACGATAAAACTTTGGCTGGCCGAAGCCTGAGCAGCTTCTTCCTCGAAAGCCTTCATCTGCTCTAGCTGTTCGGCGGATCCTGCGGCCGCGGAAACCGCCCACCTCGCCTCCTTCGATTTCACCGGCGGGTTCCTTTTCTCCGGTCTCCCCAGCTTAAGGCATGCCATGTGGTCATCCAAAATGTTAGTATGGAAGGCTAAGCAAAAGGTGCAGGTGGTGGTGTCATGACCACTAGGCAGTACACTAGGCAGTACACACAAGTAAGGTGGAGATCGGTACGTGACATTTTCTGGCCGCATGAACACCGGCGAAATCCGGGGAGCGACTTGTCCTCCATATCCGATGTGCTATTATGGGAATCGACAACTTAAATGAGTTTTAAGAGATAAATGCGGTAAAAAACGATGTTGCGAAGCCAGGGCCTACGATTGCTAGAGTTAGCACGAGGAATCCTGAATCTTCCAGTGGAAAAGAAGATCTAGCGTCATGGGGCGGAGACTAGAGTTATACCACCCGGGTGGGTGGGAGGAGCCAGCTTGAAGACTTCCAGCAAGATTTAAAGGGAAAGGGACATGCCAATAAGTGTGGATGAACAACATATCCACGCTCCTAGAAACACTTGATACAGTTCTTAAAGCCTGATATGCCTTTATTTTTGTTCCCCATACCAATTTAGAAAGACCTTGTGGGAACTGAATTGATTCAAGAAAAACATCTGTCCCTAAGCCAAAAATGGCCTTGTACTAACAAAAAAAAAAGCCAAAGTTCAATTTGCTGTTACAGGAAAAGGAACTGAAAAAAAAATTACCACAGTAATCTTGTTTCTTCTAATTAAGTCTTGCTGTATTCTGACTATACTCAGTTAGCCCTTCCAGTCCAACTGCCCTGGAGAAGAAAGAGTTAAGTCTATGCAAATGCATAGAATGCTGAGCTCAAGCTCAGGTTTCAAACCCTATCCCTGGTACATTCTATGTAACTGTCAGATTCTTACGAGCATTAAAATAGTGACTATTAACCCTATCTATATTGATTATTAAATAGCCCAACATGGCTAAAAACCCCACAAAGGGCAATGAGAAGACTCAAGTCGAGAAATGCCCAAGGAAAAAATGGCACCCCAGAGGTGCAGCACTTACATTTCTACTGATAAGCAGGAACCTGCTCCCTTTAGGTTCTGTCAGGGGAGGCAGGTCAGAATACAGCAAGACTCCATTAGAAGAAACAAGATTACTGTGGTAATTTTTTTTCTTCAAACAACATGAAGTATTGCTGTATTCTGACTATATGCAGACTATCAAGCAGTGCCCCATGGAGGTGGGCACAGAACTTACTTAGGAAATAGGCTCTGCAGTACTGCTATTCCAAACCTGGCATCACTCCTGGCCTGGGTGTCCAGGTAGTAGTGCTTGGTAAATGTGTGAAGTTTTCCATGTAGCCGCTTTGCAAATTTCGAACAGGGAAATGTCCCTGTCAGCTGTAATAGAGGCAGCTGTTCCCCTGGTAGAGTGGGCCCTGAGGCCCATGGGTGGCTCTTTCCCCAGTCTGCCATAGCAGAACTGGATGCAAGACACAATCCACCTGGCAGTGGTCCTTTTGGTAGTTGGTTTTGCCTTTACCCACGTCTCCATAGGTCCTTGTCTGGTCTATGTAGTAGCTGATAGGCCCAGGGACACTGGTTTACTGGGATTGAGAAAGGGCATATTCCATTTTGCACATTGTAAAAAACGGTATTGTCACCTGTGTCTGCTAAGCCAAAATCCGGTTTTACCGGTATTTGGTTCTCTGTACTTTATTTAACAATTTTTAACTCTGCTAACATGCATTTTAGCAATTTTGACCTCCACTGTTGCACATCCTTCCATCCTTGTACCAATTTAAAGTTATTTTAGGTACAAAATGTGATGGCAGCAGCAGCACTACAGCCCCTATCCCTAAGGTGTGATGGAAGCAGCACTACGGCCCCATCTCTCTGGTGTGATTGGCCCCCATCCCTTAGGTGTGATGGCAGCAGTACTACATTCTCTATCCACCAGTGGTGATGGCAGAATCACTACAGCCCCCACCCCTTCGGTGTGATGGCAATAGCACTAATGCAGTCCACATCCCTCAGGGATGATGGCAGTAGTGACAGCACTATGGTCCCCTTTCTTCAACACCCACACCCCACATGCACAAGTAACAAATGACTTGGTCTCTTTGCTTGTTAGAACTCAGATGTGAATTAATCTGAGCCATCACCACTAAGGTGGACCACCTTTGTTTTTTCCTATCTATAATTTAACTGCCTGAATTGGATTTCTGCCTGTGACACCGCTGACCAGGGTTAGGGAGCAGACTTGGGTGTTGGAGGGCCAGCTGGTGGGTGAAGGCTTGATTGCCCAACGACCATGCACCTTCTCCTGGGAGGGAGGGTGGGTTCCCAGTTCAGCATTTGCTAGCCCCTGGTGGAGGCCAGAGGCACAACAACATGTCAGCCCTCACTGCAGGAGGGAGCGTGACGGACGTCGGCTTGTGCCTTGACATCATGTGGCCTGTCAAGAAAACGGAAAAGCACCTGCTGGCCAACCAAAGGACAGCTGTTGGTCCCTCCATAAGCTGGAAGCCCCAGACATGTGTCTGTTCTGACCCCTGCCATGCTCAGGGTACACAGGAAGCTCTTTGGGGTAATTCTTCTCCCCTGGTAGCCTCCCACAGGAGTAGGGGCCCACTCAATGAAGGGTTACTTTGGGTTACCTGGTAGCACAGCAGTAAGGGGCAGTGGATGATGGTCAGGACTCAGCAGCAGTGGTAGGGGGGCCTTGGCAGGCCTGAAGGAGTGGATGGCCAGGGGGTAGGAGGAGAAAAAAAAAACTTTCTGAATTTGCTTCTTTGAAATAAAGTGTCTTCACCTAAAAAATCCACAAGTGATTAGTAGAGGACCTTCAAATGGATTCATGCATCTCCCAGACATGTGGATGTTTTTTTTTTTTTTTACTTGGTGACCATGAAAAGGGTGTCTCCCAGTTTTCATGTCTTTGTTCAGATGTGAATTGAACACTACTCTGCCCACCAGCATCATACAGCCCCTGGGGTCTTACCTTCTGTATGTCATTGACTGTGCTTTCAAAATCCACTGGCCAAACATATGTACACTTAAATACTTAACTTTTGCTTTTTGTTGAAGCAGTCATCAGGAAACGTTTTGTTGTCACAGAGACTGAAACAGCAGGTGGGAGAAAAGGTGCAAATGATACAATTCACCTAAATGGGGTGTTATCTCCTATGTATGTTTTTGCTCCTCTTGTTTTATTGTATCTGCCTTACTAGTATCAGGTTGTGCTCTGCATGTTCTTTTTCTTCCTGTACTCTCCCGGGTCGTACCTGAAAATAGGCATATGATTTGTCTAGTGTACTTACCTTGTAAACAAAAGCTAAATAAATTAAATAACTGAAGTCTTGTCATAAGTAGTAATGCAGTTTCTTCTTTGTAAACATACTTTCATTCAGACTAGTTTTCATTCAAACTGAGGATTTTGGATGGCCCTACTGATTACAGTATAAACTTGAATAAAGTAGTTGATAACAGTGATCCTGTGTTTAGCAATCTACAACCTAGATGCTCACATGCAAAGAATACAACGAAACCCTGACTAAAATCTAACAACAAGCTTATAAAGCACATAAAATGTATCTTAACATTTATCTTTATACAAAATCATTGCAGCCCAAGTAAAACGCAGGCAAATTACATGGTACTCTGACTACTATTGTGTGATGTAGTAAACATACATTGGTATTTTTTTTTGTATTCTTTGTAAAGCAGGTAAGGCCCACTAGGCAGAACTGTCTGTTTTCAGGAGTGACCTAGAAGCACTGGGGAGGTTAAGTGACTTGCTTGGAGTCACACAGTATGCAAGTGGAGGTTGTGGGAATCAAACCCAAGTCTGCTGGATGTACCCAGTTCAGCCACTGTTTGTTACTCTAACCACTAGGCATGGGTGATTAAACTGAATGGCTGATTACAACAAAGCAGTGCAGGTGATTTCCTTACTGACTCTATATGCAGCAAAGCAGAAAGAATGCAAAGCACATCAGCATTCATTTTAAGATGCTGAAATCTGGATTGGCCCACTGGCGCTGCGGTAGCACTATTGCTTGCAATGCCAGTGACCCAGGGTCAGAAGTGAACTGGGGCAGCTGGAGGTCTGTCCAGGGGAGTAGGATCGAGCACCCGGGGCACTGCTGTCCTCCTCTGGGAAGGGTGGGCAGCAGGTCCTGCTGCTTTACCACCACCTGTGTGACCACGGGTGGTGGTGCAATGGTGCCGCAGAGTGATCAGGAGGAGAGGAAGCTAGCCAGGATCTGGAGCAGTGGGAATGTCTCTATGTGACCTTCCTCCTTGGAACTCCTCTAATGCAGATGCCCTCAGGAACAGAGACCAGAAAACCAGGAACAATCACCGTACATCGGTCACTGGCAGAAGGGACCCAGGTGCCCTAGACTTCATAACTAGGCTCCATGAAGGACCCACTGAGCTGCCCAACACAGACTAACAGAGTGTAGAGGGGTGACCTGGGGTTCCCTCCCTTCCCAACTGGGGGGACAACAATCCAGGCAGGATAGGGGCAGGCCCACAGGAGCTCCTGAGAATTTCCTGGCGTGAAGCTACGGGATACCCAGCCCAGGGATCTCTGAAAAGTCGAGACTGATGCTGTGAGAAGGGGACATAGAAAGAGAAAATAAAAAAATGTAAAAAGATGCTGAAATCCTAGAGATTCTGTGCAGTGACATGCAATTTCCGTGAGGCACCGCTACAAGAATTCAAAATCCACAAACCTAGCAGGATTCCGTGATTGTTACCGGCAAAAATGGAAAACCAGGGTCCCTGCTAATAGCCCTCTTTACATCCAGGCTATGTAATCTTCATTCCCCTGAGCAGGAGTGATCAGTAAAGAAGACAGGTAACGTCATGGACTGGTTCAGATGGAAATCCAAGACCACTTTTGGGAGAAATTTCCTGTTTGTCCTAAGGATGACCTTGTGCCTATGGAATGCTATGTAGTCAGGTTCCACTGACAAGGCCTGTAGCTCACTGATCCTCCTAGCAGAGGTTATGGCTACCAAGAAGACAGTTTTCCATGTCAAATATTTAAGCTTAACTGAATAAATGGGTTCAAAATGGGGCTGCATTAGCTGAGCTATGCAGATGTTCAGGTCCCAAGACGAGGTAGGCTCCCTGTGAGGGGGATGTAAGTGGAGCAACCCTTTAAAAAACTTGCTGAAGACTGAATGGGATACCAGATAAGGTCCCTTCCCTGCTGAGAGATAGGCAGACACAGCCGCCAGATGCACTTTCAAGGTACAGGGTCGAAGGCCTAGTGAGTGCAGATGGACCAAATAGTCCAGCATGACTGCCAGTCCTGCTGCTTTCGGATCTATGTCCTTTTGCGCACACCAGATGGAAAATCTCTTCCACTTGGAAGTATAGGTCTTTCTGGTGGCAGGTTTTCTGGAAACCTTCAGGATATTCAGGACCCCTTGAGAGAGATGCAAGCCTGCATACTCTAGGTCCTCAAGAGCCAGGCTTTGAGCCTGAGGGACTTGAGGTTGAGGTACAAGATCCTCCCCTGAGAGGAGGTCAGGAGATTGTGCCTCTGGGGAGGCAAATTGGGCTGATCACTGTCATAGACAGCATCATGGGATACCATGGCTGTCTGGCCCAATCCGGAGCAATCAGAATCATTGTTGATGACTGGCTCCTGAGTTTGACCAGCACTCTAAAGATCAGAGGGAATGGGGGAAAAGGCATACAGGAATCTGCTTGTCCAATCCAAGATCAGTGCATCCAGAGGCACAGGGCCCAGCACTGGAGGTCTGCAACAGAACTGGGGCAGCTAGTGATTGGAGCTGCAAACAGATCTATCTCTGGTGTGCCCCATATGCTGAACGCTGCTTGCAGTATTCCCTTGTTCAGAGACCACTCGTGGTGACTCAAATTTGTTCTGCTGAGGGCATCTGCCAGTACATTATCTTTTCCTGGCAGCTGCAAATCTGAGAGGGAGGCTTAAAGAGAGTATGCCAGAGTCCAGAACTTCATTGCCTCCGTGCACAAGGCAGAGGACCTTGTCCTGCCCTGCTTGTTGATGTAGTATATATGGAGGTGGTGGTGTCTGTTCGTACCTGAACCAGCTTCCCCTGTACTACCTCTAAGAAAGACTGGAAAGCTAGCAACACTGCCCTGAGCTCTAACAGGTTGATATGGAGCAAAGACTCCTGATGAGACCATGTCCTATGAACAGTGTGGTCCCCTAGGTGAGCCCCCCAACCCAGGAGTGAAGCATCCGTGGTGAGAACTACTGTAGGAGGTTGCTGGAGGAAAGGAACACCCTCTCTGAGATTGTCCTTCCACCACTGTAATGCCTGTACCAAGGTGGTTGTCACTGGAATCAGCCTGGATATGGGGTCTTTTTTCTGGGACCAAAAGGATCTGAGGTGAAACTGTATGTCCCTCATCTGAAACCTGGCTCCTGGGACCACTGCTGTGAAGGATGCCATGTGACCCAACAGCTGAAGAAAATGTATTGCCGGCCGAGACATCTGCAAGCGAAAAGAACTTGCCAGATGAATGAGGTTGTCCACCCTTCCCACTGGTAGGAGAGTTTTGCCTGAACCGTGTCCAGATCTGCTCCTATGAACACTAGGATCTGGACAGGTTCCAGCACTGAATTGCTTTGGTTTACCAGAAATACTAAGGACACAAGAGCAACCTGCACCAGAGTCAAAGCCTCCCTCACTTGCTGAGGGGACTGACCCATGACCAGCCAGTTGTCCAGGTAGGGGAACACAGATGCTCCTGGCCTTCTTAGGTAGGCCACGACCACTGCCAGACACTCTGTGAATGTTCTGGGGGCAGAGGTCAGCCTAAAGGGCATTGCCCTGAACTGGTAGAGGCCTGAGGGCAACTCGAACCGTAGGTACTTTCTGTGGGAGATACTTTCTGTGGGAGTATCTGATAAGTATGTGGAAATAAGCATTCCTGAGATCCAAGGAAGCTAACCAATCTCCTTGTCTGAGAGTGGGAAGGATTTTGGTTAAGGTCATCATCTTGAATTTGGGTTTTGTCAGGTGCTTGTTGAGATATCTCAATTCTAGGATGGGCCGCCACTCCCTAGTCTTCTTTAGGGTAAGGAAGTGTCTTGAGTACAACCCTTTCCCTTTGTGAAGAACAGGAACAGGTTCCACTGCTTTCTGCTCTAAGAGAGTGGAAACCTCTGCCTCCAACAGAATTGCCTCTGAACTGCTGGCAGGTTTGAAAAACTTTGCTCTGGTTCTTGGGAACCATTTGAAATTCAGAGCAAGTCCCTGGCTCACCACTTCCAGGACCCACTTGTCTGTGGTAATGGATTTCCAGGCCTGAAAGTAGTGAGCCAACTTGCCCCCTACTGGCAGAAGGGAGGCGGCCCTGGCTGACACATCAGGGTGTCTGCTTGGCAGGGGTCTTGGGCTGGGAGGTGGATGCAGCTCTGCTCACACCTCTCCTACCTCTGCCCCTGAAAAATCCTCTCTGCTGCTGATAAGCAGGGAATGCCTGTGCCTGGTAGAAAGGCCTTTGATAAGGCCTGCCTCTGCCAGGCCTAGGTTGCCGCTTCTGAGGGGTTGCAGCCTTTTCCTTTGCAGCTGCATTTTTGTAAGTTGTCCTGTATGCATCCATTTTCTTCATGTATGACTCTGTTTGCTCCCCAAACAGAGGATTTGGGGCTACAGGAAAATCCATGGCCTTTGACTGGGTATTCTGAGAGAGGCTGGTACATCTGAGCCAGGAAAATCTCCTCAGAGAAACCACAGTAGCCATGACTCCAGAGGACACGTCATCAGAGTCCACTGCAGCATGACTTTGGATGCCTCAATGCCATCCTTGACTATCTGGTCCAGGTCTTTAGCCAGCTGGGGTGGAGTAGCGTTAGCCATATCCAGGACAGATTCCCATCTGGACTTCTGGTAGCTGGCTACATATGCCATGTAGAAAGCTTGTCTAATCCCTAGAGAAGAAGCCAAATACTGCTTCTTAGCCATGGTGTCAATTTTCTGAGAGTCCTTCTCAGCAGGATGAGAAGCTAAGGGAATGCCAGCTTTGTTGCAGGCAGCAGCCTGGACAACTCCTACATGACTACAGTGGATATAGAGAAACTCTGTGCCACTGCCTGAGAGCATGTACCTCCTAGCCATCCTTTTATCGACATGGGGAACAGAGGTGGGCATCTGCAGAATCTTATTAGTCTGCTTTTTCACTGACTTGTGGAGAGGAATGGACAGTCTTTTGGATTCAGGGACATCCATCCTCTCAATGAAATCAGGCTCCTCCTCAGCTGCCTCTGGAGTAGGAAGCTGTAAGGTTTCAGCAAACTTTTTATAAAAAGAATAATGGGAGGAGGAGGATTCCCCAGGTTGCCTGGGAGGGGAGACAGAGTCTGGCCTATCCGGAGAAATATCAGGCTCAATGGGTTCCCCCAAGTCTTCCTCTTCTTCACCTTCATCCCACTTGAGTTCATAGTAAGTCTCTGGGTCATATGAACCAGGGGGAAACGAACCGGTAGATGACCGAACCGAGGTAGTGACAGTACTCTGTCTCAGTTCACCTGGTTTGGATTGTAAAGACAGAACAATCTTAATCGCTTTCGGTATTTCTTCCGCGGTTGGAGCCAGAAACTTTAGGCTCTGAACTGGCAGATTTTTGCTTTTTTGCTGGTACCGAAGCCTCAGTATCTGTTTTTCTTTTGGTCAAGGAGGTATCGCCCTGGTCAGAAGGCACCTCCTCCGATTCTTCTGCACCCTCAGGAGCTGAACTGGACCGGTCATTCGGGTCAGTGGATTTTTCGGCCATTCTTTCCTTCAGCCAGGCTAAATGCTTATCCAGTGTGTTAGGCCTTAGGGAAGTTTTTGCAAATTTGGCAGTCTGTTTTCAGGTGGTCAAACCCCAGACAACAGTGAACACACATGAGGTGGGGATCCGCCTTGGCAAACACCTCCCCACAATCTGTGCAGTGCTGAAACCCAGTGGGTCTGGTCTTTTTCTTGGGTTTCTCAGACATAATGCACTTTAAGCCAAAGTTACCCTTTGCTAGGTGGTCATGCCAGAGTAACTCATTTAGTTTTCGGTTAACAACCGGTTCAGTGGTCAATGGAAAAAAAGAAAACATTACTCACCGCAGTAATCTTCTTTCTTTCAAGGGGTCCTTTAGTATCAGTAACCTTTTTGCACTTAGCTGGCTAGGTACAACTGCCCCGGAGGTGTGCCTTTAAAAGATATTTAAATGAGCGTAGGGCCAAGCCAATCAAAAGACAGGAGGGGGTGTGAGCTGAGTGAGAGCTGTTGAATGCTTCAGAATTTTTTCAAGGAAAAACGAGCGCAAATGCCCTGAAAAAGAATCAACAGGATTCAAAAAACATGCAAATATCCACAAAAGTGGAAACAGAAACAACAGCAATACGAGCTAAATACTCATCAATAAGAAACTCCAAATTTGATAAAAGGTGACATAAGAGCCCTTCTTCGACAGGTGAACCGGGGAGGAAGGGTGGGAGCTTACTGATGCTAAAGGACCCCTTGGAAGAAAGAAGATTACTGCCGTAATTTTTTCTTCTTACCCCAGGAGCCCTTTAGCATCAGTAACTTTTTTGCAGACTACTCAGCAGTACCAAGTGGGAGGCGGGCAGAGAACCTACTTAGGAAAGAGGCTCTGCAGAACCACCCTGCCAAATTTGGCATCAGATCTGGTCTGCACATCCAAACTGTAGCGTTTCACAAAGGTGTGCACAGATTTCCAGGTAGCTGCTTTGCAGACATCCAGCAGGCGAATGTCCCTTGCTGCTGCAAGCGAGGTTGCAGTGCCCCTGGTGGAACGGGCCCTGAGCCCCAATGGAGGTTGTTGACCAGCTTTCTCATAGCAGAATCTAATACAAGAGATCAACCAACAAGAAATAGTTCTCTTGGTAGCTGGTCTTCCTCTGCCTACACCCCCATGGGTGAGGAACAGCTGAGTGAAGAGCCTCTGGACTGTCTAGTACGCTCTAGGTAGTGAAAGATGGCTCTTTTGACATCCAAGCTGTGGAGCTTTTGCTTGCCAGGAGTGGATGGCTCAGTAAAGAAGACAGGCAGAGTAATGGACTGGTTCAAGTGAAACTCTGAAACCACCTTTGGCAAGAATTTCCTATTTGTCCTGAGCTCAACTTTTTCATTGTGAGGGATGATGTAAATCAGCTCAGTGCACAGGGACTGTAGCTCTGAAATCCTACTGGCAGATGTAATGGCTACCAGGAAGATGATCTTCCAAGTTACAAACTTGAAGTGGGCCGTGGACATAGGCTCGAAAGGTGGATTCATGAGCCCATCTATGCAAAGGTTCAGGCTCCAAGGAGGAACAGGTTCCCTGGTTGGAGGCTGGAGGTGCAAGAGGCCTTTGAAAAACTGTTTAAAAATGTTGTGGGAAAAAATAATTTCTTCTTCTTTCCCACTGAAAGGTAGGCTGAAATTGCCGTCAGGTGTAGCTTGATTGAGGACGGTTTCAAACCTGACGCCTGTAGGTGTACCAGGTAGTCAAGCAGCTGAGGGTATGAAGCTGATAGGGGTTTGACATTTTCACTCTTGCACCAGAGGGAAAATCTTTTCCATTTGGCTGCATAAGTCTTCGGTTTTTCACCCATCCTCAGTATCTTAAGGACCTGTTCAAAGTATTGTGAGGATGGAAACTCTTAACTCCTCAACAACCAGGCCTTGAGGTGAAGATTGTGTATGTCTGGGTACTGAACTCCTGTCTGAGGAAGGGTCGGCAGGGAGGGAGTTGGAGGCAGGCGAATGGGCCTGTTGCAGGACATTGAGAGAAGGAGAGGGTACCAGGCTTGCCTGGGCCAGTCTGGAGCCACTAGGATCATCGATGCAGGCTGCTGTCTGAGTTTCAGCAAAACCCTGAATATCAGGGGAAAGGGAGGAAATGTGTATAGGAACCTCCCTGACCCGTCCAGGATCAGGGCATCCAGAGGAAGTGTTCCCGGAACTGGGGGACTGCAACAGTACTGAGGAAGCTGAAAATTGAGAGGAGAGGCAAACAGATCCATGTCTGGTGTGCCTCACCGTCTGAAGAAAAAATTACTCACCTTAGTAATGTTGTTTCTTCTAATGGAGTCTTGCTATATTACAGACATTAGCAGTTTGTTCCAGCTCTAGAACTGCCCCGGAGTGAAATGGTTAAAACCATTCCAAAATAGAATTTTGGCACGAGAGCAGCTCTATCTGTGTCATTTCAAACTTGAACTGTCAGATCTTTACGAGCCAAACTCACTAAGGTCTGTGTGGAAGCTGTAACTCACACTAGCCAAATGGCTACCTAAATAATAACAACCATTGATGGTCCCAACACCCAAGACTCAAGTCAGGGGACCAGAAATACTAACACCATTCTAATAATATGAAAATGGAACATAAGTATAATAAACACACACACGCTGCATACACACACACTCCCAAAGTCCCAAAGGGGACAAAATGCTAACAGGACATAAGTAGTGCCCACACTAAGTTGCCCGCACCCCACCAAGTAGAGGTTCTGAGAGGGGCAGGTTGGGGGGGAGGTTTATAATATAGCAAGACTCCATTAGAAGAAACAACATTACTAAGGTGAGTAATTTTTTCTTCAAACAACATGAAGTCTTGCTATATTATAGACATTAGCAGAATACACAGCAGTACCTCCATGGAGGAGGGGCAGAACCTACTTAGGAATAGACTCTGAAGAACAGTTGTTCCAAAGCTAGCATCTCTCCTGGCCTGGACATCCAGGGAGTAATGCTTGGTAAAAGTGTGTACCGCTTTTCCAAGTAGCAGCCTGGCAAATCTCTAATAAAGGGATATCTCTGGCAGCAGCTAGAGACGGTGGGGGGGGGGGGCTCTGCCCACTTTCTGATAACAAAATTAGATACAAGAGACAATCCACCTGGCTATTGATCTTAGTGGCAGGTTTGCCTTTCCCAGCTTCACCATAGGTAAGGAAAAGTTGGAGGGTTTCGAACCTGTGACCTTTGGTACGCTTATATAATAACTAAGAGCTCTTAACATCCAGGCTGTGCAACCTTCCTCACCAAGAGGAGTGATCAGTGAAAATACTGAAGGGAGATAGATTGATTAAGATGGAAATCTGAAACCACCTTAGGCAAAACTTCCTATTAGTCCTAAGGACTACCTTATCCCTGTGGAAAGAAATAAAGTCAGTCTCCACTGACAAGGCTTGCAATTCACTTATCGCCTGGCAGAAGTGATAGCTGCTAGAAAAACAGTTTTCCAAGTTAGGTACTTAAGCTCTGCAGAAGACAGAGGTTCAAAGGGTTGCATTAACTGGGCAATGCAAACATTAAGGTCCCAAGTAGGGCGCGGTTCCGAAAGGGAGGATTAGTATGAGTAATCCTTAAAAACTTGGAAAACACAGGATGAGAGGAAAGAGGGGATGACTTTCCTGCTGACACAAAAGCAGACACAGCTGCCAAATGAACTCTCAGGGTAGCTGGTCTGAGACCCAAGGAATTAAGATGTACCATGTAATCTAACAAAATGGGCAATTCAGCAGATTCTGGGGAAATATTTTTCCAGCACACCAAATGGAAAACCTTTTCCATTTAGAACTATAAGTAGCTCCTAGTGGAAGGCTTTCTGAAGCCTTTAGGATCTCAAGAACACCCTGAGAGAGGTGTAAATCAGCAACTCTAACTCCTCAAGAGCCAGGCCTTGAGGTTGAGGGATTTGAGGTCCGATACCAAACCTTCCCTGGGCACAAGTCAACAGATTGTGATTCCTGGGGAGGCACAGGGGAAGATGGACTGTCAGAGACAGAAGGAGTGGGTACCAGGGCTGCCTGGCCCAATCCGGGGCAATCAGAATCACCCTGCAAGGCTGAGATCTGATTTTGACTAGTACTTTGAATAGGAGAGGAAAGGGGGGAAAGCATAGAGGAACTTCCCTTCCAATCCAGAAGAAGGGCATCCAGGGGAACTGAGCCCAGCACTGGAGGCCTGCAACAGAACAGAGGAAGTTTGTGATTGTCTGGGGCTGCAAAAAGATCTATCTGAGGGATGCCCCACCTGGCAAAAACTATCCCCAGCACTTGAGGATCCAGGGACCATTCGTGGTGGCCCTGGGAAATCCCTGAGGGCATCCGCTAGGACATTGTCCTTCCCTGGAAGATGAACTGCTATGAGGGAAGTGTTCAGGAATAGGCCAGAGACCACAACTTATTGCCTCGGTGCACAAGGCCAAGACCGAAAGTCCCTCTTTGTTGATGTACCACATTGTTGTGGTGGTGTCTGTTCTGACTTGTATCACCTTGTCGTGGACAGATGCAGAAAAAGCTTGAAGAGCTAAAAGACAGCTCTGAGTTCCAGCAAATTGATGTGGAGCAGAGATTCCTGGGGACCAAACTCCTGAGTGGAAAGGTTGCCCATGTGGGCTCCCTAACCCAGAAGGGAAGCATCTGTAGTGAGAGTCAAGTCGTGAGAAGGGAAATGAAGGGACCCCACTCTTAATTGCTCTGATCCTGCCACCACTGGAGAGCCAGGATCAAGGTCTCGAGTCACTGGGACCAACTTGAAAGGGGTCTCTCTCTGAGACCAAAAGGTTCTCAAGTGAAACTGAATGTCTCTCATCTGAAATCTGGCTCCTGCACAACAGCTGTGGATGCAGCCATGTGCCCCAGGAGCTGCAGAGTGTCTTGCTGGTCGGAGACCTGCAGAGTGAAGGAAGAGGCCAGAGCCACTAAATTCTTACCCTTTCTGGGGGAAGAAAGGCTCTGGCTAGTTTTGTGTCCAATTCTGCCCCTATAAAGGTGAGTACCTGGACTGGTTCCAGAACCGACTTTGGTAGGTTTAGCAGAAAACCCAGGGAGGTGAGAAGCTGCTGGTGACCTGCAGGTGAGATTTTACCTGTTCTGGGACTGGCCTACAATGAGCCAGTCGCTCTAGATAGGGAAAACAGCAATCCTCTGCCTCCTTAAGTGGGCCACTGCCACTGCTAGACACTTTGTGAATACCCTTGGAGCAGAGGTAAGGCCGAAGGGCATTGCTCTGAACTGGTAATGACCTATGGGCAGTTCTAATCTGAGGTACTTTCGATGGGATCTTCTGATTAGGACATGGAAATAGGCATCCTTGAGGTCCAGGGAGGCTAGCCAGTCCCCTGGCCTTAGGGAAGGTAAAATCATTGCCAGAGTTACCATTTTGAACTTTGGTTTCAAAAGATGCTTGTTCAGATATCTGAGATCTAAAATCGGCCGCCATTCTCCTGTCTTTTTTGGGGTAAGGAAGTATCTGGAATACAGACCCCTGCCCTGATGCAGGGGAGGAACCCTTTCTACTGCTGAGAGCTAACAGGGATGAGACCTCTGTTTCCAGAGCGAGGGTCTCTGAAGCACTTGCAGGTAGAAAAGTCTGCTTCTCAACTTGGGAAACTTTTGAAGCTGAGAACCAGACCCTGGCTTACTACTCAGAACCCACTTGTCTGAGGTTAAGAAGCCCACCCTGACTGAAGTAAGCCAGCCTGCCCCCACTGGTACAGGAGATTGGCCCTGGGCACCCCATCAGGGTGCCTGTTTCGCAGGAGCTTTAGGCTGGGGTGGGAGCAGGTCTGCCCACCCCTCGCCTGCCCCTGCCTTCTGAAGAAGCCCTCTGAGCATAGGCAGAGGAGGCCTGAGTCTGGTAGAAAGGCCTGTGAAAAGGCCTACCTCTACCCCTGGGGCATGCCTTGAGGAGTGGCTTGTCGCCTCAGCCTGGGCACCTTGTAAGTAGTCCCATATTCATCCATCTTTCATGTAATTCTCTGTCTGCTCTCCAAACAGAGAATTTCCCACCACAGGAAAATCCATAGCCTTAGTCTGGGTATCCTGTGACAAACTAGTACACCTGAGCCAGGCCAACCTACTAAAAGCTACAGATGTGGCCATGACCCTAGAGGAAACATCATTAACATCCACAGCAGCATGAAACTGAACCTTAGAGGCTTCAATGCCATCAGCAGCCACCTGTTCTAGTTCACTAGCCAGCTGGCCATGGCCTGCTTTGGCCAATTGCATAACAGTATCCCATCTAGATTTCTGATACCTAGCTACATAAGCCATATAATTTGCTTGCCTGAGTCCCAGAGAGGCTGCCATATACTGTTTTTTCGCCATGGCATCAATCTTCCTGGAATCGTTGTCAGGAGGATGTGAAGCCAAGGGAATATTAGCTTTATCACAGGCAGCAGCCTGAACTACCCCAACATGACTGCATTGCTGAGAAAGGAATTCTGTATCAGGGCCTGACAATGTATACCTTCTGTCCATCTTTTTATCTACAGGAGGCACAGAATTAGGAGCTTTTAAAATTTTAATTGTTTGTTTCCTAAAAGACTTACGTAAAGGAATAGACAATCTCCTAGACTCTGGAATATCCATCATTTCTACAAAATCAGGCTCCTCTTGCTCATCCACAGCCTCTTCTAAAGGAAGCTGGAGGGTTTCAGCAACTTTTTTATAAAACATAAAATGAGATGGGGACTCAGACAGCATAGGGGGAGATTCTAAAGGTCTGTCTGGGGAGATGTCCTGTTCAATGGGCACACCCAGACTTTCCCAGCCACATTCATACTGTTCATAATCCTCCTCCCTCCTCTGGTTCATAAAATTCCTCAATATCATAATCCTGAACCACTGGGACCGGACAAACCGACCTTTACCAGATAGTGGTGGTTCGGACGGACTCTGAGACAGTGACTGGACAATTTGTATGGCTTTTGTTATCTCTGCAGCAGTTGGAGAAGGAATTTTGACCCAGACCTGCTGATTTTCTTGTTTTCTTTACTGGAATTGGTTCCTCAGAACCAGCTTTTCTTTTGCCCGAGGAAGTCTGGCCCTGGTCAGAGGGCACTCCCTCTGGTTCGGTTGGCACCGAACCGGGCTGGCCATCTGGGTCAGCGGACTTTTTGGCCTCTCGTTCCCTGAGCCTGCCCAATCTTTTTTCCAGGGTGGCTGCAGGGAAATTCTTACATACCTGGCAGTCTGACTGGCCAGCCTAACCAAAAACTTGCCCTTTTAACGGCAGTGCCAGGCAAGACACCCTTATCGGTTCCTAACCGTGTCACGGGTATTGGAAAAAACCGTAATAAATCCGTTTTTTTTAGAACCGATAAGAACCGGGAACCGCACTCAAAAATAGTAACTTTTAGTTTTAAATGAGTTTTAACTTCACTGATCGGTTCAAACCCAACCGATAACTTACAAGTTCCACACAGACAAAACCTTTATTTACTTACGGTTACCACAGATAGAGCTTGAACCGAACGGTTTTGCGGTTAAAATAAAACTACTCTTGGTTAAATCCAACCGAGAAAACACTTTTTAATCTGAGAAATGAACCGAGCAGAAGGAGAAATCTCCGGAGCGACTGTTCACTGAGACGGAGTAAAGAATCTGACAGTTCAAGTTTGAAATGACACAGATAGAGCTGCTCTCGTGCCAAAATTCTATTTTGGAATGGTTTTAACCATTTCACTCCGGGGCAGTTCTAGAGCTGGAACAAACTGCTAATGTCTATAATATAGCAAGATTTCATGTTGTTTGAACACTGTGGCTAGTACTTGCTTGTTCAGTGTCCATGCACTGTGACCTTGATTGATGCGGCTTAGGGCATCCGCCAGAGTACTGAGTTTTCCTGGGAGGTGAATAGCTGAGAGGCTGACTCCAAGGGAGAATGCTAGAGACCAGAGCTTCCAAACAGAGTATTCCTGATCTGGTACCACCCTGCTTGTTTATGTAGAACATTTCAGTGGTGTTGTCCGTTCGAATTTGAACCGCCTGCCCTTCTATGTTGGGAGCGAAAGCTTTGAGAGCTAGTAAGACTGCTCTGAGTTCCAAAATATTTATGTGCAACTGTGACTCTTCGGGAGTCCAGTTGCCGCTTACTGAGGCACTGTCTAAATGAGTTCCCCATCCCAAAAGGGAAGCATCTGTGGTTATCACCTTTGCAGGAAGAGGAGTTTGAAAGGGAACCCCTGCCTGCAAGTCTGCAGGGTTCTTCCACCACAGCAAGTTTTGGAGGAACTGCTCCGTCACAGGTATCAACTTTGAAAATGTGTTGTTTCTCTGAGACCAGCGATCTTTGAGGTAGGCTTGCAGGAATCTCATCCTGTACCTGACCCCTGGGACTACTGCAGTCATAGAGGCCATATGTCCCAGAAGTTTGAAGAAATGTCTGGCTAGTCTTAGCTGTCCCTGGGCGAAAGAATCTGCCACTAAAAGAAAACTGAATTCTTTCTTGTGGGAGGAAAGCATATCCCTTCTACGTGTCCAGCTGGGCCCCTATGAAGGTGAGCAGCTAGGTGGGTTCCAGGTGAGATTTCTTTAGATTTACCAGGAAACCCAGAGACTCCAGGGTGCATTCTGCGAGGGAAAGAGATTCCTTGACCTGGCAAGGAGACTTTGCTACTATGAGCCAGTCGTCCACATAGGGGTAGAGAGCGACACCCAGTCTCATGAGATGTGCTGCTACCACTGCAAGACACTTGGTAAAGACTCTCTGGGCCGAGGACAGGCTGAAGGGCATTGCGGTGAACTGATAGTGACCCGAAGGAAGTTTGAACCTGAGAAACTTCCTGTGAGATCTCCTCATGGGTATGTGGAAGTAGGCGTCCTTCAAGTCGAGGGAGGCTAGCCAGTCTCCCTGCTTTAAGAATTGTATGACCAGTGACAGAGTGACCATTTTGAATTTGGGTTTTTTCAAATGTTTGTTTAAATATCTGAGATCCAAGATAGGTCGCCACTCCTCAGTTTTCTTTTGTGTCAGAAAATACCTGGAGTAGAGGCCCTTGCCCTTCTCGTGGGTGGGGACACTCTCCACTGCTCGTAAAGCCAGAAGGTTTTGTACCTCCATTTCCAACAGCGGTATCTGTGTTGGGGACAGAGCTCTTGACACCTGGGTATGCTTGAGGTCTGGCAGCTGCTTGAACTGTAATGACAGACCCTTCTCCACTATCTCCAGCACCCACTTGTCCGACGTGATGAGGGACCAGTGCTGAAGACAGTGAGAGAGTCTGCTTCCAACTGGAAACAGGGAGGCGACCTGGACACTCACATCAGGACTCAGACTGAGAGGCAGATGGCTGGGTAGAGGTGGCTCTTCTTTGGCCCCTTCTGCCCCTGCCTCTCAAAGACCCCCTGTACTGGCTAAAGTCAGATTGGGGATAGGGATTGTAAGGCCTAGGAACAAAACTTCTGCCCCTACCGCCCCTGGGATGGGATCTCTGAGGGGTGGTGGGTTTAGGCTTGGATGAGTGACTCTGCCAGGAGGCCTTGTACTCTTCGACTTTTTTCATGTAGTCAGTGGTTCTGTAATCAAACAACATATTTTGATCACAGGGAAAATCCATGGTCTTGTTCTGATTGTCTGTGGTCAGACTGGCTGTTCTAAGCCAGGCGAAGAGTCTCAGAGAGATGGCATGGGCCATCGATCTAGAGGCTGCATCATTGTTGTCATCTGCCATGTGGAATTAGTACATAGCTTCCAGGGCAGTTTTTGACGTATCCACCAGCTCCTGCACCACAGAATCTGATCCGCTGTGGGCGCTAGCCTGGACAGATTTCCAAAGGGCTTTCTGATATTTGGCTGTGAATGCCATGTCAGAAGAAAGCCTGAGAAGCAGGGAAGCTGTGGCATACATTTTCTTTGCTATAATGTCAATTTTCTTGGAATCTCTGTCAGGGGGAGAAGGTGATAAGGGGACTCCAGCTTTCTCACAAGCTGCCTGCTGCACTATACTTTCGTGTCTAGGGTGTGCAGACAGGAACTCGGTACTGTTTTTAGACAATTTATATTTTCTCTCAAGCCGCTTATCAACCCCTAATACTGAAGTGGGGTGCTGAAGCACCTTCATGGTATTTTTTCTAAATGCATTATAGATAGGGACGACCAGGGTCTTTGAGGATGAAAGACCCTTCATCTCCCTATAATCTTCATCAACATTCTGGTTGGGCTCCTGCGTAGGGAGGTCCAGGGTATCCAGCGTATTTTGTATAAATGTAAACATAGCGGAAGGATCCTAGAGGTCACCCGGGGGATCCCCAAGGTGAGGGTCCGGGGACTTCCAAGGCTCAAGGCCCTCAAAATCCATGCCAGTGTCATCATAAAATTGATCATCATCTGTGTCACCCTCACAGTCTACATAACAGAGAACTGTGGAAGACTGCTTGCCAGCCCCAGTAAATAGAGGACCCATTTTTTGAAGGGTCTGAAACAGCTGCCATGCTTTTTCCATATCTTGCACTGATGGAAGAACCTGCGCAGTTTGTAAGTGTTTTGTTTTTTCTGTATGCTTTACGCTGCCTGTTGTCTCGCTATTGGCTTTCCTAGGAGCAACGGGAGCATATCTGTCTTGACAGTTTCTTTGTAGCCATTTCATCAGATACTTGATCAAGCTTCTTTTTCTCGTCACGCTTATTATTTTTCAATTTGTGAGGAACTTCATCTTTGGAAGCTTTATTTTTTGGCTGGGATCTGGAGGGTTCCTCAGCACCTCTGCTTTTGGTATGAGTACTTTTGAATAGTCCCTCGTCAGAAGCCTTTGATTTATCCGCAGCCATAATAATCAAAGGTTTGTCTGCTATGTTTGCCAATTTAAGCAAAGCAAACCTGTTCTGGACCTACAAATGGAGTGCAGGTTTCTGTGAAAATGCCACTGGCCAGTCCTGCCCCAGTTAATAAACTCTATTACTTGTGCCCTTTTTTTTTTTTGTTGTAAAACTGGGATCTATACCAGTGCCGATCTTAATAGAAACTCAGTAATACTCAACTGCGCACAGGTGGCTGCTGGACCCTTACAGACAGTCCTGACACAGATGATACCAAGGTCCAGTAATATAACAAAAAATGTTTCCTCGTAATTGCCAATCTAGAGAGAAAACCCCCAGGCACTATTTCAATTTGAATTCTACTGCAGGTGCCTCGCAGTAAACCCTGCGAGGTCTGAGGTAAAAAAACAAGGCAACTATCCCTAATTCGACGGTTCCCAAAAGAATTTGCCTCACAAATGAAGGAAACCATAGAAAATAAGCACCCGTGATAAAATTAGGCTTTAAACTAAATAGTCGCGGTAAAAATAAAGTCGAAATACACCATTGTGCTAATAAATAAAACATTTGCTCAGCGCTAATGAAAAAGTAAAACTTTCACTCAGTACACTAAAGGAAATAATTTATGAGGAAAACTTTACCCAGATAAGCACTAAGAGATTGTCAACAAGGAAAGTTGGGAGACATCTCAGAGGCAATATTGTTCAGTCCAGCGGAGAAAAAATTCTGAAGCATTCAACAGCTCTCACTCAGCTCACACCCCCTCCTGTCTTTTGATTGGATGGGCCCTACGCTCATTTAAATCTCTCTTAAAGGCACACTTCTGGGGCAGCTGCACCTAGCCAGCTAAGTGCAAAAAAGTTACTGATGCTAAAAGACTGCTGGGGTAAGAACGATGAAAACTCTGTTATGTTTTTAAACCGAAAATCGCTGGATCCCAAACAAATACTGAAACTTTAACAATTTAATTCAAGAAATAATCAAATTAGCGCTCTCTTGGTTACACGACCAAAAAAGGACCGGAGACTTACCAAATGGAGATTTAATCTAATCTAGTATAACCTGTACCGCAGACAGAGATCCGAAGAACCAAAAAACAAAAAGCGGTTGAATAACCAACGAAAATACACCACTCTGAACCGAAGCGAATGAGGAGAAATCTCCGAAGCGACTTCACAGGCAGGCGGAGTAAAGATTCTGACTGTTACACAGAATGTACCAGGGATAGGGGTTTGAAAACCGAGCTCAACGATCTATGCATTTGCATAGAGTTAACTCTTTCTTCTCCGGGGCAGTTGAACTGGAAGGGCTAACTGCGTATAGTCAGAATACACCAAGACTTCATGTTGTTTGAAAGCAAAAGCTGTCTGATTTCCTGTAAAAATAAAACACTACAGCTAAAGCCACTGCTGTAAATTAGAAATGAGTGGTTTCTAGACAAATTTTGTGAGAAAATAAAACGTGGACAGCTAGGGTATTCTCCAGTTCCTGGAAATCTATCATCAACCAGAGAAACCCATACACTTAAAAATAACACCCTAACACAGAGTATCGAAAAACGTAACCAACTACTAATAATTTACCTTTTTTTTTTTTAAATACTTAGAAACATAACCATCTGGAGAACTAGAGATACCAGAGCTGACTTCAGGGCGATTGCTCTCTTCAGGCAGAGGAAACAAATTTGAGCAATTGCCAGAGTGGCGCGTGAATGCAGAGTCTGAACTTGCATTCTTTTTTTTTTTGGTGCAGGCCCCCACCACTACCGAGGAGCTCAGCCCCCGCACCACCCATCCCGTAATCAGCCTCCCAGGACTAACCTTAGGTGGCAATCCACTCCCAGGCTTGCCCCTAGGTCAGGGACCTCCCCTATGGAAGCTGAACAGAGTAAATCCTGACTTACCCCACAGAGCCATGGGAGCAGGAGCCACCCAACGGAATTCACAAGGTTCGGTTGCCAGCCAAGAGCCACGGGCAAGTGAAGTGGGACAGAGTGGGGCATCATATGTGAGGGCTGGCATTTTTGACATTCTAAACCCACTTATGTGAGGCGTGGCATGCAATGACATAGCAGCGCCAAAGTGCCAACATCTGACATGCCTCCCACTATCTCGGCACCGGCAATGTCTTCCCCTCAGTCTCCACCAGAGGTCAGGCATGCACCGGATGCTCGCCCAGCAGAGAGCAGTCCTTCGGACGCTCAATCCTCCTCCCCCTGGCTGACCCTCCGACTCCCTGGGTCCATTCCCGAACACGAGAAGCCAGTGTCGCAAGTGGAATTCCAACCTCTGCCCCAGCAGGCTGTCACTGAACTTGCATTCTAACATTCTATTATTTGAATAAGGGTCTGCCTCTGGGGCATCACTCTGCATGGAGACAGGTGATTAAAGTGTAAACACTGAGGGATTCCTGTGGTTAGAAAATGTTGAAGGTAAACCAGTCAGATGAGGTGTTCCTCAGATGCGCTGCTGCCCATTGCACACTATGAATCATTGGAACACTCGATGCCCCAGCATTCCGTGCTGCTATATTCCCCTTTGATAATTTATTGTATTTTGTTGTAAACCTTTGCTGCATGGTATGTGGTATACACTGTACTCTATACTGGCAAGCTATGGTGAGTAATCTTAAGAGTTATACGACTTATAATGACAAACCTTTGTATTGTTTATGTACTGTATGTCTTTCCTTTTCTGTACTTGTTTTGCATAAAATTCAATAGAATATTTTAATTAAAAAAAATCCATTACATATTCCTAATGTCAGTGATGGTTAAAAATTTGCCCTTAAGCTCTGGCTTAGTGACCAGTCCATCCTATTTAATGAATGGCATACAATGAATGATTCTTCTCTAGAAAAAACGTCATACAGTCTTAGCACTAACTCGACAGACTTTGAGAAAAGATGGATGCCCCAAATGAATAGGTTTACAATAGGTTAATGATACCGCATAACCATTTCCATGACAGTACAGTGATTGTACTGATGTTCTAGTCATGCAGCAGAAAAATACACCCATGCCAACAAGCTCCTTATGCGTTTAATGGAATATGTAAATGTATACAAAATACATTTTTCTTTCTTATTAGAATACATAAATGTATGTATTTAGTGCTTTTTCACATTACCATAATGTTGAGATAATTGAATACACTTGGCTGTTCTGTACCTCTGTCTAATTGTTAAGTGACATTCTGCTTTTACCGGTACCTGTTTTTCAATATCTGAAATGTAATACATTAAGGGGGGGGGAGCTAGAGCTGTACGAGTGAACCCCTGGTCGGGGTGCACAGTACCCATATTGTAAGTAATTCCTATTTTAAATGTGGAGGGACAAAGAAAATAGTTATGTTTAAAATATTTGTGAGGTTCTTCCTACTTTGCAGAACCGCAAAATGCGCTATTCTTGTTTCTCATAGCACTCAGACCAAGAATAACAGTGTTTATTTACTTATTGGATAATGGAATACTCTCTATAGTTGGATGTGCTCTACTGTGAAGCATCTTGAGCTTTAGGGATAAGGGGCTGTACAGAAAAATTGCCTTGCCATTTTTTTTCAACTTCAAGGCCATCAGCCTCTTCAGTTTTGGTCAGAGAAACTGATCCATTAGTTGGCCTGCAGAGGGCAAGCAATCAACGCACAGGGTGCTGGAAAAGAGTCTACATTTTATTCAGTCTCACAGGCAACCAGTGAGAATGTTGCAACTTGTGAAGACTGACATGTTTCAATGCTGCTGTTGGAATAAACAATACATGCTTACAAAGAAAAATGTCATTTTCTGAAACCTCCCCAACCCCCACCCAAAGTCTTAGCCCCGATTAGACTTTTCATAATTAAAAAACACTTTTTTTTCTGCAGTACTACATACTTTATCCTAACTCTGCAAGCAGCGCGATCAGGAAACATGGCAGGTGCTGTGCGGTGCCATTTCAGGTTACACTGTGGCTCCGCACTGCCACTCGTTTGTATTGAAAAGCATACAAGCAAGTTGTGTGGAGCCGCAATGTCACCTGAAATGGCACCACGCAGCACCCGCCATGTTTCCATATCGCGCTACTTACCCTGTTAGAATAAAGTAAATAGTACTGCAGAAAGAACAGGTTACTCACCTGTAACAGTAGTTCTAGGAGTGGTATATGTTGTTCATCCACACTCTTTGGTATGTCCCCTTCCACTTTAAATCTTGCCAGAAGTCTTCAAGCTGGCTCCTCCCACCCACCCGGGTGGTGTATATACCTTGGCTTCACCCCATGATGCCAAATCTTAGCCCGCTGGAAGCCAGGTTTGTACGTCCGCAGCCAGGGAGGTCCAGTAGGTTCGTGTGGATGAACAACATATACTACTACTAGAACTACAGTCACAGGTGAGTAACCTGTTTTTCAAGGATCATGGATATATTGTTCATCCACACTCTTTGGCAGACTCCCAGCAGTTCTCCAGGAGGAGGGAGGCAAGGTGCACACCCCCTACTTAGGGAACAGAGATTGGAGAGTTGAGGCCCCAAAACCAGCATCCCGGCATGACTCAAGGTCGATGTGGTAATGGGTAATAAGAAAAAAATACTTACCAAAGTAATGTTGTTTCTTCTAATGGAGTCTTGCTGTATTCTGACTATATGCAGTTAGCCCCAGCATCTGAACTGCTCCGGAGAGTAAAGGGTTAACTCTATACCAAAGCATAGAACGTTGAGCTCGAGCTCGGTTTTCAAACCTCTGTCTGTGGTACTCTGAAGTGTCACCATCAGATTCTTACGAGCACTAAACTAACTTAATAAGTAGAAATTGTTTCTAAAATTTTTATGCCAAAGGGCAATAAACTGATTTTTAAGGTGAAAAGACTCAAGTCGAGAACCCCAAAAAGAATCTAAACAGGTAGTGAAACAACCAAAATATTCATAATAAAAAACAGAAAAACCCTTAATAAGATAAAACATGCCCAGTACACCTCTGGGGTGCAGCATTGTGCCTGCCAGACCACATCCCCAAACTATTAGGTTCCAGGAGGGGAGGCAGGGAGGGAGGTCAGAATACAGCAAGACTCCATTAGAAGAAACATTACATTGGTGAGTAATTTTTTCTTCAAACAACATGAAGTCTTGCTGTATTCTGACTATAAGCAGACTACCAAGCAGTACGCTCTCGGAGGAAGGAGTCACAGAACCTACTCTGGGAACAGGCTCTGCAGCACAGCTGTGCCAAACCTAGCATCACTTCTAGACTGAATATCCAGAGAGTAATAATGCTTGGTAAATGTATGAACAGTTTTCCAGGTGCCTGCTTTACAAATTTCCACTAAAGGTATATCTCTAGCTGCTGCGACCGAAGCAGCTGTACCTCTGGTAGAATGAGCCCTCAGGCCTGAGGGAGGCTCTTTCCCAAGCTCTGAATAGCAGAACTGGACACAGGAGACAATTAATTCACCTGGCAATTGTTCTCTTGGCGGCAGGTTTGCCCTTTCCCACTTCTCCATAAGTGAGAAACAACTGAACAGTCATTCCTCTGGGCCTTAGTATACTCCACATAGTAACTAAGAGCCCTCTTTACATCAAGACTGTGTAATCTTTTCTCCCCAGAGGAAGAATGGTCAGTGAAAAAATACAGGCAATGACACAGACTGATTCAAATGAAAGTCTGATACCACCTTGGGAAGAAACTTTCTGTTGGTTTGAAGGACCACCTTATCCCTGTGAAAAGAAATGAAATTAGGTTCCACTGATAAAGCCTGTAATTCACGGATTCACCTGGCAGAAGTAATGGCTACCAGGAATACAGTTTTCCAAGTCAAGTATTTCAGCTCATCTGAGGATAAAGGCTCAAAAGGGGGCTGCATAAGCTGTGCAATACAGATATTCAGGTCCCAAGAAGGAGTAGGCTCCCTAAGGGGAGGATTAACATGTACTAAACCCTTGAACATTTTCTTGAAAACTGGATGATAAGCTAGGGAACAGCCCTTACCAGCAGAAAGAAAGGCAGGCACAGCTGCCAAATGTACCTTGAGAGTAGTAGGCTGGAGGCCTAAACTGTTAAGATGCACCAAATAGTCCAATACAGTGGCAATGTCAGCCAGCTCTGGTTGGACATGCTTCTGGGAGCACCAAAGACCAAATTTTTTCCATTTGGAGTTGTACGTCTTTCTAATAGCAGGATTCCTGCTAACCTTTAAAATGTCCAAGACTGATTGAGAAAGGTGTAGGCTTGCATATTCGAGCTCTTCAAGAGCCAGGCGTTGAGCCCGAGAGTCTGATGGTTCGGGTAAAGGATCCTCCCCTGTGAGGAGGTAAGGAGACTGACTGTCTGGGAAGACACAGAGGTATTATTATAGACAGTGACAAGAGAAGGGGGTACCAAGGCTGTCTGGTCCAGTCTGGAGCCACTAGAATCACCTTGCAAGGCTGAGACGTGATCTTGATCAGGACCCTATATCAGAGGAAAAGGAGGAAATGCATACAGAGACCTGCTTGTCCAATTCAACAAGAGAGCATCCTGAGGGACAGAGCCCATAAAAGGCGGTCTGCAGCAAAAGAGAGGAAGTTGGTGATTGTACGGGGCTGCAAAGAGATCTATTTCTGGAGTGCCCCACCTTTTGAAAATGACCTGAAGAATTAGGGGATTCAGGGTCCATTCATGGTGACTCTGAGAAATCCAGCTGAGAGCATCTGCTAAAATGTAATCCTTCCCTGGGAGATGCACAGCCATCATGGAAGCCTGAAGGGAATAGGCTAGAGACCATATCTTCATGGCCTCTGTGCACAAGGCCGAGAACCGAGTGCCTCCCTGCTTGTTGATGTACCACATGGTTGTGGTATTGTCTTTCCTGATCTGCACCACTTTCCCCTGAACAGCAGCTGATAATGTCTGAAGTGCTAGAAAGACGGCTCTTAGTTCGAGAACGTTTACGTGTAGGAGACACTCCTGGTGCGACCAGGTCCCCTGGGCTGTAAGCTGATCTAGATGAGCCCCTCAACCTAGTAGAGAGGCATTTGTGGTGAGAATCACTGAAGGAGCCTGACTGATAAATGGGACACCTTGTCGAACATTGTATTCCTCCAGCCACCACTGGAGGGCCTGAACTAAAGTTTGAGACACTGGAACCAATTTGGAGAGGGGGCATTTTTTCTGAGACCAATAAGATCTGAGATGAAATTGAATATCTCTCATCTGAAACCTTGCTCCCTGGACCACAGCTGTGGATGCTGCCATGTGACCCAGCAACTGTACAAAGTGTCTTGCTGGATGAGAAATTAGAGGATGAAAAGAGGAAGCCAGAGTGACAAGGGACTGAACCCTTGAGAGAGGGAGAAATACTCTTGCCAAAATAGTGCCTAGTTCCACCCCTATGAAAGTGAGAAGCTGGGCTGGTTCCAGAACAGACTTTTCTAGGTTCAGAATGAAGCCCAAGGAGTCTAGAAGCTTTTAAGTGACCTCTAAGGCTTACCTGACTTGGTCTGAGGACTGGCCCACTAGGAGCCAGTCGTCCAATTATGGCAACAGAAGGATACCCTGTCTCCTAAGGAATGCCACCACTACTGCAAGACACCTGGTGAACACCCTTGGAGCAGATGTTAGGCCGAAGGGCATAGCTTTGAATTGGTAATGGCCTGAGGGCAACTTGAACCTGAGGTACTTTCTGTGGGAATGTCCGATAGGTAAGTGGAATTAGGCATCCTTGAGATCCAGATAGGCTAGCCAGTCTCCTGGTCTCAGAGAGGGAAGAATTACTCCAAGGGTCACCATCTTGAATTTTGGTTTTGTTAAATGTTTGTTCAGGTATCTTAAATCTAGGATGGGTCGCCACTCCCGTCCTTTTTGGGGGTAAGGAAGTATCTGGAATACAGTCCTTTTCCCCTGTGACAAAGAGGTACCTTCTCTACTGCTTGCAGAAGCAGAAGAAAGGAGACTTCTGCCTCTAAGGCCTCTGTCTCCAAGGGAGAGGGAGGACTGAAGGACCTTGCTCTCATTTATGAGAACCTTTTGAAACTGAAAGCAAGTCCTTGGCTCAATACTTCCAGGACCCATTTGTCTGAAGTAATAGACTCCCAGGCCTGGGAGTAGTGAGCCAACCTGCCCCCTACTGGAACTGGGGAGGTGACCCTGACCAACACCTCAGGGTGTCTGTTTGGCAGGGGACTTGGATTGCGTGGATGATGGGGTCCTGGTCATCTCACGCCTGCCTCTTCCCCTAAAGAATCCCCTCTGCTGGAAAGAAGAGGAGGATGCCTGAGCTTGGTAGAAAGGCCTTTGAAAAGGCCTGCCCCTGCCAGCCCTAAACTGCTGCCTCTGAGGAGTGGCCTGCTTTTCCTTGGCTGCAGCACTCCTATAGGTGGTCCTATATTCATCCATCTTCTTCATGTAGTTCTCTGCTCACCAAACAAAGAATTACCAGTTACAGGAAAATCCACGGCTTTAGTCTGGGTATCCTGTGAAAGACTGGTACATTTAAGCCAAGCAAACCTCCTCATGGAGATAGATGTAGTCATGACTCTAGAATGCACATCATTCGAGTCCACAGCAGCATGAAATTGCATTTTGGATGCCTCTATACCATTTACAACCACCTGCTCCAGCTCCTTGGCCAGCTGGGGAGGGGCATTCTTAGCCAGCTCCAGAACAGTATCCCACATAGACTTCTGGTACCTGGCTGTATATGCCATGTAATTTGATTGTCTGAGCCCCAAAAAGGATGCCAAGTACTGCTTCTTAGCCATGGCATCCACGTTCCTAGAATCCTTATCTGGGGGGTGAGATACCAGGGGAATATTAGCCTTGTCACAGGCTGTAGCTTGCACTACCCCAACATGTTTGCAATGTGCTGAAAGGAATTCCGTGCCCAGGACCTAAGGCATACCTCCTGTCCATTCTTTTATCCACAGGAGGAATGGATGTGGGAAATTGCATGATTTTCTTTGTTTCCCCAGGGATTTATGCAAAGGGATAGACACTCTCTTTAACTCTGGAACATCCATCATTTCCACATAATCAGGTTCCTCCTGATCAGCCTCTTCCATAGGAAGCTGAAGAGTCTCAGCCACCTTCTTGTAAAACAAGAATAAGGAGGGGGGACTCAGAAAGCCTGGGAGGGAAAACATTGGAAGGCCTGTCTGGGGAGATGTCAGGCTCTACTGGCTCATCTAGGCCTACAAGAAAAAAAATACTCACCATAGTAATCTTGTTTCTTCAAATGGATCACTCATTTTGATTAAACAAATGCAGTCAGCCTCCTGTGTTGGACCACCCGGAGAGATGGAATTATATACAAATGATGGAACTCTCAATGGGCTCATGCCACTTTCAAACCGCTGCCCTAGCAACTGTTGCACTCTGAGTGCTTCAGATTCTTATGTAGCCTAAACTGGGTGTAAGACCCATTAACTATGATACTATTTATATCTATAATAATTTTTGTCCTCTCAGGTCAAAAAAATCCCAATAAATATATTTAAAAAAACTTAAGACCACAAGGGAACCAACTGGTTAACAAAAAGGTGAGTCTCTAACTTAATCTACAGTGCCTTCAGAAAGTATTCACCCCCTTGGATTTTGTCACATTTTGTGATGTTGCAAACTCAAATTAAAATACATTTATATGGGATTTTTTTTGTCACGTATCTACACAAATTATAATGTCAAAGTGGAATGAAACTTCTGGAATTTTTTGTACATGTAATTTAACATAAAAACCTGAAATGTCTTGATTTGATAAGTATTCACCCCCATTGCTATGACACTCCAAATTGCGCTCAGGTGCATACAATTTCCTTGTGAGATCACTCTAAAACTTGAATGGAGTCCACCTGTGGTCAGTTCAAATGGCTGACATGATTTCAGAGGAAATGCACCTGTCTATATAAGGTCCCACTGTTGACAGTGCATGTCAGAGCAGAAACTCTACCATGAAGACCAAGGAGCTGTCAGTAGAACTCCGTGATGGAATTGTGAGGAGGAATAGATCTGGGGAGCGGTATAAAAACATTGTGTTGAAAGTTCCCAGGAGCACAGTCAAGTCCATCATTAGGAAATGGAAAGATTACGGAACCACCCAGACTCTTCCTAGAGCAGGCCGTCCTCCCAAACTGAGCAACCGGGCAAGAAGGACCTTGGTCAGGGAAGTGACCAAGAACCCAATGACCACCCTGACAGAACTACAGAGTTCCATGGCTGAGATGGGAGAACCTGTCCAGAGGACAACAATCTCTGCAGCGCTTCACAAATGTAGCCTCTATGGGATAGTGGCTAGACGGAAGCCACTCCTGAGACAAGGCCACATAATAGCATGCCTGGAGTTTGCAAGAAAGCACGTGGCAGACTCTGAGACCATGTGGCAAAAGACTCTCTGGTCTGATGAAACAAAAATTGAACTCTTTGGCCTGAATGCAAAGCGCTATGCCTGGCACAAACCGAACACAGCTCATCACCCATGTAACACCATCTCTACCAAGAAGCATGGTGGTGGCAGCATCATGTTATGGGGATGCTTTTCAGTGGCAGGGACTGGGGCACTTGTCAGGATAGAGGGAACAATAAATGGAGCCAAATACAGGCACATCCTTGAGGAGAACCTGCATCAGTCTGCAATAGACCTTGGACTGGGGTGAAGATTTACGTTCCAACAGGACAACGACCCCAAGCATACAGCCAAAGCAACACTGGAGTGGCTTCAGAACAAGAAGGTGAATGTCCTTGAGTGGCCCAGCCAAAGCCCAGACTTGAATCCCATTGAGAATCTGTGGAAAGCCTTACAGATTGCAGTTCACCGACGCTCCCCATCCAACTTGACAGAGCTTGAGCAAATCTGCAAGGAAGAATGGGCGAAAATCCCCATATCTAGATGTGCAAAGCTGATACAGACATACCCAAGAAGACTCAAAGCTGTAATTGCTGCCAAAGGCGCTTCTACAAAGTATTGACTCGGGGGGGTGAATACTCAAATAAACAAGATATTTCAGCTTTAATGTTTCATAAATGTTTGTTACACAATAAAAATATTTTGGCCCCTTTAAATTGTTGCGTATGCTGTGTGAATCAAGGTGGGAAAAAATAATTTCAATGCATTACAAATTCTGGTAGTAACACAACAAAATGTGACAAAATCCAAGGGGGTGAATACTTTCTGAAGGCACTGTATATGGAAAAATATCCTAAAACAGGGATGCAGAATAACGTTCATAGTTTTTTTTAGTAGGGGAGGCAGGGCGGGTGCTTTAATCATAATGACTGATCTCTTTGAAGAAACAAGATTACTATGGTGAGTAATTTTTTTCTTCTAACCCCAGGAATCACTCATGATGATTAAACAAATGCAGACTACCAAGCAGTACCTTTGGAGGTTGGGCAGAAAACCTATTTAGGAAACAGGTTCTGTAGCACAGCTGTACCAAACCTGGCATCACTTCTGGACTGCAGATACAGGCTGTAATGCTTTGTGAAGATGTGTACTGTTTTCCATGTAGCTGCTTTGCAGATTTCCAAGAGTGGAATATCCATTGAAGCTGCCACTGAAGCAGCTGTACCCCAGGAGGAGTGTGCTCTGAGGCCCAGGGGAGCCTGTTTACCCACTTTACTATAGCAAAACTGAATACATGCCACTATCCAACGAGCAATTGTCCATTTTGTGGCAGGTCTACCCTTACCTACCTCTCTATAGGTAAGAAAAAGCTGTGTCTGGCCTGGTCTGTAAGACTTAGTTCTGTCAATATAGTGGCTAAGTGCCCTTTTGACACCAAGGGAGTGGAGCCTCCTTTCTGGAGAACTGGAGTTCTCTTTGAGGAAGACAGGTAAAGCGATGGATTGACTTAAATGGAAATCAGACACCACTTTGGGAAGAAATGTTCTATTGGTCCTGAGGACCACTTTGTCCCTGTGGAATGAGATGTAATCTACATCCGTACACAGGGCTTGTAACTCACAAATTATTCTGGCTGAAGTAATAGCAACCAAAAACACAGTTTTCCAAGTGATATACTTCAAATCTGCTGTTGCCATCGGTTCAAATGGGGCATCCATGAGCTTGGCAACGCAGATAATCAGATTCCAGGCCGAAACTAGTTCCCTCAAGGGAGGGTACAAGAGGTTAAGGCCTTTAAAATATTTCCTAAAGACTGGATGAGAGGCCATGGGCCTCTCCTTACCTGCTGACAGGTAAGCTGAAACCGAAGCCAAATGAACCTTGAGCGTGGAAGGCTTCAGAGCTATAGAATGCAGGTGTGTCAGGTAACTCAAGAGAATGGCAAGGTCAGCTCTGGATGGGTCGATACTCTTTCCTGCACACCATATGGAAAACCTTTTCCATTTGGCAGAATATGTCTTTTTAGTGGAACGTTTCCTGGAACCCCTAAGTACTGCCCAAACTTGTTCTGACAGTTTAAGATCTGCATACTCTAAGTCCTCAAGAGCCAGGCCTTGAGCCTTAGTGATTTCAGGTTGGAGTACAGTATCCTGCCCTGAGAGGAAGTCAGCAGGTTGTGCTTCCTGGGCAGATGAATTGCAGGTACCACTGATAGAGCCAACAGAAGTGAATACCAGTGCTGCCTCGCCCAATCTGGTGCCACCAGTATCATTGTTGCTGATTGGGACCTCAATTTCAGTAGGGTCCTGAATATCAGAGGAAAAGGAGGGAAGGCATAGAGAAACTTCCCTGTCCAATCCAGTGCCAACGCATCCAATGGTAATGTGCTCCTGAGAGGAGGCCTGCAGCAATATGTTGATAGCTGGTGATTTTCTGCCGAGGCGAAGAGATCCATCTCTGGAATGCCCCAACGCCTGAAAATCGAACTGAGAATTTGAGGATTCAGATACCACTCGTGGTGATCCTGACTTATCCTGCTGAGGGAGTCTGCCAGTACATTGTCCTTTCCTGGAAGATGTATGGCTGAAAGGGATACCTTCATGGAGTAGGCCAGGGACCACAGCCTCATTGCTTCTGTGCACAGTGGGGCTGACCTGGTTCCTCCTGGTTTGCTGATGTAATACATAGCATTGTTGTTGTCTGTTCTGACCTGCACCACTTTGTTTTGAAGATGTGGAGCAAATGCCTGCAAGTCTAGGTACACTGCTCTGAGCTCCAGAAGATTTATGTGCAACGTGGATTCTTGAGTAGACCATGTCCACTTGCTGTATAATCCAACATGTGTGCTCCCCAACCCAGAAGGGATGCATCTGTTGTAAGAACCAAGGAAGGTTGTTCCTTTGTAAAAGGAACCCCTACCCGAAGGTTTTGTTCGCCCAGCCACCACTGCAGTGCCTGTAAGAGAGTGTGGGTGACTGGAACCAGCTTGGACAGAGGATCTGTCCTCTGTGACCAGTACTGTAGGTATAACTGAATGTCCCTCATTTGGAATCTGGAACCTAGTACCACTGCGGTGGCAGCTGCCATGTGGCCCAAGAGCCTGAGGAAGTCTCTGGCTGGTTTGGGTTTTCCTGGTACAAATGAGCTTGTGATTCGTAAAATACTGTTTACCCTGTCCTGTGGCAAGAAAGCTCTGCCCTGACTGGTGTTCAGGTCTGTTCCAATGAACCTGAGAACCTGAACTGGTACTTGCTGAGACTTCTGCTTGTTTAGGAAGAAACCCAGGGATTCCAGAGTAGACTTTGTTAGTGCCAAGGCCTGCTCTGCCAGATGTAGAGATGGACCCACCACTAACCAGTCGTCCAGGTAGGGAAAGACTGATACTCCCTGTTTTCTCAGAAACTCCACTACCACGGCCAGACACTTTGTGAATGCCCTTGGTACAGAAGTCAGGCCCAAAGGAAGGGCTACAAACTGATAATGGCCTGAGGCCAGTCTGAACCTCAGAAACTTTCTGTGAGAAGGTCTGATGGGGATGTGAAAATAAGTGTCCTTTAAATCTAGGGAGGCTAGCTAGTCTCCCTTTTGTAAAATGGGAATGATCAGAGCAAGAGTGACCATTTTGAATTTTGGTTTCAGAATATGTCTGTTTAGAAGCCTTAAATCCAGGATAGGTCACCAATCCCCCTTTTTCTTCTTTGTTAGGAAGTATCTGGAGTAGAAGCCTTTGCCCCATTGGTTTAGGGGCAAAGGCTCCACTGCCTTGATAGCCAGCAGATGTTTTACTTCTGCCTCCAGTAGTATCCTGTCTGCAGAAGTGACTGGTGCAAATGTTCTTGCTTTCAGCTTGGGGAGAGATTTGAAGCCAACTGCCAAACCCTGGCTCACCACTTCCAGGACCCACTTGTCTGTGGTGATGGTATACCAATCCTGGAGAAAATGAGCCAGTCTGCCACCCACTGGTGGATTTTTGGCAGGGGATGCGACCTGTACTAGCCCATCAGGGATTCTGAGTGGGCTGTGCCCAAGTCACTGGGGAGGGACAGGCTCTCCTCATGGCTCTCCTGCCTCTTCCTCGGAAATATCCTCTAGGCTGTTTTTGCAGCTGAGAGGCCTGATCTTGGAAAAAAAGGTCTGGAGCAGGATCCCCTACCCCTGCCTCCCCTGGTCTGGGGCCTATAAGATGAGGAAAGCCTATTCTTAGAATTGCTTCTATAGGTGGCCTTATAATCTTCTACCTTCTTCATACAGGCCTCTGTCTTATCCCCAAAAGGGAATTTTTCTCGAAAGGAAAGTCCATCGCCTTGGCCTGGGTGTCCAGGGTAAGGTTTGTGGCCCTGAGCCAGGCAAATCTTCTAAGGGAGACAGATAGTGCCATCAACCTGGCTGCAGAGTCATTAGTGTTCACAGCCCTGTAAAACTGGTATTTTGTGGCATCTAAAGCAGCCCTTGCTGTATCTTGCAAGTCCACTGCCACCTCACCAGGCACTTTGTCAGCCAGAGCTAACACTGCATTCCAGAGTGCCTTCTGATATTGCACTGCATAGGCCATGTAATTGGCCTGTCTAAGAATGAGGGAAGCAGCCATAGACCCTTTCTTTCCCATTGTGTCCATCTTCTGAGAATCCTTATCTGGAGGATGGGTAGCCAGGGGAATCCTGGCTTTGTCACAAGCAGCAGCCTGCACAACCCCTTCAGGGTCAGGGTGGCTGAACAGAAAATCAGCTGTCGTTCTATCAAGCTGATATTTCTTATCAGCTTTTTTATCAACTCCTGGAATAGAATTGAGAGTTTGGAATACTTGCATTGCTGCCTTTTTTAAGGACTTATGCATAGGCAGTAATAAACGTTTTGTTGGGGCTAACCCCATGTCCAGGAATTCTGCTTCCTCCACTTCCTCCTCTGTCTCCTGCAGAGGGAGGTTAAGTGTTTCTACCATGCTTTTGACAAAAGCATAGTATGAGGAATAAACCTCCGGGCCCCTGGGGGAGAACCGAACTCCTGTTCTGGAGAAACCTCAAGGTGTATCTGTTCCTCCTCGAAATCATCGTCCTCCTCCTCAGGAAAAGAAGCCTGTTGCTCCTGAGAGGGTGGAACCGGTACAGGAACCGGGGCAGTCAGTACTGGAACCGGGACTGCAGCTTACAGTGCTTGCAAGACCTGTAAAGCCTTGGCAATGTCCTCAGCCGAGGGCATACCTGTTTTGTCAGCTGGGAGCTCCTTAGCCTTCTCGGCCGGAGGTGCAGCAACATGCTTCTCCTTACATTTTTTCTTCAGTGGCACAGGTTCAGTCCCTGACTCCACTGGCCTTTTTGTCTTACCCTGCTCAACTTTATCTGATCCTTTATCAGGATCCTTAGCTTTACCTCCATCCTTTCTTGCACCAGAGGTAGAGGAACTAGTTTCACCAGTACTAGCAGAAGCAGAGGCCATCTCTTCTAATATTTTTTTTAAGAGTTTTTAGGGAAAAAAGTTTTACAAATGTCACAATTTGCAAAAATATGGCTAGTACCCAGACAAAAAATATATAATGAATGCCTGTCTGCTTTGGCTATTATCTGACCACAAGACTCACACAATTTAAAGCCAGCGGGTCCTGTGCATTTTTTAGGTTTAACAACAGGAGCCCTTGACATTGAGCAGGAATCGTTGAAGAAAAAACACTGAATTACCGGTTCCTTAGAACCGAATACAACAAATATAAGCAACCGCTAACGGTTCCGGGAACCGAGCGCTACTCGGTTCCTGACACCGAGAAACTGACAAATTTAAATAGAATTAAAACAAGTTTATGCAGTTAGGAACTGACCGCAAAAAATTAACAATTATATACAGATTTGAGGTAAAAACCTCACTAGAAAATGGCAGAACCCTCGGTTCCAAGGAACCGTGAAGGAACTGCTAAACACACTAAATATTAACACAATTTACAAAATAAACTAAAACTAAGGCAGCAATCTGAAATCTAAACTAAAAACACTACTTATCGACCAAATAAATGAATTTTGAAGAGGTTGAAGGAGAGCTCTCCGGGACGTCTTCACTAGGCGGGCGGAGTAAAGAATCTGGAGCACTCAGAGTGCAACAGTTGCTAGGGCAGCAGTTTGAAAGTGGCATGAGCCAATTGGGAGTTCTACCATTTGCATATAATTCCATCTCTCCGGGCAGTCCAACACAGGAGGCTGACTGCATTTGTTTAATCATAATGAGTGATTTCTGGGGTTAGAAACTCTCCATCATCATCTTCTTCCTCCTCCCAATCGCCCTCATAGTATGTCTCTGGATCAATGTCTAAAGCAACAACTTCCGAACAAACTGATCACATTTGAACCGATGTTGGTTCGGTTGGAACTGGGCAAAGCGATTGCACTATTGTAATCGCTTTTGCTATCTCCTCAGTGGTCGGAACATGGGGTTTTGGATCCGAACCGGCTGATTTTCTTTTTCTCTTAGCCGGAACCGACTCCGCAGAGTTGGCTCTCCTTTTGCCTGAAGAGTTATTGCCCAGGTCAGTAGGCACCTTCTCAGGTTCGGTCGCAACCGAACCGGGCTGGCCATCTGGGTCAGCGGACTTCTCGGCCTCCCTTTCCCTCAGCCTACTCAAATGTTTTCAAGATTGGCTTTGGGAAAGTTCTTGCAAATTTGGCAGTCTTTCTTGAAGTGGTCAAACCCCAGACAATACACACATATGAGGTGGGGATCAGCCTTAGCAAAGGCCTCCCCACACTCAGAACAGTGCTGAAACCCAGTGGGACCAGTTTCCTTTTTGGGTTTCTCAGACATGCCGAATACAAGAGAAGTCACCCTTGTCAGCGTTAAGCCAGGCAACTAAGACTTATCGGTTCTAACAGTGTCACGGGTCGGTTAAAAAAGTCCCATGAAAACCGGATCTTTTTAGACACCGATAAGTACTGGAAAACCACAATAATGAACAGAAATACACAAATCACAATAGATTTCAGTTCTGAACCAGACCGACCGGAAAAGAACCGAAGGCAAAACAATTTGTAACAAAATCAACAAAAATGACCACTACCTACTACTACCACTTACTGTTACCGAGACAGAGGTAAGAATACCGATAAAATAAGAACTGCGGTTGAAAGAAAAACGACCGATTCAAACTATTACCAAACCGAAGCGCAGGAGGGATCTCCAGTGCGACTTCACAGTTAGGCGGAGTAAGAAATCTGACGGTTACACTTCAGAGTACCACAGACAGAGGTTTTAAAACCGAGCTCGAGCTCAATGTTCTATGCCTAGGCATAGAGTTAACCCTTTACTCTCCGGAGCAGTTCAAGTGCTGGCGCTAACTGCATATAGTCAGAATACAGCAAGACTTCATGTTTGAAAGGTGTTTGTTGACTTCCAGGTAGCAGCCCAGCAGATTTCCTGGATAGGGATGTCCCTGGAAGCAGCCACCTATACAGAAGTATGGCGGGTAGAATGAACTCTTATCCCTCTGGGAGGCTCCTTGCCCGCCAACTCATAGCACAGACTGATGCACGATGTGATCCACCGTGCAACAGTCCGTTTTGCTGCAGGTCTGCCAGAAGCGGCTTCAGCGTGGTGACAAACACGCTACGAACTCTCCCTGAATCTCCTACTGCCCTTCCTTGCAATAGAGAGAGCATGTCTCAGGTCCAGAGCATGGAGCCTGTACTGCCTCCGAGGTGTAATTGGGGTAGTACACCGGCAGAATTAGCATCTGGTTAAGGTGAAACTCTGATACCACCCTCGAAAGGAATTTCGGGTGGGAGCGCAGGACAACCTTGTCCCTGTGGAAGACCAGATAAGGGGAGTCCACCGAAAGTGCCTGGAGCTCCCCTGTCCTTCTAGTAGACGTGATAGCCACTAGGAAGGCTATCTTTCACAACAAGTGTGACAACTCACACTTGTGCATAGGTTCGAATGGCTTGCCCATGAGCTTTGCCAGTACCAGCAGAAGATCCCATGGAGGTGGAGGTTCACGCACCAGAGGGGATATGTGATCCAAGTCTTTGAAAAAGCACCCGACCACCGTCGGCTGACCGGCCTGCGCCTGGTAAGCAGACATGGCTGCCAGGTGCACCCTAAGGGTCGATGACCGAAGACCCCCTTTGGAGAGAGACCAAAGGTAGTTGAGAATGTTAGCCAACGGACAGGGCAGAGGGTCCAGGCCCTTGCCCTGACACCAAATGGAAAATCTTTTCCCTCTGAAGGCGTAACATTTCCTGGTCGATTCCTTTCTGGATGTCTCCACCACAGTGAGGATGTCCTCGGAAAGACCCAAAGCCTGGAACTCTAGCCGCTCAGTTACCCAGGCTGTTAGGTGCAGAGATTAAAGGTTTGGATAGTATACCTTCCCCTGATTGACAGAGATCAGGTCCAGCGGTGTGCAAAGACGCTCCGGCGGCCTGCAGCTGAGGCGATCTGGATACCAGAACTGGCACGGCTAGTCTGGGACTACCAGGATCACCTTCGCCTTCTCCCTCCTCACCTTGAGGAGCACCTGGTGGATCAAGGAAAATGGAGGGAAGGCGTAGAGGAGGTCTGGGGTCCACGGCCTCGACAAGGCATCCCTCTGTAGCGAGCCCTGCTGAGGGGGGTGGGCATGGAACAGCCACAGCTTGGTGTTTTCCCTGGAGGCAAACAGGTCCACCAGCGGTTTGCCCCAGTGGGAGAACAGGTTGTAAGCTACCTCTGGATGGAGAGACCACTCGTGGGATGTCTCGCCTAGGTGGCTGAGGGCATCCGCTAGATGGTTTGAGGCTCCAGCCACATGGATGGCTAGGAGATCTGCCTCCAGACAGCTTACGAGGGTCCAGATGCGAAGTGCCTCCCTGCACAGCAGACGGGAGTGTGTGCCGCCCTGTCTGTCTGAGATAGTACACAGTCATGGTATTGTCCGTCTGGACTTGAACCACTTGACCCCGGAGCTGAGGAGTGAAAGCTGACAGTGCCAGTCTGACTGCTCTGAGCTCCAACAGGTTGATTTGGCATCAGGACTCCTCAGGGGTCCAGAGCCCGTGGGCCCTTTTGTCCCCCATGTGGGCTCCCCAGCCCATGAGAGAGAGGCATCGGTCATAAGGACAACCGTTGGCTCGGGGCGAACAAACGGGATCCCTTCCTCCAACCAGTCTGGGGTGGTCCACCAGCGGAGAGCATCCCACATCTTCTGGGTTACAGTGATCAGCTGGTCGAAATGACCGTGGTGCTGAGTCCACTGGAGGGGGGGGGCATGTGCAACCGGGCCCAATGGACCACTGAGGTCATGTAGCCCAGAAGGCGCAGAAAGTCCCGGGCAGGGTACAATTGCCCAACCAGAAATGATTGGGCAAAGGAGGAGAGAACGTCCGCCGGGAGCCGAGCTCTGGCTTAACAAGAGTCGAGCTCTGCCCTGATGAAGCCCATCACCTGAGAAGGCACAAGTTCCAACTTAGCCTCGTTGATCAGGAGGCCGAGTTGTGAGGGCCAGGTCCCTGGACCTCTCCACCTCCTGTTGGGTGGAACCTGCTAGGAGCCAATCATTGAGGTAAGGATAAATCCTGCCCCCCCCCCCGACACCTGAGATGGGCCACCACCACTGCAATGCATCTGATGAAGACCCGTGGGGCTGATGACAGGCCGAATGGCATGGCTCGGATCTCGTACAGGGTCCTTTTGACCCTCAAGCAGAGGAACCGCTGATGGGACAGACGGATTGGGACATGAAAGAACGTGTCTTGTAGATCCAGTGAACAGAACCACGTTTCGCTCCAAGGAAGGTATGATCTGGGACAGAGTGACCATCCGAAAGGTGCGTGACCTGAGTTACTGAGTCAGGTTGTGCAGATCTAAAATGGGGCGCCAGCCCTCCGTCCGCTTGGGCACCAGGAAGTACCTGGAGACAAAGCCTGGGTCTGCTGGAGGATCCGCCACTGGAGCCACAGCCTCCTTGAGGAGGAACTGAGCGATGTCGTCTCTGACAGCCTGCTGAGTCTGAGCGGATACTCTTTCCCCCTGAGGGCCATGGGCTCGGATTGGAGGGTACTGCTCGAATTCAAGAGGCAGTCCCTGGCCGACCACTTCGAGAACCCACCTGTCCGAACTGACAGCAGACCAGGTTGAAAGGAAGTGGCGGAGCCGGTCCCCCACGGGAGGACCCAGAACTGGTGTGCGGGAGAAGGGGTGGCAGCCCCCGCCCCGTCACTGAGCAGGCTTGGAGGAGGAGGAGGAGGATCCAGGACCGGAATCACAGCCTCCTTTACGAGCCTGGGAGGGCCCGGGCTTGGGCCAGAGGCACCAAGCTTGAGCCTGCTGCTGTTGCTGCTGTCCTCCTTGAAAGGAGGACTGCTGAGCCGCAGGGGAAGAATGCCGAAAAGGCTTCCTCTTTTTCTTCTGCTGGCTCTTGCCTGAAGAGCCCTTGGCAGAGTAGCGTCCAAGGTGGCACTGGACTGCTCAATGTGCTGAAGGTGACCAGCCACTCCTGGGCCGAAGAGGTTGTTCCCCAGGAAAGGCACATCAGCTAGTTTGTGCTGAGTGTCTGCCAGAAAGGGGGAGAGCCTCAGCCAAGCCCTGCGATGAGAGGCAACTGCGGCTGCCGTTGAACGGGCACAAGTCCCCAATGTCCAGAGCCATCTGAAGCTGCTGTTTAGCAACAGCTCGGCCTTGGTCCCGGACCTGCTTGACCGTGGGCTGCACGTCTGTGTGGAGATGTGGAAGGACTTCATCCAGAGACCCTAGAAGGGAGTGGGAGAAGTGTGCCATGATGACGGCCGAACTTGCCTGACGATGGCCCAAGGAAGAAGCCGCATAGACCTTCCTGGCTGAATGGTCCAACAGCTTAGACTCTTTCTCAGGAGGTCGGTCAGTATCGGCAGAACTGCCAGTACGCCTGAACACAAAGCCGGTCACCAGGCTCTCGGCTGAAGGGTGCTCTATGAACCTCGCAAGGGATCCCATGGGCACCGCATACTTGCAGGCCATGCAGGCAGATGGAGCTGGACAAGAGGCAGGGTGCTGCCAAAGTTCAAGAGCCGGGCCCACAATGGCCTCGGCCACCGGAAAGGCCTCCATTGGGGTATCCCCTCTCTTGAGGATGTCCGTGAGGGGGTAAGCCACCTTTTCTGGATTGGCTCCAGGGGCATCCCTGTGGACTCAGAGGTGAGGCAGAGAATGCCCTGAAAAGACGAGGGACCTTCCTCTGTCTCTGCCCCACCAGCTGATTCATCACCCCCCCGGATGAGAATGCAGGCCAGTGACATCTGAATCCGAGGAATACGGATATAATGGTCAACCGCCCAGGTCACCTTCGACCCGCCAAGGGCGGTCCGGGGTGACAATGACCAAAAGACGCCGGGGAAGCCCAGTGTCCGGCCTGTCTTCTTTAGAAGGAGCCCCTCCCACAAGCTGCTTAGGTGGTGGTTCCACCATAATTGGTGGAGAGACTGGTTTTGGCCGAACCGGAGGTTTCGCCGGCTCTGTGGGTGGGGGAACCAACTTGATCAGCTCCGAAGGAGTTGGCTTCGGCCTAGGAGGCAAAAGCCAAGTAATGGCCGGGGTAGAAACTGGAATCGGCTTGTGCCCAGTCAAAATCAGGTCCTCTTAGCACCGCCGGAGTTTCCACCGGAGCCTCTCCTCATCCGAGGAGGACGAGGACGACCGATGGCGCCGCCTCTTTTAAAGCGCTTATGGCTCTTCCTCGGTCTATCAGTCGAGGGGGTCTGAGACCTCGATCGAGATCAGACAGGTCAACTTGGTCGCCCGGGAGACGCCGCCGGGACTGCCGATTTCCCGGGGTTGGGGACTGCTTCCTCGATGGGAGTTCCAGCAGGCTGGGCCCCCATCAGGAAAGTCAATTGAGTTCGCTAAGGGAATCGTCGACCAGAGTCGCGATATATGGGATCGATGTCAATGACGATTTTAACATCGTCGACGATAGTTCGGCCGACTGACCAGACAGCAAAGCCGAGAAGTCAGCGGCCGAAGAAGCAATCGCGACTAAAGTCGAGACCGCATGTTCCTGGAAACGAGATCTATCTCGTTCCCAAGAGCGTCTTTGTCAGGACGAAGACAATCCCAGATCCCTCTCCCACTTACGGGATCAAGAGGAGTGCGTGCCTGCAGGACCCTCTCCCTTGGTCGGGAGAGACTGGCACAACTCTCGGAAGAAACCCGAGAAAGTGAAGCCCAGGTTGAACAGAACGAAGAATCTCCGAGTAGTTTCTGCAGTCCGTGTCACTTCCTCCTCGAATGCTTACATGCATTCCAGTTGCTCGTCGGATTCCGCAGCCGCAGAAACCACCCAACGTGTCTCCTTAGATTTCACCGGAGGGTTCCGTTTCTCCGGCCTCCCCAACTTCAAGGCGTGTGAGATGGTCACGAGGATATTGGGGTGGGCAGAGACACAAATGGGTAGAGATGTCATGGTCGACATGGAGCCAGTACACGCACGTGGTGTGAGGATCGGTGCGCGACATCTTCTGGCCGCACGGGCACCGACGAAATCCGGGAGAAGACTTATCTTCCATAATCAAAGGTAAGTAGTCGCGATTACTAATGCGAACTAGACGGATTTTCGGAATAACCGAAGGTTTTTGAGTCAGGGCCTACAAAATGCATGAGCACGAGGGAGGCAACCTGTATCTTCCAACGGAAAGGAAGATCTGGCGTCATGGGGCGGAGCCGAGGGTTATACTACCTGAGTGGGTAGGAGGAGGAGCCAGCTTGAAGACTTCCGGCACATCTTAAAGCGGCAAGGTACCTGCCAAAGAGTGTGGATGAACAACATATCCACGATCCTAGAACAAATAGTTTTTATAATTGTGAAAAGCCTAATTGGGGCCTAAGACCTTTGGGTGGGTGGGCAGGGAGTTTCAGAAAATGAAATTTTTCTCTGAACATGGGGGCATGTCAGAAGGGTGATTCAAAGCAGCTTTTCAAATCTGTTGCTGAACACTGTGCCATTTGATCAGCTGAAGACGTGCACAGGGAAGACATCGAGGGTCAGTCGGGCTCTACTGGAACTATAAAAACAAAAAGGAGAGTAAATGTGCAGAGTATAAATCAGACTGTCTGGACTGAAATCTGTGTCTGCTTTGATCTTCTGCTGCAGGCTTTCTGACTGTGACTTCCAAGCCTTGCCCCTAAGCTTCACTCAGGAGCGAGTGTAGTAAAGGGGCATGTCATATCTACACTATTTCTTGACATTAGCCCAGTGGTCCTTAAGCTTAAGGGCCAAGCCTAAGGGCGACACACTTGGGGCGGAAGTCGGAATAAGACACTGCACCCCTGGTGGGCCCCCCTTCCCACTTTTGTTTGTGGTGATACTGTGGGTAGGGACACAATGGGCAGACTGGGTGGGCCAAGCAGTCCTTAGTAGAACTGGCAGCTGTTATAACTGTTTGCACAGAGCAGCAGTAGACTCCTACAGGTGTGAGTGTGTGTGTGTGTGTGTGGGGGGGGGTGGTATTTAAAAGCCTTCTGACAGGTAAGGTTCTCAAGTGAATGTTCTCAAACTATGAAGTGCAGCAAATTCTAGAATTTTTGCAGCGGCACAAAAATTGAGGCCAGAGCTGGCAATCTGGAGATGGAGCCTTCACTGAACAGAGCATTTAGCACTGAAGCTTTCTAAAATGAAGGCCATCAGTAGACATTCTACATAAAGCTAATAAGCACCTTCCCGAATCTCAAGCAGAGTCAACCAATGACTGAACTATAGGCATTGAGTAGAATAATGACTAAAATGCTTACCATAAACAGAGAATGTTTATAATGAAGAAATACAAAAAATTTTTATTTTTTCAGTTTTATTAGGAATTATAATGCCAAGTTGGTTTGTGAAGTCATAGTTCATTATTTTATCGTCTTCCTTCGTGAAGACCTTTACCCATAAACAATAAAAAATCAGAACTATATAATACATTGGATGCCAAAAGTCTGATACCAAAAAGCAACATGCAACAGAAAAAGATTACAATATAACAAAATGACAATCTGCTGAACTGGAAAAAGAAAATAATCCTTAACCAATTATTGTTCCACAAGCCTAATGTATGCACTGTCAATCTGGGTTGACAGAGAACGAGTTAATGGAAATGTGCATCAGTGCAAGAGATGAGAAAATAGTGTTTTAGAATCCATGCTTTTGGCCAGCACATATGTTACCAAATGGGAGTTTTCATTTGGGCTACAACACCGTTGTAATGCTTCATCTAGCTTTTCAGCAGGCTGTCTATGTGGAATGACATCAGGCATCAATAAATTTAAGGAATGGGGAAGATGTTAAAACACTGTTGAGCATCATTTATCTGGGCTCAATAAAGCATTCAAAAACGTAATTTTTATCACAATAGTCCAGGCATTTTTTTCTAAAAAGGGAATCAGAAGAACGCACTTTTTTCAGATTACGAAGACCTTTCCGATAACCTAACCATATTGCTATAAATGCAACAGGTAACTTAGTATACAAATGTTGGCAGCAATGGAAGATTTTGTAATTTGCTGCCAGGAATCTCAGTTCCAGATATCGTACAATAATCCAGATGCAAACTAGTTTTCTTGTAACAATGCCTAGACCAGTTCTATCAAATATGTCCTTGGTTAAGTAAAGTGTGAAATTTTCTCTTGCTTGGTTTAGTCGGTTCCTGATCCAGCCAGTTGGTTTGACAGCCAGTCAAGTCCTTCATACAGACCAGTTCCTTGTGTTGCACAGGTAGCTTGAACATACCACTGTTACAAAAAAAAAAAAAAAAAAGGAAAGGCAGAATTTTAGATAAGAGCATAACACTAATTTTACTGTAAGATAAACATTTGCTTGAAGGGTATACAGAATGTTCCAGAAATACATAATGATGCACTAGATGATGCACGTAGGGGCAAAAAAACAACAGCAATCCTAACACGGACTATGAAATGGAGGAGGCAGTAATGGAAAGCACTACAGAGAAAAAGGACTTGGGAGTAATTTCAGAAAGTTTAAAGGTATTAGCACAATGCACTATGGTGGTGGTGAGGACACATGGGATGCTGGGGTGCACAGAAAGATGGTGCTACTACCACTGTGTAGGCCACTGGTTCGTCCTCATCTGCAGTACTGTGCGCTGTTTTGCTCAACATCTAGTTGCTAGCTCCCTCCTGCGGACCGCCCCCCCATGGTGGGGCTGTGGGGAGAGGGTTGTCCTCCCCAGTGTACTCACATCCAGAACTGTCCCAGACTAGAGCAACAGGGTGGGTCACGGTGCCACAGGCAGGGCTTCACAAAGCCCTAATCCCCTATTTACGTCCTATTTTTTCTTCCCAGGTCTTCCACTCTCCCTGACTGAAAACTGTCTCCAAAGTGTCGGTGCTACCACCACGCCTCCACCTGGTGGCAGCCAAGAAGTGTTCAACTCATCACCCAATCTCGGAAGGAAGAGCGGCCAGGCAACTGCTCAATCCTCCCCAGCCCTTCTCCCCTCCCCACAGCAACCGGAGCTCTGTCCCAAATTCAGGTTGCCGGCATGGAGAGAGGAAAGGTGCTACAGTGTCTCAGCCCCCTGCACCATCAGGATGGCTGTAGCACTAATTAATTTCTAAAGACCAACTATTGGCATGAGTGGGGATTACTGAGACAAAAGGTAAACATTATTGGGCACCCTATTAGGAAAGAAGAGTATACTTTCCCTTAACCTACTGTCTGAAAACAGAAATAATTTGAAACTCTAGTGCTCTCTGCAAGTGAGACTAGAAATCTCTCTAGTGGGTCCACACACCTTATACAGCATGTCACTAGTGGTGACATACAGGTAGTAAATGTAATCATTCTTTACCTTCATTTACCATCCAACACTAGTTAACCACTTAACATTTCTAAAACTTCTGCTAGCAGCATGCTCGGATTATTCCTTAATCCAACAGTTGTGAAGAGTTTTCTGTTATCTTAAACTAATTCACAGGCATCAATAAAATTATAATGTCCATGCAACCTGCTAAGAAAAACAGCAATCAACAAAATGACAGAATAGTTCTGTAAGAACTTACCGTAACAGCAGATCTTTGAGCGAATCTCATTAGGTCACACCTATGGAATTACCGCCGTAGGTGCCAGGATCACATGGAAGCTTTATCTGTAGCAGTCTATTAGGGGGCTGCCCACTCCAACGTCATACACCAATGTCACTTTATATATATATATATATATATATATATATATATACACATACATACACACACACACATACATACACACATATATATGTCTTTATGGAAAATCAAATAAGGTTGGCTCACACATGAAAGCCTGTAGCTCTGAAATCCTTTGAGCAGAAGTAAAAGCAACCAAAAACAATGCTTTCTACAACAGAAAACGTAGCTCGCAAGACTTGGCTGGCTCAAAAGGACACAATGTCAATTTCTCTAGGACAAAATTCGGGTCCCAACCTGCAACCAGGTTTAAAATAGGAGGCTTCAGATGAATGTCTCGAAAAAAGTACGGGTCACCTCCAGCTGGACCAAGAAGCACCCTTCAATAGGCTCATGGAAGGCCGAAATGGCAGACAGATGTACCTTAATAGAGGAGTATTGGAGACCTGCCTCTGACAGTGACAGGAGCTACTCCAGAACCTGGTTAACTGGACAGGAAAAAGGGGCCAGATGACAGGAAGTAGCCCAGATAGCCAATCTCTTCCATTTCATCGAGTAGGTCGCCCTGGTGGACAATTTCCTAGCAGCCACCAGGATGTCCGCCACCTTCTGAAAGACCCTGAACTGGGCAATGGCTACGTCTTTAGGAGCCATGCATGCAAAAGGAGGGACCTGAGGTCTGGATGGACTAGGGTTCCTTGTGCCTGTGTCAACAGGTCCCAGCAAAGGGGCAAGGGAACTGGGGGTGCCACAGCTAATTGTTGCAGTAATGGAAACCATATCCTACATGGCCACCATGGCGCTACCAGAATCAGAATGACCCCTTCCATCTGGAACTTGATGAGCACCCTCTGAATCAGAGGAATTTTGGGGGGGGCACAGAGAAACCTCCCTTAGGGACAACGCCATCTAGCCAGAAAACTCTAGGCCCTGGATCTAGTGAGCAGAAATGCAGTAGTCTTACATTAAGCGGGGAAGCAAAGACCTTCCACACCTGAGGTAAGCAATTCCCATTCGTGCATTCTGGACTGCAGTCGGCTGAGGCTGCCCATCAAGGCATTTTGGTCACCTGGAACATGGACACCTGACAGTTTTAGACCATGATCTACAGCCCAGTACCAGACTTTTATTGCCTCTCAACTTAGGGGGTACAAACGAGTACTCCCTTGCTTGCTGATGTAATAAACCACACAGAGGTTGTCCGACTGCACCAGCAGAGGACCCAGAGAGAGATGGGTTTGGAAGGTCTGAAGGGCATACAGGACCACCCACATCTCTAGAACATTTATGTGAAGGTGGGTCTCTAGCATGACCCAGGTGCGCTCCCCAACCAAGGCCCAAAGCATCTGTAGTGAGGACCTGCTGGGGAAACACAGTAAGGAAGGAAACCCTTTTAGGAGGTTGCTGGGGTCCCTCCGCCACTGAAGCACCTTGCACAATGGGGAAGAGACCAGAACTTGCTGATCCAGATCATCAGTGTGTTGGTCCTACTGGAACCTCAATGTCCACTGGGGAACCTGCACGTGCAATCTGGCCAGAGGTACGGTCACAATGGCAGCTGCCATCAGGCCCAACAACCTCAGCAATTCCCTGGCTGTAGCATACTGGTTCTGGGCCATGAATTGGGCCTGAGCCATTAAACAGTCTGCCCTGTCCTGAAGGGGGAAGGCCTTTTGCTGAGCAGAATCCAGAACCGCCCCTATGCACTGCAAGTATTGAGACGTGGTCAGTACGGATTTGGTCGAGTTGGCAGTTATCCCTAGGGTCTGAAATAACTGAAGAGTACGCTCCAGGATCAGCAGCAGCATATCCCATGACTGACCCTTCAGCAGCCAGTCATCCAGGTATGGAAAGATGTACAGACTTGTGGCGCAGAGCATAAGTCAAAGGGCAAAACCCTGAACTGGTGGTGTTCTCCCAGGAGCAGGAACCTGAGGAACCGCCTGTGCGTCGGGGGGGGGTAGACCTTGATAGGCAGTGAAGCTGAAATAATCACCTTTATGTGTGCAATTTTTACTGCTTACAATTGTAAGTATTAAGTACTTCATTCAATAAAATACTCTCACTGAATTATTTTTGGGAGTCTGGAGTGCTGGATGATTGCTTACGCTTGAATATGCAGATAGGCATCCTGCATATTCAGGACCATAACCAATCGCCCTGTTTCAACAGAGGGCGTAGGCCCAGTATGGTGACCATCTGGAACTTTTTGTACTGGATTTAACAATTTAGCTCTCTGAGGTCTAGAATAGGCCTCAAATCCTCGGTGCGCCTGATAACCAGAAGAACCGGGAGTAGAACCCATTGTTCCATTGCTGCCTGGGCACTGGTTTTACAGCTCTTTTTCTCAGCAATGAAGTAACCTCCTCCTGGCACGCTGAAAGGTGATTTGGGGGAAGGGTGAAAGGAACAGGGGGAACACATGGAGGCTGCTCTAGGAGTTCTACAGTGTGACCTTGTTGGATTATCTGCAGGATCCAAGTATCTGTAGTATTGGCCCTCCTCCGATTCAGGTGAGGGGAAAAACGACCCCCGATTACCACCTCCTGGCTTGGAACAGAAGGGAGGGAGTCTGGCCAGGAGTCAGGCTGAAGCGGAGCCCACTGCAGGGGCCGCATCTACACCTCTGGGGTGTTTTGACTTGAACAGTCTACCTGCAATTGCAGTATCTAGTCCGACTATGGACACTTTTAAAAATAGACTTGATCTTTATATGGGAAACAGAAAATACTTTTATCACCTATAAATAGGTGCGAGTTCTTTAAAGGGAATCAAGATTATTGAACTTGTATACATTCTATGAACACTGATGGTGGAGAAGGGGGTAGGCAAGGCAGAGCTAGCCCTGCGTTTGCCCTGTGGTCTGGTCCCTGATCCAGCCTTGTGAGAGACCTTACGAAAGGAAGGTCTTGGCTGACTCCTGGGCTAAGTGTGATACAGTGAGTGGACAGACCTAATGGCCCTACCTGAGGCCTGCAGTTCATTCATAATATCCTGCACATCAGGGCCAAAGAGCTCAGATCCCACAAAAGGGGCATTGAGAACTTTCTGCTGCACATCAACAGCAAAACCCAAGACTCTCAGCCAGGAGTGCTGTCTAAGGCAAATGCCAGTGGCAGCTGCCCTGGCAGTGGTATCTGCCATGTCATAAATGGCCCTGAGGAGGTGTTTGCTGACATCCTCCGTGGCCTGGAGGGACTTGAGGAGCTCTTGCTTCTGGGGACCCTTTGGAAGAGCCTGTGCTACAGCTTTGCCCTTCTTCCAGAGTGTATTACGACACTTGACCATGTGTGACAAGTAGCTGGCAATTCTAAAGCCTAAAGTGGCCGAAGCTTACCCCAAAGGTTAATCCTCCTGGACTTCCTGTCAGGGGGGAGGAAACTAAGGTGCTTGGGCACCCTGGACCTGTCATGTGCCACCATTATAACCACAGACTCAGTGTCTGTTTGGTCAGCATAGAAGGGGTGCCCCAGAGGAGCCTGATAAACCCTGTCGGCCCTCTTTGGCATGGCTGGAATCATACTGGGCCTATGCCCCTGGAGTTGTTTCATGATGTTGAAGAAGGGGGTGTCCTTGGGGAGGGGGGGATCTCGGGGTGTGTTTCACAGAGTTCTCGCTCCCTGAAGAGACAGTGGACCTATCTGAGGAAACAGCCTCCACATCAGGCTCTTCATCCTCCTCATCAGGAAAGATAAGGTCAGGGTAGTACTTCTCTTCAATTTCCCCATTCTGGAACAAGAACTGATGGCAAAAGACTTCCATGACGCCCAAGAGAGCATCGAGCGGGAAGGCTGAACTGGCGTCGACCCCCAAGGCAGCTCTCAACGGCAGTGACAACAGAGGCCCTGGCCATGGAACAAGCTGCTGAATATGGGCCGTGGTAATGGAGGTAAGTACCGCATGTATATCAACGGAAGGCACAGGAATCGCATTCTTCATTAAGACAGCAGGGGCACAGAGCCCAACATCATCGACACAGTGTCTGATATGGCAGAGCCGGAGAGGTCCAGTGCCTGAGGACCTTGCTGTGCAGGAGGTTGCTACGGCGGGGCAGGCACCAACAACCCGGGGGTTGACTGGCCTTCTCCAGCCAACTGCGGGTTAGTAGAACTCACTGCCAGGGAAGACCTGGAGGAAAACAAGGCCTAGGCGGCAGGAAAGGCAGTCACTTAACCTGGCAATGGCGCTAATTCGAATAAGGAGAAGTAAATCAGCGGGGACCAGGATTGCACCGGGGATTGGGGAGAGACGTCCTTGGAGCCTTCCTTGTCCCGGTGTGAGTGTTCCCCTGAAGACTTATCCCGGCCCTTGGTAGCCTGACAACCTGATGAAGAAGCTGGCGACTGGGAGGGGGGAACCCTCGACGATCCCTGCTCTGATCTGGCTGCTTGCTGCTCCATTAGAAATGTCTGCAGGACTTATGGTGACGTTGGGAACCTAATGGCTGCATGAACTGACCGCTCCCCAACCCTCCCGATAAAATCAAGAACCATCTATGAGAAGCAAACATGAATTCACCAGCCAAGATGACCGGATCAAAAGGGCTGATCACCAAGAAAACAGGAACCCCGGCACAAAGGCTCCGAGAGCTCTTAGAACAAGAAAAAACTCAAACTGAACCCGACCTCGCGTCAGCACAGGAGGACCCAATGGCGGAGCACAACATGGACATTACAGAGCATGACCTGGTCTCTTCTATATTGCAAACAGCAAAAACAGTCGGTAGAATAGATGAAAACCTCATTGACCTCAAAAACGACCTGAGCAAGATAGAACACAGAACGGACCAGGTTGAGCTAGCACTCAGGGCAGTTTCTAAGCAGACAGACAGCCTGATTTTATACCTGATGGCAAGGGAGCGAGAGCTGACTGGTAAGCTCGACGACTTGGAGGGCCGTTGCAGACGACAGAACCTGCAGATATACGGTATCCCTGAAGGGCTAGAAGCAGATGCCCCCACCATTATCACCTTCCTACAAGATGTTTTGAAGCAAGTCCTGAAACTCCCCAATGGGTTCGACCTACGAATGAACCATGCCCATAGGTCCCTAGCTGCAAGGCCGATCAACGAGGGAGCACCTCCCCATTCTTTTGTGCTAAAGATGACTGCATACTCCAGCAAAGAAGAGATACTGAATAAAGCTTGGAGGTAGAGACAACCACTGATGTATCGCTCCCATAAAATTTCCATCGACAATGACTACACAACTATGGTGCAAGAAAAAAAGAAGAGCTGTCTGGCCCATTTTAAAACAATTACGTGCCAAGAACATTAAGGCCCAGCTCCTCTACCCAGTGAGGCTGTGAATTGAGATAGACGGCAAACAAACAATATTCCAACATCTACTGGCGGCCGCCCCTTACCTGGAGAGACAGGGCATTGTGGTTCCAAGCCTAGCGAAGGAGAGCTTGGAGAGGGAGCTCCAGAGATCGGCCTGGGAAGTGGCTCGAAGTGGAAGTCCCCAAAAGAACATGCAGGAGAGAAAAGCCACGTTCAGAACAGACGACTCCTCACTTCTCAAGGCCTACACCTCACTGATCCTGCTGGCAGACAATGCGACCCCGAAGAGTCCTACACCAGGAACACAAAGAACCCCGACTAGGACGCCAGCATGAACACCGGAGAACACTTGAATGAGGCTCTGGACATACCAAACAATGTAAGATGCTTTGTCTTTGCGGGAAGGGGGGAGTGATGTGCAGCACTCACAGGACTGACTGCATGGAGTGAACTGGTAATAAGAACTACGGAGTCTTCAAACATGCAGTCAGGGAGCGGGGGGAGACCGTACTTGACTCACTCCACAAATAGAGTATACCTGGATGCAAAATTCTTAATTTAAAGCACTCTGGGCTGGGCTACCCCCCTAGCAGCTAGACTGGGATGCCAAGGAAGCTGCGTTCCTTCCCTCCCGTCTATTACACGGGCCCTGGATTCCCTCGGAGGGCACCAGTCTGTGCACTCCTTTAAGGGGCTTGCCTAACCCATCCCAAAGGAAGAGTCTGTTCTCGCTGAAAAGCATGCAAATTCAATAAAAGGATTGGGGTGGGGTTTTTTTTAGAAGGGGGAAAGGGAGAAAAAGCCAAATAATGGAACTCTACTGGAGGCGCTTGTCTTGACTGACCAGGGAAATTCGGAGGGATACGGGGTGCTATGATAAAGTACCTACTAATTATCACACCCCCCTTTTTTTCTCGAATAACAAAACTCCCTGAAAGTTAAGTGGAAAATGAAAATTGGGAGGAGGGCTTCAAAAGAAGAGGCTAAGGATCGACTACATACAACGCTGGTGGGCCACACAGACAGGCGCCTTCAGAATTCCAAAGAAACGGGAGAGGGGGGAGAGAGAGGTAAAAGATTGGGACTTCTAGTCAAGTTAAAACGGGATTCTCATACTGATAACTACATTACAAATGAATCGAAGGTGGGGAGGAATTGCGGCCACGGGCTAATAGGGAGGGATAGTACCCTACACTGCTGCAGACCCAACGTGGGACAACTCCATAGGCTGGATAGCCCCAGGACGAAACCCTTGATGTGACGGAGTAATAGTGCTTAAACAAGAAGCACACCCAGACAGATCACCCACTCTGTCTGACCTTGGAAGACTGACGCAGAGCCCCTCCAACATAACTCTGCTATAGAGCACCCCACAGAACTGTAATAGGCTGCTTGTACCACCTAATGGTAACAATGGGGTATAAGATGTTGATCTTAGCATTGTTTGAACAGTTTAAATGGTTTAGTGTTCTGAAAATGAATGGTTTCAGTTTTGTTGTTGAAAGGATACATTCACATAGACAACTCAGTATTAATGAATAGAACATGCGCGGATTGGAACAGAAGAGCCCTCCTGAATAATAAAAATGGCCACAGCTAAAACAAAAATATTATCTTACAACATAAATGGGGGTAATAACCCCATTAAGAGAAAACAGGTCCTGAAATATATTAAAGAAAGCGGATGTGACATCAACTACCTGCAGGAGACCCATCTAGCCCCTACAGAGACCGAGAAGCTCAAATCCAGGTCATATCCAACACTATATGAAGCCTCTCTGGAATAGGGGAAGAAAAGAGGGCTAGCTATCCTACAGGCAGCAAACTTCCCCTCTGAAGAGGAGATCATCAGGGTGCAAGATACATTATGGTCATAGGGAAAGTACAAGGATCACCAATTACCCTACTTAATGTCTATGCCCCACCGAGCTCTCCAATAACATTCTTTGCAGATCTAATCAAGCTCGTAACTGAAAAAGCTAAGGGCACTATACTAGCGGGGGACTGGAATATTGTACTGAATAGGGCACTGGACTCCACCTCTCGATACCTCCCCGGAATACTACACCCAAAACATTTACTAACCTGATTTAGACGCGGGCTGGTAGATGTGTGAGAGCCAAATACCCTCAAGCAAAAGAGTACACCTGTTACTGCCGATATTCAAAACATATTCTCGGATTGATATTTTTTTTTTGTAAATGCCACAGACATATGCTTGGTGGACTCTGCCTGGGTGGGTACCACAACACACTCAGATCATCAACTACTTTTCATGGACATAGATTTAAAGCTTTCCCCTAGGAAAACACACTGGAGATTGAACACCTCTTTACTGAGAGATAAGGATATTATAGAGAAAGTAACAGAGGTGATTAAACAAACAGTAGAATTAAACAGGAGCCCTGACACAATGCCACAAATCCTATGGGATACGATCAAAACAGTTGTCAGGGGAAAAGTTGATTTCCATAGCCTCATATAAACAGAGGCAAAGGAGGGCCCAGCTAGAAACTCTCACTTTAAAACTAAGAGAACTAGAAGCTCAACAGAAACTAAGATGGGATAGACAGGTAGAGGAGGAACTTAAAACTATTAAAACTAAAATTCAAGATATACAAAAGACGGAGATTGCGAAGGCTCTCAGTTACCTCAAGCAAAACTACTATGGGGTCCCAGGACAACAAGATTTCTAGCTTGTCACCTTAGGCAGAGAGCGGCAAATGCCACCATAATTAAAATTAGAGATTCAAGGACAAACCAAACCACACTCGAAAAAGAACAGATAGCTGATGCTTTCGTGCATTACTATAAAAAGTTATACCAGACCCAAAAGGAATCCCACATAGAAGAGAGAGAGAGAGATACCTTAAATCAGTAAAGCTTCCAAAACTGACAGAAGCACAGAGGCAGTGCCTGATAAAACCCAATATCCAGGGGGTGGGGGTGTCCATGGCTATTAACAAATTTAAAAACTTGAAAATGCCCGGGTCCTGATGGGTTTGAAGGGGAATTTTACAAACAGTTCTGGGAGGAAACAACAGGGTTACTTACCCATGCGTATAATGAAGTGTGGATCGAAGAGGGTAGGGTACCGCCAACATGGAATTATGCCACCATTACAGTACTACATAAGGAGGGCAAAGATCCTACAGAGTGCAGCTCCTACCGCCCAATATTGCTCCTCAACACGGACTATAAAATATTTACCTCCATCATTACAACCTGCCTTTATACTATCATCACACAATTGGTACACTTAGACCAAGCAGGATTTGTACCTAACAGACAAGGCCCAGATAATGTCAGAAGGACAATCAACATCATAGATATTATAAATAGAGAACATATCCCAGCCTGCATCCTTAGTCTGGATGACAAAAAAAGCATTCAACAAGGTGTTCTGGAGTTTCCTCTTCCAGACCCTTGAACAATTTGGCTTCCCATCAGCCTTCATAGGAGGCCTCCAAAGTCTATACTCGAATTCCCAGGCATACATTAGGGTGAATGGTGGGGTAACGGATAGATTCTCACTAGGTAGAGGCACCCGACAGGGATGCCCCCCTATCCCCACTCTTATTTGCTCTGTATATCGAGCCCCTCGCCAAAGCCATCAGAAAGGATGCTTGGATAACAGGCATCAGAATTGAAGAAACGGGCCACAGAATATCGCTCTATGCAGATGACATGCTCCTCTACTTGTCAAATCCAAATGATTCAATCCCTAGAGTGTGGGAGATACTAGAGGAGTTAGGCCTACATGCTGGCTACTCGCGGAATAAAAAAAACAAAAAAAAAACGAAGCCCTCAGCTTTCACTACAAACCATTCCGAAACTCCAAAAATATTACCCTTAATATGGACCAAACAAAAGATCAAATATCTTGGAATCCAAATACCTAAAAATCTCAAAAACCTATTTCGGTTCAACTTTCTTCCCCTGGCAGACAAAGTCCAACAAGACATACATAAATGGACCCTGCTGAACCTGTCACTATACTCCCATATACAAGCCATATGCATGAACACACTGCCCAGATATTTATGTTTTAGTGTCTGCCCTTAAACATAACCAAGGCACAGTGTCAGATTTGGTAGAGTATGGTCATGAAATACATATGGACTCCAAGCAGGCCCCAAATAAAAACAAATCTTATGCAAATGGACAAGAAGAGAGCTGGAAGGGCCCTTCTGAAACTGGAGGAATATTATCTAGCTGCACAAACCCAGGCAGCCCTCCTTTGGATTGTGAATGGGTACCAAGCCCACTGGAAAGATACAGAGCGAGCATACACAGAGGGAGCCCCACTAGGAGCTAGGCTAATGGACAAAGACGCATACAAGGAGGGGGAAGACTCACTATTAATATCAGTTCACAACACTTTAGCAATGGCCCACAGAACCTGGAAAAAGTGTGGTATAATACATGCTATTTGGTCCTGGAAATGGTTTGGCTGGGACAGCTCCTTCGCCACGTCATGCCTAGATCATGGATTCCGCAGATGGCTGAGACTGGGTCTTTACCAACCCAGAAAGTTGATAAATGGAGACACAATGCAGGACTTTGATACCATTAAAACCACCTACCACCTAAAAAATTTGGATCATTATAGGTTCCTGCAACTCAGAGCACATAAACACGGTAAGACAGAAAGATCACCATGCACAACATTCCAAACAGCTACTAACAACAGACCAGGTCATCCTAGAAGGCACACTCAAAAAAGGGTTGATATCTGCCCTATATAAAGCTATTAGAAACATCCACAGTGAATGCCTTTACCACATCAAAGTCAAACGGGAGGCAAAAGCACAACTACAAATAAGTAGGGAGGACTGGGATAGAATCCTGATTTCATCTGCTAAGACCACACAATCCCCTTTCTGGCAAGACTTTGAATGGAAAGTTAAGACTAGGTTTTTCTATACTCCCACAGCCCAAAGTAAATGGAGACCAGAAAACTCCCCTAGCTGTTGGAGAGGATGTACTGAAGATAAGAGAAATTACACACATATCTTTTGGCACTGTCTAGTAATCAAAACACACTGGCAGCAGCTTAGGGATGCCCTAAAGAACATATTCTCCATAGACATACAGCTGGAAATGACCCACTTGCTACTGGTGCTTCCTCCACCTGAATTAAGGGGAGTTACGGCTATGTACCTCTGGAATGCTCTCCTAGCAGCAGCACATAAAGCCATCACCAGAAATTGGAAAAAACCAAACCCACCCACACAAACATAGTGGATGGCCATTGCAAGAGAAATACAGGAGATGGAGGAGTTGACTTATAAGGTGAACACCAGAATACAGGCCTATGCCGCCAGGTGGGAAGTTTGGCTAGGCACTACTCCAGACACTATCTAGGAATGGGGGAGGAAAAAAGGAGAAAAAAAAAAAGAACAATAATTAAATGTAAAAAGTGTATAAGAATGATGTATGTTTATACTGTCAATGTATTGTGTAACTGAAAAAATGTACCTGTGATGAACTGTACCCAATGTTTTAATAAACTTGAATAAAAAAAAAAAAAAAATGTCTGCAGGGCTTCCTTCCGGCATTGCCAGGTAGTGAGATTCAATTTCAGGCAGAGCTCGCAGGCAAGGGCGCTGTGGCTAGGCCCAAGGCAGCAGGCAGAAAGATTGTGGTAGTCTGTCGAAGCACTCTTTCCGCAGCAGCAGCGACAAACGAGAGCAATACGACTCAAGCGCATGGGATGAAGTTGGAGGGAGGGCGATTCAGAAGAAACGTGAGGAAGAATTTCTTCACAGAAAGGCTGGTGGACAAGTGGAACACCCTGCCAGAGGAAGTGGTGGGGGCTGAAACAATCACAGGATTTAAGAATGCATGGGATAGACATAAGGGAATTCTGGAGGTCAGGGGTAAGGGACAACAGACTTCTAGAAAAATGTATAGGGAAAGTACAGTTACTGTAAGAACTCACTGTAACAGTAGACTCTTCTCGAGAGAGGCTCTTGCAGTAGGTATTTACATATAGACTAACCTGCCAGGCGCCAGGGACCCCATGGAAAAATTCCCCTAGCTAGCAGTCCTCATGGGGACCGCCCCCACATCAGGTGACCCAAGGTCATACGACGCCAGTATAAAGGGCGGTCCCCACACCCGCCTTCCAGTTCTTTCCTGCCAAGGGCCCAAAAGAGGCAAGATGAGAGAGAGAGAGAAGAGGATATTTCCTTTCAAGGAAAAGGAGCTAAAAAAGATAAGGGGGATGAAGGGCTAGAAGGTAATATCTACTGCAAGAGCCTCTCTCGAAGATCTACTGTTACGGTAAGTTCTTACGTAACTGTACTATCTTACTTCGAGAGGGCTCTTGCAATAGGTATTTACATACAGGACCGAGTCCCAAGCAGTCTGGAACAAGGAAAAGCACTCGAGAGGAGGATAACTAACCATGGTATGGAGCCTCCAGCTGAACAGGTCTTATGAAAAGACCTTGAAGCACAGCCAACCTGAAGCCTGCTCTATGGCGAGAGGTGATATCCAAACTGTAGTGTTTCGTAAAGGTATGGACAAAGTCAAGTTAGCGTTTCAGCATGAGATGTCTGTCACCGCACATTCTTGAAACAAGCCACAGAGGCAGCTAGTCCTCTGGTGGAATGACCTCTGACTTGACCCAGCAGGGTCTTGTTGTACTTGTCGTAACAGAAAGTGATACAATGAGCCAACCATTTAGATACGCATTGCTTGGAAATGGCATTGCCCTCTCTTTTGAGAGCAAAAGAGACAAACAGCTGATCAGATTTCCTGAGATCCTTGGTCTGAGAGGTGTAGTATCTCAGTATTCTGTGAGCATCCAAAGTGTGCAAGAGGTATTCCTCTTGATTGGAGTGTTGCATAAAGAAAGAGGGTAGCTCAATGGATTGATTGAGCGTAGATTCAGCCACCACCTTCGGGAGAAACTTAGGGTTGGTGCATACAGCCACATGTTCCTTGTGAAAAATCAAATACGGGATTTTGCACATCAAGGCCTAAAGCTCGGAGATTCGCCGAGCTGAAGTAATGGCCACTAGGAAGAGTGTCTTCCAAGAGAGGAAATTTAAATCTGCTGAGTCTGCCGGCTCAAAGGGAGGCAAAGTAAGCTTCTCAAGAATAAAATTCAAGTCCCAAGGGGGAGCAGGAATACGGATGGGGGTCTCAAATGGAGAACCCCTCTGAGGAATGTCTCAGAGACTTCCAGCTGCGCAAAAGTCCTGTCTCCGAAAGGGACATGGTAAGCAGAAACCACTGCCATATGGACCTTTAAAGATAAATGGCTGAGACCCAGATCGAAGAGATGACGCATGTAGTCCAGGACTCTGTTGGCTGGGCAAGAGAAAGGGTTGAAGTCCTTTGACGTGGCCCAAATAGAAAGCCATTTCCACTTCATAGCATAGGTGGAAGGCTTTCTGGCTTCTACCAATATGTCTGCTATGAGCGGGGAAACCCCGGAGCGGTCTTTAGTTAAGTCTGCAGGAGCCACGCATGCAAATGAAGGGATCTGAGACCTGGATGAATAAGAGTCCCCTGATCCTGGGTCAACAAATGTTGCGACAGAGGAAGAGGAAGTGGAGGTTCCTCTGACAACTGTTGTAGAAGAGAGAACCAAACTTGCCTGGGCCAGAATGGAGCAATGAGGATCATTCGTGCCCCCTCCGATTTGAGATCGTTCAGGACCCTCGTAATTAAGGGAATAGGAGGGAAGGCACAGACAAATCTGTCCGTCCAATCACGAGACAGAGCGTCCCACCGAAAAATGCCTCGCCCTGGAGTGAGCGAGCAGAAGGAGGGAAGTTTTGTGTTTTGAGGAGACATGAAAAGGTCTACCTGCAGGGTTCCCCATTGCAAAAAAATGTTGTCTACGACCTCTTGATCCAGTTCCCATTTGTGGGCCCTGGCTGAGGACAGACTGAGGTTGTCTGCCAGTGTGTTTTCCACTCCCGGAACATGAATGGCCGTCAGGTGAAGACTGTGCTGGGTAGCCCAGACCCACACTCTCATTGCTTCCCTGCATAGAGGGTAGGAACGAGTTCCTCCCTGCTTGTTGAGATACCAGACTACACACATGTTGTCTGTCTGTATGAAGAGATGACCATGAAGTACGAAGGAGTGCAGGGCCTGTAGGGCATAAAGGACTGCTCTGAGTTCGAGCACATTTATGTGTAGATTTTGTTCGAACCGGGACCAGCTGCCCTGAGTCCTGTGAGACCCAAGATGGGCTCCCCAGCCCTCTCCTAAGGCATCTGTTGTCAACATCTGGGAGGGGGGTTCGATACTGAAGTGAACTCCCCGGCAAAGGTTCTCTTGTACCATCCACCACTGCAAGTCCCTGATCATGGGATCAGAAACTAGTACCTCCTGGTCTAGGTCATCCAGTGTTTGGTCCCATTGAGACTGAAGCATCCACTGAGAAATCCTCATATGAAGCCGAGCGCATAGGACTGTCGGAATGGCAGCCACCATTAGCCCGAGGAGGCGAAGGACTGACCTGGCTCTGACCCTTCTGCGACTGGACAGAAGACGGGCCCGAGTCTGAAGGGTGTCCACCCTGTCCAGAGGCAAAAAGGCTTTGCGGATGGTCGTGTCCAGGATCGCCCCTATAAATTGGAGGCGTTGGCAAGGAACCAAATGGGACTTTGCCTGGTTGATGGTGATACCAAGGCTGGTGAAAACCTGCAGGGTAAGGGAAAGGGAGTGCAGGAGTTCTTCCCTGGACAGGGCCACCAGGAGCCAATCGTTCAGGTACGGCAATACCTGCACTTCCTGGGTACACAGGTGGGCCGCCACCACAGACAGGCATTTGGTAAATACTCGAGGGACCAAACGGGAGGGCATTAAATTGGTAGTGGTCCCCCTGAAAACAAAATCTAAGGAATTTGCGGTGGGAAGGGCACATGGGGATATGCAGGTAAGCATCCTGCATATCCAAAGCGCACAGCCACAGTCACTGCTGAAGAGGAGGCAGAAGGCCCTGCAGGGAGAGCATTCTGAAGCGTCTGTACTCCACGAACATGTTCATGGAGTGGAGGTCTAAAATAGGCCTCACACCTCCAGTCTTCTTTGGAACTAGAAAGAAATGGGAATAGTAACCCGTCCCTCAAAGGTGGTTGGGAACTGGTCCTATTGCTGCCTTCGAGAGAAGGGAGGTAATTTCTTCTAGGACCATAGGAAGATGTTCCGGGGAGTAAGACGACTTGGGGGTGGTCGTCAGGGTGGTTTCTGTAGAAACTCTATTGAGTGTCTGGCTGCAATTGACTGGAGCACCCAAGCATCCGACGTTATCCTCTCCCAATCCGGTAGATGGAAGGAAAACCTCCCTCCTACTGGTTCCTCTGGAATCTCCAGAGGCCATGGGAGAGGCAAGGAATCAGGAGGTCTGGGGCAGCGCAGCAGCCGAGGCTCCCGCAGCTTTTTTATTTAGGGGGAGTCTTAGCTGCTGGAGGGGCCCCAATGCTTGTTGGCCTGTTTGCCCTGTGGTTTCTGTTTTTGTTGGTTACGTCTATGAAAAGGGCACTGCTGCCCCTGAGGGGGTCTGTACAAAGAGTCCATGGACTTAAGCGCAGTGCCCTTCTCTTGCAGGTCAGTAATGATGTCCTTGACATCACTGCCGAACAGCACCGTACCCCTGAAGGGCGCATCCTGAATAGTGGATTGCACTTCAGGGACCAATCCTGAAACGCAGAGCCAGGCATGATGCCGAAGACCTACAGCGAAAGCTGAGCTCCGTCCAGCTGCGTCGTAAGTGACATGACGCATGTGCTGACTGGCTGAACGAGCAGAACGGACAAGATCCGCCACTTCCTGTTTTGTCTGAGACTCAGGAAGGGAGTCTAACTTTGATTTCACCTGACTAAGGATGGTCTTCTGGTAATCCCCCTTATGTGCTATATAATTCAGAGCCCTAATACCCAGGGTAGAAGACTCGTAGGCCTTCTTCCCATATTGGTCCAGAAGCCGAGACTCCTTGTCAGGCAGAGACGAGATGACATGTTTAGGATTAGCGAAGCGGCTGTAAGTGGCACTAATCAAGACAGAGTCCACTTTGGGGTGTAGATTCAAGAAATCTACTCCTTCAGGAGCCTGGTATAGCCGATCTGCCTTCCTCGGAAGGGGAGCTAACGTGGAAGGTTGTTTCCAAATAGTGTAAACAAGGTCTGCGTGAGGCTCTATCCAGGGTGGAATCAATGTAGGAGCGGTCTCAGGCAGATTCAAGTGGGCAGCGAGCTTTTTACGCTGTGGATCTGACTCCAGACATTGCCACTGATGAACTTCCTGGATCCTTCTCAGTAGCTCCACAAAAGAAGGATCCTCCGAAGGAGACTTCGGAGAGGTCCTTGGCCTAGGTCGGTCTGGAGTATGAGGCTTGTCATCTGGGTCAGAGCATCCCCCTGAGTCAGAGGTCTCTGACGAAGAAGAGGAAGACTCCTCCCGACGCGGGGGAGGGGCGGTCCCTTTGGGAAGCCCTCTGGGACGTGTATCCTCCCCACCCCTGGCGCTCGAGGGTTCACCTCTGGTGTTGGGAAAGGGGGAGGGAGTCTCCTGTCTCCCAGTGCAGGGGATCCTGCGAAGGGGTCTGGTACTAGTAGACAACTCTCTACCTCGCTGGTGAGTTGAGCCTTGGCCTCAGCCCACCAGGAAGGTAGAGTCTCCTTCAAATACGACAGCGGCTGGGGTGTGGGCAGCGGAGCAGGAGGGGATACGGATACTGAGGATATCCGTACATCGAGTATCCATAACCCGATGGCGGGAAGCTCGGTGTCGGGGTATTGAGCGTCCGGGTACTGCGGCGTCGGTCACGTAGTGGCACCGGTTAAGACAACACTGGGTTATGTGGTGTCTGATACCGCGTGCTAGGGGCTCTGATGTAAACAGAGGACCTGGCAGAGGCCCAGCTGGCGGCCAGGCAAGGTGGCCCGGGCGGCGCCGGGCCCGCGTGGGAGTGCTGTCCGTAGGGGATGTCGGCTAAGGCCGGGTAAGCCAGGCCTGAGGGTCCAGCGTCAGGGGTGTGTGCCCAGCAGGAGGGGTCCCTGACGGCAGCGATGTCCAGGTCCTCCGTGACGACTAGGGAGGGAGGTTGGAATCTCTGGGTTCAGTAGAGGAGACGCAGGGACCTCAGAGGGCAACACCAAGCACTGTGGGGAGCCTGGGGTGTCAGACTGGTCGAAAGGGTCCAACGCAGGCTCCTTGGCTGGGCGGTCGTTGGGGGAGGCCAACGTCCAGCTTATCAGCCGGATCCGGGCGGGTGTCGGAGGAGCCGGCGTCAGACTTATCAGATCCCTTGCGCGATGAAGACCGCGCTGGAGATGCAGCCTTGTCCAGGAGGATGTTGGTGGCACCGGCGTCCGACTTAGCAGACCCGCTCGAACCTGAGGGCTGTGTAGCAGTGGCCTTCCTGGGAGTGGAGGCTTCCTTTACCCTGGAGATACCCAAGGGGCCAGAGCGTGAGCCTGACGGGAAGGGTGACACCTTCTTGTAACACTGCCAAGACGGTTGTCGAGGCAGGGGTCCCCTGAGGACGTTATTTTAGAACTGCGACCCAGCTGGAGTCGTGAGAGGCCATGGAAGCTAATCCTGCTCCCAGTGCTTCTGCCTTCTTCTTTTTGTGGCCTTCGGGGGAAGTGGATGCCTGCCTCAACTTTTTCAACTCCTTTTCCATGGATGCCATATTTTTCTTTAAAATATGGGCCTCCAGGGACTGCTGCCTCCATTTTCGGGTAGCTGAATTAAAATTTTTGGCAGTGCTGGCACTTCTCCACAGGATGATCTGGGCCTAGGCAGAAGAGGCATAGGGAATGGCCGTCCTTATACGGCAGCTGGGAACCGACATGGTCGCACTTCTTACTTTTTATGCTATTCGAGGGCGCAGGGACCACATACAGCGATTGAGGGTGAAAATATAAAAAAAAAAGGCGGTTGAAAAGTTTGAAAACTGAACCGACGGACAACTGATGAGCTGAACTCTACCGAGGAACTTTCACAAATCAGCGGCGGGAAAGAACTGGAAAGCAGGTGTAGAGGTTACCGCCCATTTATACTGACATCTCATGATGTCTGTCACTTGTCGTGGGGCGGTCCCCGCCAAAGACTGCTAGCTAGAAATTTTCCGCAGTCCTGACGCCCATGTGTCAGTCCAATATGTAACTACCTACTGCAAGAGCCCTCCCGTCAAGCTGTTACAAGCTCAAATGGTAGACTGGTTGGGCCATAGGCCCTTATCTGCTGACAGTATCTATGTAAGAAAAGTACAGTTACGTAAGAACTTACCATAACAGTAGATCTTCGAGAGGGGCTCTTGCAGTAGGTAATTACATATAGGACTGACGCCGCAGGCGTGGACCCCAATGGAAAATTTCTGGCTAGCAGTCCCCGCCGGGGACCGCCCCCACGTCAGGTGACCGGCGTCAGACGATGTCGGTATAAAGGGGCGGTCCCAGACGCCCACCTTCCAGTTCTTTCCCCGCCACAGGCCCGGATGAGAGAGAAGCAGATATTTCCCACAATGGAAAAGGAGCTGAAAAAGATGGGGGGATGGAGGGCGGGAAGGTATTATCTACAGCAAGAGCCCCTCTCGAAGATCTACTGTTACGGTAAGTTCTTATGTAACTGTACTATCTTACTTCGAGAGGGCTCTTGCAGTAGGTAATTACATATAGGACAGAATCCCAAGCAGTCTGGAACAAATGAAAAGGCACCGGGAGGAGGAACTACTCCAAGAAGTAGCAAACAACCTTGCAAACCTCAAGATAGGAGGCCTTGCAAGACAGCTAGCCCGAAGCCTGCTCTACGCCGAGAGGCAATGTCCAAACTGTAATGTTTAGTAAATGTATGGACGGAAGTCCAAGTGGCGGCAGCACAGATGTCCGCCGCAGACACATTCTTGAAACAAGCCGCAGAGGCTGCTACACCTCGAGTGGAGGACTCCTGACTTGACCCGTAGGGTCTTGTTGTACTTCTAATAACAGAAAGTGATGCAATGAGCTAACTGACTTTGATAGGCATTGCTTGGAGACAGCACTGCCTTCCCTTTGTGAGCAAAAGAGACGAACAACTGATCAGTCTTTCTGAGATTCTTCGTCCCATCGGTGTAGTATCTCAGAATCCTGTGGACATCCATGGTATGGAGTAAGTATTTCCTTGGTTGGAGTACTGCGTGAAAAAGGCAGGTAATTCAATAGACTGATTTAAGGTAGACTCACACACTTTTGGGAGAAACTTAGGATTCGTACGAAGAGCTACTCTTTCTTTGTGAAAGATCAGATAAGGGATTTGCACATAAGGGCCTGGAGCTCGGAAATTCTGTGAGCAGAAGTAATGGCCACCAAGAAGAGCGTCTTCCACGATGAGAACTTCAAGTCTGCGGAAGCCGCAGGTTCAAAAGGAGGAAGGGTAAATTTCTCGAGAACAAAGTTCAAGTCCCAGGGGGGAGCCGGAGTCCGAACAGGGGGTCTGAGATGAAGGACCCCTCTGAGAAAAGTCTTGGATACCTCCAGTTGAGCAAATGCATTATCAGCGAAAGGGACATGGTAGGCTGAAATAGCCGCCATATGGACTTTCAAAGAGGAGCGCCTGAGACCCAAGTTGAAAAGACGGTGCAGGTAATCAAGCAGAACGGCTACAGGACAGGAGAAGGGCTCCACGTTCCTGGATGCAGCCCAAATGGAAAATCTTTTCCATTTCATGGCGTAGGTGGACCTAGTGGAGGGTTTTCTAGCCTCCACCAGAATCTCAGCCACCTTAGGAGAGACGCCAAAGCGAGATTGGGCTAGGTCTGCAGGAACCATGCATGAAGTTGAAGAGACTCGAGTCTCGGATGGACCAGGGTCCCCTGATCCTGGGTCAGCAATCCTCGAGATAAAGGAAGAAGAAGAGGAGGAACCTCTGAGTATTGTTGTAGAACAGAGAACCAGATATGCCTGGGCCAGAAAGGAGCGATCAGAATCATTCTCTCTCCTTCCAAAGCCAGTTTCTGCAACACACGAGGGACCAGAGGAATTGGGGGAAAAGCATATACGAATCTGTCCTTCCAGTTTAGAGACAGAGCGTCGCTCCAGAAAGCGCCTCGCTCTGGAGCGAGCGAGCAAAAGGTTGAAGCTTTGCGTTTTGGAAGGAGGCGAACAGGTCTATCTGTGGAGTCCCCCAAATCTGGAAGATGCTTTTTAGAACTTTTTGGTCCAGTTCCCACTCGTGTGGTAGAGCTGAAGAACGACTTAGCTTGTCTGCCAGGACATTGTCGACTCCCGGAACATGGATCGCCGTGAGGTGAAGGTTGTGAAGAGTTGCCCAATCCCAAACCCTCATCGTTTCCCTGCATAGCGGGTAGGACCGAGTCCCTCCCTGCTTGTTGCTGTACCACACCATGCACATGTTGTCTGTTTGGACGGCTAGGTGACTGGGAAGGATGTATTGGTGAAGGGCCTGGAGAGCATACAGCACTGCTCAAAGCTCGAGCACATTGATGTGGAGAAGTAACTCCAATTTTGACCATAAGCCCTGGTTCGGTGAGGACCCAGATGGGCTCCCCAACCTTCGCCTGAAGCGTCCGTGGTCAGAGTCTGAGTGGGGGGAGGATGAAAAAAGGGGACCCCCCCACCATTGCAAGTCTCTTATCATTGGCGAGGAGATCAGTACCAGATGATCTAGGTCGTCTACCAGTTGATCCCACTGAGAGCGGAGAGTCCACTGAGAGATCCTCATGTGGAGGCGCACGCGCGCGGAACCGTTGGGATGGCAGCCGTCATAAGCCCCAGAAGACGGAGCACCGACTTCGCCGGAACCCTCCTGTGTTCCGATAGAAGGGAAATCTGGGACTAGAGGGAGGCTCCCCCTGTCCGGAGGCAGGAAGGCCCTGCACATTGTCGTATCGAGGATTGCCCCGATGAACTGGAGCCTCTGGGAAGGATCCAGGTGAGACTTGGAATGGCTGATGGTGATACCCAGGCCAGTGAAAACCTGCTGGGTGAGGGAGAGAAAATGCAGGAGTTCCTCCCTGGACAGGGCCGCCAGGAGCCAGTAGTCCAGGTAGGGAAAAACCTGAACTCCCATAGTACGCAGGTGGGCCGCTACCACCGCCAGGCATTTGGTAAAGACTCGGGGAGCCGAGGAAAGACCAAAAGGGAGTGCCCGGAATTGGTAGTGGTCCCCCTGGAACGCAAACCTGAGGTACTTTCGTGCAAAGGGCGAATGGGGATGTGCAGGTACGCATCCTGCATATCCAGTGCACAAAGCCATTGGCCCGGCCGAAGCAGGGGCAAGAGGGTTTGAAGGGAGAGCATCCTGAACCTCTTGTATTCCACATATAGGTTCAGGGAGCTGAGATCGAGAATGGGTCTGAGATCTCCGGTCTTCTTTGGTACAAGGAAGAAATGGGAATGGTAACCCGTCCCGTGAAGGTGAGTGGGAACGGGCTCTATGGCCTGCTTCGCAAGGAGAGCAGAAATTTCTTCCTTGACCAAAGGAAGATGGTCCCTTGAGTAAGAGGAGTTCAGAGAGGAGTGATGCGGAGGTTTCTGCAGAAACTCTATGGAGTGCCCCTCTGCTATGATCTGAAGCACCCATGAATCCGATGTTAACCTCTCCCAACCCGGAAGGTGGAGGGAGACTCTCCCTCCTACCGGTGGTGTGAGGCAGCGCCGCAGCTGGGGCACCTGCTGCTTTTTTGGGCGGTGGGGGCCTGGCAGCTGTGGGGGCCCGACGTTTGCTGGCCCGCCTTCCCTGAGGTTTCGCTGAGGCCGGCTGCGCCTGTGAAAGGGACGGCGCTATGGGATGGGGATGGTACATTGAATCAACAGATTTACGGGCCCCTTCTCTGCGTAAGTCAGTGATGATGTCTTGACATCACCACTGAAAAGCACAGAACCTCTGAAAGGTGCTTCTTGATTGTTGACTGACCCTCCGGGACCAGACCTGACACATCGGAGTTACGCGTGACGCCGAAGGCTTACGGCGAACTCAGAGCTCCGTCCTGCGGTGTCCACTGTGTCGCAGGTCGTCCTCAGAATGTGACGACTGGCCGAACGAGCAGAACGGACCAGGTCAGCTAATTCCTGCTTGACTTGGGAGTCAGGTAAGGAGTCAATCTTGGATTCTGCCTGGGTAAGGACAGCCTTCTGGTAATCCCCCATATGTGCTACATAATTTAGGACCCTAATCCCCAGTGTGGAAGAAGCATAAATCTTCCTTCCATACTGATCCAGAAGGCGAGACTCCTTATCCGGGGGAGACGAGCTCAAATGTTTCGGGTGTGCTGACCGGCCGTGAGCGGCACTAATCACAAACGAGTCTGCACGGGGGTAAGAGTCTAAAATGTCTACACCCTCCGGAGCCTGGTATAGCCTGTTGGACTTCCGAGGAAGCGGGGCTAAAGCCGACGGTTGTTTCCAAATGGTGGAAACAAGGTGGGCATGAGGCTCGATCCAGGGTGGCACTAGAGTAGGGGCCGTAAGGGACAAGTCCAGATATTCGGCAAGTTTCACCCGCTGAGGATCTGGCTCTAAGGAACGCCACTGATGGACTTCCTGGATCTTCCTGAGCAACTCCGTGAAGGAAGGATCCTCCGGAGACTTCGGAGGAGTCCTCGGCCGGGGCTTGGACGGAGAGTGAGGCTCGTCGTCTTTCTCGGAACAACCATCGGAGGAATCCGAGAGTCCCAGAGAGAAGAAGAAGAAGAAGGAATTTGAAGCAGGTAAGACTCCTAGCTCATCTAGGGGAGGAACGGGTTCCTTAGGGGGATCCCTGACGATGTCCTGCCCCTCTCTGATCCCGAGGGCAGAGCCAGGAACCCGGAGGCGAGAGGGAGTGCCATCTGGGGCGACGGGGCCGGAGGTGACACCATCGCCAGAAGATGGCTCTCGACTTCCTTGGTGAGCTGAGCCTTGGCTCAGCTCCACCAGGAGGCCAGAGTCTCTGGAGATCCACCAGCGGCTCAGGGAGTGGTGGAGGAGGAGGAGGGATAGTTGTACGGATGAAATCCCAGAGAGTAGATCCGTAATCCGGCCGGGGAATACCAGAGCTGGGCATTATGGCAGCCGGTACCGCGGCGCCGGTGGAGTCAGCACCGGGTACCGCGCCCAGGAGGTGATACCGGCGGACCTGGGTAAACCGGCATCAGATAAGACGGCAGATACCCAGGTACCGGAGGAGCTGCCGGAGCAGCTGGCCCAGTAGGAAACTCCACGGGTGGATCAACCGTGATAGGCCCGTGGGGTGGAGGGCCCGATGGGAGAGGAATATCCCCCGCCGGCGTCGGAGGGGCTGGCGTCGGAACCGGCGTCAGCGGGGCTGGTGTCGGGGCCGGCGTCCGGGGAGCCGGCGTCAGATCCAACTCTGTAGGAAGGGGATCCGACGGCAGAGCAGCATCCCGAGCCTCGCCCGGGGATGGAGGGGAAAAGTCCCGGGTCAGGCAGGGGGACTTGGCTCTCGGACGGCAGCGAAAGCTGCGGGAACCTGGGACGACAGACGGAGCAGGGTCTCGTCAGAGGCTCCGAGGCCCTCCGACGCATGGACTTAGGCCGAACTCGGCGGACGCCAGAGGAGCCGCATCTGACTGGGGTCCCTCGCCGGAGCGGGCCGAGGATGGGAAGAGGCCGGTCCGAGGGGACATTGCCGCGCCCGCCCCAAAGGTTCGGGCGCCTTAGCGCCTCTTCTCCTGTGGACACTGGAGGAGCCATGTCCGGCTTATGGAGGCGCCCGCGCAGTAGGCTGCAAGCCCCGCGGTACTGGGGCAGAAGCCTTCTTTTGCCCGGAGGCACCCGGCAGGCTCGAACACGAACCTGACGGGTGGGCCGACGCCTCCTCCAAAGCCTTGGAGGCTGCCATCGGGCGATCCCCCGGAGGGGACGTTACCTTGGCTGCGGCTCCGGCCGGAGTCGCGGAGGAGGAGGCCTTCTCCCGGTGCCTTTCTTTGTCCCGCTTCTTGTGTCCTTCAGGGGAGGTCGACGCCTGCTGAAGCTTCTACAACTCCTTCTCCATTGCAGACATCTTCTTTTTTAGGAGATGGGCTTCTAGAGACTGCTGGCGTCGTCTGCGGGTGGCCGCGTTGAAATGAAGGCAGTGCGGGCACTTGTCGACCGCGTGGTTGGGGCCTAAACAGAAAAGGCAGAGGGAGTGACCGTCCTTGTGAGGCAGTTGGGCGCTGCACGAGTTGCACTTATTTTTTGAAGGGGACGACATATACAGACGTTCACCTGACGAAGAAAAAACAAAATACTGATACTTTTCGGAAAAACCGACGAAGCAACACGACTGAGCGTTATGAACTTCACCGCGAGACGCTGCACGAGCTGACAGCGGGAAAGAACTGGAAGGCGGGCGTCTGGGACCACCCCTTTATACCGATGTTGTCTGACGCCGGTCACCTGACGTGGGGGCGGTCCCCGCCAGGGACTGCTAGCTAGAAATTTTTCCGTGGGGTCCTGCCGCCTGCCGACGTTAGTCCTATATGTAATTACCTACTGCAAGAGCCCTCGAAGTAAGATCAGTAGTTCTCGACATACAAAAGGGAAGGGAATCACTTTTACATAAAGTGATTACAAAGGCAGAGGAAAATAAAAAAGAAGAAAACTTTTGGCGGTCGACTGAATGATGAAGCTTCCGCGGAGTCCATGCATGTCAGGTCGATGGTGGAAAAGAACTGAGGAGGCAGCAGGGTCCCCCACGTATATACAGCAGGGTGACGTTGGCGTATGACATCGGAGTGGGCGGCCCCTAATAGACTGCTACAGAAAAAGCTTCTGTGTGATCCCGACGCCTATGGCAGTAGTTTCATAGGTGTGACCTGATGAAAGATTTATCCCTGAAGAAGATCTGTCCAAATTTTAATGTCCATTTGAAAGCTCACTTGTAAGCTATTGCTTAGTATCCTTTGCGGTCAGTATGATCTTGAGGTGCCTCGGTTTGTTAGTGCGGCTACGCTTAGCTCAACTAGTTCTGCTAGCGGTGTGAATGTCATCTCAGGGATAGAAGGAACACCCCCCAGTGCTCCGTTGCTGCCAAGAAGCACTACTATGTTGCTTTCCCCATGACAAGCCATCCAAAATTGTCGGGTAATTATCCCACCAGTTCAACCTAGATAAAAGCATCCTGGCTTGTGTGGGTCAGAACCAACTGTTGTAAAAGTTAAACGTCCTAAGGAATGACAGTGCAGCAGGGGCAGGACACTGTTAAAACCTAATGGTCAAGAAAGCCAGTAGTTGCAATCAGTTCTCTTCAGGTTTCAACTTGGGAGTCATGTTCCCATGCACTGAATACTTTTTCAATTTGTGGCTTCTCTGGAGTCTGAAAACTGGAATGTTTTATCCCCATATGTGATCTTCAAATCAGCTGGCATTAAAAGCAGGAGGTGTACTCCCAGCTGCCAAAGTCTCACCCTCACACCGTCAAAGCTCTTTCAACGCTGGTGTGTTTCATAGCCAAAATCAGGGAAAACATTCACTTTGTTGTCCCTCCATTCTGACAGTCCCTTCTGTTTCACTTTAAGCAGAATTTCATCCTGATTAAGCACCAATCCCAGTACGACCAGGAGGGTGCAGGAGCTTTGCTGGTGAGTAGCTGGGTGCATGATCCCCCAGGAGTGATTTGGGAAGTTTTTAAAATTTGAAGGTCCCTTGTGATTTGATAATGACCGCAGGACCAAGTCTTGACAAAGTCCCTGGGACTGCAGCACTCTGAGCATTTTCCGGTAATCCAAGGACCCTTAAGTGTGTCAACTGTACTGTATTCTTTAAATTTCAAGAGATTTTCTAAAAAAAGCTGTTCTCTTTTGTACATCCTGTAGAACTAGTTAGAGTTCTCGCAGCCATTTGGGATGCTTTTTGTGTCTCCGGGAGGAGGTTACCTATTTCATTATCCATCACTTATAGTTGTGTTTGGAAGTCCTCCATTCGTATATCTAGTGACTGTACTGCCTTGAGAAGGACCACGTTGATGGGTGCTGATGGGTCTAAGTCACCGGGAGGTGGCTGCTGTTCTTTGCTTGATCCAGGACGCTGCTCCTTCGGCCGGGCTCCATCTTCCCAACCAGCTGCCTGCATGTTTGGCCTCACCACAGTCTCAGTCTCAGAATGGAATTTTAGGGAAAAAGGTACCTCCAAGCTTCACTTGACAAGTTCTGTTCAATGCTGCCAAAATTTCCAAGTCTGAAGCAGTTTTAAATTGAAAAATTTTGTTTTAGCCCACCAGATCTGCAGAGCATTCAGGAGTTACGCTCCATGCTCGGAAGCTGGCCACACTGTCCATTATATTTATTAATTTTTTTATTTATTTTCTTGATCTGCCTTGCCAGGTGTACAGTACCATTTCTAAGCCAAATGTGATGGCAGTCTTTTCTTCAGAAAAATCAAAATTAAAACATTTATTAAATGTTCAAATTTTGGTGAACTAGAACACTTTACCACCACATAAAAATGAAAATGATGCACTCACCGTAATTCCTGATCTGCCAGAATATCTTCACCATTCAGTTGCATGTATAAGTCTAACCCAGAGATGCTAGGACCCAGCAGGAGCAAAGTCTTTTTGCAGCCTAGGACAGGACTGACAATGGTGCCGGTGTCACCCACGACGTAGATGTAGTAACGTCACGTTCGTGGGTTGGCAAGTAACCAACGCCAGCCCCCTCCCTTCCTCAGTTCTGTTTGTGAAGAGAGAAAACAAGTGGAAGAGAAAAGAAAGATAAAGGGTTATAGTCTCCTAGCCAAAAGAGATAGAAAAAGGACATGGGATATCAAATAATTAGCATAATAAAATCCAACTACCAACTCAGAAAAACTAAGGATTGGTCCTAGGTTGAGCAGGGGCAGCAGGTGTAGGAGCCAGAGCACTATTCCAACCACCTGGACAGGAAGGTGGGGGGAGAGGGCAGCAGCCCTGGCATACAGATCTGGCTGGTACAAAAGAGACCCAGGGGAATCTCTGTAGGTTAGGATGGCAGAACACCAATTTAGAAGGGTCCTGTGCTCCAAAAGGACAAGAAATAGAGGATTTAAAAGCCAAAAATCCAAGGATCGGATAGTAGGTGAGAATAAAGAGCATCCAAGAGCACAAATAATGTCTTCCGATCTCTCCAAGGGAGTGAGAAAGGATAAAAAGCAGGAAAGCAGACACTCTGAAAAACGTGAAGAGTCCAGCACCTAGTAGTGGGAATACCCCCAGGCAGACAGGCTGAGCAGTACATCACAAAACCAAAAAAGCAAAACCCTTGCACCTGCCCCTCTCTGACAACGCAAGTGGAGGCTGTACCTTGTTGCGAGGCTAAACTGTCAGTTGGCAGAGGCTGGAGACACAGGCACGCTGGAGACTTTTTTTTGTTAAACTTTTGTTTTATTTCTTTTTATTATTTTTGGGGGGGAGGGTAAGGGGATCCTCGTACCTGTTTCTGTTTATTTTTGTTTTTTAAACAGGAAAAAACAAATGCTTGGAAGGAGCAAGAAGACCCAACTCCGACTGCAGGAAAAAGGGGAACTAACTCATGCCGGCTCATCCATGCAGTGGTAGCACTACCACTCATGACAGACGACCCGGGGAAGGAGGATCACGCATCTCAGAGGACACTCTCCTCCGGGGGGGGGTTGCCACCCCTGCTGCACTGCTGGCACCTAAGTGACCATGGGTAGTGGCGCAATGGAGGCAAGCAGGTTTAGGGTGTGGACAACAGCTGGCTCACATACCACGCGCCATCGTGTGTGATGTGCATCTGAGTACTAGCATGCATACATCCAGAGGGCTGGAAACAAGAAAAAGAAAAGGCAGCTCTGGAATCTGTAGGTGAAGGGACCTTGGTACATCCGGGCCCTCGTGGCACTTGTCACACTAAGCCGCACAACAAACTGTGAGTATTTTGGGAGGGTCCACTGCTGCCCCTGACCCCACCGCAGGGGGGAAAACTGCAGCTCTGTGGAGGTGCAAATGCATGGATCAGCGTTGTAGGGTGACCTGGTAAGATACCTTGGCATCCTTGAGAGAGTTAGGGACCAGAGTTCTGAGGGGGCATAAACTATGATTTAAAAAAATAAAGTATCCCTCAGCCCTCTGGTGGGGGAGAACCACAGAAGGGGAGGACTCCTCACAGGTCTAGCAAAACCCGAGACTGGTCAGGAGCAGCCACAGGTTCCTATGGCCTGGGAACAGGAGTGTGCCCAGACAGCTGACACTTGACTTTGTGATAGAAAAAAAATGAGTCCCCTGGTAATGTGAGTTTAGCACCCTGTGCCAGGCGGGGTGCCAAACAGGAGAGGCGAAGCATGCCATCCACCGAATGCACACTGCTCTTCCCACCAACCTGGATGCTACCTCGCTTGGTGCTTCACCAGCTCCAGGCCCCAGGTAGAAAGGCGAATGGTCTGCCTGGCTGACTTGCAATCTAGCATGGATGCTAGCAGCTGACTCAGCATCACCCACAGGCACCTGACATAAGTTGCCTGATAAGCAGAGATGCACATCACAGTGTATGCTATTGCAAAAATGTTCCTGCCCCAGGCATAAATCTCCGCAGAGTTGGGGCTGGGTGGGTCACGCACTGGGCATTTAGGCCCAGAGGTGGTCTGCAGCACCACAAACCCAGAGGTGGGGTGAGGGATAACACCTGGATACCCTGCAAGAGCATAATATCTGCACTGGATGTTTCTAGGGGCTAAAGAAGGGGTGAAGGGACTGAGCCAGACATTCCTGGATATCTCCATAAAGGGTCGGGCCGCAGACATAAGACAGAAGTGTCAGGGCTGAAAACCCCAAGGAACACCAGTGCCAGGGTGGCAGTATTGTGATCTACAATTGACCGTCTATGAAAAAATTACTCACCTTAATAATGTTGTTTCTTCTAATGGAGTCTTGCTGTATTCTGACTATATGCAGTTAGCCCCAGCACTTGAACTGCCCCGGAGAGTAAAGAGTTAACTCTATGCAGAAGCACAGAACATGGAGCTCGAGCTCGGATTTCAAACCTCTGTCTCTAGTACTCTGAAGTGTAACAGTCAGATTATTACGAGCACTAACGAATCAAATTAATAGGTGGAAATTGTTTCAACTTTTGTAAGCCAAATGACCACCACAAATTGTTTTTAGGGTCAAAAAGACTGAAGTTGAGAACCCCAAAAAGAAAGCTAAAGATAAAACAAAGACAAAATCAAAGTAGGTAGTGAAATTAAAACATTGATAAACCCATAAGATAGGGCAAGTCAAGTACACCTCTGGGGTGCAGCACTGTGCCTGCCCACCCACATCCCAAAACTACTAGGTTCCAGGAGGGGAGGCAGGGAGGGAGGTCAGAATACAGCAAGACTCCATTAGAAGAAACAACATTACTAAGGTGAGTAATTTTTTCTTCAAACAACATGAAGTCTTGCTGTATTCTGACTATATGGAGACTACCAAGCAGTACTCCCCAGAAGGAGAGAGTCACAGAAGAAAAAATTACTCACCTTAGTAATGTTGTTTCTTCTAATGGAGTCTTGCTATATTATGACATATGCAGTGAGTCCCAATCTTCGAACTGCCCCGGAGGTGAAAGAGTTAACTTTCCATGCCAGGCATGGAACGCTGAGCTCGAGCTCGGTTGAAACTCTGTTTGTTGTTCTTCAAACTCAAACCGTCAGATCTTTATGAGCTAAACTCACTAAGGTCCTGTGTGGTAGCTGTAAACCTACACTAGCCAACTGGCTACTAAGAACACATTTTTGGTCCTAAAACAAAGACTCAAGTCAGGAGACCCAAAAATGAAAACACAACACCAAGGCACCCCAAAAAAAGGGAGGGGTGAAACAACAAGGTGGGCACCTAAGTGCCAACACTGCACTGCCCACCCACATCCCAAAAACAAAGGTTCTGAGAGGGGCAGGCAGGGGGGGAGGTCATAATATAGCAAGACTCCATTAGAAGAAACAACATTACTAAGGTGAGTTATTTTTTCTTCAAACAACATGAAGTCTTGCTATATTATGACATATGTAGACTACAGAGCAGTACCTCCATGGAGGAGGGACAGAACTTACTTGGGAAAAAGGCTCTGCAGCACAGCTGTGCCAAACCGAGCATCACTCCTAGCCTGGATGTCCAGGGAGTAATGCTTGGTAAAAGTGTGAACTGTTTTCCAGGTAGCTGCTTGACATATCTCTAGAATAGGGATGTCCCTGGCAGCAGCCAGGGACACAGCTGTACCTCTGGTAGAGTGAGCCCTCAGGCCTGAGGGAGGAACCTTACCCAGTTTTCCATAACAAAATTGGATACAAGAGACAATCCACCTGGCAATGGATCTTTTAGTGGCAGGTTTCCTTGCCAACCTCACCATAAGTGAGGAACAGTTGGAGGGAGTCAAACCTGTGACCCTTGGTACGGTCTATGTAGTAGCTAAGGGCTCTCTTCACATCCAGGCTGTGCAGCCTCCTCTCACCAGAGGAGGAATGGCCAGTGAAGTAGACTGGAAGAGACATAGATTGATTAAGGTGGAAATCTGAAACCACCGTAGGCAAAAACTTCCTGTTAGTCCTGAGGACCACCTTATCTCTATGAAAGGAGATAAAATCATGGCTCCACTGACAAAGCTTGTAATTCACTTATGCGTCTGGCAGAAGTGATGGCTAGAAACACAGTTTTCAAGTCAAGTACTGAGCTCTGCTGAAGACAAAGGCTCAAAGTGGGTTGCATAAGCTGAGCAATGCAAACATTAAGATCCCAGGCAGGGGCAGGGGCCCTGAATGGAGGGTTGGTGTGAAGCAATCCCTTAAAAAACTTGGAGAATACAGGATGAGCTGAAAGAGAAGAGGATTTACCTGCTGAAACAAAAGCAGACACAGCTGTCAAATGTACTTTTAGGGTAGCTGGTCTCAGCCCCAAGGTATTTAAATGGACCATATAATCCAGGACTGTGGGTAAATCAGCAGATTCTGGGGAAATATGCTTCCCAAAGCACCATATGGAAAACCTCTTCCATTTGGAATTATATGTAGCCTTGGTGGAAGGCTTCCTAGAAGCCTTTAGTATATCCATTACACCTTGAGAGAGGTGTAGATCAGCAAACTCTAACTCTTCAAGAGCCAGGCTTTGAGATTGAGAGTTTTGAGGTTTGGATACCAAACCCTCCCCTGAGCACAGGTTGTGATTCCTGGGAAGACACAGGGGAAGATGGACAGCTAAGGACAGTAGGAGTGCATACCAGGGTTGTCTGGCCCAATCTGGAGCAATCAGGATCATCTTGCAGGATTGAGATCTGATTTTGACTAACACTTTGAACAGGAGAGGGAAGGGGGGATAAGCATAAAGAAACTTCCCTTCCCAATTGAGAACTAAGGCATCCAGAGGGACTGAGCCCAACACTGGGGGCCTGCAGCAAAAAAGGGGAAGTTGGTGATTGTCTGGGGCTGCAAAAAGATCTATCTGTGGGGTGCCCCATCTGGCAAATATTACCTCCAGGACTAGGGGTCCAGGGACCATCCGTGATGGCCCCGGGAAATCCTGCTGAGAGCATCTGCCAGGACATTGTCCTTGCCTGGGAGGTGAACTGCCGTAAGGGAGGTGCTCAGAGAGTAAGCCAGAGACCACAACTTCATTGCTTCGGTGCACAAGGCCATGGACCGAGCACCCCCTTGCTTGATGTACCACATTGTGGTGGTGTTCTCTGTTCTGACCTGTACAACCTTGTTCTGAACAGATTTGGAAAAAACTTGAAGTGCTAGAAAAACTGCTCTGAGTTCCAACAGACTGATGTGGAACAGAGATTCCTGAGGGGACCACAATCCCTGGGTAGTGAGGTCGCCCATGTGAGCTCCCCACCCCAAGAGGGATGCATCTGTAGTAAGGATTAAGGAATGAGACTGAGTGACAAAGGGAACCCCTTGTCTCAGGTTGCTCTGATCCTGCCACCACTGTAGGGCCTGGATCAGGGTTCGACTTACTGGGATCAATTTGGTTAGGGGATCTTTCCTTTGAGACCAAAAGGCTCTCAAATGGAACTGGATGTCTCTCATCTGAAATCTTGCTCCCTGCACAACTGCTGTAGAAGCAGCCATGTGCCCCAGGAGCTGCAGAAAATGCCTTGCTGGTCGAGAGACCTGCAGGGTGAATGAGGAGGCCAGAGAGACCAGGGTCCTTGCCCTGTCCAAAGGAAGAAAGGCTCTGGCTTTCTGTGTGTTCAGCTCTGCGCCTATGAAGGTGAGGAGCTGGACAGGCTCTAGAACTGACTTTGAAAGATTCAGAAGGAAACCTAGAGAAGTGAGCAGTTGCTGAGTTATCTGTAGATGTGACTTGACTTGATCTGGAGACTGGCCTACTATTAGCCAGTCGTCTAGGTAAGGGAAGATGGCAATTTTTTGCCTTCTTAGGGAAGCAACTGCTACTGCCAGGCATTTTGTGAATACCCTTGGAGCAGAGGTGAGGCCGAAGGGCATTGCTCTGAACTGGTAGTGGCCTGAGGGCAGCTCGAACCTGAGGTACTTTCGATGGGAGTTTCTGATGAGAATATGGAAGTAGGCATCCTTGAGGTCAAGGGATGCTAGCCAGTTCCCTGGCCTTAGAGAGGGTAGAATAATTCCCAGAGCCACCATTTTGAATTTTGGTTTTAAAAGGTGCTTGTTTAAATATCTGAGATCCAGGATGGGCCGCCATTCTCCTGTCTTTTTTGGGGTGAGGAAGTACCTGGAGTACAACCCTTTGCCCTGGTGTAGGGGTGGAACCCTTTCCACAGCTCTGAGAGCCAGGAGGGAAGAGACCTCTGCCTCTAGGGCAAGTGCTCTCGTGGATTTGCAGGTGGAAAGGATCTGGTTCTCATCTTTGGAAATTTTTGAAGCTGAGAACCAGTCCCTGGCTTACTACTTCCAGGACCCACTTGTCTGATGTCAGAGACTTCCAGTCCTGGACAAAGTAAGCCAGCCTGCCCCCTACAGGTAGCTGAGAATCAGCCCTGGCAACCCCATCAGGGTGCCTGCTTGGCAGGGGCTTTGGGCTGGGGTGGAAGCAGGCCTGCTTGTACCCGCCTGCCTCTCCCTCTAAAGAACCCCCTCTGGGCATAAGTAGAAGAGGAGGCCTGGGCTTGGTAAAAAGGCCTATGAAAAGGTCTGCCCCTGCCCCTGGAAAGCTGCCCTTGAGGAGTGGCCTGCCTTTCCTTGGCCCGTGCACTCCTATAGGTGGTCCTATACTCATCCATTTTCTTCATGTAATTCTCTGTCTGCTCCCCAAACAAAGAATTACCCACAACAGGAAAATCCATGGCCTTAGCCTGATATCCTAGACAGGCTAGTACATCTGAGCCAAGCCATTCTGCAGTGCCACAGATGTAGCCATGACTCTTGATGACACATCATTAGAGTCCACTGCAGCATGGAATTGCACCTTGGATGCCTCAATACCATCAGCAGCCACCTGCTCCAGCTCCTTGGCAAGCTGGCCAGGGACCTGTTTTGCTAGGGCCATAACAGTATCCCATCTAGATTTCTGATACCTGGCAACATAAGCCATATAATTTGCCTGTCTGAGTCCCAAGGATGCTGCCATGTACTATTTCTTTGCCATGGCATCAATCCGTCTGGAGTCCTTGTCAGGGGTGTGTGAAGCCAAGGGAATATTAGCCTTGTCACAGGCTGCAGCCTGCACTACCCCAACATGGCTGCATTGTTGTATAAGGAACTCCGTATCAGAGCCTGACAATGTGTACCTCCTGTCCATTTTCTTATCGACAGGAGGTATAGTGTGAGGGTTTTTTAGAATTTTCACTGTGTTTCTGAAAAGATTTATGCAGATGACTAGACAGCCTCCTTGACTCTGGGGATATCCATCATTTCCACATAGTCAGGCTCCTCTTGATCATCCACAGCTTCCTCCATAGGGAGCTGGAGGGTTTCAGCCACTTTCTTATAAAACATAAAATGAGAAGTGGACTCAGAAAGCCTAGGAGGAGACACTCCTGAAGGTCTGTCTGGGGAGATGTCCGGTTCAATGGGCACATCCAGACTTTCAAATCCACATTCACTCTCCTCATACTCCTCTTCCCCCTCCTCCGGTTCATAATATTCCTCTACATCATACTCTTGAACCGGTGGAACCAGCTGAACCGGACGCTTACCTGAAGGTGCCGTTCAGTCGGATCCGGGAAAGCGACCGGACAATTTTAATCGCTGCTATTTCTTCAGCGGTTGGAGAGAAAAGTTTGGCTCCACACCAGCTGATTTCTAGTCCTTTCGTTGGAACCGACTCGGAGTCGGATCTCCTTGCCCGAGGAAGTATCTCCTGGTCAGAGATCTCCTCCGGTTCGTGTTGAACCGAACCGGCTGGCCATCCGGATCAGCGGATTCTTTTGGCTTCCTTTCCTGAGCCTACCAACTCTCTTTTCCAAGGTAGCTGCAGGAAAATTTTCACAAATCTGGCAGTCTGCATTGAGGTGGTCAAACCCCAGACAATAAACACAGGTGGTGTGGGGGGTCAGCCTTGGCACAGGCTTCCCCACAGACACTGCAGTGTTGAAACCCAGTGTGCCCGGTTTTTCTTTTGGGTTTCTCAGACACAGTGCCAGTCCTAACCAAACTTACCCGTTTATGGCAATCCGCCAGGTAAGACCCTCTTATCGGTTCCCAACCGTGTCACGGGTCGGGGAAAAAACCGTAATGAAATCCGTTTTTTTTTTTATTGTATAATCTTTTTATTGTTTCTGCTTATATCAACAGACATACAATACATAAACAGACAGCCATACATGCATATTACTATTGGCAGATACATCACACATATAACTATGTCAGACACATACACATATAAATAGATGCACTTACATATAACTATTCCTACATCCAGCAAACCCGTTTCATACAATTGATTCCATATAATTGATTGATTTTCAGGGGCTCATTTAGCATATTGAAGGAAGGGGCAGGACACTCCAGCATATGAATTGATCATCAAATCTGTATATCACAAGTACCAATATATGCTCCCCTTAGTTGCATCTTCCTTCAGGTGCGCCAATGGGGCGGAATCCATCCAGTCGGGCCCCGCCTATCTAGATCAGTCCTCACATAAGGTGGTCATCTCCTGTATTTCAAGTGTGGCGAGAAATGGCGTCCACTCGTCATAAAATACTTCTAACCTATTCGCTAATAACAGAGATAACCGTTCCAGTGCCAGATTTTGCAGTGTTAACTGGCGCCATTGCCGAATTGTAGGCGCGACATTACTAACCCATGTATTCTGGATGCAATGCCTAGCCATCACCATAAGAATCCTGATCCAACGTGGCACTGCTTCCCAATCTTCCACCCCTTCCGTATTTAAACCAAATAACCCTTTAATAGGGTCCAACTGGATAGGAGTCCCTGCCATTGATTCCACCTCTTTAAATATCTTTTCCCAAAAAGATTTCAAGACCGGGCAGCTCCAAAAACAATGCATATATGTCCCTGCCTCCTTCTTGCACCTTCCACACAACGGGGAAACAGACGAGTAGGCCCTATGCACCACTGCTGGAGGGTAATATAACCGATGCAGAAATTTAAAATATGCTTTTTTAAACCTGTTACAAATCAACAGACCCATATGCACCGACAATAGCTTTTGCCAATTTTCTGCAGAAATTTCCTTCCCCAGATCTCTACTCCACTGTTGCTTTACTTTTTGAGTATAATCCGGACAACCTTGTTTCCCGATCCTTGCAGCTTTCTTGATAAATCCCTTAGGATCCTTCTGTGCTCCCAGAATCACCATCTCCACTGAGTCCTACCCCTGCCCTCCAGGTTTCTCTCTCTCTATCCTACCCATAAAGGCTTTCACCTGTAGGTAACGAAACATCTGTTGCCCTTGTAGATTCATTTTCTTTTTAATATCCTCCAATGAAAGCAGCATTCTCCTTCCAAGCAGACTACCCATACATTTTATCCCCTCTTCTCCCAATCCCTAAACCCTCTATCCTCTAACCCCGGCAGGAAGAACGGATTGCTCGCCACCGGCATAAGTATAGTTTCCCCTTTAACTATTCCTCTCTCCTTCTTCAGCATCACCCAAGCTTCCAAGGTCATTCCTACCAATGGGTTCCGGCCCCCCCGACTTCTATATACCAGTGGCCCCTTACTATGTAGGTAGGCCGATAGTTGCCCCATGCAGCCCTCCTGTTCCAACATCACCCAGCTTGCTACCTCTGGTCTAAACACCCAATCCACTATATATCTCTGCTGGATGGACAAATAATAATTTAGTAGATCAGGAAAGTTAAGGCCTCCCTTAGCCACTTCCGCCTTGAGTCTTTGAAGCCGCATTCTTGGCCTTTTCTGCCTCCACATAAACTGGGTAAATACCTTTTCCAACTTATCTATGTCCTTCCGGGTTATTCGCATAGGCAGCATCTGCACAGGGTACATTACTCTAGGCAGGACATTGATTTTTAATACATTTATCCGCCCCAGCCAAGATATTGGCAGCTGCATCCATCTTCTGAGGTCTGACTCTATTGTTTTAATCAAGGGGGCATAGTTCAATTCATACAAAGAACCTATTGTTCTTCCCACATTAATCCCAAGGTACTTAATACTTGTAGATTTACACTGTATACCCCATCGCTCATCATCTATTTCCTGCCTGGGGAAGCATAACATTTCTGATTTGTTCAAGTTTATTTTATATCCAGAGAACTCCGAAAAGCTCTCCACCAACTGTAGTAGCAATGGCATAGAGGCCCCCGGCTCTTGCAAAAACACTAACATATCATCCGCATATAATGTGACCTTGTGTTCAGTGTTATCCATCCCTCTCACCCCCTGAACCCCTCGACACTGCCTAATTGCTGCCGCCAGTGGTTCCAGCGCTAAGGCGAATAATAGTGGCGAGAGCGGACAGCCCTGCCGGGTTCCTCTTTCCAGCCTGAAGGGGGCCGTAGGGGTTCCATTAACTATAACACTAGCCCGTGGGGAGTGGTACATTGCCCTAACCCATCGTATATATGGGTCACCCAGACCAAACCGGCCTAAAACCTCAAAGAGGTACTCCCATTCCACCCTGTCAAAAGCCTTTTTGGCGTCCATTGATATAACATATGTTTTCCCCACTTCTCGGCCCACCTTCCATATTACATTAAGTAATCTACGTACATTATGGTACGAAAATCTTCCCTTAATAAACCCGGTCTGGTCTGGGTGAACCAGCAATGGTAAGTATCCCTCCAACCTCAGAGCCAATGCTTTGGCCAGAATCTTAAGATCACAATTCAGCAGTGCAGTTGGCCTGTATGATGCACAATCCAAGGGATCCTTACCCCCTTTTGGGACCAGGCATATCGTGGCATCATAACATGTCTCTGGGAGGCACGGCACCCCCTGCCCCTCTTCCACCTTAAAGACCTCGCTTAATGTTTCTGCCATTGGGATCGCTAACGCCTTATAAAATTCTATAGGGTACCCATCCGGCCCAATCGCCTTCCCCACCTGAAGTCTTCCAATCGCTTTTAGTATTTCCCCCTTTGTCAGGGGTTGTCCCAAACATTTTCTCTGCTCCTCTGTAAGACTAGGTAAGTTGATCTTTTCCAGAAACTCCCGCATACTCCGTTTCTCCTTCGCCTCCTCCATCTTATACAGGTGGGCGTAGAATTCCCGAAACCTTTCCCTCATCTGCCTCTCTCTCTGTACTCTACCCTCTTTATCTTTAATCCCTGTTATCTTAACCGGGCATCTTCCCCCTTTCAGTAATCTCACTAACAGTGGTCCTGGTTTATTGGCCCATTCAAACACCTGTCTTTTACAAAAAAACCAAGAGGTTCGGGCCTCCCCCCTTACCAAAGAATTTAATGCCTCTCTCGTGACCGTCAACAGGCTCTCCGTTTGCCCTCTCTCTCCCCCAGTGACCCGCTTTTCTAATTCCTTTAACTGCCTTTCTAATCTTTGCTGTTTATCTCGTCTCTCCTTCTTAACTCTAGCCATATATGCCATTATAGAGCCTCTAATAAAGGCTTTTCCTGCATCCCAATAAACTGCCCCATCTACTTCCGTGCCCCCATTAGTCTCCTTATATAATTCCCATTGCGTTTTCAGGTATTCCCGAAAGTCCTTATGCTGGAGCATATACGTAGGGAATTTCCACTGCGGCCTTATATCCCTCCCCTCCTGCACATGAAATCTACCCACTACCATAGCATGGTCCGATATGTGAATGGGGCTATGCGAGATATCTATAACCCTTCCATGCCATGCCCTAGGTATCAAAATATAATCTAATCTGGACCATGTTCCATGCAGGTTGGAATAAAACGTGTATTCCCGGGCCCCCAGATTTGTCATTCGCCAGCTGTCTACTAAATCCAACTCTGAGATCCCCACTCGCCACTGGGCCACTGCCTCCGGCGTTCGCCCTTACCCTCAGAGTGATCTAGCACAGGGTCTAAAGTGCTGTTAAAATCTCCTCCCAAAATTAGGTTTGGGAATTGCTCCCTAGTAATCAGATCCAAAAGCCTCGGGAAAAACTGCGGGTCATACTGGGCCGGGGCATACACATTCCCCAATGTAATTAACTCCCCATGTAGCTTCCCTACCAAAAAAATATATCTACCACCCTTACTATCTTTTACAAAACGCTGGATCTCCAGTGGTAGGCCTCTATGCACGAAGATGACCACCCCTCTCTTATGTGACGAGTAAGAGGACGCAAAGCATCTGCCCACCCAACCCTGTGCCAACTTTACATGTTCTACGTCTGTCAGGTGCGTTTCTTGCAATAACGCAATCTGTACCCCCCTTTTTCGTAATGCGGTCAGCAACATTGTACGCTTAATCGGGTTTGCAATTCCTTTAACATTCCAAGAAATTACCACCATTTCCTGCTTATTAGTCATCTAGTTGTATCACGTGTTCCCCACATCCATCCATTTGCTTCCCCATATTCTTTTCCAATCCCCCACTCCGCCCGCCCCATCTTTACCTTCCCATCTGCAAGCCCCTATTAACCTTTGTTTTATATGAAGTGCATCTGTCAACAAACAGTGAAGAAAACAATTAAACAATTCAACTATATACACAGTAACAAGAACAATATTCCCTCTATTAAGTCTTTTCTGGTACTTTCCTTTCCCTCCCTCCGTTTCCATTATTGGTTTCCTTTGAACACACACTGTCCCAAACCCACTGTCCCCCCCCTTTGACACTAACTGCAGAATCTGCATGAGTGTCTATCAAACAAACTCCATTATAGACACGTGCCCCCCGCCCTGCCCACGAGCAATTCTCAACTCATCGACCTGTTTCTTTTAGTTACATAACAAAACTATGTCACCTTACATTAGCTGATTACCAAGAGACATAGAAAAAGGTCGTATAGGTGCGGATTATCAAGCAGATCTCCCCTTTAAGATCCATTTCTTCGCCAACCATCCCCCAGGCACCATTCGGAAGCCCACCCCTCGACTCCCATTCAGCCCAATTCCATGCACACCAAACCGCCCCTCCCTCTTCCTTCCATCCCCCTCCCATCCATTCGTAGCATTAGTAAATATAACACTGTCAATCCCTTTGGAATTCCTTCCCACCCCCCATTTTTCCCCAGACCTTCACCCCAGACGATCACCAATCTTCCCTAATTCCCCAGGTCCTCATATTATTTACTATCGCGTCCCCATGGTTTTAATTATCCATTTCACATATTTCTCCAAGTATGGCCTTCCTCTTGCAGCCTGGCCGTTGCTCAACGCTCTGCGCCACTTCCCCCTCTCCACCCCCCGTCAGGCATCATCTCCCATTTCCCCCATTCGCCTTCCCAATAATCATCCTTCCCACATTACTAGAAGGAGGGAGAAGCGGAGAAGAGCAGAGCACATTTCCCCTATACCCCACCACCACATCCCTTTGTCTCTAAAAGTCCCATAATTTTCCAAAGCTGTCCAATGCTACATGATTTCCCCTTAAATCCATGCAATTCTCCAGTCCCAGTTTCATCCAGTCATCTTCTTCTGCAGCTCTGCAACGAACTGCTCGGCCTTACACAATTCCCAGAAAGAGTAAGTCGCTCCTTCATGCTTTATTTTCAGAACCGCTGGGTACACCATAAAGTTCTCTACTTTAAGATTCCGTAACTGGGCCATCAGTCCATTAAAGGCCTTCCTCCTTTGCAATAGCCTCATCGAATAATCCTGGGAGATATATAATCGTGTGCCCTGATATTCTAGCGTTCCTGCTTCTCGATATGCTTTGAGGGTCGCCTCTCTATCCTGATAGGAATGAAAGCGAATAATGACTTGTTGTGGGAGCATCTCCCCCGGGGGCCTGGGCATTACAGCCCGATGCGCCCTTTCTAATTTGAATTTCCCGGTTTTTGGCTGCAATCCCAGCAACTCTGGAAAAGTCTTGGCACTAAAGCTCAGCATATCAACCTTTTCTGCACCTTCCGGCAACCCCGCTGAGCCTTAAATTCAGCCTTCTGTAGTAATTTTCCTGATAGTCCATCGCATCTTTCAACTCCTCCACCTTTGCATGACATTGACTCGGTATTTCTCCTACATCATCTTCCAAACGTGATATTCTCTCCTCAGCCTCTGCAATCCGGTTCGTGGGCTGCTTGTTGCTCTAGGATTTCTTGTAACTTAAGATCTATCTTGCCCTCAAGCTTGAGCAATCTAGGTTCTAGGGCTCTATCACTTGGCCTGTCACCCCGCACCCAGGGCTCCATCTCAGCTGCTGATAGCGAGATTACTCCTGCTTCTCACCACCAGAGGCCGCAAGGGTCACCACTTTTGCCAGTCTTTCCAGTTTGTCTCTGGCTTTTCCCACCTCCTGCCACCAGATATTCCTCCATCCTTCCTTCCAACACACGCTGCACCTGCAATATTTCTCTAACAGGTCAGTTTTTTACTTAATTTACTTTTAATTGCTCATGGAGACAGAGTATTTAAACTGCTTTATTCTTCAGCCGCCATTAGCGCCTCAAATCAGATTTTTAGAACCGATAAGAACCGTAACCACACTCTAAATGACAGAAAATATATTTTAAAACAACCTGATCGGTTCAAACCGAACCGATAACTGTTTACAAGTTCCACACAGAAAGAATAATGTAAAACCTATCTAGTACTCACAAATACCACAGACAGAGCCTGAACCGACCGGTTGCGGTTTAATTTCGGTCGAAAACCGAGAAAAACAATACTTTAACCGACAAAATGAACCGAGCAGAAGGAGAAATCCCCGGAGCGACTGTTCAGTGAGGCGGAGTAAAGAATCTGACGGTTTGAGTTTGAAGAACAACAGACAGAGTTTCAACCGAGCTCGAGCTCAGCGTTCCATGCCTGGCATGGAAAGTTAACTCTTTCACCTCCAGGGCAGTTCGAAGATTGGGACTCACTGCATATGTCATAATATAGCAAGACTTCATGTTGTTTGAACCTATTTTGCGAACAAGCTCTGCAGCACAGCTGTGCCAAACCTAGCATCACTTCTAGACTGAATGTCCAGAGAGTAATATTTGGTAAATGTGTGAACAGTTTTCCAGGTGGCTGTTTTACAGATTTTCACTAAAGGTATATCTCTAGCTGCTGTGAGCGAAGCAGCTGTACCTCTGGTAGAATGAGTCCTCAGGCCTGCAGGAGGTTCCTTCCCAAGCTTTGAATAGCAGTATTGGATACAGGAGACAATCCACCTGGCAACAGTTCTCTTGGCGGCTGGTTTGCCCCTTCCCACCTCACCACAGGTGAGAAATAATCGAGAACAGCCATTCCTATAGGCCTTAGTATGCTCCACATGGTAACTAAGGGCCATCTTCACATCAAGACTGTAATCTTCTCTCCCCAGAGGAAGAATGGTCAGTGAAAAACACAGGCAATGACATGGATTGGTTCAGATGAAAGTCTGACGCTACTTTGGGAAGAAACTTTGTTAGTTCGAAGGACCACCTTATCCCTGTGAAAAGAAATGAAATTGGGTTCCACTGATAAAGCCTGTAACTCACTGATTCTCCTGGCAGAGGTTAATAGCTACCAGGAATACAGTTTTCCATGTCAAGTATTTCAGCTCTGCTGAAGATAGAGGCTCAAAAGGAGGCTGCATAAGCTGTGCTATACAGATATTCAGATCCCAAGGAGTAGGGTCTCGAAAGGGAGGATTAACATGCACCAGACCTTTGAAAAACTTATTGAAGACTGGATGAGAGGCTAGGGAAGAGCCCTTACCAGCAGAAAGGAAGGCAGACACAGCCTGCCAAATGTACATTGAAAGTAGTAGGCTGGAGGCCTAAACTGTTAAGATGCACCAAATAGTCCAATACAGTAGCAATGTCAGCCAACTCTGACTGAACAGGTTTCTGGGAACACCAAAACCCAAATCTTTTCCACTTGGAACTGTAAGTCTTTCTGGTTGCAGGTTTCTTGCTAACCTTTAGAATATCCAAGACTGATTGAGAAAGGTTTAGATTTGCATATTCTAACTCTTCAAGAGCCAGGCCTTGAGCCCGAGAGCTTGAAGATTGAGGTAGAGGATCCTCCTCCGAGAGGATGTCAGAAGATTGAACTGTCTGGGAAGACACAGAGGCATTGTCACTCACAGTGACAGTAGTAGAGGATACCAAGGCTGTCTGGCCCAGTCTGGTGCCACTAGAATCACCCTGCAAGGCTGAGATCTGAATTTGATCAGGACCCTGACTATCAAAGGGAAAGGAGGAAATGCATACAGGAACCTGTTTGTCCAATCCAATAGTAGAGCCACCTGATGTACAGAGCCTAGGAGAGGAGGTCTGCAACAAAAGAGAGGGAGTTGATGATTGTCCGGGGCTGCAAGGAGATCGATCTCTTGAGTACCCCACTTCTTTAAATTAACCTGAAGGACCAGGGGATTCAGGGTCCATTCGTGATGACCCTGAGAAATTCTGCTGAGAGCATCTGCTAAAATGTTGCCCTTCCCTGGAAGGTGCACAGCCACCGGGGAAGCCTGAAGGGAATAAGTCAGAGACCATATCTGCATGGTCTCTGTGCACAAGGCCGAGGACCGAGTACCCCCCTGCTTGTTGATGTACAACATGGTTGTGGTATTGTCTGTCCTGATTTGTACTACTTTCCCCTGAACCACAGCTGAGAATGTCTGCAGAGCTAGAAAGACAGCCCTCAACTCTAGAAGATTTATGTGCAGGAGAGACTCCTGGTGAGACCACGTTCCCTGAGCTGTAAGTTGATCCAGGTGAGCCCCCCAGCCTAGGAGAGAGACGTCTGTGGTGAGAATCACTGAAGGAGCCTGACTAATGAATGGAACACCTTGCCGAAGGCTGTCCTCCTCCAGCCACCACTGGAGTGCCTGAACTAGAGTTTGAGACACTGGAACCAATTTGGAGAGAGGGTCCTTCTTCTGAGACCAGTAAGATCTGAGATGAAACTGAATATCTCTCATATGAAACCTTGCTCCCTGGACCACAGCTGTGGAGGCTGCCATGTGGCCCAGTAACTGTAGAAAATGTCTGGCTGGACGAGAAACTAGAGGATGAAAAGAGGAAGCCAGAGTGACTAGAGACGGGACTCTTGAAAGAGGAAGGAATGCTCTTGCCTGGGTAGTGTCTATGTCCACCCCTATGAAAGCGAGCAGCTAAGTAGGTTCCAGAACTGACTTTTCTAGGTTTAGAATGAAACCCAAGGACTCCAGGAGCCTTTGGGTGACCTCTAAGGCTGACCTGACTTGGTCTGAGGACTGATCTACTAGGAGCCAGTCATCCAGATACGAGAACAGAAAGATACCTTGTCTCCTAAAGAATGCCACCACTACTGCCAGGCACTTGGTGAACATCCTTGGAGCAGATGTTAGGCTGAAAGGCATGGCTCTGAACTGATAAATGGCCTGAGGGCAACTCGAACCTGAGGTACTTTCTGTGAGAATGTCTGATGGGTATGTGGAAATAGGTATCCTTGAGATCCAGGGAGGCTAGCCAGTCTCCTGGTCTCCAAGAGTCACCATTTTGAACTTTGGTTTTGTTAAGTGTTTGTTGAGCTACCTTAAATCTAGGCTGGGTTGCCACTCCCCTGTCTTTTTTGGGGTAAGGAAGTATCTGGAATAAAGTCCTTTTCCCCTGTGACAAAGAGGTACCTTCTCTACTGCTCGCAGGAGTAGGAGAGAGGAGACTTCTGCCTCTACGGCCTTTGTCTCCAAGGGTGAGAGGGGGCTGAAAGATCTTGGCTCTCATTTTTGGGAATCTTTTGAAACTGAAAACAAGTCCCTGGCTCACTACTTCCAGGACTCATTTGTCTGAAGTAATGGACTCCCAGGCCTGGGAGTAGTAAGCCAGCCTGCCCCCTACAGGAATTGGGGCGGCGACCCTGACTGACACCTCAGGGTATCTGTTTGGCGGCGGGGGGGGGTTGGACTGAGTAGATTCTGGGGTCCTGGTCAACCCTCGTCTGCCTCTTCCCCTGAAGAACCCCCTCTACTGGAATGAAGAGGAAGCCTGGGCGTGATAAAAAGACCTGCCCCTGCCAGCCCTAAACTGCTGCTTCTGAGGAGTGGCCTGCTTCTCTTTTGCTGCAGCACTCTGTAGGTGGTCCTATACTCGTCCATCTTCTTCATGTAAACCTCTGTCTGTTCACCAAACAGACAGTTACTAGCAACAGGAAAATACATGGCCTTAGTCTGGGTATGCTGTGACAAACTGGTACATCTGAGCCAAGCTCATCTCCTCATGGAGACAGATGTAGCCATGACCCTGGAATGTACATCATTCGAGTCAACAGCAGTGTGAAACTGGACCTTGGATGCCTCAATACCATCTTCAGCCACCTTCTCCAGCTCCTTGGCTAGCTCGGGAGGGGCACTCTTAGCCAGTTCCAGAACCGTATCCCACCTCAATTTCTGGTACCTGGCTGTATATGCCATATAATTAGCTTGTCTGAGTCCCAAAGAGGATGCCAAGTACTGCTTCTTGGCCATGGCATCCACTTTCCTAGAATCCTTATCTGGGGGTGGGGGTGGGATGCCAGGGAATGTTAACCTTGTCACAGGCTGCAGCCTGCACTACCCCAACATGGCTGCAATGAGTAGCAAGACATTCTGTTCCAGGACCTGACAATGTATATATCCTGTCCATCTTTTTATCTACAGGAGGTACAGAAGTTGAAAACTGCAAAATTTTTTGTGTCCGTTTACCCAGGGATTTATGCAGAGGGATAGACACTCTCTTTGACTTTGGGACATCCATCATTTCCATGAAGTCTGGTTCCTCCTGATCCTGTTCAGCTTCCTCAACTGGGAACTGAAGAGTATCAGCCACTTTCTTGTAAAAAAAAAGAAATGGGAGGGGGACTCAAAGTCTAGGAGAAGACACACTGGAAGGCCTGTCTGGTTAGATGTCAGGCTCTACTGGCTCATCTAGGCCTTCATCTTCCTCTTCATCATACTCTTCTCCATCCCAATCGCCCTCATAGAAAGCCTCTGGATCAATGCCAGAAGCGAGCATGTCCGACCGAACCGAACCTCTGTGAACTGCTGCCGGTCCGGTCGGAACCGGTCAAAGTGACTGTACTATAGTGATCGCTTTTGCAATCTCCTCAGCGGTTGGATCATGGGAAGTCGGATCCGAGCCTGCTGATTTACGTTTTCTTTTACTAGGAACAGATTCCGCATAATCAGTTCTCCTTTTGCCCGAGGAGGTATCGCCCAGGTCAGTGGGCACCTCCTCAGGTTCGGTCGCAACTGAACCGGGCTGACCATCCGGGTCAGCGGACTTCTCAGCCTCCCTCTCCCTCAGCCTACTCAAACATTTTTCCAGAGTGGCTTTGGGAAAGTTTTTACAAATCTGGCAGTCTTCTTTGAGGTGGTCAAACCCCAGACAGTAAACACAGACGAGGTGAGGGTTGGCCTTAGCAAAAGCCTCCTTACACTCGGTACAGTGCTGAAACCCAGTGGGGCTGGTTTTCTTTCTGGGTTTGTCAGACATGCCGAAAAACTGAAACAGTTACCCTTACCAGCTTTTATGCCAGGCAACTAAAAACTGATCGAGTCCAACCATGTCACGGGTCTGTTAAAAAAATCCAGAAAATCTGATTTTTTTAGGAACCGATGAATACCGGAAACTACAGCAATATTTCTGAATAAAACTCAAATAGAATGGGATTCGGTTCCAAACCGGACTGACCGGAGAAGAACTGAAGGCAAAAACAATTTCCACAATAATACCAGAATCACAACAAGCTACCTACTACTACCACTTACGGTTACTGAGACAGAGGTAAGAAGACTGAAAATAAAGAAGCTGTAGATAAAACCGACTGATTTGAACTATTCCAAACTGAAGTGCATGAGGGATCTCCGGAGTTACTTCACAGTTAGGCGGAGTGAAAAATCTGACAGTTACACTTTAGAGTGCTAAAAGACAGAGGTTTGAAAATCAAGCTCGAGCTCTACGTTCTATGCTTCTGCATGGAGTTAACTCTTTACTCTCTGGGTCAGTTCAAGTGCTGGGGCTAACTGCATATAGTCAGAATACAGCAAGACTTGTTTGAATCAGCTCCTGTAGCATCTCAGTCAGGAACCTCTGGTACAGGGAGTACCCAGCATCAGACAAGAGATGGACTGAAAAATCCTTTTCCTCCAATGAAGAAGGAAAGCAGGAGCTGGATCCAGGCAACAGAAAGCAGGGCCCTTAGGCCCGAAATGGGCCTAGTCTGCCTTGAGGTGGTATTGGTGGAACACATAAGCCATCGACCTAAAATAATCAAGGTCATGGGCCCCAAGGGACCTGAAATATCTGGCAGTGCAGGGGAGAGGTTGGAGGCACAGGAGGAGGGGGAGGGTCATGGATGAGCAGGCCAGGTCCTCTGCCAGTGCTGCAATAATGCTCAGGGGACCTCGCCCACAGGCATGGCCTGGCAAACTCACCTGTCTGTAACCAACCAACATCTGGACCGGTCCAGACCATGCCCTTTGTTGGGGGGGGGGCCTCAGGTAGGGAGAGCAGAGCCATACAGGTTCCCCGGTCCCCACCACCGATAGGGCCAGCAGGTTCCAGGGAGAAGCCAGGGAATGGGATAGTGCTGTGGCCCCCACTGGAGCTGCCACCAGCACTGGACAAGGGGTCAGCTCCAGACCCAGCACCATGCACCATCCCCTCACCAGGGCTGACACTGCCACCCAGGCCAAGCCCAACATTTAAGCCAGCAGCACCCCTAGAGTCAGTCCTGGCACCACCAATGGTACCAGAACTGGCACTGTGAATGACACTGGGAAAAGAGCCAGCACTGGGAACAGCAACGGAATGCAAAGCAGCAGCGCAAACTGTGCCAGAAACCTGGTGCCATCCTCTGAGCCAGTCCTAGGGCAACCACAGGGGACAGTGCCCTTTATACATGCAGGGCAGGACACACTGGCTCAGGGATGTTATGAGTGGTCTTGGTCTCTCTCCTGAACAAACTGTATCTTTTTTCTCTTCCACAAATGATGCTAATATCTTACATAAACTGGCTGGATTTATGTCCACAGTGCATTTGTAATCCTGCTGGGTCAAAGAACACAATTCTTAAAATGGGGTTATAGTCATCTTTTACTGATTTGTTAAGACGTAGGCCTTTACATATTTATTATCTACTAAGTCCAAGAAGGTAGCATCTTTCAGAAAGAGATGTGCAAGAACAAAGGGACACAATTTAAAGATGGGGGGGGGTTCAGGGGCAATGTGAGGAAGTATTTTTTCACAGAGAGGGTGGTGGACGCATGGAACAGCCTTCCTGAGGAGGTTGTGGGGTCTAAAACTGTGGAAGAATTCAAGGATGCGTGGGACAGACATAAGACAATTCTTGTGGGGGGCAGGAAGAAATAGGCTGTTGGTTAACTAGGATCTGCAGCTTATCCTGTAGGTAGAGAAATGGGCAGACTAGGTGGGCCAAGCGGTCCTTATTTGCCGTCAAAGTCTATGTTTCTATGTAAGGTTAGCTAGTTTATGTACAATATTCATTTGTATCCATGATTACTGTATGGAATTAATGATTTGTAATAAATGAAAATAATGTTATGGTTTTAGAGATGTATTTAATTGTAAATTTTAATGGCATGGTGCCGACCAATAAAAAAACCTCGACTTGCAAAGGGGACACAGTAGGCTCAGAGAAGGGCTTGAAATCAGGCCCAGGAAGGCCACCATCCTCACCAGCTCTGTCCCTAAGCCCAAGGTTGGCATCATCATCATTTTCCCCCAGGCCACCAGTGTACTCAGCAGAAGAGAAAACAATGAGCTCAAGGTCCCAGACAGGCCCAGCTCAGGAACCTTTCCCTCTTCTATCACCATGAGCACTGCCAGAAGACCTGGTCTTACAGCCGGTGCTGCCCCACTCACTATATCGGTCTTAGTACCAGGAGCTGGGGGAACACCAGACCGCAATACTGAGGTGCCCACCAGTGTGGACCGAGCATACAGCTTCAGACACATCATTGGGACATCTGCTGCTCCCAAAGACCAACAGACGAGGGTGGTGTGTGTGTGCTCAGCTAGCCCAGAAGTTGCCTGTCCACCAGACCCCCACCCCAGGCGAAGTGAATGCAGGGAGTGCCCTGGATTATCACAGTGCCAGAGGTACTGGGAAAGGAATTAGGGGAACAGCCCAGGGACCTTACCTTGGCATCCCTGATGCAATGTCTGCCTCCAAAGGTGGGCGAATCGCAGCTCCACTTCCATGCACACGTCTCGGGGGTGCGGTAACCCACAGAAAAGGAGGTACTGCACATATCCATGTCATGGTCAGTGCCAAGGCAGGTCCAGCAGTCATCATCTCGGACCAGGATGGCAAAAGGGCCCACACAGGAGCACTGACATATAGGGTGGCCACCCTTGGTCATCATCTTGGTATTCTTATGCTCCTAAGGACTTGAAAAGATTACATCAAAAAATAAGTGAAAAACGAGTTAGAAAATGGTCCGGTGCTGAACTAGATGGGTAAAACAAAAACTGGCACAGGAAAACCCTGTGCCAAGAAAGAAAACCAACATCGAATCGAAGAAGTTGTGACCCAGTTTCAACAAGTGACAAGTATAGGTCTTATGGGCAGACTGGATGAGCCTAGCAGTCCTTATCTGCTGACAATTTCTATGTTTCTATGTTAAGTGAGGCTCCCACAGTGTGCACTCGATGGGAAAAAAAGAACTGAGTAAGGGAGGGAGCCGGCGTTGGTCCCTGGCCAAACAACACGTGTGACGTCACCAAGTCAGCCTCGTGGGCAGAGCCATTATTGACACTGCCCTTCCCCCCCAGACACTGCAAAAAGATTTTGCTCCTCCTGGGTCACACACTGCAAAAAGTCTTTGCTCCTGCTGGGTCCTAGTGTCTCTGTCTTACACCCATACGTGTGACTGAATGATGAACAGTGATTCTTGGAAAATTGGGAAGTTGTCTGGAATCTTCTAGTTTAAACAAACAAAAAATATTCTAACATGTTTTGCCAAACCTTTTGCAGAGATGGGTGCCCTGAATTTTGAGGTCATGCTCTAATTTTCTTACAGCCTGTGGTTAATGTTACCTTTTGCACCATTCCAAAACCTCTTAGCTGCTGTAAGTAGTAAGGGGTGTTTGGAGTGCTGGAGATTATTTCTAAATAAATGAAGGGTGTGACTTCTACCCTGAGTGGTGCATGCACACTTTTTTCGTTTTCAATAAGCAATAAGATCCGACAGAGTAGGAGTTGTGTGATGCCCACCCACTCCAGGGGCGTGGCCCAATGCGCAATACGCCAGGGGTATTGCACTGCTGAGATGTTGTCCTTCGAAGGAGGCATTATAAAGAGGTTTGTTTACCCACCTATAGTCACTGTCCAGGTGGAAATTAAAGATCCCATGGCACTTGCTGAAGAAAAGCAAGGAAGTTTCACCTACTGTCATGGTCAACAATCCCTCGGTCAATAAAACATATACTTGTAGCCCGTCCCCCAGGATGCACCTGGAAAAATGTTTTCACAGCTTCATGTACATTTTCTGGTCAAAAGTTACGAACAGACCGCTGGACAGACAGACAATATACTTACTTTTCTGTTGCGAAGAGCATGAAGACCTAGTTTATCCGTCATTTCACTGATAGACATTGCATTTGGTAAATCTTGCTTGTTTGCAAACACCAGTAACACTGCGGATCTCAACTCATCTTCCTGTAGCTAAAAAAACAATTGCCATGCATGCATTAGTAAAGCAGATAAGTTTCACTTTATTTTAGTTAAAAAAAAGTTTTCAACAATTAAAAATACTTGACTATACTATAGACTGCAGCTACAACAAGATCATCAGTGAAGGAAGACAGACCAGAAATGTGGCGGTAATGAAAGAGGAGTACTAGTACAACCCTATGATAAGGCTGAGTAAAGTACAGTTATGTGAGAACTTACCATAACAGCAGATCTTCGAGGGGAGCTCTTGCAGCAGGCCAACAAGGGTAGGACTTGGCCGCTAGGCGCCAAGACCACATGTAAACTTTCTAGCTAGCTGTCTACCACGGGGGACTGCCCACAGCTGATGTCACCCTCTGACATCAGCCAATCCTATAAAGGCAGTCGGTCCCCCCCACCCTCCTCAGTTCTCCCGCCGGAGACCCGGAGCGGGCAGCAGAAGAAACCGAAGAAGTTCCAGAGAGCCACAAAGAAAATTATGGAAGCAGAAAACCCATGCAAATGGAAGAGGATACAGCAGCAGATAAAAAGGAGGGAGAAGGAGGGAGGGAAAATCATGGCCTGCTGCAAAAGCTCCTCTTTAAGATCTCCTGTTATGGTAAGTTCTTACGTAACTGTACTATCTCACTTTGAAGAAGCTCTTGCAGCAGGCCAACACTGGTAAGACTGAGTCCCCAGCAGTTCCGACAGAAAAAAGCATTTGTTAATGCCAGATGTTTGCTTGCTGGCATTGACACTGGTAGTGCAAGAGTTAAAGAGATGCATAACTGGAATGGCAGTGAAGTACTGAACTAACGCCAACCCCCACCCTGCAGAAACTGAAAGGCGTTGGGGGTGTGCCTTTGGGTCGTTGGCCATAGCGCTTATGCCATTCCACCTCACCTCACCCCACCCTGCAGACACCGACTGGTGTCACGGTGGGCTTTGGGGTCTTCAGCCCTTATGCTCAACCCATTTCATAAAGAAATAAGATGAGATGGGTGCAGTATAGAAGAATGGGGTGAACTTTAGGTCAAGGCCCCAAGGCACACTGATGCCTGTCAGTGGCTGTAGAGTGAGGCAGACTGCCGTTTGGAGAATACATGCCGACACGAGTTGGGCACCCTCGATGAACCCCAAGTCACGCCCCTGATACCTGTCAGTCTCTATAGGGTGGCACTATGGTTGAAACCTTAACGCCCCAGGCGTTTGTTGGTATTTTCCCTCCAAATTTTAAAAATGGGCTTTCTGGGACCCCACCTCATTTCGTTACTCAATCCTGAAAGGTGATTTTGCACAGCAACTACGCCATTCAGCGCCACAGGTGCGGAAACACATTTCAGGTAGGATGTGAAAAATGACAGCTGTACTGTTTATAAGGAGGTGTGAAAAAATAGCAATGTTGAAAATCTGAAGGGAAAAATTGCGAATTTACGAAAGGTGTAGAAACTGTGCAATGCACGCTCGTAATGTGGTCATTTTTGGAATTTTTTCACCAAATTTTTAACATGGCCTTTTTGGGACCTCCCCTCATGAAGAGTGGCACTGTGATTTTGTTAATCCATCCCGAAAGTTGATTTTGCACAGTGATTGCGCCATTCGGTGCCATAGGTGCGAAAACACATTTTGGGCAGGATGTGAAAAATCACAGCTATATTGTTCATAAGGAGGTGTTATAAAATGCCAAAGCTGAAAAACTGGAGTGAAAATACTAAAAACTGGCGACGTTACGAGCGTGTGTAGAAAATGCGCAACGCATGTCCGTAACAGTCATTTTTGTAATATTAACACCTCAACATATGGGGACCCACCCCATGAACAGTGGTATTGTTTTTGTTAATTGGTCCCAAAGGTTATTTTGAGCAGTGACCATGAAATCACCTTTCGGGACCGAGAAAGGAAATGACAGTGACAAGTTCACGAGGTGGGGTCCCAAGAACCCATGTTGAAAATTTGGGATCAAAATTCCTTAAAATGGCTGAGATATCAACTTAAGTTGAAACCTCCCATTATACAGCGCCTACCCGATTCATCCATTCGTAGTTCGGCTTTGAAGAGTACAGATGAGTCCCGGTCCACAGAAGATCACTGCCCCACTCCAGAGGGTAAGTATGGGTGGAGGGCAGGAGGTAAAGCAGAAGGAGGGTTGGGGTGGGGAGGGGACTGGGGAGATGACGCTGGATGGTTTTCTTTACAGTTTAATAAACAAACAAACAAACAACAACAAAAAAAGACTCTGGGGAACCGCTTATTTATAGGTTCAAAATAAAGCCAGACACCGGGAGTGGACATCCCGGTGTCAGGAAAATAAAAATGTCTGGTCACACTGTTCCAGTGTGCCACAATGTGGCTTTGGGGAGAATACATGCAGACACGGGACTGGGCACCTCCATGTCAGCTTTAAGGGAGTGGTGGCCAGCCCAAGCCGAGGCGCCATAACCCTGGTGGCATAGCCCTTAACCACTCCCGGAAGGTCCTTGTTATACTTACGATAGCAGTACACAATGCAACTGGCTAACCACTTAAACAAGCACTGCTTGTACACCAAAGCGCCCTCTCTTGGGGCGAACAAAGCAAATAACTGATCAGACTTCCTAAGTCTTGGTTCAGTGCACATAGTATCGCAAGATTCTATGTACATCCAAAGTATCGAGCAAAGCTTCCCCCTGATTAGAATACTCAGGAACGTAAACCGGTAGGTGGATGGACTGATTCAAAGTGGCTCTATACTGGTGACCACCACTGATGAAAAAGATCTTGGTGTAAACATATTCCATGACCTCAGACACTCAAATCATATTAATGGTGTGATCAATAAAACAAATACTGTAGAGTGATATGATCAAAAGAACGTAATATTAAATCAAGGGACCGAAAGGTCATGATGCCCCTGCTTAAAGCCTAGGTGCAGCCTAATCTGGAACACGCCTCTCAGCTGTGGTGTCCTTTTAAAAAGCTATACTAAAATACTAAAATGCCAGCAGAATACGCCCAACGGTCTTTCGTGTCTGCTTGTTTGGTCATCCCCCACCCTGGCAGCTGACCTTGCTGCCCCCCTCACCCTCTCTGGCTTCTCCTTTTCCAGTCCCAGATATTCTCTGCCTTCACCAGCCCCCTGAGCAGCGCATTCCATAGCTCCACCACCCTCTCAGTGAAGTAGCACCTCCTCCTTTCTCCCCCCCTCCAGCTTCCACCCATGCTCTCTAGTTGCCCTCCTCCTTCCTTGGAGCACCCTGACTGCTCCTCCCCATTTACCCCTTCATGTACCTGAAGACCTCTATTATGTCCCCCGTCCCTTCTCTCTTCCAATGTATATATTTAGCTCTTCGAACCTCTCCCAATACGTCCTGTCCCCAAGCCCCAGATCATTTTGGTTACCCTCCTCTGGACCCTCTCCAAGAGTTCAGTGTCCCTCTTTAAGTGTGGCCTCCAAAACTGCACACAGTACTCTAGGTGCGGCCTCACCAAGCAGTTATACAGAGGGAGTATCACTTCCCTCCTTCTGGAGGTGATCCCCCTAACGATGCATCCCAGCATCCTGTTGGCCTTGGCTGCTGCCCTCCTACAAGTCTCTGAGTTGTTCATCCTGACATCCACCACTACCCCCAGGTCCCTCTCAGCCATCGAGACTTGTAGCTGAGTGTAACACTTTAGAAAAAATACAAAGAAAATATATAAAACACATCCAGGGACTACAAAACGAATCTTATGATATCAGACTCCGTTCATTAAACCTTATGAATTTAGCTACTCGTCATATTAGAGGTGATCTATTGTTTCTCTTTGATATTATTCAAGATCTGTTCTTTATGGCAGAACTAGGACTCGAATTCAAGGATGACTTATGTATGATATTAGAGGGCACCCACTCCAACTAAAAGGAAAAAGATTCAATTACATGAATAGGAAATACTTTTTTACCCAACGAATAATACACCCATGGAATAGCTTACCTATGGAAGTAATCGTCAGCAAACACAAAACAGAATTCAAAAAATGACTTAATAACCTCATAACAGAAAGGTATACCTTGACTTATTATCCTATGAATTAGTATAGGAGCTATTATGGGCCTTGTAGCCTCCTTGCTCCTCAAGGGTATTTAGAATTATAGTCCTGTAGCCAACTATGGGATTTTGAGGGCGCTTCTGCCTGCAAACTGGTCTTTAAATCATAGGTGGGGGATCTGGATTGATACTTGCGGTTGAAACGTATTAAACTAACCGTATTAAACTGATTAGGGAGTTTGTAAATATTTTCAAATATCATTATATAGGTTTTTTAACTGATTGTGATACTAAAAATGTATTGTTTGGTGTTATTATGTACAATTTTGCATTGCCTTGCTGAAGTAACCACTGGAGACCTATTAGAGAGTAAAATCGGTAGCGCATTGGCCGGCACCTACTTTTCAAATTCAAAACACGTTAAATATTACAAGTAGGAGAAATATTTTTACAAATAGGTGGAAACAGTGGAATCAGCAAGGCATTGTAAACGTTTTAAATCCATACAGTTACAATGTTGGTCTACAAGGGAAACAAACTACTGTTGCCTTTTTTATTCTGTTAACATTAGGAAGAGATGTGGAGTTAAATCCAGGGCCTGAAGTTTTTAAAAAAATTAAGAGTTCTACTTGACAATGCCAGAAGCTTAAGAAATAAAATGGACACTTTAAAGGTGATGATTGATGAACAACTGCCAGATATAACTGGGTTAACAGAAACTTGGCTGACAAAAAATATAGATGATGAGGAAATGAAAACTACATACCTACTGTAATTGTTAATCTTTCTGTGTATCTTCACCTTTTATCACTATTTGGGTATAGCTCACCAGAGCTAGGACCCCGTGGGAGAATATATATATTTTTTTTTTCCATGAGCGGAGTCGACGTCGGGCTGGTGCCACCCTCGAGGCCGACGTTCTACGTGGCGCCCGAAGGTTGGCAGTTAACCGTTGTCGACTCCGCCTCAGCCCCAGTTCTGACATGCTGGAGAGTGTATGGAAGGGAGGGTGGGATGAGGCAAGACAGCCTAAGGGATAGATAAAAGGAATGGAAGAATAAACCAAAAGGAGAAATAAATGACTAAGGCGACAGAGGGAGGAGACTTAAAAAAGGAAATTGGGGAGAGGGGGCCCCAATCTCTGGAAGGAGGAGAAGGGGGGAGGAAGGAAAATAAGGGGGGGGGGGGGAAGAGTAGCACACCCTCAGAAGCGGAGATGCACAATGTGTTTTCAGGGAATAAGGTCCAGACCTGGACTATAAAGTTCAACTGCAGGATCGAAATGTCGCAGCGTGTGTCTGAAGACCACCCACAAAGGAGTGCAGCCTGAGGGTGCATCTCAATTCCCCCACCAAAATAAAAGAGGGGAGAAAGTTTTAACAGCCAGAGGCTTCAAAGAAACAATGTGGCCTCAAAAACTGAGCTCACTAATAATCAAATTATAGAAGAGGGAGAAAGAAAGAGGACGCCTCCCCCCCCACTCTCCCACTCTGAGACCCCTCTGGAAAGGGGGAAGAGAGGGGGGGAGGCCCCCTCCAAACTCAACAACATCTAAGGGGTTTACCCCTGTGTTTCTTCACAGTCCCCTCCCGCCTACACACAAGGGAGAGGAGAGCGAGGAAAAGAAAGACACACATTGGAGGGGCGGAGTCCAGAGACTGAGGCCCCAGGGGAGGGAGGGTGGGATTTAGTGATGAATGCTGAAGATACACAGAAAGATCAACAATCTTATCTGTATCAATCTTCACCATTCATCACTATTTGGGCGAGTACCGAGCCCCACCCCCCCGAAAGAGGGGAGGTACACAGAACACCCTAACGGACTAGGTCCCTTAGCCTCCAGTGGGTGAGACACTGAAGGAGAGAACCCTTACAGGCCTGGGGAGGCCTGAGACTGGGATCCCCTCGTGGGGGAAGGGAGGCGCCCCAAAAGTCGCCGCCTGACCCTTCGGGACAAGAGGTGGGTTCTCCGGTAGGTGGAGTAAATCACCCTACGCCGGGCCAGGGGTGACAACCGGGATAGGTGAAGCCATGCCGTCAGTGGAAGGCAGATCGCTGTCCCTACCACTCTGGAAGCTACCTCACTGGCATCATAAGATGCCCTTGCTTAGTGCCCTGCTAGCTCCAGGCCCCGCCCAGGGAGGGCGATGGCTTGCCTGGTTTCCTCCGAATCAGGCATCGGAGCTAGGAGTTGTCCTAGCCTGGACCACAAGAACCTGTCATAGGCTGCAAAGTGGGCCTGATGTGCTTCAACTGACAGGGAGAGCCATGCCGAGTAGAAAACTTGTCTCCCCCAGAAGTCGAAGTCTGCAGAGTCCGAATCTGGAGGGCGGTGACCGGCACGAGGCCCTGAGGGGGTGTCCAGGGAGGTCAAACCCGAAGAGGGATGAGGTAGAGAACCTGGAAACCCCAGGGGAGCGCATCACCGCTGGCGTAAGTCCTTGGGGCTGGAACAGTTGAGAAGGGATGAAGCCAGAGCCGATGCAACGCTTCCTGAAAGGAACAGGCCAGGCGGAAGCCACCAAGTGGGCCACACTGAATTCACCTAAGATGGCGCGTGTCACATGCTCAGGATTGCTGATAGGTACGGGGGTCACGTGAAGCTCGTCCAACATCCTCACAAGGAAGCGCTGATAAAAGGACAGATCAGACGCTGGGGATATGTGGACCAAGGGTTCCTCTCCCTCAGTAGAGGGAGAGGAGGAGGAGGAAGACGAGCTCCCAAGTTCAGGGGCTGGCTGCATGGGGGCATGGTGAAACACCTGCTGGTCCAGGGCATGGAGGTAGGTGGGAAAAAATGCAGCCAAACCTCTGAATTGTTCCCAAGTGAGAGGCCCGCAAAGACCAGGAATAGCTGGGACTACCGGGGATGGAGACAGAGGCTCGGAGGACAGGCTCCTGGCAACAGGAGAACGGTCTCGTGTCAGGGCAGGGAGGCCAACAGGAAACCCTTCGCAAGGAGGGGGAACCAAAAGCCGCTGCAGCTAACAGCCATTCAACCGGGTTGGAACGGTCAGAGCTGTGCCCCAAAGAAGAAATCCCCCCATGAGGTGACCGGGACCATGTGAGTCCAGAAGGACGGCCCCTGCCCTCAGAAGTAGAAGTCCCCCTCGCGGACTCAGTCAGGGAAAGGCAAGGGCCTGTGCTTTGACTCCTACCAGGACTCGGCTGGGTCCTAGGAAGGGCTCGCTGCGCCACACCTCTGCCTCTCAACCCTTCGGAGTCAGAGAGGGACCTCGTCCTCTTAGCCACTAATCTAGGCAGCTGGCATCCCCGAGTAGACTCTGAGGAGTCCACCCAGGGAACTGTATCCTCCCCCCCTCCTGATGCGCCTCGGGCTGCCCCAAACTTGAACTGTCCAAACACATCAAGAAGGGGGGTACCTCAACTGAAGAAACAGCCGCACTAGTGACCTCAGGCTGCTCAGCAGTAGCCACAGAAGCCACCGCAGGCCAGTCAGACCCCCTGACCCTGAAGTCTACCGGTGAGAGCTGAATTCCAGAAGGGGGGAGAGTGAGGGCTGAGGTGCTGGAGACAGAAGGATCCGGAAGCCAGTCTGGATCAGATCCAGAATCCGCCTCCAAAGAGGCAGACTCCGAGGCCCGATGCCAGACCACCCCACGGACTCCTCCAGTTCTGGGCCCCGAGGTCGGGCACCCTGAGATTCAAAGTCCCCAGCAGCAGCAGAGGAGAGTACAGCCCGATGCCGACACCCTCCCCAATGTTGCGAACACGACCCCGAGCACAGCTCCACACTTCCCCTGGCGCCCGCTGAGTGATAAATCCGAAGCGCGCACCGTGCCGCCCGTCCAGCCACCCGTGCCGCAAGCTTGCCACCGAAGGCAGATCCAGCACCAGCCCGGTGTTGCACACCACTCCAGGGCTGAAGATAGGATTGATGCCGACCCCGGCACCGACTCCATCCCTGGTGCTGCGGGCGATGCCGGGGACAGAGATGGCGCCGGGACCAGAACCAGGCCCAGAAAGCTCCAAACTACCAACCCTGACACCGCCAAAAGCCCCAACACTGGAAGCAGAATCAGGGGCGATGCCGACGCCAAGGACAGGCCTGATGCCGGCCGCAGCATCACTCTCTGAGCCCACGGCGCCGTGAACGGCATCGGGACCGAGAGTGACACTGGGAGATAGCACCGGCCCGGTAACGCGACACTGAAGGAGCCTCCGCTACCGGAGTAGCGACTGCCAAGATGGTGCCTCCCGACTGATCCCCAAGAGGGTCAGCCTGGGCCTCCTGCACCGTGGAAAAAACCCCCGCCGTGGCAAGGCTAGAAAAGGCAATGGTTCCCTCCTCCGCAGGCCGTATAGGACCAGGAAGGGACCCGGAGGAAGGGCCGAGAGTCCCGACCTTGGCTTGACGACTGCGAATCCATCCTCCGAAAGTCGGCGTCTCACGTCCGACTTTATACGTGCGAATCTCAACGACACGGTGGTCCATGGAGAAGCAGATATCGCAGTTATCCATATCATGGCCAAGGCAGGAGAGGCAACGGTCATGCTGGTCTGTTACAGAGTAAAGGCGGCCACAGGGTCACCGACACACGGGGGGCTGCCCCGCTTTCAACGCCTTCTTGCCTCCTGGATGAGACATGTCCGGACAAAAAATTAAATAAAACACAGTACTCGACGTCGCTTTATAAAAAGGACAGATCTTACCGGGTCGTAGAAGCGACTTTGAGCAGATGGTCAGAACCAAGGCAACAACTAAGCAACGACGGACTAGGCCGCAGAAATCTCTTCAGTCTCGCACGCAGGATCCTCACTCGGCGGCAGGAGAGAAAGGGCTGGGGTGAGTGAGCAACTGTTAACTCGCCAACCCTCAGCCACGAATGTCGGCCTTGAGGGTGGCGCAAGCCTGTCGACTCCGCCCATGAAAGAAAAAAAAAGTTTCCTACGTGGGTCCTAGCTCCAGTGAGCTATACCCAAATAGTGATGAATGGTGAAGATTGACACAGGTAAGATCTTGGGATACCAGGCTACATTATATTGACAGGACAGGCAAAAAAAAGGGGGGGGGGGTAATCTTGTACACACAAAATGGTTTAGGGCATATTGAACTATTAAAAAATATAGTATAAACAACATAGAAATAATAATAAAAGTTAGCAGACTGGATTATTTCTGTGATCTATTCCCCTCCAAAAACAAAACTTGACCAGGTAGAAGAAATAATTAACATAATACAGGGGGTTGCAGGAGATAAGTATTTAGTTATCATGGGAGATTTCAATTGCAATTGGGATGAAAGGAGGGGTAGGTCCTTGAAAGAAGAAGTGTCATCTTAGGAGTAGAACAATATATACATGAACCTACAAGGTACATAAATACGACAAAAAAAAGAACAATACTGGATTTGCTGTTTGTATCTCACTCATTGAGAGTTGAGGCCCTCAGGAATTCTGCCACCCTGCCTTGAAGACCATAATCCAGTATGGGGTGACACAATGATAGAGACAAAACAGAAAATGTTAGATCCAAACACTATATGGGTGAGAAATATGAAGTTATTTTCTGAAAATAGTTTTCTACTCAGTGTAGAGAGAGAAAAATGGTAGAGGTACAAACTCATTCCAGATTTAGATTCAACTGCGGAATATTTTACTGAGATCTTTACTGAACTGTGTGATGAACATGTTCCAAAAATAAACAAATTGAATGGAAGACCGGTTAAATTTCCCTGGATAAATGATAAGATCTTAAAAAAGTATCAGAGTGAAAAATAGGTGCCGGAAGAAAGCAAGAATAACAAAAGAGGTAAATGACTGGGTTTTGTTTAAACAAAAAAGAAACAGATGTAAGCAACAAATAAAGAAGGCAAAACTTCTTTATTATAAAGACAAACTAAACAAGGAATCAGACCCTATAAAATTTTGGAAGACTGTCAACTCCTTGTCTAGACCAGGGCAGGGAGCTGATAAAAATCTTCGTCTTGAAATTAATGGAACTGTGATTGAGGATACTCAGGAAACACTTAATACCCTAAACAATTTTTTTCATAGATTTACCTGGCATTGCAAAAACGACATGTAGCCAGGGTTCTCAAAACCAGCAGGGTATAGTTAACTTTCAGGGATCACACCCGTCTTTTCGATTTAAGATTTTAAAGGTGTCAGATGTTCAAAAGGGGTTAGCTAGAATAAACATTCATTAGGCAATGGGACCGGATTGTTTAGAAGAGAGATTTTTGAAAATTGCAGCTAAACACATAGCACCCATAGTAACAAATATATTCAGTAGAAGTTTACAAGAAAGTTACTTTCCACAACAATGGAGGGTGAGTAAAGTAACCCCATTTTTAAAAGGGGTAAACAAACTGAATTGAATAACTATAGGCATGTTGTCTGTTTTAGCTAAATGTTTAGAGAGGCATGTACATACTCAAATGATGGAATATTTAGAGAAGTACAAGTTGATCACTCCATACCAATCAGGGTTCGGAAAAGGTTTTTCCACCACATCTGCTTTAATTGAATTTAATGATATAGTTAGCACTTTGTTACACAAGTGTCAGGATATAGCTGTTCTCTTTGTGAATTTATCCAAGGCCTTTGACCTGGTGGACCATCCTCTCTTACTCCTAACTGCTGGACAAATGGGGATCACTGAAGGCCCCAGGGATTGATAAACCGTACACAATTTGTATCAGTGAATAGGGCTATTTCAATAAAAAGCTCAATGACTAGGGGAGTGCCACAGGGGTCCATATTGGGACCCCTGTTGTTTTTAATATTTAACAACAACCTCCCACAAGTTATTCAACATTCACGGATACAGTTGTATGCTGACGATACTGCAATGATAACTGTGGGATGTAACAGAAGGGATTTACAGGAAAAAATGCAGATCAATTTTGAGAACATGAGCGGGTATTTCATCAGGTCGGGCCTTGTGACAAACACAAAGAAAACAAAAATATTATATTTTGGATCTAAACTGAAAAGAAATAAGGTAAGCAATGATTTAAGTTTAGAACAGGTGTTCCACTTTACCTATTTGGGAATTACTTTTGATGAAGAAATTACCTTTAAAGAACATATTGGATCTTTAATAGGGTTAATAAAAGAGTGGGAGCCATATGAAGAACAACAAAATGCTTGACAAAAAGCAACAGGAAAAAAGTTGCTGAACAACGAATACTTCCTGTATTGATATATGGGGACCTTGTGTATCGAACTGCTAACAAGACACTTATAAATAAACTGGATATAGTTTATAACAGAGTTGCTAGATATGTTTTACGGTGTGAGCCAAGAACCCATTGTGTGTTGCTGACCACACTACAGTGCAAACCACTTGAAGTTAAATGTGCCATGTCGTGGCAAAAATTAATATATAAATTTCACATACATTATCCAGAGCATTACATAAATGAGGGTCTGGAGTGAGTGATCAATTTTATCAAAGGTCAAAAAGGTCTTGTCAAATAAACAAGAGCTTTACTTTTGTTAACAAAAATAAATATGGAGAAAAGCCCTTATGACATCAAGTAGCCAAACATTGGAACAATCTACCCAATTTGGCCCATTCTTTTCCAGTGTACAGCCTTTTTTTTTTTTTTTTACAGGAACTGGCTGTATTAAGTCCTGTTATTTGTCAATGCTTTGGCTAATGTAAAATATGGACTGAGAGAATCCTGAAGGGGGTTACCTGTCTATGTACTATTATAATATGATACAAATGAATAGTGTGTGTCCTCTTGAGCGACATAGGATGAATAGAGTGACTGATCGTTTCAGCACTGTTATGTATATTAAAACTACTTTTAATAGTTGTATATTATAAATGTACAGGCAACAAGTTATGAACAGGACAGTCTTGTAACTGGGCCTATTGGCCTAAAGATGTGTTTCCCTGTATAAAAATAGTTTTTACTACTGCTACTACAAATCATCTTAGTGAACCTTAGTGAAGTGAACTTCGACACCACCCTGGGAAGAAATTTAGAATTAGTACGCAAAGACACCCTGTCTTTGAGAAAAAAACAAATAAGGTTCTTTACACATAAGAGCCTGAAGCTCGGAAATCCTTTGAGAAGAAGTAACAACTAAAAAGAGCACTTTCCACAACAGAAAGCGCAGCTCACAACTCGAGGACGGGTTCAAAGGGAGGTATTGTGAGTTTCTCCAACGTAAAACTGAGGTCCCCACGGAGGGACCAGGTCCTGAATGGGAGGTTTCAGATGCAAAATGCCCTGCAGGAAAAGTGCGAGACACCTTAAGCTGAGCCACGGCCCTGCCCTCGATAGGCGGATGGTATGCAGCGATGACAGAAAGATGCACCTTAAGGGAGGAGTACCCCAAGCCAGAGTCTGAGAGGGAGAGAAGGTACTCCATCACCTGATTCACCAGAATGGTGAAGAGGTCTAGTTGATGTGAAGCAGCCCAAAGGGTAAAGTGCTTCCATTTCATGGATAAGTGGCCCTGGTGGAGGGCTTTCTGGCGGTCACCAGGACATCCGCCATCATAGAGGAAACCCCAAAGTGGGCAATGGCTAAGTCCACAGGAGCCAGCATGGAGATGCAGAGATTTTAGATCCAGATGGACAAAGATTCCCTGGTCCTGGGACAGCAAGCTGAGGCACGGGGGCAAGGGCACTGGAGGTTCCACCACTAGGTGCTGCAGCAAGGGGAACCAGATCGGACGTGGCCAGAAGGATGCTATGAGTATCATTTCCGCCCCTTCCAACTGAAGTTTGAGTAGCACCCTCTGCAGGAGCGGGAAGGCGTACAGAAATCTCCCCTTCCAGGAGAGAGGCAATGTGTCTTGCCAGAAAACTCCAGGCCTGGGATTGAGCAAGCAAAAAAAAACTCAGTTTTGCATTGAGTGGGAACACAAAAAGGTCCAACTCTGGTTGACCCCATCTGTTGAGGAGATCTTCGACCACCGGAGTCAGTAGCTCCCACTCGTGAGCCCTGGACCGGAAGCGGCTTAGACTGTCTGCCAGGACATTTTTGATGCCTAGAACATGGACAGCCAAGAGCTCCAGACAGTGCTCGATGGCCCACTACAAAACCCTCATCTCCTCTCTGCACAGGGGGTAACAGAGAGTCACCCCCCCCCGCTTGTTGATGTAATACACTACACACATGTTGTCTGTCTGCACCAAGAGTGGACCAGAGAGAGGAGTCTGGAAGGCCTGCAGAGTGTACAGAACTGCTCACATCTCCAGAATATTGATGTAGAGACCATGTTCCATGTCTGTCCAGGTGCCTTGAGTCTGGTGAGCATCCAAGTGAGCTCCCTAGCTCCGTCTGTCTTGCGGATCTGACGAGGGGCAAGATTTGAAAGGAAACCCTTCGAAGCAGGCTGGCCAGCTCTACCCACCACAACCAGACTCTCTTGATCGGATCGGAGACCAGGACCATTTGGTCCAGGTTATCCATGCATTGGTCTCACTGGACCCTCGAAGTCCACTGAGGTATCCGCATGTGAAGCTGGGCAAGGGGAACTGTGGCAAAGGCTGCTGCCATGTGGCCCTGGAAGTGCAGGAAGACCCTGGCGACTGGAGGAGATGAGGTGAGCCTGGGCCATCAGGCATTCCACCCTATCCATGGGCAAGAAGGCCATGCCCTGGGCAATATCCAGGACCACCCCTATATATTGGAGGTGCTGGCAAGGAGACAGGCAGGACTTTGGTCAGTTGATGGTGATACCCATGGGCTGGAAAAGGTGAAACATAATCTTCAGAGTCTGGACAAGGTGGTCCCTGGAGGGTGCTGCTAGGAGCTAAATGTCTAGGTAGGGAAACACGTAGAAGCCCTGCCGCCTCAAGGCAGCCGCTACCACTGCCAGGCACTTGGTAAAGACTCTGGGTGCTGAGGACAGGCCAAAAGGGAGAGCCCTGAATTGAAAGTGGGCTCCCTGGAAATGGAAGTGGAGGAAGCGCCAGTGACAGGGGGAAATTCTGATCTGCAGATATGGATCCTGAAGCATTTGTGCTCTATGTACAGGTTGAGATGACTCAAGTCAAGGATGGCCAGAGATTCCTGGTCTTCTTGGGGACCAGGAAGAAGTGGGAGTCGAACCCCTGCCCCACTGAGCCAGAGGCACGGGCTCTATAGTCCTTTTTTTTTTGCAGAAGAGCCTGTATTTCTTCTCAGATGAGGGGCAGTTGAGCTGGGGGTGTGAGAAGTTACCCAGAGGAGTTTCTGGGGGTTACTCGAGAAGCTCTAATGTCTGGCCGTGCTCTATGATCTGTAGTCCCCAGTTGTCAGAGATAACTCCTCGCCACCTGTCGAGGTGAAGGGAGAACTGACCCCCAGCTGCCTCCCCAGAATCTCTCTCGGGAGAGTGGGGGGGGGAGGCTGGCCAATGAGTCATGAAGTAAGAGTGAGGGCCAGGAGGGCGGTCGAAAGCACTTAAAGAGCTCTGGCAGCGGCTGTGGAGGGGGCAATCACCACTTTGCATTTGCCCTGACCTTTGGCGAGTGGGCGGGCCTGTCTGTGGGAGGAGCGGCGAAAGGGCAGCCTCTGATCGAACTTAGGCTGGGTATGGTATGGCAAGTGAATGGACCTGAGGGCCCAGCCAGACTCCTGAAGGGAGGAAATTAAGTTCTAGACACCCCCCCCCCACACCGAAAGGGGCATCTAAAATACTGGACTGCACATCAGAGGCAAAGTCGGACACCTGACTCACAGATGCTTCTCTATGCAGATGATACTATCTTATATTCATCAAATGACGATTTGGATCTGGCTATGGAAAATTTACAAAGGAATTTTTCTGGCATTCAGGGGACTCTACATACTTCGAGGCTCCTCCTGAATGTTAGAAAAACCCAGTGGATGCTTTTTGAAAAACCTAAGGTTAAGGGAATGAACATAATTACTAATTCCTTGCAATCAGTTACTGGTGTTGGAATAGAAAGGGTCAATCAATATAAATATTTAGGTATAATTCTTCATAATCATTTAACATTTGAATTTCATATTGTTAATGTTTCAGTGAAATTAAAACAAATATTAGGATTTGTTTTCCGTAATCGAATATTATTTAATTATTCCATAAGAAAACTGCTTGTTTCGTCATTGTTTTTGTCAGTATTGGATTATGGTGATATAATCTACAGGAACACAACTGATTCAATCTTACATAGTCTGGATACACTATACAATAGTGCTTTATGTTTTGTAGCTAATTTGTCATTTGGTACCCACAGATGTACATTATATGCTAAGGTGGGATGGACGTCATTGAAGGATCGAAGGGATATGCACTGGTATATTTATGTTTATAAATTTATTTTACAAATATTACCCCCTTTTTTGTTATCAAAATTGCAGCTTAGGTCTTGCCCCAGATATGCTCTTAGTGTCTGGATTATCTTTTCAGATTCCACGATGTGGATCTAAATATGGGGACAGACTGCTGGCTGTAGCTGTTCCGAGAACTTGGGGAAAAAATTAGAAAACAGTTGAACATTCAGGTGTTGATATCAATAGGGCGATTTAGATAATCACTTACAAGCTTATTCTTTAAGCATTGCAATTGTTTTGGATGAATGTAATTAATGTATGCTTCATATGAACTCTATCAGCTGATAATTTCAATGTATTTTTGTATAACAAATTTTGTATATTTTGTATATATGTCTAATTATGTTTTGTAAGTGAATATGTTTGGACGCAATTGTAAAGGAGAAACTATTCTCCCAATTTGCTATCCAATAAACTGATTGATTGATTGATTGATCTGGAGCCAAAAAATGGCACTAGAGGCAGACACCGGCAGCCGTTCCTCTGCCCGAGGCATCTACAACATCACAGGTGGTCCGAAGGACATGCGTCTCCACATCGGAGCCTGTCTTGAGGATCTGGATGAGCTGCTTCTTGGAGGAGGAGTCCGGCAAAGCCTGAATCAGCTCCCTGGCCTGATCCCAAAGGACATTCTGGTACTGGACCATGTGGGCTAAATAGTTAATGGCTCAGATGGCCAGGTTGGAGGAGGCAAAGACTCGCTTGCCCAGGGGGTCCAGCAGTCTTGATTCCCTATCAGGGAGATGAGCACTGAAATGCTTGGGTTTCTTAGTGTGGTCGTGAGCCACGCTGATGACCACCGAGTCAGATTTGGGCTGACCCGCCCCCCCCGAAAGACCGCTTACCAGCTGCAGCATGGTAGGGCCTATCTGCTTTTGTTTAGGTACCTCTGGGGTTGAAGAGGAACGATTCCAAACCGCCCTGGTGGCATCTTCATAAGAGTCAATAAAGGGGGAGTGGGGCTAGCAATGGGAGGGCATCAGGCTGCCTCAAATAAATGGCCAGCCAACGACACTCTGGATCTTGCTCCTCAGTTTCCCAGCCCATAGTGGCCTGCATGTGCCTCATGATGTCCATAAAGGACGGATAATTCTGGAGGAGACTTACGGACCACCTTAAACGGGCTCTTCACCCTCGGAAGAGTCCCTTAAATGGAAGAAGAAAAAATTACTTCCAGAGTATTCTTCTATATTCATAACTCTATGCAGTCTGCCCTTTAAGTAGAACTGCCCAGAGAGAATGCTATACAAATGACTGAATAGTGGCACGAGCCAATAATAGATTCTAACTGCCCTTATCAGCTGCCGTGTTCCATGAACGTATCAGATTTCTAGAGAGCATACAAGGAAAGTAACCTACCTACGATGTCAATACTGCAATAACCGAAACACCTAACTATATGTAAAGATTAACAAACATCCCAATAACAGAATCACCTGAACATGGGGAAAGACTGTACCCAACAGGGGTTTAAGACAGTGTATGCCAGTGTTTGGGCCTTCATGTATGGATGAACAGGTAGGAGTGCAGAGGCCACTGGTTCTGGAAGGGGGCAGGGTGGAGAGTTATGAATATAGAATACACTGGAAGAAACAAGATTACTATGGTAAGTAACTTTTTTTTCCTCATCCCAGGTATTCTTCTATTTTCCTAACTTTTTTCAGACTACGAAGCAGTACCTTTGCAGGTGGGCACAGAACCTATTTGGGAAACAGGCTCTGCAGGACTACAGTGCCAAACCTGGCATCACTTCTGGACTGGGTGTCCAGGCTATAGTCCTTTTTAAAAGTATGCACCTTCCTCCAGGTAGCTGCTTTATAGATTTTAAACAGGGGAACATCCCTGGAAGTTGCTAAGGAGGCAGCTATAGCCCTGGTGGAATGGGCCCTTAATCCTAATGGGGGCTCCTTTCCCGCTTTTGAGTAACAAAACTAAATGCACTGGACTATCCGCCGTGAAATGGACCTCTTTGATGCTGGGTTCCCTTTATCAACATCCCCATAAGTGAGGAACAGCTGTTGTCTGTCCTGTCTGTGATTCTTGGTATGAATAATATAATAGCTCAATGCCTTTTTTACATCCAGACAATGCAACCTACGTTCACCTGAGCTAGTACGATCAACTAAAAAAACTGTTAATGTAACTGATTGATTCAAATGGAAGTCAGAAACCACTTCAGGGAGGAATGTTCTGTTTATTCTCAGCACTGCTTTATCCCTGTGGAAGGAAAGGTAGTCCTTCTTGATACACAGGGCTTGAAGTTCGCTAATCCTTCTGGCTGAAGTGATGGCTACCAAGAATGTGCTGAAGCCATGGGCTCAAATAGGGGCTGCATGAGCTGAGTTATGCAAACATTCAGGTCCCAAGCCGGTATGGATTCCTTAATAGGTGTGTGCAGATGGCACAGACCTCTGAAAAACCTCTTGAAAATAGGGCTTGATGCCAAGGAAAAAGGCATCCCAGCAGAAATGTAGGTAGATAATGAAGCCAGGTGAACTTTTAGGGAAGTGTGTTGCCGTCCCTAGGAGAGCAAATGAGTGAGGTAATCCAGCACAGTTGGAATACCCACTTGTGTTGGTACCACCCCTCTGGAAGAACACAAAATGGAGAACCTTTTCGATTTGAAGCACAAGATTTTTTTGTGGAAGGCATCCTGTACCCTATCAAGATATCCAGAACACTTTCTGAAAGTAGCAGATTTGTGTGTTCTAAGTCCTCAAGAGCCATGCCTTGAGCCTGAGGGATATGAGGTTTGGGTACAAGATCCTGCCCTGGTTGGAGGTTAACATGTTGTGCCTCCTGGGGAGGTGTATTGGTTTGGCCATAGACATGGAGAACAGTAGGGAGTACCATGGCTGCCTGGCCCAGTCTGGTGCTATCAGAATCATGGATGCAGGTTGTGTCCTGAGCTTGATCAGAGTCCTGAAAATGAGAGGGAATGGAGGGAAGGCGTACAGCCTCCTCCCTAACCAATCCAGTGCCAAGGCATCCAGGGAAATTGTACCTCTTGCTGGAGGCCTGCAGCAATGCTGAGGTGGACAATGGTTCTTGTGGGATGCAAAGAGATAGAACAGTTATGTAACAGCTTACCGTAACAGTAGATCTTCAAGAGAGGCACTTGTAGTAGGTATTCACAAACAGGACTAAGCCGCCAGGCGTCAGGACCCCACAGAAAAATTTCTAGCTTGCAGTCTCTGACGGGTGACCGCCCCCACATCAACTTACGTCAGTATAAAGGGGCGGTCCCCCACGCCCACCTTCCAGTTCTTTCCTGCCAGAGGCCGAAAGGGTATGACAGGAGAGAAGGGGAAATGCCCCCCAACATAAGAAAAGAGAAAACCCAGGGGGAGTGTGAGAGGGAAGGCAATACCTACTGCAAGAGCCTCTCTCGGAGATCTACTGTTACGGTAAGTTCTTACGCGACTGTTCTATCTTACTTGGAGAGGACTCTTGAAGTAGGTATTCACAAACAGGACTAAGTCCCAAGCATTCTAGAACAATGTAGAAAGGGAGGAGTCATCATCCACAGTATGTCGGAAAAGGCTGACTAGGTATTCACGCCAGGAGATCCTGCAGGACAACCAATCCAAAGCCAGCTCTACGGCAAGAGGCAATGTCCAAACTGTAATGTTTTATGATGGTGTGGACAGAAGTCCAAGTGGCAGCTGCACAGATTTTTGCGGCTGACACATTCCTGAAACAAGCAGCAGAGGCAGCTACTCCCCTCGTGGAGTGACCTCTGACTTGACCCAGCAGAGTCTTGCTGTAGCTGTCATAACAGAAAGTGATGCAATTTGCTAACCACTTAAGAGAGGCACTGCTTGGAAATAGCATTGCCTTCTCTTTTGTGAGCAAAAGAAACAAAAAGTTTATCCGTTTTTCTGAGATCCTTTGTTCTGTTAGTGTAGTATCTCAGAATTCTACGTACATCCAGTGTATGCAGAAGGTATTCTCCATGATTTGAGTGTTCTGGGAAAAAAGACGGGGAGCTCAATGGATTGATTCACTGTAGATTCAGCCACCACTTTTGGAAGAAACTTAGGGTTGGTACACATGGCCACCCGTTCCCTGTGGAAAACCAACTAAGGGATCTTACACATCAGGGCTTGAAGCTCGGAAATCCTCCGAGCTGAGGTGATTGCCACAAGAAATAGTGTCTTCCAGGAGAGGAATTTTAGGTCCACCTCCACCTCCGGTTCAAAGGGAGGTAGCATGAGCTTCTCTAAAAAAAAAATTCAGATCTCATGGAGGGGCAGGGTTGCAAATCAGGGGCCTTAAGTGAAGAACCCCTTTTAGGAAAGTTTTGGAGACTTCCAATTGAGCAACCGTCTTGTCCCCAAAGGGGATGTGGTAGGCCGAAATGGCTGCCATATGAGCCTTTAAAGAGGAGTAACTAAGGCCCAGATCATAGAGATGCCTCAGGTAATCCAGGATTTTGGCTGCAGTGCAAAAAAAGGGTTCCAGATCCTTGGAACCGGCCCAAATGGAAAATAGCTTCCACTTCATTGCGTAGGTAGACCGGGTGGAAGGCTTTCTGGCCTCCACCAAAATGTCAGCCACTAGAGACGAAAGGCCAAAGCGAGCAGTGGCTACATCTGTAGAAGCCACGCATGAAGGTGGAGCAATTTGAGTCCTGGATGGACCAGGGTCCCCTGATCCTGGGTCAGCAATTCCTGTGGCAGATGAAGAGGAGGTTCCTCTGAAAACTGTTGCAGAACAGAGAGTCAAACTTGCCTCAGCCAGAAGAGAGTGATGAGACTCATGCGCACCCCCTCTGCCCGAAGTTTGCTCAGCACCCTCGGAATCAAAGGAATGGGGGAAGGTGTAGACTAGATCTGTCCTTCCAACACAGACAGCGGCCTCTACTACAAAACGCCGCCTGGAGCGAGCGAGCTGAAGGCGGGAAGCTTGGCATTGTCAGGGGAGGCGAATAGGTAAACCTGAGGAGTTCCCCCACTGCTCAAAGATGTCGTTTATGACTTCTTGTTTGAGTTCCCACTTGTGAGACTTGGTTGACGAGTGACAGAGTGCCTGCCAGGGTGTTTTCCACTCCTGGTACGTGAACTGCTGTCAGATGCAGGTTGTGCTGGGATGCCCAATACCAGACACTCATTGCTTCCCAGCATAGGGGATAGGAATGAGTTCCTCCCTGTTTGTTGAGATACCAGACTACACACATGCTGTCTGAGTGGATCAGAAGGTGACCAGGAAGACTGAAGGGAAGGAGAGCCTAAAGGGCATACATAATCGCTCTCAGCTTGAGAACGTTTATGTGCAATCTCTTCTTGAAGTGAGACCAGTTGCCCTGAGTCTTGTGGGACCCTAGGTGGGCACCCCAGTCTGCACCTGACGTGTCCATGGTCAGAGTCTGGGTGGTACGATCGGTGCAGAAAGGGACCCCCAGACCGAGGTTCTGCTGAACCATCCACCACTGCAAGTCCCTTATCATCGGGTCCGACACTAGGATCTCGTGTTCCAAATCATCCTGGGACTGGTCCCACTGAGACCGGAGGGTCCACTGGGAGACTCTCATATGGAGTCGTGCCAGAGGGACAGTAGGAATAGCTGCCGCCATGAGCCCAAGAAGTTAAAGGACCTTCCGTGCTCCAACCCATCTAAGGCAGGACAGAAGATGAGCCTGGTTTAGGAGTGTCTCAACTCTGGGGAGAGAAAAGCCCTGCCTATGGTCATGTCCAGCACTGCCCCAATGAACTGCGGCCATTGGCAAGGGACCAAATGGGACTTGGCTTGGTTGACCATGATACCCAGGCTGGAAAAAAAACTCCAGGGTGAGGGAAAGGAAGCGCTGGAGGTCCTCCTTGGATGGTGCTGCCAAGAGCCAGTCATCCAGGTAAGGGAAGACTTGTATTCCCTGGGTACGCAGGAAGGCTGCAACTACCACCAGGCATTTGGTGAACACTCAGGGGGGCCGAGGAAAGGCCAAATAGGAGGGCCCTGAACTGGTAGTGTGCCCCCTGGAAACAAACACAGAGGTATTTGCGGTGGGAAGGGCATATGGGGATATGTAGGTAGGCATCCTGCATATCCAGGGTGCATAGCCACAGTCCCAACTGAAGCAGGGGAAGAAGATTCTGCAGAGAGAGCATTCTGAACTTTTTGTACTCATACTGGTTTAGAGAACTGAGATCCAGAATGGGTCTCAGGTCGCCTGTTTTATTTGGTACTAGGAGGAAGTGAGAATAGTAACCTGTCCCCTGGAAGGTGGAGGGAACGGGTTCTGTTGCTGCCTTTTGAAGAAGGAAGCTGATCTCTTCGAGTACCAAAGGTGTGTGAAGAGGAATATGACGACGGGGCGCCTCTGTGGGGTGGTTTCTCAAGGAACTCTATTGAGTCTCCTGCTGAAACCAACTGAAGAACCTATGTATCAGTAGTTATTCTCTCCCAACCCGGCAGATGAGAGGAAAATCTTACCCTACTGGTTCCTCTGGAAGCGTAAGAGGGAGAGGCAGGGAGTCAAGGGGCAGAGGGGCAGCCGGGGCTCCGGGAGTCTTGCGAAACTTACTTGGGGGAGCTTTGGCCGCTGACGTGGCTCAGTGTTTACTGAGACGCTTAGCCTGTGTCTGTTTCTATCTTTGGCAGTTTTGGCACCGAAAAGTATGCTTCTGACCCAGAGAGGATTTATACATGGTCTGGACTGACTTCAATGCTAAACCCTTCGCTTGCAACTCGGTGATGATGTCCTTGACATCACCTCTGAACAAAACTGATCCCCTAAAAGGGGCATCATGTATGGTGGTCTGTACTTCAGGGGTCAAACCTGACACATGAAGCCAGGCGTGATGACATAAACTTACGGCAAAAGCCGAGCTTCTGCCTGCAGTGTCCACCGCATCCGTAAGTGGCACGGAGCGTATGCCTGCAGGCCAAACGAGCGGAACGGACCAGATCTCCCAGTTCCTGCTTCGTCTGGGAATCTGGGACAGAGTCCAGTTTTGATTCCACCCAACTCAGAATAGACCTCTGGTAGTCCCCCATTATGTCCCATATAATTAAGGGCTCTCAAACCCAGGGTAGATGATGCATAAATCTTCTTGCCATATTGGTCCATAAGTCAATCAATCAAAATCTTTATTTATCCAGGCGGGCACCATTGAGCAAGGCTCATTTAAAAGGTGGACCTGGTCAGGAATAAATCAAAGTACAGTACAGAAGAAGGTATACAAAAAGCAATAATATACAAGAAAAAAAAAGTATATACAGTGTATACAGTACAGTACAAGGTTAAAATAAATAAGAAGTCTGGATTCTTTGTCGGGGAGACAATCTGAGGTGCTTAGGGTTGGCAGTTCTGTCATGGGCAGCACTAATGACAACTAAATCTGCCTTAGGGTGAAAACTAAGAAAGTCTTTGCCCTCGGGAGCCTGGTAAAGCCTATCTGCCTTGCGAAGAAGAGGGGCTAATGAGGCAGGTTGCTTCCAAATTGTGGACACAAGATCCTCGTGAGGCTTAATCCAGGGAGAAATCTGTGTAGGAGATGTTTCGGGAAAATCCAGGTGAACGGCCAGTTTCTTCCGCTGAAGATCCGGCTCCACTGATTGCCATTCATAAGCAGCCTGGATTAATTTCAGCAACTCCAGAAATGAAGGATCCTGGAGTGGACTTGGCAGAATCCTTTGGCTTTGGGGTCTCTGGGTTGTGGGGCTCATCTCCTGGGCCAGAGGGTTCAGAGTTTGAGTCAGTGTCTGAAGGCTCCGTAGAAGAAAAGTCCTCCTGAATAGGTGGGGGATCAACCATTCTGGGGTTATCCCGAGGATGCGTGTCCTCCCTAGGATGAGAGCCAGAAGGTTCTGCTCTGGCGTCTGGTAGAGGCGGAGGAGTCACTTGTTCCTAATGGACCTGGCATAGGGTCTGGCCGCTGGACTATTTTCTGCCTCCTTCGTGAGCTGGGACTTGGCCTCAGCCCACCAGGAAGCTAAAACCTCCTTAAGGTCCACTTGAGGTTGTTGGGGACTTGGATACAGGTAACTGGGGAACCAGTAAAAGAGGTACCCATAACCTGACGGCTGGGGGCCCGGCGTCGTGTACTGCGGCGTCAGATACTGTGGTGTCGGGTATCCTGGCGCCAGAGGCTCCAAAGGAGCTGAAGGACGTGGTGTTGGCTCAGCTGGAGGACCGAACGGGTCTGGCGTTGGTCCAGAAGGTGTAGGGTCTGGAGTGGGTGGTCCCATGGGAGGGTCCGGAAAACAGACCCTGCAGGCTCTGGCAGTGGAACAGCTCTGTCGTCAGGCACTGGTATGCCAGAGGGTTTACCAATGTCATGTCCAGCATCGGAGGCTCTGGCGAAGGGGGGCACCCCCAACGGCAGCGTCCCAGTATCCTGAACCCCAGCCGGGGAAGAGGGGGCAGAGTCCGCGGGGGATCTGTGGGGACGGAAGAGCCTCCAGACGGCAGCGGAATAGACTGTGGCGACTCCCGCCGCCAGTGCCTGATGGTGGGTCGAGGTTGCAGCGAGATCGCCGGATGAGCCAATGGTCGGCTTAGCAGCTTTGTCCAAGCAGGCGACAGCAGAGCCGGTACCCAACTTATTGGACCCACTTACACCGTTAGGCCCAGTACTAGAGGCGAGCCCGAACGTGAGCCCGACGGGGGGCCCAACACATACTTGGTAACCACCAAGGCGGCCGTCGGAAAGCAATCCCCTGATGGGGAAGATAGCTGTAAGGCCGTGACTCCAGACGAAGTCGCGGGGGCTGTGGATGACTAATCCCGGTCCCTATGTTTTTCCTTGTCTCTTTTCTTCTTGTGGTGGCCTTCTGTCTGAAGCAGACTTCTGTCGGAGTTTTTTCAATTCTTTTTCCATGGAGGCCATCTTTTTCTTTAAAATGTGGGCTTTCAGGGACTGCTGTCACCTCTTTCGGGTGACCGAATGGAATTTCTGGCAGAGGTCACACTCCTCCATGCGGTGGTCTGGGCCTAGGCAGAAGAGACACAAGGAGCGGCCGTCCTTGTGAGGGAGTTGGGATCCGCATGACTCGCACTTGTTTTTATGCTATTCGGAGGGCGCTGGGGATAACATACACAGCCGGATAGAAGGAACAATTTAGAGAAAAAACTGTAAATTTTATAGAACAAAATGAGGAAATACTCATCCAAAATGGCGGTAGAAGTAGCGCTGTTCTTCCGCGAGGTACTTTCGCAAGCAGATGGCGGGAAAGAACTGGAAGGCAGGCATGGGGAACCCCCCCTTTATATTGATGTAAGCTGACGCCAGTCAGCTGACATGGGGGCAGTCCCCCGCCAGAGGCTGCTAGCTAGAAATTTTTCCATGGGTCCTGATGCCTGGCGGCTCAGTCCTATTTGTGAATACCTACTGCAAGAGCCCTCTCGAAGTAAGATCTATCTCTGGTGTCCCCACCATCTGAACACTGCTTCCAGCACCTGTCTTTTGAGGGCCCATTCGTGATGGGCCTGATTAATCCTGCTCAGGGCATCTGCTAGGGTGTTGTCCTTTCCTGGCACATGGATGGCATGTAATGAGGCCTTCAGTGAGTAAGCCAGACTCTCATTGCTTCTGTACAAAGAGGGTCTGACCTTGCCCCCCCTTGCTTGTTTGCGTAGTACATTGTTGTGGTGTTGTCTTTTCTGACCTGCACCACTTTCCCCTGCAAATTCCTACAGGGCTAAAAAAACTGATCTGAACTCCAACAGATTTATGTTCTGGAGAGACTGCGCTGGACCAGGTACCGTGTGTCATGTGTTCCCCATCCCAACAGAGATGCATCTGTTGTGAGGATTGCTGAAGGTATTTCCCGTTGCAAGGGGACTCCTTCTCTCAAGATTGCTTGGGTCCTTCCACCACTGAAGTGCTTGCAGCAGTGTCCCGGTCACTGGAATTAATTTCGAGAGGTTGTCCTTCCTCTGGCACCAATGTGCCCTGAGGTGAAACTGTATGTCTCTCATCTGGAACCTGGCTCCCAGTACTGTGCCTGTTGCTGCGGCCATGTGTCCCAGAAGCTGTAGAAAATGAAAATTATGTACCTACCGTAATTCTTAATCTTCTCTTGTATCTTCACCATTCATTACTGCAGGGTGTAAGCCAGAGGCACGCACCTGCCACGAGAGGTTTTTTTTTTTTTTTTTTTTTTAGGAGTCACTACTGCCCCCGAGAGTGACGTGCAGGTGCGGCCGCTAGGCGTCAGAGACTCCTCCTCATCCCAGTTCTGTTAGCCGGAGAGGCGAAATAAGGATAAGAAAAGAGAGCGAGGCAAGAGAGCCGAGGGATAGAAAAAATGAAAGGATATAAACTGAAAAAGGCATAAGCTGGAAGAGGACAGAAAAAGAAGAAAATGCCTACCCTAAGGGACCGCAGGGCCTTCCGTGACGTCATGGAGCTGATACAAGTCTAATCCGCGAGGCTCCCGACCCAGCTGGCTATCAGTCCTCCAAAAGCTACATTTTTCAGCCAAGTAAATGTCCAAAAACTCAGGAGGAGCACCGATGAGCACTAACAGATGCAAAAATCGCCAAGAATCAAAAGGAAACTCTAAGGATGCACCTAGATTAAAAACGGGCCTACCGAATGGATCCTCCTTGCCGGCTTATTCCCTGGTGGCCGACTACGACATGGACGGGGAGAGCGAGCAGTGATCATGCTCACAATTCTAAATGCTCCTTCAAGAAATAAAGGAATCCAGAAGCGAAAACAAACAGGAATTCCGTGCTGTACAATCCCAGCTCGCTAATCTAGAGAATCGTATTGGGAAAATCGAGGAGAGGGTGTCTGAGGCCAAGGACACAGCGACACAATTAACTCATATCAAACAGACCCTGCTGCAGAAAACCGAATCCCTACAAGCTGAATGCCTGGATTTGGAGGGCCACTCCAGGCACGATAATCTGTGCCTTTACGGTCTCCCGGAGAATACAGAGTCAGTCCCAATGACATCCTTTATCGAGAATCTACTAAAGAATATTTTAGACCTCCCTCCAACTCTCAACTGCCACGTAGAGAGAGCACACAGGTCGCTACAGAAGAAGCCTACTAATCCAGCTGCATGCCCTCACTCCATCGTTTTTAAAATGAGCTCTTACAGCGTGAAAGAAGAAATACTTAGGCGTGCTTGGAGTAAAAAAGAGCTGAAATACCTCTCACATAGGCTCTTCTTGGATCACGGTTACCCCCAGGAAGTGCAGATCCAAAGAACAAGACACCTTCCTATCTTAAGGGCATTGAGGGAGAAGTTAATTCGCTTTCACGCACCCTATCCTTCAAGACTAAGTATTCTGGGAGGAGGGAACGAAGGTATACGCTACAGTCGAGCAAGCCTTGGCAGCACTAAAAGAAAAGAATATTCTAGTGGGCGAAGGCAGGAACCAAGAAGAGGGGAACCGAGGACTACAGAAGCAGTGCACTATCTACAGGAAGACTGGGGAAAATAGAGCTGGTACACATGCCGACGCTGTGCGCAGACTCCAGTTGGTCCTGAACAGAAGCACAAGACAGACTGATTCTGAAACCTGAACGCTCAACAAAAACAAACTGTTGTGTTCCTGAGAAAGCTCTCTCATTCCGTTCTGACACCAACAAAAGCATCCAGTGTAGCAGCGATCCCCCTAGGATGAGTACAAAGACGTTTTCTTGTTTCTGTACCATTAAGGCCTACTGCAGAGTATTCAAGACTGTTGGGGGAGGGATGCAGAGGGCCTTTATTTTTGCTCAAGAGGAGGGGGACGGCCATCTCTAAATACCAGGGGTTGAACAGGGTATTTAAATTGCAGGAAGATGAATTTAATCGTACTGCCTGTGCCCTTCCCAGAGATAAAGTTTTTCTTGGGGTCGACGCTTGATAGCAGTAATGGCTAATGGTGACTGTCTCTAAAATGGAGCTGAACTGGAGACGATTACCATCCCCTCTTTACTAATCATGTTATCACCTCCCCCCCTTTATTCTACACATCCTTAGACCAACACTGTCTTTTTGCTCTGCATAAATTAGTAAAATGGCTACAAGTATAGCGCCTTAGTAATACAACCAGTGCAATAAATTAAATAAGACCGGAGATAGGTATTTTCACTGATTGAGGAAGAGAGGCAAATATATTGTTACCATTATCTCCCCCAAACTGAAGTATTATAAATTTTCTTAGAGAAGTAGTATCTCGAAATGTTGTGTTCCTGAGAAAGCTCTCTCATTCCGTTCTGACACCAGAACGGAATGAGAGTATTTGATTATGTGTTTGTATTTGATTTTATATTGAATGTATCTGAATATGTTTTTGTGTTTGTACTCGCTGTGCAGCGCCTTGAAATTTTGAAAGGCGCTCAATTAAATACATTTTATTATTTTATTATATTATTATCTCTGTTGTATTCACCCTAGAGCAGATCAAATATATCGCTGGCTGGTTGAGGGGTGAATCGATGTATCAGCCCATACAGCTACCAAATAAATAGGAGCCCAGCGAAAACGACGCTCTAGAGGAGGTCCTCCAGGAACGGGGGGGCACACATTCCTCCTCGTCCTCCTTGTAAGAGGACTACAAAGGGGCTATTAAAATTTATTTTTAGCCCCCAACCTTGGAAGTTAATGTTATTAATGTTTTGGACGTATATGTTTATGGTTCTTCTATGTTTTAAAGTTATGTTGGTTACTAGTTTCGATACAGGCATAGAGGGACAGCTGAAATTCATGAGTGCTGATCTATGTGTATATTCTGTAATATATAAAAAAAAGGAGAAGGCCACCATTATGGGAGAAAGACTTATATATGGGCGATAGTAAAACTCAGGGAATATATAATATGCTTTAAAGTATGGCACAATCTTATGTAATAAGCACGTATAACGTGCACGGCATTACTAACCCCATGAAGAGAAGTAAAATTTTACAATATATGAGAAGGGAAGGCTCCAATATCTTACTATTGCAAGAAACGCATTTATCACCAAGTGAACATAAAAAATGTGAGCGTTTGGGCTTTGCTCAGGTGGTGGCCTCCTCGTACCGAGATGGCAGACGGAGAGGGACAGCCATAATGATCAAACAGGGAATTCCCTTTGAAGTCAAGGACAAGGTAATCAATAAAGAAGGGAGATATGTCCTTTTAAAAGGCCTATTAAATGGTCAGATGACCACTCTAGTTTCTATTTACATGCTCCCAGCAAAAGATTTCTTAGCCTATAGAAACTTATTCACTCACCTAGCAGACTGGGCGGAGGGCAGAGTCATTTGCAGAGGGGATCTGAACCTGGATACCTCGAAGGGAAGTATAGATCACCCCAATCAGGGCCGAATAAATAAAACGACTAGAAAAGTGCGGAAGCTATTACAGGAGATAGGATATGAAGATATCTGGCAGTTTCTACATGGCCTTGTGCGTAGACATACATTCTACTCACAGGCTCATGATTCTTATTCCTGTCTTTACTTTTTAATAACACAACAGGAATACCTCAGCACTATCCAACATATTTGGCAGGGAGACTTTTGTCTCTCGGACCATGCCCCTATGTTTTATAAGATAAACTTACAAACTATGCGTAAAAAAAACTTTCTGGAGACTGAATCTCTCTCTACTTAGAGATAAAGAGACTCAGGAGGTCATTAAGGATACAATAACCCAGGCTTTGCTCGATAACACACAAGACACTATAAAAGCAATAGTGAGAGGGAAACTAATAGGAATCTCATCCCATCAGAAAAAACAAAGGGAAGCATGTAGGCAGGCCTTAGAAACGCAGATAAAGGCGTTAGAAGACTTGCAATGTATCAAATACTGTAAATCCCGATCTAGGGAACTATCAACTCTGAAAAAAATGTTAAACAACATTCGGGATTATGCTATAGAACAAAAACTAATGTTTTTATGACACAAGTACTATGATGGGAGACCTAGATTTTCAAGGTTAATTGCAAGTCAGCTACGAGCTCAGAGGGTTAAATCCACCATTTTAAAAGTAAGGCATCCTGCTACCAACGAACTCAAAAACAATACCTCCACTATCTCTGATGCTTTCCTTCACTATTACTCCACAGTTGAAAAAATTCGGGAATTTTTGACCCCTTTAAATTTACCTATTCTATCTCCAGCACAAGGCAATCAGCTGACAGCCCCTGTCTCTATAAAAGAGAGATAATAGCAACAACTGGCAAATTGAAAACTGGAAAATGCCCTTGTTCCGATGGGCAACTAGGGGAGTTCTATAAAATTTTTGTAGGGACCATTGCTCCCATCCTGGGCCGAGTGTTTTCCTTTACGAATACAGAGAAAGGAGAGATCCCGCCACCCTGGAGCAAAGCCTTAATCTCGATTACATTAAAACCAGGAAAAGATCCCACGAGTTGCTCATCATACCGACCTATATCAATACTAAACACGGACTATAAGATTTTTGCTTCAATATTAGCAAAAAGACTAACTCAATTCGCCCCATCTACAATAAATATAGACCAATGCGGTTTTATCCCTGGACGCCAGGCCCAGGATAATGTCAGGCGTACAGTATATATTATTGAACACATTCGAAAACACACAACTCCCTCCGTTTTACTAGAGCTCAATGCTGAAAAAGCCTTTGATAAGGTGTCATGGAAATTCCTGAAGGGGGTTTTATTAAAATTTGGTATCCCGCGGCAATTTGTTGACACTATTTTCAAATTCTACAGGAATCCTATAGCCTATATTAGAACCAATAGCCACTTATCAGAGAAATTTCCCTTTAGAGGGACCAGGCAGGGCTGTCCTCTCTCCCCACTATTATTTGCCTACTATATTGAACCCCTGGCCCAATACATACGACAAACCCCTGAAGTCAAAGGTGTTAGAATATCAGATGCCGAACATAAGTTGGCCCTTTTTGCTGATGATATTTTATTACATTCAACCAACCCTGAAATTTATATGACGGCTCTTTTCCAAAAAATACAGGAATTTTCAAATATTTCAGGATTCACACTAAATGTTACCAAATCTGAGGCCTTAACTTTTGAATTTAATCCCTCGCCCACCTTCAAAAAACATTACCCAATTAGATGGGATAATACTAGTATAAAATACCTGGGGATACAGATCACTAAGAACCCAGACTTACTCTATGCACATAACTATCATCCCCTAGTGGCAAATATTAAAAATGACCTGAGGAGATGGGACCTCTTACTTGGGACCTCTTACTATCTTCTTTTTATACAAGGACGCTTTCCCTTAAGATTAATGCATTGCCACGTTTCCTATACTTGTTTCAGTGTGTTCCATGTGCCATAACATCTAAGGAATTACTATCCTGGCAAAAAATTTTGAATGCATACCAATGGAACCAGAAGAGACCACAGATTAGCCTCGCTAAATTAATCCTGCCCAAGGAACTAGGAGTAGTAGCCTATCCCTCACTCCAAAATTACTGGATCTCGGCCCAAATGCATTTGGCTTTATTATGGAGAACTAAATCATATCAAGCAGTCTGGAAACAAATATACTTATCCAGACCATCCTCTGTTCTACTCCCAGTGTGCTTATTTTCTTTGCCCCACTTAAAGAAAGTTATGCAGGAAACTCCTACGGCAACTACTGCTATCTTAAAAGGATGGCTAATGGGAATAACATGCAAATATTTCCAACAGAACATTGTATTGTCCCATCCATTTGAATCGACAATACAAAACCAGCGGTACAGAAATCAAATTAAAAAGGGCCTAGAAGCACCGTGGCAATTGCTAACAGGGGATAAGATTATAGACTTTGCGGATGCTCAGAGGGTGTATGCCTGGACGGAAAAAGATAAATGATACTATTATCAGGTTAAGGATTATATACAAACACATATTAAGATTACTCAGAGGAGATCCCAGTTTGAGGAAGACAAAATTCCATTCAGACAGATATGGTCCTCTTCCTTAGGGGGAAAAAGCTATTTCTATAATAAATAAGGCCCTTATACATCAATCCTCCCAAGCTATCATACCCCTGCAAACCAGATGGGAACAGGAAATGAAAATTACGTACCTACCGTAATTCTTGATCTTCTCTTGTATCTTCACCATTCATTACTGCTTGGGTTAGTGCTGGGCGCCACACACCCTCACGGGAGGTTTTTTTTTTTTGGAGTCGGCCCAATGGCGCCACCTCGAAACGACGCACTGCGTCATCGTGAGGGCAGCCGTAGGTGCCGCAGACTCCTCCTCTATCTCAGTTCTGGTAGCGGAGAGGCGAAAATAAAGGGTAGAAAAAAGGAAAGCGAGGCAAGAGAGCCGAGGGACAGAAAAAGGAAAGGATATAAACTGAAAAGGTAAAAGCCGGTAGAGAATAGACAGAGGAGAGAATTCCTACCCTAAGGGACCGCAGAGCCTCCTTTCTGGGGCGGCTCTAGGGGAGGAACAGAGAGAGAGAGAGGGAAAGAGAAAGAAGAAGAAGAAGAAGAGGCATGTTGAGATGGAGAACAGTGCCCATTGAGCATTGGTTGAGAGGCTTATAGGCTCGAGACTAACAAGGGAGCAAGAATCCCAGTTGCTAGGACTGAGGGGAGGTTCGGCCGAACCACTTGAACAGATTCGAATGAGGGCAACATCTCTGAACTCTCAACATGCCAAGTTCCTACATCCTAGCTGAGGGCTCCTAGACTGCCCGGGCAGAACCTGTTCCGGGAAGAGCGCCCACCCAGGAAGGGGACTAAGTCCCTTAGCACCTTGTTAAGTGTTAACACAGCAGTGTATGGGAAATACAGGTTACTCACCTGTAACAGGAGTTCTAGGAATGGTATATGTTGTTCATCCACACTGTCTGGCAGGTATCCTTGCCGCTTTAAATCTTGCCGGAAGGTCTTCAAGCTGGCTCCTCCCACCCACCCGGGTGGTAAAACTCTCGGCTCCGCCCATAGACGCCAGATCTGGCCCGCTGGAAGTTCAGGCTAGCGCCGGCCGGGAGGTCAGGAATGTGGATGAACAACATATACCATTCCTAGAACTCCTGTTACAGGTGAGTAACCTGTATTTCTAGGGACATGGATATGTTGTTCATCCACACTGTCTGGCAGACTCCTAGCAGTTCTCCGGGAGGAGGGAGGCAAGGCGCACACCCCCTACTTAGGGAATAGAGACTGGAGAACCGAGGCCCCAAAACCAGCATCCCGGCGTGACTCAAGGTCGATGTGGTAATGGGTGATGAAGGTGTGTGCTGACTTCCAGGTAGCAGCCCTGCAGATTTCCTGGATAGGGACGTCCCTGGAAGCAGCCACCGATGCAGCAGTACGGCGGGTAGAATGAGCTCTTATCCCTCTGGGAGGCTCCATGCCCGCCAACTTATAGCAGAGATCTATGCAGGAGGTGACCCACCTGCCTATCGTCCGCTTGGCTGCAGGTCTGCCAGGTGCTGGCTTCAGCGTAGGTGACAAACAGCTGCGAACCTCTCCCAATTTCAGCCGTGCGCTCCTTATAATAAGCGAGCGCCCTTCTAGGGTCCAGAGTATGGAGCCTATATTCGGCCTCCGAGGTGTGATTGGGGTAGAACATCGGCAGAGTCAACACCTGATTAAGGTGAAACTCCGACACCACCTTTGGAAGGAGTTTCGGGTGGGGGCGCAGGACAACCTTGTCCCTGTGGAAGACCAGGTAAGGAGACTCGATGCAGAGCGCCTGGAGCTCTCCCATCCTTCTGGCTGACGTAATAGCCACCAAGAAGGCGGTCTTCCACGACAGGTGAGAGAGTTCACACCTGTGCATTGGTTCAATAGCTTGCCCATGAGCTTTGCCAGTACCAGCAGTAGATCCACGGAGGTGGAGGGTCGCTACGGAGGAAATGTGATCAAGGCCTTTGAAAAGCGCCAGACCACATCTCCTGCGCCACCGACTGCTTCCCGGCCCGCGCCCGGAAGCAGAGATGGCTGCCAGTGTGCACCGTGAAGGTCGCCGACTCTAAGCCCTTTGCTGAGAAAGGGACCAAAGGTAGTCCAATATGCTCGCCAAGGAACAGGAGGAAGGGTCCAGGCCCTTTGCCCTGACACTAAATGGAAAATCTTTCCATTTGAAGGCGTAGCATTTTCTGGTCGACTCTTACGGGACGCCTCAACTACGCTGAAGACCTCGTCGGAAAGATCCAAGGCCTGGAACTCTAGCCGCTCAGGAACCAGGCCGCCAGGTGCAGGGATTGAATGTCCGGATGGAATACCTTCCCCTGATTGACTGAGAGCAGGTCCATGCGAGCTGGAAGCTGCCTCGGGAGCCTGGAGCTGAGGCTGTGGAGATCTGGGTACCAGTACTGGTGGGGCCAGTCTGGGGCTATCAGAATCACCTGCGCCTTGTCCCTCCTTGCTTTGAGCAGCACCTTGTGCATCAAGGGGAACGGGGGAAAGGCGTAGAAGAGGCCCGGGGTCCACGGCCTCAAGAAGGCATCCCCCTGCAGCGATCCCTGCTGAGGGGGGTGGGCATGGAACAGCCTCAGCTTCGCATTCTCCCTGGAGGCAAACAGGTCCACCTGAGGCGTGCCCCAATGGGAGAACAGATCTTGTACTACCTCCGGCAGGAGAGACCACTCGTGGGACGCAGCCCCTATCCGGCTCAGGGCATCGGCCAGGGTGTTGGAGGCTCCTGCCACGAGTGGCTAGGAGATCCGCCTCCAGGCTACGCACGAGTGACCAGATGCAGAGAGCTTCCTTGCACAGAAGCATGAAGCGCGTCCCGCCCTGGCGGTTTAGATAGTACATGGTCGTGGTGTTGTCCGTCTGGACCCGGACCACTTGACCCCAAAGAAACGGAGCAAAGGCGGTGAGAGCTAGGCGGACCGCTCGGAGCTCCAGCAGGTTGATGTGGCATCGGGACTCTCTCGGGGACCAGAGGCTGTGCGGTCGGTGTTCCCCCAGATGGGCACCCCAACCCATCAGAGAGGCATCGGTCGATAGAGAGACAGTCGGTTAAGGCGGACAAGCAGGATGCCCTCCTGCAGATGAACTGGAGCGGTCAACCACAGGAGCGTTCCACATCCCTGGGTCACCGTCCACTAGCTGGTCCAATGGATCGCAGTGTTGGGACCACTGGCCTGAGTCAGCCCCAGTGAAGGGGCGATGTTCCAACGGGCCCAACGGACCACGCTGGTACAGGCCCAGCCATGAGACCCAGGAGGCGCAGGAAGTCCCGGCAGAGCAATTGCCCAACCAGAAATGATTGGGCAAAGGAGGAAAGAACCTTGACCCTGTCAGCCGGGAGCCGTGCCCTGGCTCGAAGAGAGTCGAGCTCTGCCCCGATGAAAAGAATCACCTGCTTCGGCTAGAGTTCCGACTTGGCCTCATTGATGAGGAGGCCGACCTGAGAGCAAACTGGAGGGCCAGATCTGGACGCTCCACCTCCTGTCTGGAGGGGCTGCAATCAGCCAATCGCCCAGGTAAGGGTAAACCGGACCCCTCGGTGCATAGAGAATGCTGTCACCACTGCCATGCATTTGGTGAAGACCTGGGAGCTGGGGTAAGCCGAAGGGCATGGCTTGGAACTTGAAGGGATCCCTCCATTTCAAGCGAAGGAACCTTTGGTGGACGGACGGATAGGGGCGTGAAAGATTGTCCTAGGTCCAGAGCAGAACCACCGCGTGTTCCAAGGATGGTATTATCTGAGCCAGGTAGACCATCCTGAAGGTTCGGACAGCAAGAACTTGTTTGATCGTGTGGAGTCGAGAATGGGCGCGACCCCCATCCGTTCGAACCAGGAGAGTACAGACCACAGACCCCGGAGTTTGAGGAGGGTCCACACCTCTCTTATCCTCTGCTCACCTCCTTCTCGAGGAGGAGGCGATGTTGGCTCGGCGAGCTGACAGCGAGAGCTTGGACCCCGAGGCCCCGGTGCTGACAGCTCTGAAGGGTGGGGCCTGCTGAACTCAGAGTCAGGCCCTTTCCTACCACTTCCAGACACCCACGGTCTGTGGTAATAGCAGACCAGGCCCGAAAGAAAGAACTGGAGCCGTCCCACGGGGAAATCCTGGGGTGAGGTGACTTAGGTTGGGGCCACACCCCAACCCGTCACTGTGCAGGCTTGAGGAGGGACCGCCGAGACCACCTGCCTTTACCTCCCTGCTTCCTGGAGGAGGAAGCATGAGCTTGGAGTTTGGGACGCCAAGAGCGAGCCTGCTGGCCCTGGTATTGCTGGGCGGGACGTGCGAGCGCAGGACGAACAAAACGGCTTGCGTTCAGGCTCTCGGCCCTTGTCCCTCTGAGCAGATGAGACCCGCAGTCCAAGGTGGCATTGGACTTTTTCGAGACTCTGGAGGTGGCCTTCCACTCCAGGGCGAAGAGTGGGTCCCCAGGAAAGGGGACATCCGACAATTGTGCTGGGTATCCGCTGTGTGAAGGTGGATATCCTCAGCCAACTACCCCGATAAGCGCGCATAGCCACTGCGGCGTGACTGACCTGGCGCATGAGTCTCCAATGTCCCAGAGCAGTCTGAAGTTGCTGCTTGGCCACTGCCCTGCCCTGGTCCCGCACCTGCCTAACCGTGGTCTGCAGGTCAGCCGGGAGATGAGGACTACCTCGTCCAGGAGCCCAACAGGGCATGGGAGAAATGTGCCATAAGCACGGCCGAGCATGCTGGCCAGACCAAGGGGCTTGGCGTGAGCTTTTTCGCCAGCATAGTCAATTTTTGGACCCCTTGTCAGGAGGTTTGTCCACGTCCCAAGCGCTTCCGCACGCGGGCAACGCCGATAACTAACCCCTCGGCTGAGATGTTCGAAACGGACAGGGAACCAGTAGGGACCGCATGCTTCATAAGACATCCTGGCCGAAGAGGCGCAGAGACGACAAGTACTGAAGCTCCAAGGCTGGGCCCACAATGGCCTAGCCACAGGAAGGCCTCCATAGGGGAATCATTGGTCCAATATCTCAGCGAGGGATACTTGGCCAGCTTGAATCACAGGCTCAGCTGCATCCGGTGGACTCCGAGATGAGCCTGAGCAAACCCAGGAAAGACGAAGGGCTGTAGTCAGCGACCCTCCAGAGGACTCAAAGTCCACTGGCGCTTGGAGGAAAGGGAGGAATCGTGGTCGGGACTCGAAGAGTCCATAAAGAAACTATCAGCCTGAGCCACCCCTCCACCTGCACCCGAGCGTCGGGAGAGGTGACAGACAGCCTATGGGGCAGACCCTGAGCAACCGAGAGTTCTGGTAGGAGCCCCAAACAGCGGCTGTGGGCGGAGGTTCCACAGGCGAGTGGGAGGCAGCTGGTTTAGCCGAGACAACGTACAAGACAGGCTCCTCGGGTAAAGCGAGGAGTTGTTTGACGCTCGGTGACAACAGTCACTTAATGGCGGGGCGGCGGCATCGGCTTGTTCCTGGTCAGAAAGTGCTGTTGCCACATGAGGTCTCGTATCGTCGGCGCAACACGTCAAAGCCTCCCATCACAAGGAGGAGGCGGCGGTGGGCAGCTTACACCGCGTGCCGAACCGGACCGCCTATGATGGCGGGATCGGCTGGACCAAAGAAGTCGAGACCGAGACATCAACCTTTCCGAGGGGCGGTCAGGGAGGACGAGGTGGAACCGGCTCCTCCCTCGGCTCCGAGGGTTCGCCCAAGGGCTCGGAACCGAGGCACTGGCAAGCCAGCGGGATCCTCAACTCCACCGGGGAACCGGGAGTGGGATTTTCGGTCACGGGTCGACAACCCATCCAACTGGTCGAGAAAGATCTCACCGCGCTGACGGGAGTCCCCGGTCAACTGACCTGGACGGGACACCGTGAGACCAGTGCGGGCCGAACCATCGATCAGTCGACGGCGACAACTCGGGGAGGGACCTTTCCCGCTCCCAAGAGTGCCGATGGAGAGACTTACCGTGTCTTTCTTCTTGGACTGAGAAGAAGGTCCAGCAGGCGATCCATCTCCTCTAGTGGAGAGGACAGACAAACTCATAAAAGCTATATGAAAACCAGGAAGCGGGATAAATGCTGCGGTCAAGGAAGATGCGGCCCGCGCCGCCTCCTCTTCGAGGCGATCATCTGCTCTAAGCTGATCCGCCCGAGCCGCCCGCCATGAAACTGCCGACCGGGCCTCTTTTGACTTTACGGAGGCGTTTCTCCAGGCACCCAGTTGTAAGCGGGCAGCGGGTCTTCGGAGGCGTGGGCTGAGAAGGAAGAGCACAGGTCATGAAGCCTGCGGGTGCGTGTTTCAAGGCTAAACAGTAGACACTGCGTAGAGTGTGGATCGTCGAGACATCTTCTGCCCATAAGGCATCTCGCCGAAACTGAAGTCGAGTTGTCCGCCATCGCAGCGGGGATAGAAGACCCAGTCTATAATGCAAAAAAACTTTTAAATTGGGGAAACAGAAGAATTAGGAACCAGTCTTATACGAGAGCATAGGAGGGAACCTGAGCTTCAAGCGGTAAGGAAGATCTAGCCATGGTGACGGAGCCGAGTTTTACCACACGGGTGGGTGGGAGGAGCCAGCTTGAAGACCTTCCGGCAAGATTTAAAGCGGCAAGGATACCTGCCAGACAGTGTGGATGAACAACATATCCACGTCCCTAGAAAGACTATGCCTTCTCAAAGGCAGCTTTGTATGAAATATAGAGTGGAACTCAACCAGACTCCCTAAGGCAAGGCAAGTAGACGCTCAGAGCTGACAAGTTCAATCAGCAGTAGAAGAGCTCAAAATTAATACCTGCCAGGAGGATTCTAAATTTTGCCGAGGCAGAGTCACAGCATGGCCTCTTAAGCTGTGAAACTGCAATAGCCTGAAGAGAGTGAGAATGAAGCACCCTAAGAGTCAGAGAGATAACAGAATAAGAGAAAGCCTAACGTGCTCATTCCTCTTTACCTTGAGGAAAAAAGGAACGACTCATAAAGAATGAGGAACAGAAAAAAATTTTTTTTCTTTTCATAAAGGCAAAAGGAAGGAGAGGACGAGATAGGAGGAGGCATACAGAAGGAGGCCACTGAGAGGAAGGTGGGTAGGTATCAGTGAATGGAGAAGATACAAGAAGAAGATCAAAATTATGGTGATCGTAATTTTCATATCTTCCTTGTCCAATCTTACCATTCATTACTATGAGTAATACAAGCCTCCCCTTAGAAAAGGGGGGTCTCAGAACCTGAGACAAAAACCCCAGCCTCCTGCTGGTGAGAAACAGAAGGAAGACCTGGAGGCTAATCCCGAGAGAAGCCTATGGGAGAAGAGCTGGGGAGGTGTTCCCGAGGACGGAGAGGCGGAGAAGCCCTGCAGTATCTCCTAGCTCTGGAGGAAAGAGGCGGGTCCCAGTAGGAGAGAAGAAATCACCCTCGCGGGCCAGGGTGACAACCTTGATAGACGTAGCCATGCCGTCCGCCTAATGCAGATCGCTGTCCTCGCAAGCCTGGAAGCCACCTCATTGGCGACATAAGATGCCCTTGCTTGGTGTCTTCCCAGCTCCAGGCCTACAGCAGAGAGGGCAATAGCTTGTCTGGTTTGCTTCGTATCAGGCATTGATGCTAAGATCTGAGAGAGCATCGACCACAAATGCCTACTGTAGGCAGCGTGATAAGCCTGATGAGATGCAATGCAAGCCATCGCACGAGAGGAAGAGAACACTCTTTGCCCCCACCGGTCGAATTGTAGGGAATCCAAATCCGGTGGACGGTCGTGCGTCAGGTGGCGGCGCCCGGAGGGAGCACTCAGGTATACCAAACCCGAGGGAGGCGGGTTGGGGAGAGTACCAGGGATTCGAAGGGCACAATACCTCCGTCGACAGTCTGCGGGGCTGGAGAAAGGGCAGCTAGCGACTGCCGAGAGCGGATGAGCAGCCTCCTGGAAGGGATGAGCCAGGAAGGTACCACCAGGTGCTGGGCACTAATTCTCCAAGGAATTCACCGTCTCCCATTCGTTATTGTCTCGCCTAACGTAGGAGATTCGAAGATCCCTCACCATCCTCGAAAGGAATCACTGATATTCAGTGAAATCAGCATCAGAGGAGATATGAGCAGAGGGTTCCTCTCCCTCAGAGAAGGGAGACGAGTCAATGGAGAGCTTGAGTGCTCAGAAGATTCTTGCGGCGGTGGGGATAGGCGAAAGACTCACTCATTCATACACCTGACATATGAGGGGAAGGCAGCTGCAGAACCTCTGAACTGCTCCCAGGATAAGGGGCCTGTAGGACCGACATGGCCTGGAAGAGCGGGGGTGCTGCAGAGGAGCAGGAGATGGGCACCTACAGAAGAGGCAACTGTCCTCTGCTAGGGCTCTGAAATCAGGAGAACAGAGCCCGAGCTGGCGAGATTCGGACAACAGACCAGGTCACAAAACGGAACCCTGAAGCGAAACCTGGAAAAGCCAGAAGGGATCCTCCCCTGTGATGAACCTGGGACTGCATGGATCCAGAAGGCAGCCCACAGCAACGCCAACCAGAGGGAACCCGGGTCCAAGAGGAAAAGCGGGACCCAGGCGCTCGGCTCCTAGCCACCCCAGGGTGGCCGGCAGAGACCACGACGACTCACCCTCCCCTGACCCCTCGGACTCGAGCACCTCCTCCTCGACCCCAGCATTCTCCCACCGAGTGGCTGCAACAGCACCAGGAGGGTAGATATCACAAGCCCCCAGGAGGGAGAGCCCCTCCCTCCGCCCCCACTCCGCCCCCAGGGACCCGGACCACCCCTAGCCGAGGGCCCTCAGGAGAGAGGACAGCAGGGGGACAGCGGAAGAGGCCAGCTGGGCCGCCTAGCACCATGCCACCGGGACCCTGACTCAAGAGTCAGGTTGCCAGGAGCAGGTCACGTCTGAGTCACCGACCTCCGAAGAGGAAGAGACCAGCTGGACCACAATACTAACAACCCGGGGTCCCGGTGAAGCAGCGCCAGTGCCAGAGGCGGCGCCATGGAACCTCGGCCCACCGCTAGGCGGTCGGCTCCTCATCAGCGCTGGCTGGAAGCACAGGCGCGCCAGCGCCCGGAACCCCATCCAGCGCCCGTCAGGAAGCGAACCAGGCCTGCAGGCGCCGGAGAGACTGAGCGCGCCGCCAGGCTCCACCGTGCGGGACCAGCAGGTGTGGGCCTCGACATCGGGGAATCTGCACCTCCGAGGAGGTGACTGCGACGCGGCCCAGGAGGACCACGACATTCCTCCGACACTGCAAAAGAAGCTTCCTCTTCGGCAAGAGAAGAGGAGGAAGCCTCCTCCTCCACAGACCGTATAGGCCCGAGAGGGGACCCGGAGGAAGGGCCTAGAGACCTTACCTGGGAATCCCTGGAGCGACGCCGTCCCCCGAAGGTCGGCGGGTTCTTGCCGATCTTGAACGCTCGGACTTCGAGGACACGACGGTCCATGGAGAAACAGGCGTCGCATGCGTCCATATCGTGGTTGGGTCCCAGGCAACAGAGACAGACATCATGCCGATCCGTGACGGAGAAATGCCGGCCACAGGAGCACTGACGCATAGGGGCACAGCCTGCCTTCGATTTACGTTTTGCCCCGGAACCTGACATGATGCGAACTAAATAAGAAAAAAACAGGAACAAAGCACTCGGCGCCGTCGATAGAAATAAAGGAACAGTCTTACCGGGAGACGGCGTTGAGCGAGAACCACTGGAGAAAACGAGGAGTCTTGTGACGCAGAAAAGTTTCAACTACCACACAGCAGGTGCAGCCTCGTGACAGGAGAAACAGAACTGAGATAGAGGAGGTCTGCGGCACCCAGCGGCGCCCTCACGCATGGACGAAAGTGCCACAGAGGGCGGCGCCATTGGAGCCGACTCAAAAAAAAAAAACTCCCGTAGCGGGTGCGCGCCTCCGGCACTAACCCAAGCAGTAATGAATGGTGAAGATTGACAAGGGAAGATCTAGCACAACCATTATCTAGCAGAGACTGACAGAAGATATGGAGGAATACGTGGACTACCACTGCCTCACCCATTTGGAGGGAATTCATATGGAAGGTTAGGGTAAGATTTTTCTTGGGTTTCCTCGGTAGCAGCCTTAAGAAACCCAGGAGCAATGTCCCGATGTTGGAGGGAGTGTGGGGAGGCCTCGGCATCGCACAAGCATATTTTCTTGGAATGCCCCAAATTGGCAACTTTTTGGTTAAAAATCTCTCATTATATAAAATTAATATTAGATATTCAGGGTACACTTAAGGGGATTAATCTAATCCTGGGTGTCCCTCCTTTAGAAGCCAAGGATAAGGCTAAATTATATCTTTGGTCAATATTTTTAGGCTGTGCCTATAAATCCATTACTAAGAAGTGGCATCTAATGACTTCCCCAATGGTAGCTGAATGGAAAGCCCTAATAGTAAACATTCAGCATAATGAACAAATCTCATTAGGTCTCCAAAATAAGATGGAAATTTATATTACAAGGTGGTCGCTCTGAGAATTTCATCAAGATCTAGTACTGTAGTATATGGAAGAAAATCTAACTGAAAGTGACCTGGAAGCTATTACTTAGGATAAAAAAAAAATGTACTTATTTAAATTAGTATCAGTTACTCATGAACTAGTATAACTATTCAGTAATGTGCCAGATTTACTAATGCTGATGTTTTCAATGTGTTTTTTAAATCTGTTAATATGTAACGCAATATTTAGTTGGATAAACTAAATATGAATGTATTGAAAATGTGATTTTTAAATAAAGGAAGTATAAAACAAAAAACTAAGGGACCGCAGGGCCTCACTTCTGGGGCGGCTCCAAGGGAGGAACAGATGAAGAAAAGGAGAAGAAGAAGAGAGGGAGAGAACAAGGGATGTTGGAAGGGGAGAATACTGCCCACTGAAATATTGGTTTACTGCTTATAAGTTCGGACCAAAACAAGGGAGCAAGGATCCCGCTTGATAGGACTGAAAGAAGGTTCCACCGAACTGCTTTCACAGACTGGACTCAAAGGGCAGATTCTCTAACCTCCCGTCATCCCAACCTCTTAAACTCTAGCTGAGAGCTCACAGACTGCCGAGGCAGAAATTCTGTTCCGGAATGAGTGCCCAACTAGGAAGAGGTCCTTTAGCACCTTGTTGTTAATACTAACACAGATGCATGTGTGGAGGGGGTGAGCTCTACAGAGGGCACCCCTTTACGAAAGGACAGAGTGGGAACTCAAGCGGACTCCCTGAAGGCCAGGCAATAGTATCAGCTCAAGGTAATTGAAGTGCTAGGAAGCACCAACCAGAAGAACTGATAAAAAAGAAGATCATGACCTGCCAGAGGGACCAGGACAGAAAGGACCAAGCCATAGAGGGATGGTCCTTTAACTGTGAATTGAACCACATGGTTAAGAAAACCAAGAGGTCACCCCTAAGGGCAATCAGAAAGAGTTCCCTCAGGATAGAACAAATTCCACTCGGTCCCCCTTTACCTTGAGGAAAACAGGATCCGTTCAGAAAAGAAGCGGAAAAATCAAGTTAGTTTTTTTTTTTTTTTGACTTAAAGGCCAGCAGAGAGTAGGAGAGGAGGCAGGGAGGAGAGACGCCGAAGAAGGAGGCCCGTGAGGGAATGTGGTAATCAGTAATGAATGGTGAAGATGCAAGAGAGATCAAGATTACGAATGCGTGTGCAATTTTCATATCTTCCTTGTCAATCTTCACCATTCATCTGCTAGATGATAACAAAGCCCTCCGAAGGGGGTCTGAGTAGACCCTGAGGGAACAGATCCCTCAGCCTCCTACTGGTGAAAAGTAGGGAGGGGGAGACCCTAACCACTAGACCAGGAAGTCTAAGGAGGGTGAGGGGAAGGAGGCGAACCCCGAGGGCTGGGGGAGGGAGGTTGCCCCTGAAGAAGCCTCCTCGCCCTGCGGGGAAAAAAGGCGGGTCCCTCGGAAGGCAGAGTTAGCCACCCTACGCCGAGCAATGGGTGACAGTCTGGAGAGACGAAGCCATGATGTCCGCCTAATGCAGAGTGCTGTCCCTACTAGTCTGGATGCCACCTCGCTGGCATCGTAGGATGCCCTCGCTTGGTGCCTTGCAAGCTCCAGACCCCGCGCAGAGAGGGCAATGGCCTGTTTAGACTGCTCTGAGTCAGGCAAAGAGGCTAAGACCTGAGCCAGCATCGACCACAGATGCCTGTTGTAAGCAGCGTGGTGAGCCTGATGCGATGAGATGCATAACGCATGACCAGAAGAGAAAACTTTTCGTCCTCACTGGTCGAATTCAGCAGAATCAGAATCCGGAGCCTGTCGTGCACCAGGCGTCGAGGTCTGGAAGGAGTGTCCAGGGACGTCAAACCCGAAGGCGGGTGAGGCAGAGAACCTAGCAACTCGTGGGGGGCACAATACCGTCTCCTGCAGTCTCCCGGGGCTGGAGAAGGAGTAGCTGGAGACTGCCAGGTGCGGATAGATGCCTCCTGGACGGGATCGGCCAGGAAGGCACCACCAGATGGCGAGCGCTGAATTCACCAAGGAAAGCACGAGTCTGCTGCTCGGTATTGTCCCTACGGATGTAGGAGATACGAAGCTTCAACACCATCCTCGAAAGGAAACACTGATAGTCAGTGAAATCAGCGTCAGCGGAAAGGTGTACAGGAAGTTCCTCTTCCTCAGAGGAGGAAGACGAGGAGCTTGAATGCTCAGAAGACTCCTGCGGCGGGAGGGGGGGGGACAGGAAGAAAACCTGTTCATCCATGGCCCTGACACAGGACGGGAAGGCCGCCGCAGTAGCTCTGAACATCTCCCAAGTTAATGGCCCAGTGGGCCCCACATGGCCTGGGAGAGAGGGAGGTGGTTGCAAAGGGATGGGCGAGGGGCACCTAATAGCACATGCCCGGCCTCTGCCAGGGCTTTGGGATCCAGGTAGCGACGCCGCCAAGACTGGGGACCCTGAGATCGTGCCGGGTTGCATAGTAGAAAGGGAAAGAAGCAACTCCGGAAAGAGCCCTGAAGGGGAATCTCCTCTGTGACGCGCCTGGGATTGCATGAGTCCAGAAGGGCAACCTTCAGAACCGCCACCAGAAGGCGCTTTAGAGACCTTAAGAGAAAGCTGAGGATCAGCACTATGACTCCTCCCCACACCCCACAGGATGGTGGGGCCTCATCGCCGCTCCTGACCTCTACCCCTCAATCCTTCGGACTCCGAAGCAGCCCTCTTCCTCGTGACCAGTGGTGGAGGTCCTTGCTGAGCAAGACCCCGAAGAGAACTCGCTGAGGCAGAGTCCTCCCCTCTCTGTTGAAGGACCCGAGCAGCACCAGGAACGGCAGCTGCCCGGGATCTCCGAGAAGAGGGTATCCTCTCCGGAACACCCAAAAGGTCCACCACGGAAGACTCCAGGCCACACCTAACCATGGAATCATCTGGGTTAACCAGCTCCGGGGACTCTGGGAGAGGAACACTGGAACGTCTAGCCCTGCGGCCTACAGGAGGTTCCGAACCTGAAGACTCTAGCTGCTGCTCTGGGTCCTCACCTGAATCGTCCTCCTCCGAGGAGGGGTCGACAAGGGAAGGCTCCATCGCAACAGCCGCAGGAACCTGCCCAGAGCGGCATCAGGCCTGGTACCGCCGTAGGCCACAATGCCAACCATGTCCACAGAGTCATCCACACGTTCGGCGGCACCAAGACCCGGGCGCACCGTAGATAGCGCTGCCAAGTCCCGGCACGAGACCCAGCGTGCTTTGCGCCAGCGAGCCGCCCTGAATCGGCACTGCAAATGGCACCGAGGCCAGCCTGACACCACAAATGGCACCGCCCGAGTCCCTGGCGTCCCGAATGGCGCAAGGCCCAAACGGCACGCCGATGGCGCTACCAGAGTCCCGGCATCATGGATGGCGCCGAGACTCAGAACAGCACCGCCGACAGTGCCGCAAATGGCGCTGAGACCCAGAACAGCACCGCCGACGGCCCCGGCCAGGTCACCGGTACCGTGAGCTGCGCCAGACTCTACGACGAGAAGGGCAGACGAAAACAAGGGTCCACCAGAGCCAGGCCCCACAACTGGGGGCCACGACACCGGGGGAGCCTGCACCTCCATGGAGGTGACTACCGGGACGGCACCAATGGCGAGACCCCGAGAGGGATCACAGTGTTCCTTGGGCCTGGTAAAAAGGCCTGCTATATGATCCCCTGCCTCTGCCACCCCTTCCATAACGCATGTAAGAGGAGGAAAGCTTCTCCTTGGCAGAACTACTTTTGTAGGTGGCTTTGTACTTGTCCACCTTTTTCATATAGGCCTCGGTGTGTTCCCAAACAGTGAATTATTTTCCACTGGGAAATCCATAGCCTTATTCTGTGTATCCTGTGTGAGGTTTGTAGCCCTGAGCCTTGCAAACCTCCTAAGGACTATAGAGAATGCCATCCACCTGGCAGCAGTCATTGGCATCTGCTGCCATCTGAAACTGGTATTTTGCTGCCTCCAGACCAAACCTAGCAGTTTCTGCCAGGTCATCAGCCAAAACAGAAGGGACCTTCTCAGACATTGCCAAAACCGGCTGTCACAGGAATTTCTGATACTGTGCAGAATATGCTAGGTGGTTGGCCTGCCTAACCCCTAGAGAGGCTTCCAGATAGCCTTTCTTGGCCATGCTGTGTATTTTTCTCAAGTCCTTTTCAGGAGGGTGGGAAGCGAAAGACACTCTCACCTTGTCACAGTCTGCCTGCTGAACCACACCCTGGAGATCAGGGTGTGTGTAGAGAAATTCAGTCCTCTGCCTATCTGATATTTCTTGTCCGCCTTCTTATCAAGAGGGGAGACAGAGTTAGGGGCCTGAAGTACCTGTGAAAGATCCTTCTTAAAGAATTGGCTGATGGGAAGCAGTAACTTTTTAGTGGAAGTTAACCCCATCATCTCCATATACTCTGCCTCCTCCTCTATCACCTCAGTAGCTGTGAGGTCTAGAGCCTCAACCATTTTCCTTACAAAGGAAAAATGCGAGGGAAAATCCTCAGACCTAGGAGGAGACCAAAACTCTTGCTCTGGAGAGACTTCAGGCTCAACTGGTTCACCTTCCTCTTCCTCCAAATACTCAAATTCTTCATATTCCATCTGTTCCTGGGATGGAACAGTGGATAAGGTAGGTGTAACCGGGGCTTGAGTTGGTGCCTGTGGAGCTGGAGAGGGCATAAACCCTTGCAAAGCTTGGACAATTTTAAAGGCCAGAGCAATCTAAAAGTTTGAGCAGACTCAATAGACCGTAAAGCCTAATCTGCTGGCAAATAGTATGTTAGTATGTAATCTCCTCAGCAGATGGCAGGCAAATAGGAACAGTCGAAGCCCCACTTGGTTTATTAGCCTGGAATTCAATTTGTTTTGTTTCTTAGCAGGAACCGGGGAGTCAGCCAGTTCATCACTCCTTTTTCCAGTTGAGGGCTCACCCTTATCGGGGTGGTTTGTTTATCTTGAGCAGTTTCACCCGCATGCTTAGAGGGTGTGGACTGGTCAGAGCCCGAAGCATCCTTACCTATTTTCCTCTGAAGCCTTTCAAGGTGTTTATGATTTTTAGATGAAGGACTTGCAGATTTCACAGTCTGCTGAGAAATGATCATGGCCCAAACAGACCACACATACATTGTGTTTATCTGCCTTAGCAAACACATCACCACATTTAAGACCATTCTTAAATCCCAGTCCAGTCTTCTTTTTAGGTTTTTCTGTCATTTTAAAATGGCAAAGAAACTGGCAACCGCAAAGCAGATTATGATTTTTCTTTTTTTCAGTTGCGATCAGTTCAGGAACAGATGAAGGTTCTGAAAGGAACCGGGGCAAAAATAACCAGGTTCAAAAAAAGTAATAAATTTAGAAAAAACAAGGGTTAAAATAAAGTATACTGAACCAGAATAAAAGGAAAAAACTCTGGTCTAAAGAGACAATCTAACTAAAAAAAAAAACTCTGTTCCTCAGTGGTTACCCTGAACCGTGAGGAACCGAGAAAACTAGCTAAATACTACCTAAATTACAGTTAAATAAAACTATTAACAGAAATAAAGGCAGCGGTAAGAACATTTTAAATAATACTTATACGCGACGAAGGAAAAACACTTCAGGAATGACCAAGAGGGAAAATCTCCGAGGTGCCTTGACCTGTCAGGCAGAGAGAAGTCTGATACATTAATAGAATGTGGCAGCTAATAAGGGCAGCAGTTTGGATAGTGGCACGAGCCAATGAGAGATTCTATCATTTGCATAGCATTCTCTCCGAGCAGTTCTACTTAAAGGGCAGACTACATAGAGTTAGGAATACAGAAGAATACCTGGGGTGAGAAGACTGAATAATCAGAGTAATCCTCATCTTCCTCATCTGGCTTACTCTCAGCTGGCAAATGCCCATCTGGGCGACTGCTGGAACTGGTGTCGGGTCCTGGCCCCCGGGGTACGGAGAGCACTGGGATGGAGGCGGGCCCTGAGGGGCAGAGATCTGCTTCTGCATGAAGGACCACCATGTAGTAAAGAGGGCATTGTATTTTTTTTTTTTTTAATCAAAATCAATATTTACTGGTAAAAACAAAACAGGCACTGCTTGATGACTCAGCAGCTTGGGAACCACTTGTCATGCAGGCATTCTAGGGCTGTAGCTCAAGCCCACTGCAAGCAGGCAGAATGACAATCAACTGCCCCCACTGAATGCTCTCATCCTCCGCTGGGATGAAGCTGATCCTCCATTAAGTGTTGTCTCTTGGTATTCCAAGTGGCTGTGTTCCGACCCAGCTGGTCAACATCGACAAGAAGAATAGTGGGAGAGGACAGTGGGGAAAAACTGAAATAGACAAAGTGCTTGTCAGCTTGTGAATTCTCCTCAGGAGCATCTGCCCAACAATTTTTTTAGCCCCTCCTCGACTACGTTCAGGGAGCCCTAGCCTCGTTCCCTCCCCACCACCCCTGTCTACCCGCCAGCATGCGACCATCTTCCCCAGGGCTTGCACCCCTGGCAGGGTTGGCAGGGGTACCCCAGGCCCCCACCGAAGATTGGATCCAGTTCCAGTCGACACCGTGGCTAGTTGGGGAGTGGGACCTGCGAGCCCCTCCTTCATCCAGCAAGGAGACCTGTTTTTCCACCTTTTTTCTTCCTCAAGAGGTGAGGCGTGAAATGACGCCAATGATGATGCTGCACACACTCCCGTGCGCATCCCGTCAGGTGTCTGCCCCGCTGCTGCCCACCGAGGACAGTGCTGGTGTGCCAGCCCCCAGCCTCCACTAGGGGCCAGGCAACCACTGACAACTGATCGCCCCCCTCCCCGGAGAAAGAGCACTGTCCCTGGGACGTGCTCGTCCTTCTCATCCATGGCCGACCCCCAGCGACTCACTCACACTGCGAACACGGGTCACTGGCATAGCAGGAGGCAAGGCAGGATGCATCAGCCCTCCATGCCACTGGGTCAGCCCAACGCTCAACTATAGTTGAGCCAGCCAAGACATCTGGCCTGTCAGGTTTCCTCCACCAGGTTTAGATTCCTCAGAGGCAGAGTATTTGGCTCTGCCAAAGGTGATATGCTCCAGCAGTTTTAGGAGTGAGAAGTTACATGTTATGAAGGTGCTGTGGTCAGAGTACAGACGTTTCAGAAGATGCTGAGGGGGAACGAATGTCAAGGAATCAAAGGAGGCTAGTGGGACCCTAGCAAGGAGGGGAAAAAAAAATCTCCACTTTTTTTTTTTTTTTAAACTCTCCTTATGCTCCAGTAGGAGACAAGGGATATAACCCCCATATCAGTAATGGAACCCCTATCAGGTTCACCCCATGCTATGCTGGTTCCAGGAACCTACTGAGGGATTCAGGAGACTGTAGCTTGGCGCCCCCCCCCCCAGTGGGGCACCCCTCCCCAACCCAAGAGAGAGGACCGTGATGCTAATTCCAACCCCCGGCATTCCCAAGAGTAGGCTGAAGTGGCACTTGCGAGGGCCCTGGTATCATCATGCTACTGCAACATGGGTTTTCTGCTTAGTTTTCCCTGTAGTTGCAGACGTGCAATGATGTCAGCGCATGGCCTGCGTGCTCCCACACGTGCCCCACAGATGTCCGCCATTATCTCCACTCCATCGACGCGGTCCCGTGCTGGTGCTGTACTCACAGCCTCTGCTGGAGTCACATTTACGCTGGGCATCACCCTCCTCATAAGAGGAGAGCTGTCCTTCAGAGGCTCATCCTACCTCCCCTGGCCAGCCCTCTGGGCTCGTTTCTGAAATTTGGGTTATCAGTGTCGCAAGTGGTAGCACTACCACTGTACCGGCAGGCTAGCTCAAACAATTTCAACTGATATTGTAGACTTTACAAAGTGCAGCTCTCATTTGGGGGGACTTTTTTTTGTACAGCAATTAAAATTAAATCCAGTAATGATATAATTTCATAAAATAGTTACCATTTTTTGTAATTCATCTGCTGCTTCTGAGATTCTCTCTCTGTCATTGCTGTCTACCACAAAAATAAGACCCTGAAAAACACAAAGATAATGAAAGCATCACAAAAGGAAAGGTTCTGACTTTTTTTTTTTTAAACGCTAAAATCTGATTTGATTTTTTATCAATCATTTAATCAGGAAGGCCTATGGGGAAAAAAGTACAAATTTACCCATATTCGAAACAGTAACACTCCAGATCATTTAGGGGGGAAAAAAATGAAATTCATCTCTAAAAAGACAAATCAGTCAAATTTTCAGGAACCAGGTTCCACATTGCACCAACTCGGAAAGGGAAAGTTGCCTGGCCACCATTCAGTTTTTTTAAACAGAAGTACTGTACAACTCTAAAATTAGTTTGTGATCTTGTAATATAAGAAGAACTGTTATTCTTAAACCATTTAAATAAATTGGTCAGAGCAGAGGGTACCAAGCCAAAAACAAAAAAACTTTTCTCGAACCATGTGCATACTGAATGCTATCCATATTCTAGTCTCATCCAGTCTGTCCTATTAAAGTACAGGAGTGAGTCATTTGGGGTAGATCAAGGGTGAATCTCCACACCTTATTTAATAGAGTCCTAATGCATTGCAGTTCGCCATTACACGTCAGAATTATAGCATTTTCAGTTTTTTGGGAGCATATTTATTTATTTATTTATTTCATTTTTGTTTACCAGGTAAGTGAACTAGCCATAGAGATACTATTTTCAGGCACGACCCGGGAGGTTACAGGGTAAAACATTACAGTTATACAAAAAGGCGGTTACATTAAGGTATAAGTAACAGTGTTACACAGCAGGTTCTGCAGCATTATGATGCAGGGTGTTGAGAACCAGGTACAGAACATATTTTACAGTAATAACAGGGATGAGGCATGTTTGCAATAAGACATTGAGGATTACAAAATAAAGGAATAAATCTGAATCAGAGAATACAGTGGGCAGACAATGCAAGAAAATAGACATGCAGTAGATAGGACACTGTGGGAAGACAATTGTGAGTGAGAGAAGGGAGGACAGGGCTGATAAGTGCTGAGAGGGTAGGTGCAGGAGAAATAAGCGACTAGGGAGTAGGGGGAGTAAGTGCAAAGGGGGTTGATGCAGAGGACGGTCGAGGAGAGGTTAGAAAGTGAAAGCCCGTTGAAGAAGGTGACCTGGGGAGGCATAAGGGAAGTGTCAAAAATGGTACTGTGCAGAAACAGGTTAAGAACTGCTGCCAGGGATGGAGGACCAGGAGCTAAGGAGGTTTAAAGAATGAGCATTGGTCAAATGAGATGAGATGAGGTGGTGACGGAGGTTTTTTTTAAAGGTATCATGGGTGGGTGCTAGGCGGACCTCGAGAGAGAAGGCGTTCCACAGCCGTGGAGCTAGGTGGGCAAAAGCACTAGCACCTTTGGTTGTTGTGTGTTTTGGTACACATAAGAAGGATCTGTCTATTGAGCGCAGTCCAGAGTTGGAGGTCTGTGGAGTGAGCAGGTCAGCCAGTGATTTGGGTGTCTGAGACCTCATTATACTGTCTATGGTGGAGCCAAGGGAATAGAGCCTGGTGGCATTAGGAGACAGCCAATTTAGATTGGTGTAGAGGAGGCAGTGGTGTTTTCTCCTATGGGAAGAAGCAGCATACTGGCATATATTATTATAGGCCACGTCCCACCTGCGTAGGTCTGATTTAGGTATGTCGGCAAAGAAAAAAATTACTCACCTTAGTAATTGCGTTTCTTCTAATGGAGTCTTGCTGTATTCTAACAATCTGCAGTTAGCTCCAGCCTTTAAACTGCCCCGGAGAGTATAGGGTTAATCTTCTATGCAGTGCAAAAACGCTGAGCTCGAGCTCGGTTGAGGTCTCTGTCTGCAGCACTTTGAAACCCAACCGTCAGATTCTTACGAGCAAAGGCTCACTAACTATACTATGTGGAAACTGTAAAATTTTTAACTAGCCAACTGGCAACAAAAGTTTTGGATTCCCAAGGGAAGACTCAAGTCAGGAAACCCAAAACCAAAAACCTATTCAAATAAGATATACCATAAGCCCCCAAGTAAAAAGGAGGGTGTGTGCTGAAAACACCCTTGGGGTGCAAAACTGCACCTGCCCACCCACTTCCCAAAAACAGGTTCTGAGAGGGGAGGCATGGAGGGAGGTCAGAATGCAGCAAGACTCCATTAGAAGAAACACAATTACTAAGGTGAGTAATTTTTTCTTCAAACAACATGAAGTCTTGCTGTATTCTGACAATATACAGACTACCAAGCAGTACCTCCATGGAGAAGGGACAGAACCTACTTTGTGAATAGGCTCTGAAGTACTACTGTGCCAAACCGAGCATCACTCCTAGCCTGGATATCCAGAGACTAATGCTTAGTAAAGGTATGCACTGTTTTCCAGGTGGCTGCTTGACAAATTTCTAACAGAGGGATATCCCTGGCAGCAGCCAGGGAAGCAGCAGTACCTCTTGTGGAATGAGCCCTCAGCCTGAGGGTGGAATGTTTCCCAGTTTCTCATAGCAGAATTGTGTACAAGAAACAATCCACCTGGCAATAGTTCTCTTGGTGGCAGGCTTGCCCTTTCCCACTTCCCCATAAGTGAGGAATAACTGGAGGGAATCAAACCTGTGACCCTTGGTATGCTCTATGTAGTAGCTAAGGGCTCTTTTAACATCTAAACTGTGTAGCCTCCTCTCCCCTGAGGAAGAGTGATCAGTGAAGAAAACAGGGAGAGACATGGACTGATTCAAATGGAAGTCTGAAACCACTTTGGGCAAGAACCTCCTACTTGTTCTAAGTCCACTTTACCTCTATGGAATGAGATAAAATCAGGTTCCACTGACAGGGCTTCAATTCACTGATACGTTTGGCAGAGGTAATGGCTACCAAAAACAAAGTTTTCCAAGTCAAGTACTTAAGCTCTGCTGAGTACATAGGCTCAAAAGGAGGTTGCATAAGTTGAGCAATGCAAACATTTAAGTCCCAGGCAGGGGCAGGATCCCTAAAGGGAGGATTGGTATGAAGCAATCCCTTGAAAAATTTACAGAACACAGGATGAGATGATAGTGAAGAAGGCTTCCCCACAGACAGAAAAGCAGAAACAGCTGACAAGTATACCTTGACAGTAGCTGGTCTGAGGCCTAGGCCATTAAGATGGACCATATAATCCAGGACTGTAGGCAATTCAGCAGTGTCTGGAGAGATATGCTTCTTGGTACACCAAATGCTGAATCTTTTCCATTTGAAGTCATAAGTCTTTCTGGTGACAGGCTTTCAAGAGGCGTAGAGAATATCCAGAACCCCCTGGGACAAGTGCAAATCTGCACACTCTAACTCTTCAAGAACCATGCCTTGAGATTGAGAGACCGAAGACTGGGGTACCAAATCCTCCTCTGAGAGGAGGTTAACAGGTTGTAATTCCTGGGAAGAGACAGGGGAAGATGTACTGCTAGAGACAGCAACAGGGGGTACCAAGGCTGTCTGGCCCAGTCTGGAGCAATCAGAATCACTTTGCAAGGCTGTGACCTTACCTTGACCAGAACCTTGAACAGAAGAGGAAAGGGAGGGAAGGCATACAGAAATGTCCCTTCCCAGTTCAAAATCAGAGCATCCAGAGAGACTGAACCCAAGACTGGGGGTCTGCAACAAAACAGAGGAAGCTGGTGATTGTCTGGGGCTGCAAAGAGATCTATCTCTGGAGTGCACCACCTTGAGAAAATCACTTTTAATACGAGAGGGTCCAGGGTCCATTCGTGATGGCCCTGGGAGATCCTGCTCAGTGCATCTGCTAGCACACTGTTCTTCCCTGGAAGGTGGACTGCTATCAGAGAGGTCTGCAGAGAATAAGCTAGGGACCACAATTTCACGGTTTCCGTGCACAAGGCCGTGGACCGAGTGCCTCCCTGCTAGTTGATGTACCACATGGTGGTGGTGTTGTCTGTTCTGACCTGAACCACCTTGTTCTGCACTGACTGAGAGAAAGCTTGCAGGGCCAGAAAAACTGCCCTGAGTTCCAGGAGATGGATATGAATAAGAGATTCCTGAGGAGACCACAGTCCCTGGGCTGCGAGAGCCCCCAGATGGGCTCCCCACCCCAAAAGGGAAGCATCAATGGTAAGGACCACCGAATGAGACTAACAAATGGGACCCCTTGCCTTAAACTGTCCTGATCCTGCCACCACTGAAGAGCTTGGATCAGTGTCTGAGTCACTGGAATCAGTTTGGTAAGAGGATCCTTCTTTTGGGACCAAAAGGCCCTCAGATGGAACTGAATGTCCCTCATCTGGAATCTTGCCCCTTGGACCACTGCTGTAGAAGCTGCCATGTGACCCAAGAGTTGAAGGAAATGCCTTACTGGTCGGGACACCTGAAGGCTGAAGGAGGAAGCCAGTTCTATAAGAACTCTTGCCCTTTCCAGGGGAAGAAAGGCTCTTGCTTTGACAGTATCTAGCTCTGCCCCTATAAAGGTAAGAAGCTGTACCAGTTCGAGAACCAGCTTGGGGAAGTTGAGAAGAAATCCAAGGGAAGTGAGCACTTGCTGGGTCACTTGCAGGTCTGACCTGACTTGGTCTGGAGACTGACCCACTAGGAGCCAGTCGTCCAGATATGGAAAAATAGAAATCTTTTGCCTTCTTAAAAAGGAAACCAACTACTACTGCCAGGCACTTTGTGAAAACCCTTGGAGCTGATGTTAGGCCAAAGGGCATTGCTTTGAACTGGTAATGGCCTGAAGGCAACTTGAACTGGAGGTACTTTCTGTGGGAGCACCTGATGGGGATGTGAAAGTAGGCATCTTTGAGGTCCAGGGAGGCTAGGCAGTCCCTTGGTCTTAGAGAGGGAAAAATTATTCCCAGAGTCACCGTCTTGAACCCTGGTTTTAAAAGATGCTTGTTCAGGTATCTTAGATCTAGGATGGGTCACCACTCCACTGTCTTTTTTGGGAAGTACCTGGAGTACAGACCTTTGCCCCAGTGTTGGTGGAACTCTCTCTATGCTTCTAAGGCCAGAAGAGATGAAACCTCTGCCTCTAGGGCAAGGGTTTTAAGAGAGACTTAGGTGGAAGATTCTGGCTCTCATCTTCAGAAATTTTTGAAGCTGAGAACCAGTCCCTGGCTTACTACTTCCAGGCCCCACTTGTCTGAAGTAACAGACACCCAGTCCTGGAATGGGCGTAAGCCAGACTGCCCCTACAGGGATAGGAGAGTCGACCCGGCAGGCCCATCAGGGTGTCTGCTTGGCAGGGGCCTTAGGCTGAGGAGTGGATGCAGCCCTGCTCATCCCCTTCTGCCTCTCCTCTGAAAGAACCCCCTGTGAAAAGGAGAAAGAGGCCTGTGGTTGGTAGAAAGGCCTATGAAAAGGCCTGTCCCTGCCCCTAGATTGCTGCCTTTGAGGAGTTGCCTGCCTCTCCTTGGCCTGAGCACTCCTATAAGTGGTCCTATATTCTTCTGTTTTCTTCATGTAATTCTGTCTGCTCCCCAAACAGAGAATTACCTTCCACAGGGAAGTCCATGGCCTTAGCCTGGGTGTCCTGTGAGAGGCTAGTACATCCGAGCCAAGCCATTCTCCGAAGAGCCACAGATGTAGCCATGACTTTTGATGACACATCACTGGAGTCCACAGCAACATGAAACTGTACCTTAGATGACTCAATCCCATCCGCAGCCTACTCCTCCAGCTCCTCGGCCAGCTGGGGGGAGGCCTGTTTAGCCAGTGCCAGTACAGTGTCCCACCTGAACTTCTTGTACCTGGCTGCACAGGGCATATAATTAGCCTGCCTGAGTCCCAAAGAGGATGCCATGCATTGCTTCTTTGCCAAGGCATCCAACTTCCTAGTCTTTATCTGGGGGGTGTGAAGCCAAAGGAACATTAGCCCTGTCACAGGCTGCAGTCTGCACTACCCCAACATGGCTGCATTGCTGGCAGAAAAACTCTGTGTCTGAGCCTGATAAAGTGTACCTGTTGTCCATTCTCCTATCAACAGGAGGTACAGAATTAGGAGACTTCAAAATTTTTTTGTGTCCGTTTCCCAAATGATTTGTGCAGGGGAATAGACAGTCTCCTGGACTCTGGGATGTCCATCATTTCTACAAAATCAGGCTCCTCTTCCTCCATAGGGAGCTGGAGAGTTTCAGCCACTTTCCTGTAGAACAGACAGTGGGGAGGGAACTCAGAGAGCCTAGGAAGGGAAACACCAGAAGGTCTGTCTGGGGAGATGTCCGGTTCAATGGGACTTTCTGCTCCATCATAGTCAGCATCTTGTTCATAATCTCCCTCTCCTCAAATTCTGGTTCATAAAAATCTTCCGGGGCATAGTCCTGAACCGGTGGAACCGACCGAACCGAAACCCTAGCTAACGGAGCCGGATCAGACGGAACCGGGAGAAGCGATTCAATAATCCGAATCGCTCGGGCAATCTCATCAGCGGTCGGAACATGAACTTCCGGATCTGAACCTGCTGACTTGTCTTTACGTTTCCTTTCTGTAGGAACAGATCCCTCAGGATTGGCTCTCCTCTTGCCCGAAGAAGTATCACCCTGGTCAGAGGGCACTCCTTCTGGTTCGGTCAGAACTGAACCGGGCTGGCAATCCGGGTCAGTGGACTTCTCTGCCTTCTTTTCCCCAAGTCTACCTAATATTTTCTCCAGGGTAGACTTAGGAAAATTTTTTACAAATTTAGCAGCCTGTATCGAGGTGATCAAACCCCAGACAATAAACACAGGTGGTGTGGGGATCGGCCTTAGCAAAGACCTCCCCACACTCACTGCAGTGCTGAAACCCAGCGGGCCCGTTTTTTTTCTTGGGTTTCTCAGACATGGCCAACCTAACCAAACTTGCCCTTTTTTCGGCAACCGCCAGGCAAGACTCCCTTATCGGTTCCTAACCGTGTCACGGGTATTGGAAAAATACATTTAAAACACGTTTTGCTTAGACCCGATAAGGACTGGTAACCACACACTAAAGAAAAACACAAGAAATTACACTAATGGATCGGTTCAGCCGAACCGATCGACAAGTCTTACAATTTCCACAAAGTAAACAGTAAAACTATCAAAGTACTCATGGTACCACAGACAGAGCCTGAAGGGACAATGCAGAAATAATTTCTGATTAAACCGACACTTTAACCGACTTTTGAACTGAGCTGAAGGAGAACTCTCCGGAGCGACTGTTCGGAGTAAAGAAACTGACAGTTGGGTTTCAAAGTGCTACAGACAGAGACCTCAACCAAGCTCGAGCTCAACGTTCTATGCACTGCACAGAAAATTAACCCTATACTCTCCGGGGCAGTTTAAAGGCTGGAGCCAACTGCAGATTGTCAGAATACAGCAAGACTTCACGTTGTTTGAATGAAGATATCCCATAGGTTAAGGTTGGCAGGAGAATGCCTCGGGCAATAGCTAGTAGAGCTGAGGAGGTTAGAACATAGCTAGTGCGGTAAGCTACACCTAGCTTGGAGTTCACAAACTCACATATGTTAGTTATATGTTGATCAAAGTTTAAGGATTGATCCAATGTGATTCCAAGGTACTTAAAAAAGGTAACTACGCCAATGGGCGAGCCATCCAAGTAGGAGACCCTGAAATTGTTTTGATAAGATTTGAGTTTTGAGGGGGTACCAAATAGCATGGACTGGGTTTTGGTCTCATTTAGAACAAGTTTCTTATCTGAAAGCCAGGATTGTAAGCATTGGAAATCAGCAGAGAGCCGAAGATTGAAGTCATTTACATTTTTCGTATTGATATAGAGGACTATGTCATCTGCATAGAGTATGGAGGAGGAGGAGGAAGACAGTTTGGAGGCAATATCATTGACATAAATTGAAAAAAGAAGTGGACCCAGGATAGAGCCTTGGCGTACTCCAATATTCACTGTGGCCTTATGAGAATATGATGAGTTGAAATTAACGACTTGGAGCCAGTTAGACAGGTAGCTCCTGAACCAACTGACTACGTTAGGTGCAAAGCCCATGGATTGAAGGGTGGCGAGGAGAAGGGAGTGGTTCACCAGGTCAAAAGCTTTCGTCATATCAATGAAGACAGCCCCTGTAAGAAGACCTGAGTCCATGGCTGAGAGAGTGTCTGTGGTAAATTTAAGCAGTGCAGTACAGGTGCTGTGGCCTTTGCGGAAACCATGCTGGGCTGTTGTTAGTAGGTTGTTTTTGGAGAAAAATTCTATGGTATGGGTGGTGACTAGTTTTTCTAAGATTTTGCTTAGTGCTGACAGGATGGCTATGTGCCTGTAGTTCGAGGGGTCACTGGGGTCACCCTTTTTAAGGATAGGAGTGACTCTTGCTATCTTCCAAATGTCAGGTACGCTACTTTGACACAAGGAGAGGGTAAATATTTTGGCCAGAGGAGCTGCAATAAGAGGTGCAGCTATTTTTAGTAGCCTGGGCTCAATATTATCTGAGCCTGTGGGCGTATTATCAGAGATTGAGCTAAGAATTTGTGTAACCTCCTTTGGGGTAATAGCCCTAAAGTGAAAAGGAGGGGGTATGGGGGCACTGCTAGAAGAACTGAAGACGCGTTTGTTGAGGTGGGGAAAGAGGATATGAATTTCATTAGGTCTGTGAACTGATTATTAAGGAAATTTGCAATGGTCAGAGAATTGCTGCCGTGAGTTCCGTTAAGGACCATGTCATTAGGAGTGGGTGATTGAGTGGATCCCAGGAAAGCTTTAATGTGGGACCAGAACTTTTTGGGGTCGTCCGAAGAATTGGTTAGAAGGTTTTTGCAATAGGAGCTTTTTGCAGACCTTACTGCCTTTTTGCAAGTGTTTCTTAACATCCTATAGGTGTTATAGTCCTCTGGGAGTCCAGAGGACTTGAAACAGCTCCAACTCCTATCTCTTTCTTTAATCTTGGCAAGAAGATCTTTTTTGAGCCATCTAGTATGTTTTCCTTTGACACGGTGGGTAACAAGAGGGGAGTGATTGTCTTGTAGTGTTGAGAAGTTGAGATAAAGATGTTCAGTGCGGTTTGGACATCTTGAGCACGGTAGAGTTGGGATCAATCAGTGTTAGCCACATCTAGAAGAAAATTTTGCTGATTGAGGTTGGCATAGTTTCGAAAGGTGATAAGTCATGGCTGTACGGTGGGGGGGGGGGGGAGACGATCCCCAGATGCAGAAAATAGGGGAGTGGTCAGAGATGGCGACTGCAAGTGTTCCGGCTGATTGGATGTGCTCAGGGCGGTTGGCTAACAACCAGTCTATGAGGGTGCCAGAATTAGAGTGAGAAGTACACCTTGTGGGTTCAGTGATAAGTTGATGTAGGTTATGGCTCTGTATTTTGGTGAGCAAGGTGGTCTGGCATTTCCCTTGCCAGTTTAGATTGATGTCACCTAGTATGATTGTTTAGTTTTTGCCGGAGAGTAGGGACGACTGGTTTAACAACTCATCAAGGCCAGTAAGGCCACTTTTAGGGGGATTGTAGCCACATATGATGTGAAGTTTTTTATCCCCAAGAGAAAGGAGTGTATGTAGCGACTCACAGTGAGTTAGAGGATCTGTGTTAAGGGCAGTGAGACAAAGGTGTTTTTTGAAATAGATGGCGATGCCTCCTCCCCTTTTGGAGGATGGTCTGTCCTTCCGTAGGAGGTTGCAGGATGGTATCGCAGTGCGAGAGCAGGGTATAGAGGATTTTAGCCAGGTTTCGGACAGGCACAGTACGTCAGGCTTGTTAAGGGTGATCCAGGCTTCAAGCTCAGTGAAGTTATGCTCTAGGCTTCTGATGTTGTGGTGGGCTATAAGGAGACTTCTGGAGGTCCTTTGTAGCAAATCTGAGTGGGAAAGTTGACCTGGGGGTGGCAGGGTTTGTCTCTATATCCCCGGATAGCAAGATAGCAGGATGAACCATAGCTTCCACTGGGTACAGGGTGAGTGGATTAGGCGACGGAGGAAGCGTTTTTTAGGACTTGAGTGTGGTTCGGTATATTATTTCCTTACTTACCAGGAGTGGGTAGAATCCCATGGTGGGTCATGGAGGAGAAGGACGTTAGAGAAGAAAAAATTACTCACCTTAGTAATGTTGTTTCTTCTAATGGAGTCTTGCTATATTATAGACATTAGCAGTTTGATCCAGCTCTAGAACTGCCCCGGAGTGAAATGGTTAAAACCATTCCAAAATAGAATTTTGGCACGAGAGCAGCTCTATCTGTGTCATTTCAAACTTGAACTGTCAGATTTACGAGCCCAACTCACTAAGGTCTGTGTGGAAGCTGTAACCTACACTCAGCCAAATGGCTACCTAAATAATAACAACCATTGATGGTCCCAACACCCAAGACTCAAGTCAGGGGACCAGAAATACTAACACCATTCTAATAATATGAAATGGAACATAAGTATAATAAAACACACACACGCACAACATACACCCCAAAGTCCCAAAGGGACAAAATGCTAAAAGAACATAAGTAGTGCCCACACTAAGTTGCCCGCACCCCACCAAGTAGAGGTTCTGAGAGGGCAGGTTGGGAGGCTTATAATATATGAAGACTCCATTAGAAGAAACAACATTACTAAGGTGAGTAATTTTTCTTCAATCAACATGAAGTCTTGCTATATTATAGACATTAGCAGAATACACAGCAGTACCTCCATGGAGGAGGGGCAGAACCTACTTAGGGAATAGGCTCTCAAGAACAGCTAAAGCAAACCGAGCATCTCTCCTGGCCTGACATCCAGGGAGTAATGCTTGGTAAAAGTGTGTACCGTTTTCCAAGTAGCAGCCTGGCAAATCTCTAATAAAGGGATATCTCTGGCAGCAGCTAGAGACGCAGCTGTTCCCCTGGTAGAATGAGCCCTCAAACCGGGGGGGGCTCTGGCCCACTTTCTGATAACAAAATTGGATACAAGAGACAATCCACCTGGCTATTGATCTCTTAGTGGCAGGTTTGCCTTTCCCAACTTCACCATAGGTAAGGAAAAGTTGGAGGGATTCAACCTGTGACCTTTGGTATTCTATATAATAACTAAGAGCTCTTTTAACATCCAGGCTGTGCAACCTCCTCTCACCCCAGAGGAGTGATCAGTGAAAAATACTGGAAGGAGATAGATTGATTAAGATGGAAATCTGAAACCACCTTAGGCAAAACTTCCTATTAGTCCTAAGGACTACCTTATCCCTGTGGAAAGAAATAAAGTCAGTCTCCACTGACAAGGCTTGCAATTCACTTATGCGGTCTGGCAGAAGTGATAGCCACTAGAAAACAGTTTTCCAAGTTAGGTACTTAAGCTCTGCAGAAGACAGAGGTTCAAAGGGGTTGCATTAACTGGGCAATGCAAACATTAAGGTCCCAAGCAGGGCCGGTTCCCGAAAGGAGGATTAGTATAGTGAATCCCTTAAAAACTTGGAAAACACAGGATGAGAGGAAAGAGGGATGACTTTCCTGTTGACACAAAAGCAGACACAGCTGCCAAATGAACTCTCAGGGTTGCTGGTCTGAGACCCAAGGAATTAAGATGTACCATGTAATCTAACAAAATGGGCAATTCAGCAGATTCTGGGGAAATATTTTTCCCAGCACACCAAATGGAAAACCTTTTCCATTTAGAACTATAAGTAGCCCTAGTGGAAGGCTTTCTGGAAGCCTTTAGGATCTCAAGAACACCCTGAGAGAGGTGTAAATCAGCAAACTCTAACTTCTCAAGAGCCAGGCCTTGAGGTAGAGGGATTTGAGGTCCGGATACCAAACCCTTCTCTGGGCACAAGTCAACAGATTGTGATTCCTGGGGAGGCACAGGGGAAGATGGACTGTCAGAGACAGAAGGAGTGGGTACCAGGGCTGCCTGGCCCAATCCGGGGCAATCAGAATCACCCTGCAAGGCTGAGATCTGATTTTGACTAGTACTTTGAATAGGAGAGGAAAGGGGGGGAAAGCATAGAGGAACTTCCCCTCCCAATCCAGAAGAAGGGCATCCAGGGGAACTGAGCCCAGCACTGGAGGCCTGGAACAGAACAGAGGAAGTCTGTGATTGTCTGGGGCTGCAAAAAGATCTATCTGAGGGATGCCCCACCTGGCAAAAACTATCCCCAGCACTTGAGGATCCAGGGACCATTCGTGATGGCCCTGGGAAATCCTGCTGAGGGCATCCGCTAGGACATTGTCCTTCCCTGGAAGATGAACTGCTGTGAGAGAAGTGTTCAGGGAATAGGCCAGAGACCACAACTTCATTGCCTCGGTGCACAAGGCCGAATACAGAGTGCCCCCCTGTTTGTTGATGTACCACATTGTTGTGGTGTTGTCTGTTCTGACTTGTATCACCTTGTCGTGGACAGATGCAGAAAAAGCTTGAAGAGCTAAAAAGACAGCTCTGAGTTCCAGCGAATTGATGTGGAGCAGAGATTCCTGGGGACCAAACTCCCTGAGTGGAAAGGTCACCCATGTGGGCTCCCAACCCAGAAGGGAAGCATCTGTAGTGAGAGTCAGAGTCGTGAGAAGGGAAATGAAGGGACCCCGCTCTTAAATTGCTCTGATCCTGCCACCACTGGAGAGCTAGGATCAAGGTTCGAGTCACTGGGACCAACTTGGAAAGGGTCTCTTCTCTGAGACCAAAAGGTTCTCAAGTGAAACTGAATGTCTCTCATCTGAAATCTGGCTCCCTGCACAACAGCTGTGGATGCAGCCATGTGCCCCAGGAGCTGCAGAAAGTGTCTTGCTGGTCGAGAGACCTGCAGAGTGAAGGAAGAGGCCAGAGCCACTAAATTCCTTACCCTTTCTGGGGGAAGAAAGGCTCTGGCTAGCTTTGTGTCCAATTCTGCCCTATAAAGGTGAGTACCTGGACTGGTTCCAGAACCGACTTTGGTAGGTTTAGCAGGAAACCCAGGGAGGTGAGAAGCTGCTGGGTGACCTGCAGGTGAGATTTTACCTGTTCTGGGGACTGGCCTACAATGAGCCAGTCGTCTAGATAGGGAAAAACAGCAATCCTCTGCCTCCTTAAGTGGGCCACTGCTAGACACTTTGTCAATACCCTTGGAGCAGAGGTAAGGTCAAGGGCATTGCTCTGAACTGGTAATGACCTGAGGGCAGTTCAATCTGAGGTACTTTCGATGGGATCTTCTGATTAGGACATGGAAATAGGCATCCTTGAGGTCCAGGAGGCTAGCCAGTCCCCTGGCCTTAGGGAAGGTAAAATCATTGCCAGAGTTACCATTTTGAACTTTGGTTTCAAAAGATGCTTGTTCAGATATCTGAGATCTAAGATGGGCCGCCATTCTCCTGTCTTTTGGGGTAAGGAAGTATCTGAATACAGACCCCTGCCCTGATGCAGGGAGGAACCCTTCTACTGCTCTGAGAGCTAACAGGATGAGACCTCTGTTTCCAGAGGGGGTCTCTGAAGCACTTGCAGGTAGAAAAATCTGCTTCTCAACTTGGGAAACTTTTTGAAGCTGAGAACCAGACCCTGGCTTACTACTTCCAGAACCCACTTGTCTGAGGTTAAAGAAGCCCAATTTTGACTGAAGTAAGCCAGCCTGCCCCCACTGGTACAGGAGAATCGGCCTGGGCACCCATCAGGGTGCCTGTTTCACAGGAGCTTTAGGCTGGGGGTGGAGCAGATCTGCCCACCCCCTCGCCTCTCCCTGCCTCTGAAGAAGCCCCTCTGAGCATAGGCAGAGAGGCCTGAGTCTGGTAGAAAGGCCTGTGAAAAGGCTACCCCTCACCCTGGGGGCATGCCTTTGAGGAGTGGCTTGCCCCTTAGCCTGGGCACTCTTGTAAGTAGTCCTATATTCATCCATCTTCTTCATGTAATTCTCTGTCTGCTCTCCAAACAGAGAATTTCCCACCACAGGAAAATCCATACCCTTAGTCTGGGTATCCTGTGACAAACTAGTACACCTGAGCCAGGCCAACCTACGAAAAGCTACAGATGTGGCCATGACCCTAGAGGAAACATCATTAACATCCACAGCAGCATGAAACTGAACCTTAGAGGCTTCAATGCCATCAGCAGCCACCTGTTCTAGTTCACTAGCCAGCTGGCCATGGGCCTGCTTGGCCAATTGCATAACAGTATCCCATCTAGATTTCTGATACCTAGCTACATAAGCCATATAATTTGCTTGCCTGAGTCCCAGAGAGGCTGCCATATACTGTTTTTTTGCCATGGCATCAATCTTCCTGGAATCCTTGTCAGGAGGATGTGAAGCCAAGGAATATTAGCTTTATCACAGGCAGCAGCCTGAACTACTCCAACATGACTGCATTGCTGAGAAAGGAATTCTGTATCAGGGCCTGACAATGTATACCTTCTGTCCATCTTTTTATCTATAGGAGGTACAGAATTAGGAGCTTTTAAAATTTTAGTTGTTTGCTTCCTAAAAGACTTATGTAAAGGAACAGACAATCTCCTAGACTCTGGAATATCCATCATTTCTACAAAATCAGGCTCCTCTTGCTCATCCACAGCCTCTTCTAAAGGAAGCTGGAGGGTTTCAGCAACTTTTTTATAAAACATAAAATGAGATGGGGACTCAGACAGCATAGGGGGAGATTCTAAAGGTCTGTCTGGGGAGATGTCGGTTCAATGGGCACACCAGACCTTCCCAGCCACATTCATACTGTTCATAATCCTCCTCCCCTCCTCTGGTTCCTTAAAATTCCTCAATATCATAATCCTGAACCACTGGGACGGACGAACCGACCTTTTACCAGATAGTGGTGGTTCGGACGGACCCTGAGACAGTGACTGGACAATTTGTATGGCTTTTGCTATCTCTGCAGCAGTTGGAGAAGGAATTTTGGACTCCGACCTGCTGATTTTCTTGTTTTCTTTACTGGAATTGGTTCCTCAGAACCAGCTTTTCTTTGCCGAGGAAGTCTGGCCTGGTCAGAGGGCACTCCCTCTGGTCGGTTTGGCACCGAACCAGGCTGGCCATCCGGTCAGCTGGACTTTTGGCCTCTCGTTCCCTGATCCTGCCCAATCTTTTCCAGGGTGGCTGCAGGAAATTCTTATACCTGGCAGTCTGACTGGAGGTGGTCAAACCCAGACAATAAACACATGGTGTGGGGTCAGCCTTGGCAAAGACTTCCCACAAACATCACAGTGTTGAAACCAGTGGGCCCGGTTTTTCTTTTGGGTTTCTCAGACATAATGCCAGCCTAACCAAAACTTGCCCTTTGCATTGGCTGGTGCCAGGCAAGACACCTTAGTCGGTTCCTAACGTGTCAGCGGTATTGGAAAAACGTAATAAATCCGTTTTTTTAGAACCGATAAGAACTGGGAACCGCACTTACAATAGTAACTTTTAGTTTTAAATGAGTTTTAAACCCACTGATCGGTTCAAAACCGAACCGATAACTTACAAGTTCCACACAGACAAAACCTTCATTTACTTACGGTTACACAGATAGAGCTTGAACGAACGGTTTTATGTTAAAATAAAACTATTCTCCGCTAAATCCAACCGAGAAAACACTTTTAAACCAAGAAATGAACCGCAGAAGGAGAAATCTCGAGCAACTGTTCACTGGAGTAAAGAATCTGACAGTTCAAGTTTGAAATGACACAGACAGAGCTGCTCTCGTGCCAAAATTCTATTTTGGAATGGTTTTAACCATTTCACTCCGGGGCAGTTCTAGAGCTGGATCAAACTGCTAATGTCTATAATATAGCAAGACTTCATGTTGTTTGAAATGGAAGTCGTCTGGAGACTGGTTGATGGCTGGGTGGGCCATATTGGCATTGTATCCTACCAAGGATGCCAAGTAAAGCAGTGATAGAACCGCGGCAGCGATGGTTTAGAACTTTAGGTGTCCCATGTTTTTGAGGTAAGTTACTGTGCCACGTGGGAGCCTGTGTCCCGTGGTTTTCAGTATTGTTGGTAGGCAAAAGGCAGAAACTATGCAAGATTGCTACCTGGTGGTAGTTGCAGCTAGTAGGTGGTCAGGGTTGGGTGAGTAAGACCATCTGAGCAAACTTGAAGATAATAGGGATGTAGACACTACCTTGTATCTTGGGTTTAGATGGGCAAAGTAAGTGACAGTGATTACAGCTTGGGCTACAGGAGAGTATTTTTAAAATAAGGGTGCACACCTTAGAGAAGGATTGGGGAAAAATCGGGACAAGGCAGGGGTAGAAGGGAAAGAGTAGGGGCACTGGGGTAGGCAGATTAAAGTAGTTTAGTTAGTTATGCTTTAAAACTTGGGATGGCAGTGAGAAATAGTTTCGGTGTAGAAATGGGGATAACACCAGGACAGAGAGGCAGTGAGTTTCTGAATATCAAATGGGGAGGGGAGGGAGAGAGGGGTGCAGCTTGGCCGGAACCTTGTGTCATCACTCACTGGCGGAAGGGTTGGAACCAATTAGAAGATAGAGCAGTAAATGGGAGGGGCAGAGGTGTATTTAATAGAAGTCGAGGTCGGGTCGGGCGGGTGTGGGAAGAAAATTACTACTACAGCTACTCAGCGTCTCAGAGAGGGGCTGGGTACTTTTGAAAACAGCCGCGCTCAGTCCAGGGAGACACAGTCAATAGTGGTCCCGGAGCAGGCTCAAATGGCCAATGGCAGAGCGAGCAAAAGTAGCTGGGGCCAATCCTATTCAGGATTTCCACAGAAATTTAGGAGAGCGGGCAGCCGATGGAACTCCACGCCACGGCCGCCTGCAGCGGTGTGCGACCCTCTGGGTTCAATCCAGATTGCCGTAGAAATTCAGGAGAGCGGACGGCCGATGGAGCTCCATGCCGCAGCCGCCTGCAGTGGTGTGTGACCCTTGGGGTTCGATCCTGATTGCCGTAGAAATTTAGGAGAGCAGGCGGGCAGCCGATGGAGCTCCACGCCGCAGCCGCCTGCAGCGGTGTGCGGCCCTCTGGATTCGATCCTGATTGCAGTAGAAATTTAGGAAAGCAGGCGGCCGATAAGAGCTCCACGCCGCAGCCGCCTGCAGCGGTGTGCGACCCTCGGGGTTCGATCCTGATTGTTGCAGAAATTTAGGAGAGCGGGCGGCCGATGGAGCTCCACGCCGCAGCCGCCTGCAGCGGTGTGCGACCCTCAGGGTTACCACTTGCCTCTCTGATTCAGGTGTGAATAAACAGGCTACTCACCTGTAACAGTAGTTCTAGGAGTGGTATATGATGTTCATCCACATTTCAGGCAGTTTTCCTTTCACCTTTAAATCAGCCAGAACGTCTTTAAGCTGGCTCTTCTCACCCACTAGGGTGGTAGCTCCCCTAGCACTGTCCTGTGACATCAGATCTTGCCCAATGGAAGCAAGACCTGTGTGCCACTTGCCAGGGGAGGTCAGGTGGGTCAGTGTAGATGAACCTCATATACCACTCCTAGAACTACTGTTATAGGTGAATAACCTGTTTTTCTAGGGACACGGATATGATGTTCCAGCCACACTTCAGGCAGACTCCTAGCAGTTCTCCAGAAGGAGGGAGCAAGGCACACACTACCTATTTAGGGAACAGAGATTGGAGAACTGAGGCCCCCAAACCAGCATCCAGATGTGTCTCAAGGTAGATGTGGCAGTGGGAGATGAAGGTGTGTGCTGACTTCCAGGTAGCATCTCTGCAGATTTCCTGAATAGGAACGCCCCTGGAAGAAAAAATTACTCACCTTAGTAATGTTGTTTCTTCTAATGGAGTCTTGCTGTATTCTGACAAACTGCAGTGAGGTCCAACCTTCGAACTGCCCCGGAGATGAGTTAACTTTCCATGCCAGGCATGAAACGCTGAGCTCAAGCTCGGTTGAGACTCTGTTGCTGTTTGAACTCAAACCATCAGATCTTTACGAGCTATACTCACTGAGTGTCCTGTGTGGAAGCTGTAAATCTACACTAGCCAACTGGCTACTAAATGCAATAAACAGATTTTTTTGGTCCCAAAACAAAGGCTCAAGTCAGGAAACCCAAAAAATGAGACAAACACAACACCCACTCACCCAAAGTAAAGGGGTGATAAATGAAGGGTGGGACACCTCTTGAGTGCCAACACTGCTACTGCCCACCCACATCCCAAAACAAAGGTTCTGAGAGGGGAGGCAGGGGGGAGGTCAGAATACAGCAAGACTCCATTAGAAGAAACAACATTACTAAGGTGAGTAATTTTTTCTTCAAACAACATAAAGTCTTGCTGTATTCTGGTAGTACTGAACCTATAACGGTACCTCCATGGAGGAGGGACAGAACCTGCCTAGAAATAGGCTCTGGAGCACTGCTGTGCCAAACCGAGCATCACTCCTAGCCTGGATATCCAGAAAGAAATGCTTGGTAAAAGTGTGAACTGTTTTCCAGGTAGCTGCTTGACATATCTCTAAGATAGAAATATCCCTGGCAGCAGCCAGGGAAGCAGCTATACCTCTGGTAGAGTGAGCCCTCAGGCCTGAGGGTGGAGTCCTGCCTAGTTTTTCATTGCAAAATTGAATGCAAGAGACAATCCCCCTAGCAATATACCTCTTAGTGGCAGGTTTTCCCTTACCAACCTCACCATAAGTGAGGAACAGTTAGAGGGAGTCAAACCTGTGACCCTTGGTACGCTCTATGTAGTAGCTAAGGGCCCTTTTCACATCCAAACTGTGCAGCCTCCTCTCCCCACAGGAGGAATGGTCAGTGAAGAAAACAGGAAGAGACAGACTGGTTAAGGTGGAAGTCTGAAACCACCTTAGGTAAAAACTTCCTGTTCGTCCTGAGGACCACCTTATCTCTATGGAAAGAGATAAAATCAGGCTCCACTGACAGGGCTTGTAACTCGCTTATGCGCCTGGCAGAAGTGATGGCCACCAAGAAAACAGTTTTCCAAGTCAAGTACTTAAGCTCTGCTGAGGACAAAGGCTCAAAAGGGGGTTGCATAAGCTGGGCAAGGCAAACATTAAGGTCCCAAACAGGGGCAGGGTCCCTGAATGGAGGATTGGTATGAAGCAATCCCTTGAAAAATTTAGAGAATACAGGATGAGCTGAAAGGAAGAAGCTTACCTGCTGAAAGGAAAGCAGAGACAGCTGCCAGATGCACTCTTAGTGTAGCTGGTCTGAGTCCCAAGCTATTAAGATGAACCATATAGTCAAGAACTGTGGGCAGGCCAGCAGACTCTGGAGAAATATGCTTCCCAGAGCACCATATAGAGAATCTTTTCCATTTGGAGTTGTAAGTGTTTCTGGTGGAAGGCTTCCGAGAAGCCTTCAGGATATCCATAACACCTTGAGAGAGGTGCAAATCAGCAAACTCTAACTAGTCAAGAGCCAGGCCTTGAAATTGAGAGATCTGAGATTCGGATACCAAACCCTCCCCTGAGCACATGTTAACAGGTTGTAATTCCTGGGAAGAGACAGGGGAACGTGGACTGCTAAGGACAACAGGAGAGGGTACCAGGGCTGTCTGGCCCAGTCTGGAGCAATCAGAATCACCTTGCAGGTCCGGCCCAGTGGTGCTGAGGGTTGAGGCGCTGGACGCCACACCTCGCGCTACGCCGGCGACCGGGGTTCGGGAACGGACCCGGGTAGTCGGGGGTCGGGAGGATGGGCGTGCTCGCGGATGCTCTCCTCCTGGGGTGGGATGCCAGGGGCGCACTGGGCGCCTGGCGTCCTGGAGGGTGGGTAGATGCACCGACTCTCGAAAAACTGCAGTGCTGCATCTACCGGAGCCGGGGAGGGGGGACGTTGTTAGGTGCTTGAGAGGAGCGTGCATCAGCACGCAGACTCTCTGCGCCAGTGTCTCAGAGGGCGAGGTTAAGGGGGGGGAACTACTCGGAGGAAAATGCCCTCCGGTCGCCTAGATGAAGTCCTCCGGAGCTGGCCTTACCACCCTCTGACCAGGGGCAGACCCCAATGTGCAGCTGCCGCAGGGGAAAGGAGGGCCTCTCCTCGCCCCGCCCGGAGGGTAATCCAGGCCATCAAAGGACCCCCAATGGCAGTGTGGCACTCTAGGGGCAGACCAAGCTGGTTGGTAGAGGTGGGGGTCGTCACTCCTTGTAGGACGGAAGGAGCGGTGATTGGAAGGAACAGTAGGAGTGGATAAAAAATAAGTAGAAAAAAAAAAAAAAAAGAATCAGCTTGCAGGGTTGAGACCTGATTTTGACTAACACCTTGAACAGGAGAGGGATGGGGAGAAAAGCATACAGGAACTTCCCTTACCAATTGAGAACTAGGGCATCCAGGGGGACTGAGCCCAACACTGGGGGCCTGCAGCAAAAGAGAGGAAGTTGGTGATTGTCTGGGGCTGCAAAAAGATCTATCTATGGGGTGCCCCATCTGGAGAAGATCACCTTCAAAACCAGGGGATCCAGGGACCATTCGTGATGGCCCTGAGATATCCTGCTGAGAGCATCTGCCAGGACATTGCCCTTGCCTGGGAGTTGTACTGCTGTAAGAGAGGTGTTCAGGGAATAGGCCAGAGACCATAACTTCATTGCCTCTGTGCACAAGGCCGTAGACCGAGTGCCCCCTTGCTTGTTGATATACCACATTGTGGTGGTATTGTCTGTCTTGATCTGAACTACTTTGTTCTGAACAGACTTGGAAAAATGAAATGCTAGAAACACTGCTCTGAGTTCTAATAGATTGATGTGAAGCAGAGATTCCTGAGGAGACCACAACCCTTGGGTGGTCAGGTCTCCCAAGTGGGCTCCCCACCCCAAGAGGGAGGCAGCATCTGTAGTAAGGATTAGAGAGTGAGACTGAGTGACAAAAGGAACTCCCTGTCTTAGATTGTCCTGATCCTGCCACCACTGTAATGCCTGGATCAGTGTTCGAGTCACTGGAATCAGTTTGGTCAGAAGGTCCTTCTTCTGAGACCAAAAGGCTCTCAAGTGGAACTGAATGTCCCTCATCTGAAATCTTGCTCCCTGCACCACTGCTGTAGAAGCAGCCATGTGTCCCAGGAGCTGTAGAAAATGCCTTGCTGGTCGAGACACCTGGAGGGTGAATGAAGAGGCCAGTGAAATAAGGGTCCCTGTCCAGGGGAAGGAAGGTTCTTGCCTTTACTATATCTAGCTCTGCGCCTATGAAGGTGAGGAGCTGTACAGGCTCTAGAACTGACTTTGAAAGATTGAGAAGGAAACCTAGAGAAGTAAGCAGTTGCTGAGTTATCTGTAGGTGTAACCTGACTTGGTCTGGGGACTGGCCTACTATGAGCCAGTCGTCCAGGTATGGGAAGATGGAAATCCTTTTTCTCCTTAGGAAGGCAACTACTACCGCTGCCATACATTTTGTGAACACCCTTGGAGCAGAGGTTAGGCCGAAGGGCATTGCTCTGAATTGGTAGTGGCCTGAAGGCAGCTCGAACCTGATATATTTTCGATGGGAACTTCTGATGAGAATATGGAAATAGGCATCCTTGAGGTCCAGGGAGACTAGCCAGTCCCCTGGCCTTAGAGAGGGTAGAATTATTCCCAGAGTCACCATTTTGAACTTTGGCTTTAAAAGGTGCTTGTTTAAATATCTGAGATCCAGAATGGGCCGCCATTCTCCTGTCTTTTTGGGGTGAGGAAGTACCTGGAGTACAACTTTCCCTTTGTGTGAGGGTGGAACCTTTCTATAGCTCTGAGAGCCAAGAGGGAAGAGACCTCTGCCTCTAGGGCAAGGCCTCTGAAGGATTTGCAGGTGGAAAGGATCTGTTCTCATCTTTGAAATTTTTGAAGCTGAGAACCAGTCCCTGGCTCACTACTTCCAGGACCGATTTGTCTGATGTTAAAGACATCCAGTCCTGGACAAAGTAAGCCAGCCTGCCCCCTACAGGTAGTGGAGAATCGAGCAACTGGAGCCCATCCCAGAGTACATGTTTGGCAGGGGCTTTAGGCTGAGGGGTGGAAGCAGGCCTGCTTGTACCCCTTCTGCCTCTCCCTCTAAAGAACCCCCTATGAGCATAAGCAGAAGAGGAGGCCTGGGCTTGGTAGAAAGGCCTATGAAAAGGCCTGCCCCTGCCCCTGGGATGCTGCCTCTGAGGAGTGGCTTGCCTTTCCTTGGCCTGAGCACTCCTGTAGGTGGTCCTGTATTCATCCATTTTCTTCATGTAGTTCTCTGTTTGCTCCCCAAACAGAGAATTACCCACAACAGGAAAATCCATGGCCTTAGTCTGGGTATCCTGAGACAGGCTAGTACATCTGAGCCAAGCCATCCTACGAAGGGCCACAGATGTAGCCATGACTCTAGATGAAACATCATTGGAGTCCACTGCAGCATGGAATTGCACCTTGGATGCCTCAATACCATCCGCAACCACCTGCTCCAGCTCCTTGGAAAGCTGGCCAGGGACCTGTTTTGCTAAAGCCATTACAGTGTCCCATCTAGATTTCTGATATCTAACTGTATAGGCCATATAATTAGCCTGCCTGAGTCCCAAGGATGCTGCCATGTACTGTTTCTTTGCCATGGCATCAATCCTCCTGGAGTCCTTATCTGGGGGGTGTGAAGCCAAGGGTATATTTGCCTTATCACAGGCTGCAGCCCGCACTACCACAACATGGCTGCATTGTTGGGTAAGGAACTCCGTATCTGAGCCTGAGACAGTATACCTCTTGTCCATTCTCTTATCCACAGGAGGTATAGAATTAGGAGTCTTTAAAATTTTCATTGTCTGTTTCCCAAAAGACTTATGAAGGGGAATAGACAGCCTCCTGGACTCTGGGATATCCATCATTTCAACAAAGTCAGGCTCCTCCTGGTCATCCACAGCTTCTTCCATAGGAAGCTGAAGAGTTTCAGCCACTTTCTTGTAAAACATGAAATGGGAAGGCGACTCAGAAAGCCTAGGAGGAGACACTCCTGAAGGTCTGTCTGGGGAGATGTCCAGGTCAATGGGCACATCTAGACTTTCATAATCACACTCACTTTCCTCATACTCTTCTACCTCCTCCTCCGGGTCATAAAATTCCTCTAAATCATAATCCGGAACCGGTGGAACCGACCGAACCGAGCGCCTTCCTAATGGTGCCGGTTGGTCGGGCTGAGATAGCGACTGAACAATTTTTATCGCTTTGGCTATTTCATCAGCGGTCGGAGAAAAACTCTGGATCCGCACCGGCTGATTTATCCCTTCTTGTTCTCTTAACCGGAACCGACTCCTCGGAATTGGTTCTCCTTTTGCCTGAAGAAGTTTCGCCCTGGTCAGAGGGCACTCCTTCTGGTTCGGTTGGAACCGAACCGGGCTGGCCATCCGGATCAACGGACTTCTAGGCCTCCCTTTCCCCGAGCCTACCAACTCTTTTTTCCAGAGTAGCTGCAGGAAAATTTTTTACAAATCTGGCAGTCTAAATCGAGGTGGTCAAACCCCAGACAATAAACACAGGTGGTGTGGGATCAGCCTTAGCAAAGACTTCCCCACACACACTACAGTGTTGAAACCAGTGGAGCCGGTTTTCTTTTGGGTTTCTCAGTGCTTAGCCAGTCCATAGCAAAACGCACTTTTTTCGGCAATCCGCCAGGCAAGACACCCTTATCGGTTCCTGACACGTATTCGGGTCGGGAAAACCATAATAAAGTCCGCTTTTAGGAACCGATAAGAACCGTTACTACACTTAAAAGCAGAATAAAGTTTTTAAAATAACCTGATCGGTTCAAACCGAACCGATCCCACGCTTACTAAGTTCCACACAGAATAATAACAAAAATAAGCCCATCTAGTACTCACGAAACCACAGAGACTGAACCGATAGGTTACGGTTTAAATTCGGTCGGAAACCGAGAAAAACGGTACTTTAACCGACAAACTGAACCGAGCAAAGGAGAATTCTCCGGAGCGACTGTTCAGTGAGGCGGAGTAAAGAATCTGACGGTTTGAGTTCAAACAGCAACAAACAGAGACTCAACCGAGCTCGAGCTCTGCGTTCCATGCCTGGCATGGAAAGTTAACTCTTTCATCTCTGGGGCAGTTCGAAGATTGGACCTCACTGCAATTTGTCAGAATACAGCAAGACTTCATGTTGTTTGAAGCAGCCACTGAGGCAGTGGTATGACAGGTGGAATGAGCCCTTAGCCCTACGGAAGGCTCCCTACCTGGACAACCTATAGCAAAGGTTGATGCAGGATACAATCCACCTGCCATTCGTCCGCCTAGCTGTCAGTCTGCCAGCGTGGCTTCAGCATAGATGACAAATAGGTGGCGGATCTCTCACCAAACTCCAGCCGTGCGCTCCTTGTAGTAGGTGAGCGCTCGCCACAGGTCCATGGTATGCAGCCTGTGTTCACCATCCAAGGTGTGATTGGTGAAATACACCAGGAGATTAATCACCTGGTTAAAAGGAAAATCTGGCAACCTTTGGGAGGAACTTCGGATTGGGGTGAAGGACAACCTTGTCCCTGTAGAAGACCAGATAAGGAAACTCTACCGAGAGTGCCTGGAGCTCACTGATCCTTCTGGTTGATGTGCTAGCCACCAGGAAGGCAGTCTTCTGCGACAGGTGAGACATTGCACACCCATGCATTGGTTTGAATGGCCTGCCCATGAGCACTGCCAATAACAGCAACAAGTCCCAATGTGGTGGTGGTTCACACACCGGACGGGAAATGTGGTTGAGGCCTTTGAGAAAGTGCCAGACCACCTTCTCCTGTGCCACTGACCACATACCAGCCCATGTCCGGTAAGCAGAGATGGCCGCCAGGTGCACCTTAAGTGTCGTCAACCAGAGGCCCAAATGGAAGAGGGACCAGAGGTAGTCGAGAATGCGAGCCACCGGACAAGCTAAAGGGTCAAGCCCCCTGGCCTGGCACCAAATGGAGAAACTCTTCCATTTGAAGGCATAGCATTTTCGGGTCAACTCCTTTCAAGAAGCCTTGATCACAGCAAGGACATTGTCGGAGAGACCCAGAGTCAGGAACTCTAGCCACTCAGGAACCAGGCTGTCAGGTGCAGAGACTGAAGGTCCGGATGGGGTACCTTCCCCTGATGGCAAGAGAGCTGGTCCGGGCGGAGGGGAAGTGCTACAGTTTAACTGTTTCTAAGATGCCTCGGGCGCCTGCTGGTGAGACTCAGGAGATAGGGGTACCAGAACTGGCGAGGCAGTCCAAACCACAGATCATCCATGTGGATCAAAGGGTAATAGAAGGAGAGAAACATAGAAAGTATTGGGTCCAGGGCCTCAGAAGGTATCCCCTGCAGCGTTCCTTGCTGAGGGAGGCAGGCACCATACAGCCTCAGCTTTGCATTCTTCCTGGAGGCAAACAGATCCACCAGAATGATGTCCCACTGGGAGAACAGACTGTACTACCTTCAGGTGGACACACCACTCATGAGACACCGCGCCCGTATGGCTGAAAGTGTCCGCCAGCTGGTTGGAGGCACCAGCCACATGAATGACCAAGAGATCAGCCTCCAGGCTGTGAACAAGGGTCCAAACATAGAGAGCTTCCCTGAACAGAGGAAGGGAGTGCGTCCCGCCCTGTTTGTTGAGGTAGTACATGGTCATGGTGTTGGCCGTCTGGACCTGAACAACCTAATCCCGGATGTGTGGAGCAAAAGCAGACAGCACCAGCTGAACTGCCTGGAGCTCCAGCGGGCTGATGTGGCAGCAGGACTCCTCGGTGGTCTAGGGCCCATGGGACTGTGTGTTCGCCTAGGTGGGCACCCCAGCCCATGAGAGAAGCATCGGTTGTCAGGATGACAGTCGGCTCTGGGTGGACAAACAGGATCCCTTCCTGCAGATGTTTCGGGACTAACCATCACTGGTGGACATCCCACATCAGCTGGGTCACAGTGATGGACTGGTTAAAGTGGCCCCTGTGCAGATACCACTGGCGGGCCAGCTCCCACTGGAGAAAGTGCATTCTCCAGCGATCCCAACAGACCATGCTGGTGCATACCGCCATACAGCACAGGAGGCGCAGGAAGACCCGAGCAGGGCGCAACTGCCCAACCCAAAAATGATCAGGCAAAGGAGGAATCGAGAGCCTCTACCCTGCATGCCGGAAGCCAAGCTCTGGCTCTGCAAGAGTGTAACTCCGCCCCAATGAACTGAATCAGCTATGAGGGCACGTGTTCCGACTTGGCCTCGTTGACCAGGAGTCAAAGAGACGCAGATCCGGAGGGCCACAACCCTGAACCACTCCACCTCCTTCTTGGAGGGACCCGTGATTAGCCAGTCATCTACGTAAGGGTATATCTGGACTCCTCGGTGCCCAGGAAGGCTGTCACCACTGCAATGCATTTGGTGAAGACCCTGGGAGTAGAGGACAGGCCGAATGGCATGGCCTGGAACTCACAGAGTATCCTCTCTGCGTGGAACCAAACGAACCGGCAGTGGGACAGATGGATTGGGACATGAAAGAAACCATCCTGAAGATCCAGACAGCAAAACCACATGTTCTGCTCAAGAGATGGTAAGATCTGAGACAGACTGACCATCCTGAAGGAGCATGGCCTGAGAAACTTGTTCAGGCTGTGCAGATTTAAGATGGGGCGCCTGCCCCCATCCATTTTTGCACCAGGAAATGTCTGGAGACAAACCCTGGATGTACTGCAAGGTCCGAGACAGGAGCCACGACCTCTTTGCAGAGGAGCTGAGCGAAGTCGTCCCAAAGGACCGACAGGATGTTGACAGACACTATGTCCTCCCGTGGGGCAGGGGCTTGGCAAGGTGGATAGACCTGAATTCCAGAGGAAGACCCGGCCCGAGCACAAGAACCCACCTGTCTGCGGTGGCGGCGGACCAGGCGGAAAGAAAGTAGCGGAGCTGGCCCCCCATTGGAGAACCCAGGGGAGTCAGGACTGGCATGGGGGAGGCACCCCCATCCCGTCACTGGGCAGGTTTGGAGGCAGAGGAAGGACTGGCTGAGGAGCTGCCGGGACCCTGACCTCCTGGCTTTCGGATGACTGTGGCCACTGACTTCGGCCCTGTTAAATCTGATTGACAGGAGCTAAACACAAGGTATAGTAAGGGGTGTGAACTAGGAGGGGCATAAGGGGGAAGAAACCCACCCTGAGCACGACAAGTGTTTTGACTCATTTATTTATTTATTGGTTTCTTTTCTTTTTTTTTTTTAAGAAAATTATCTGAGGATCAGTGGCAGGATTTTTAGGACAGTAAATTAATAAAGGGAACTAGGAGAGCTTCAGTAGCAGACAAGTAGTGGAATAGCAGTATAATTGCAGTATAATGTGGGAGGTGCAATGCAGATGGCTGTGGGGCAGCCATATTCAGGCAGACCTTCTGGACACTGAGGTGCTGCCCTATCTGCATGCATCTCTCTGGACTGCGGATGAGGTAGCCAGGACTCAGAGCGGAAGTAAACTGGGTCAGGAGTACCATCACCCTATCCAGAGACCACCCAGTCCAATGCAACTGCCTCAAAGGATGCCGAGAACGAGGAGCACTGGATGACAGTGGGTCAGGGAGGGTTAGAGCGGGTCAGGCAGAGGCACATGCCAGATCCTATTCCACTCAAGAACTCATATGCCACACTGGCAAACAAGGACAACCAAATAGAGGTACCCAGAGAAGTGGAAGGAAAGGATGTGGAGGTTAGCCAAGGAGGTGACCTCAGCGGGGAAAGCAGTGGATCCCAGAGGAGGAGGAAGCGAATCCTAGTGGGGGACTCCATCATAAGAGGGATCCAGCTAGGAACACAGGAGGGGGAGGACAGGTGCCACGGCATGGAGGGATGGAAGGAAGATCCTGGGGATCACTGGGAAGGCAAGACGGGAGGGTGAGCTGGATGTCATTATCCACCTAGGTACTAATGATCTGGCAAATGGGGAGCCAAAGGAAGTTCAGGAAGACTTTAGGAAATTGGGGAGGGATCTCAAGCAAGTAGCTACTTCTTTCACTTTCTCAGAAGTACTTCCTGTGAGAGGCAAGGGAGAGCATAGGAGTGCATGCACCAGGAATTTTAACTCATGGTTGAAGAACTGGTGCTGTGAGAAAGGGTTTGGATTCATTGGTGACTGGGACCCACCTGGAGGGATGGAGGTTTGTTCAAGCCTGACGGCCTGCATCCATCCTGAGGGAATCAAGCACTCAATGATAAGTTTAAATGCTACACTGACAAGCATTTAAACTAGCAAAGGGGTGACAGGCCAGCAAGGAGGGTACCTACTTGCTCACCCCCACAGCTAGCAGTGGAACCAGTGAACCAGAGGAGTGGCTATCTCTGCAAAGCAGTGTGCAAAAGATGGAGATTAGTGCCCAAGAGGTGGATAGGCAGAAAAGGGGCAAAATTCAGCAGAAGGGCAGACAGCAAGGATAACCAGGGATAAAGGACAACCAAGGAAGGGACTGGAGCAGAACAGCGAAACAATCTAGGGAGGTCAAATCATGGAAAGCCATGTGTGCAAATGCCAGGAGCCTTAGCAACAAGATGGAAGATCTGGAGGCTTTCATGGTGCAGTCAGACCTGGACATTGTGGCCATCACTGAAACCTGGTGTAATGATAACCATGACTGGGAGATGGCCATACCTGGCTACAACATATTCAGAAGAGACAGAGCAGGCAGGAAGGGAGGAGTGGCACTGTATGTGAAAAATGACATAAGGGCCACGGAGATCCAGGAGGAACAAAATGGGGAGAGATACTGTGGGTTAAGCTGGAAAGGAAAATGGGGACAGCCATCCGCACAGGTGTGGTCTACAGACCACCAGCCCAGGAGGAAGAAACAGATAGAGCTGATGCTAGCCATCAAAGGATGGCAGACAAGGTGAGTAGTACTGGTTGGAGACTTCAATATTCCAGGCGTGGACTGGAGCATCCCAGCAGCAGCATCAATTGAGCGATTTATCCTGGACTCCTTCAGGTGCCTTCCTCAAGCAACTGGTCATGGAACCAACTCGGCAGAAGGCAATACTGGACCTTGTGCTCACAAACAGGGACAATGTGATGGGGTAACAGTGGTGGAGCACCTGGGAACAGTGACCACCAGTCTATTTGAAATCACAGAAAGAGCAGAACCAAACCACACAAAAACACGTATCCTGGATTTTAGGGGTGCAGACTTTGGGAAAATGGGGAGATACCTGAAAGAGGCATTAAGGGGAATGGGACAGGAATCAGGGGTTGAGGAACAGTGGGCAGTATTTAAAATGGGGATTACAACAACAACAGAATTATGCATTAAGCAGGTTGGCAAGAGGAAAAGGAAGAGGAGACCATTATGGTTTTCCAAAGAGGTAGCAAAGAAAGTGAAAGCCAAAAGATTGCATTCAGGCAATACAAAAAGACACAGGCAGAAGGGATAGAGAAGTACCAGGAGAAGCAAGGGAGGTCAGTAAGGAAGCCAAAGCTCAGACAGAAGAACACATTGCAAAATCAGTGGGTAGAGGACAAAACCTTTACAGGTACATAAGTGAAAAAGAAAGACAAAGGGAGGATAGTGAGACTGAAGGGGGAGGATGGGGGCCGTGGAGGATGACAACAGTAAAGCTGACATATTGAACAGGTATTTCTGCTCAGTCTTTACTGAGGAAGAGGAAGGTAATGGGTCTGAAGGAGTACAAGGGTGAGAATGGTGCAGAAATGGACACGTCCCTTTACACGAAAGGGTCCTGAAGGAACTGGAAGTAATAAGAGTTGATAAAGCAATGGGGCCAGATGGGGTGCACCCAGGGTCCTTAAAGAACTAAGAGGGTGGTGGCCGAACCTCTGGCTATCCTGTTTAGCCGATCACTGGAAACAGGGGAGGTACCCAAAGACTGGAGGACAGCAGATGTACTCCTCTTATACAAAAGTGGGAACAAAGAGGAAGCAGGGAACTACAGACCAGTTAGCCTCACCTCGGTAGTGGGGAAGATCATGGAAGCACTACTGAAGGAGAGATTGGTGGAAGATCTGGTTGTCAATGGACTACAGGACTCAAGGCAGCATGGTTTCACCAGGGGGAGGTCATGTCAGACCAACCTCGTTGAATTTTTTGACTGGGTGACTAGGGAGGTGGATCAGGGGAGGGCAGTGGACATGGCCTATCTGGACTTCAGCAAGGCCTTTGACACTGTGCCACATAGAAGACTATTACACAAACTGGGGAATATGGGCATGGGCAGGACAGTAGTGTGGTGGGTAGGTAACTGGCTGGGTGGCAGGACACAGAGGGTGGTGGTAAATGGCTGTCACTCCACAGAGAGAAGAATGACCAGTGGGGTACCACAGGGATCAGTGCTGGGACCGGTCCTATTCAACATCTTCATCAGTGACATTGTGCAGGACCTAGAAGGCAGAATTTCACTGTTCGCTGATGACACAAAGCTCTGTAACAGAGTAGACACACCAGAGGGTGTAGACAGAATGAGAAGGACCTGCAGAAACTTGAAGAATGGTCAGGGTTTGGCAGTTGAAATTCAATTCAAAGAGTGCAAGATAATGCATATGGGGCACAGAAACCCTGGCACAATATATCAGTTGAGGGGTGAGGATATAGCATGCATCAAGCAGGAAAGGGATCTTGAGGTTATCATCTCTGATGACCTCAAGGTAGGGAAACAGTGTGACAAGGCAGCAGGTAAAGCAAATAGGATGCTGGGATGTATAGGTAGAGGCATCACCAGTAGGAAAAGGAGGTCATAATTCCACTATACAAGACACTAGTTAGGCCCCACCTGGAGTACAGTGTACAGTTCTGGAGACCATACCTCGTGAGGACATATACAGGGTAGAGAAGGTTCAGAGGAGGCAACAAAGATGGTGCATGGATTGCATCACAAGTCCTATGAAGACAGGTTGAAGGAACTGAACATGTACTCCCTGGAGGAGGGAGGGAGAGGGGATATGATAGAGACATACAAGTATCTTACAGGGAGGAACAGGGTGCAGGAATACACTATTTTAAGCGAAAAAAGTTCCAGGACTAGAGGGCATGGGATGAAGTTGGAGGGAGGACGATTCAGAGGAAACATGAGGAAGAATTTCTTCACAGAGACGGGTGGTGGACAAGTGGAACACCCTGCCAGAGGAAGTGGTGGGGGCTGAAACAATCACGGGATTTAAGAATGTATGGGATAGACATAAAGGAATTCTGGAGGTCAGGGGTAAGGGGCAACAGACTTCTAGGAAAACATAAACTGAACTTACAAGCTCAAATGGGCAGACTGGGTGGGCCATAGGCCCTTATCTGCCGACACTGTCTATGTATCTATGGATGCCAAGCCTGAGGCTGGGCTGGTTTGGATGCAGGGGCAGAGAGGGGCCGAAAGGGCTTCTTCTGCTGTTTAGAGCCTTTAGAATCCCTCTGGGCGGAAGTCACCAAGGCCAAGGTGGCACTGGACTTTTCAATACGGGTGAGGAGCCCCCCAACCCAAGGCCCGAACAAGTCGGTGTCCATGAAGGGGACATCCGTCAGTTTGTGCTGGGTATCACCATGAAGGTCAAGATCCTCAGCCGAGCCCTGCGGGGCATGGCAATCACGGCCGCCACGGACCGAGCTCAAGAGTCGCCGATGTCCATGGCAGTCTGGAGCTGCTGTTTAGTCACTGCTCGGCCCTGATCCCCAAACTTGCTTGACGGCAGTCTCTTAAGTCCGTTGGGAGATAAGGGAAGACCTCATCAAGCGTGTCCAGGAGGGCTTGGGTGAAGTGGGCCATTAAAAGGGTTGAACTCACTTGTCGAAGGCTGAGAGAGGAGGCAGCATAGACCTTTTTGGCCATGTGGTCCAATTTCTTGGACTCCTTGTCAAGAGGCTTATCAACATCTCCCACGTTGCCCGTACACTGTAACACGGAGTCTGCCACCAGACCCTCAGCCGAGGGGTGCTCCGTGAATCCCAAAACTGATCAGGTATGGACCGCATACCTGCGGGATAAGAGGCTGGATGCTGCCACAGCTCCAGTACTGGGCCAAGAATGGCCTAAGTGAAAGGGAAGGCTTCCCCAGGGGAGCTGCCCCAGTCAAGAATCTCGGTGAGCGGGTACCGAGCCCGCTTCTGAACAGGTTCCATTGGAGACCCGTGGACTCAGAGATTAGGCGGAGAAAACTGTTGAAGGAAGTGGTGCCTTATCCCGACAAATCCTCAGCTGACTCCACGTCCACCAGACGAGAATGCAAGGAGGAGCCCTCTGACTACAAAGATTCGCTGTATAAGGGTTGACCTCCACAGTCCCCGCCGACCCTACGGGGTCGGTCGGGAGTGATGGTGACCGACAGCTGACGAGGAAGCCCCGAAGCAGTACGGGCATCCTTAGGAGGACTCTCCTTCAGCTATTTTGGTGGCGGTATCACCAAAATCATCAGAGGGGCCAGGGGAGGTCGAGCCGGTTCCTGCCAAGGCAGGGAAGACTGTGGCCTCTGTGGCGAAAGCCATGTAATGGACAGGGTCGAGGCCAGAATGGGCTTCACCCCGGTAAAAATGAGCTGTGCCACATCAACTCTTTGTAGCGCCGGTGCAACTTGCGGTGGAGCCTCTCCTTGCCCGAGGAGGATGAAGAGGAAGAAGAGTAGCCTGGGGATCATGCTCATGGCCCAGGCAGTACACGCACATGGTGTGCAGATCCGTCAGAGGCATCTTCTGCCCACAGGCACATCTCTTAAACCCCAGTGTCGACTTTGCGTCATCCATATCGGATGATAAGAGAGTTGCTTGATGACACAAAAGTACAAACTCAAAGTTTTTAATAAGCAAACGGCCTACTCAGCGCAAGAGGGATAAGGAGGGAACCACCTTCCTTCAGCAGAAAAGGAAGCTCTGATGTCACAAGGCGGTGCTAGTGGAGTTACCAACCGGGGATTAGGAGGAACCAGCTTGAAGACATTTTGCTGATTTAAAGGGGAAAGGAACACTACCTGAATTATGGATAGAACATCATATCCACATCCCTAGAAATGATTTTATTCCTAAAAAGGACACCACAAGCACTGACAACTTGACCACATAATCAGTGTAGTCCTTATAGGACAAAGCATCATCCAAGACATGAAAATCACATACAGTAATTCTTGATCTTCAATGAATATTTTCACCACTGCGTCACACTTGTGGGTCTGAGCCAGAGGCATTAGGACACAGCACTTTTTAGAGGGCCAACGCTGAGATAAGCAGTGCACATTCTTGGCACCGCGAGACAGAGCAGCAGGCACATGCTTACGTCAGTGCTAGCCCCCCCACCTCAGTACTTTTTTTTACCAAGGTGGTGCTGCATAACCTAACAAGAACCTACGCTCTTAACTGAAGGGCATGAGACAGTCCTGGTGGTCCGAGAAGGGCCACGAAATCAGTAACAGTGTCTTCACAGCCCAAACCAAACATAAATGGGTGAAGAACAACACAATATACTGGAGTGAGTCTGGGGGATGGTAGGTCGGCATGTGAATCAATGGTGAAGCTACTCCTAGAAGATCAAGAACTGCAGTACATACGTAATTTTCATATCTTCCAGCAATCAATCTTCACCACTGATTTACCCTACTGTGTCAGAGGACCAAGTTCAGAAAAAATCTCCCAGACTAGGGTAGTAGGAGCTGAGGGCTCACTCAAGATAGTAATCTTTTCAGAATAGTCCTGCTGAAAGTGGCATGCTGCCTGGCATAGGCATCCAGGGCATAATGCTTTGTAAAAGTGCGCACTGTGCTTCAAGTAGCAACTCTGCAAATATCTTCAACAGGTATGGAGTGAAACTCTGCCAGGGATGTGGCAGCTGTTCTGGTGGAGCGAGTGCACACCTGGCCCTTCTGTTTAACCTGAGCCATGGCATAGCACTGGCAAAGGCAGTTTACAAGCCAGGCAGAAATGCACTTAACTGCACAGGCTCTCCCTTCCGATTAGGGTTGAAGGAGATGAAGAGCTGTTTGGATTGCCTGAAGTCCTTCATTCTGTCTAGGTAAAACATGAGGACCCTCATAACATCCAGAGAGTGGAAAGCTCTTTCTCCCTCGTTCTGGAAGTTGCAAAGTAGGTAGGCAGCACTAGTGGCTGGTTAGATGAAACTCCAATATCACTTTTGATAGAAATTTGGGGTGTGTACAGAGAACTATTTAGGTCTCATGGAAAACAGTACACGGAGGACCTGTGACCAGGGCATGGATTTCAGACACTCTGCAAGCAGAGGTGATGGCCACTAGAAAAGCTGCTTTCCAAGTTAAACACTTCAAGTCACACATCAAAAGGGGCTCAAAGGGCTTGCGAGTGAGCATATCCAGCACAAGGTTGAGATCCCAGGCAGCCACCAGCTGGAAGAAACGAGATTACTAAGTAAGTGATTTTTTTTTCTTCTCACCCAAGGGATACTCCAATATTCCTAACTCTTATGCAGATTTAGAAGCAGTACCTTTAGAGGTGGGCACAGGACCATTTTGGAAACAGGCACTGCAGGACAGCTGTGCCAAACCTGGCATCACCCATAGCCTGCATATCCAAGCTATAATGCTTGGTAAAGGTATGCACCATTCTCCAGGTAGCTGCTTTACAGATGTCCACAAAAGAAACATCCCTGGTAGCTGCTATGGTAGCAGCTGTACCCCTTGTGGAATGGGCTCTAAGCCCTGCTGAGGTCTCCTTCCCCACTTTTGAATAGCAAAACTGGATACACTGGATTATCCAGCGAGAAATGGACCTCTTAGATGCTGGATTTTCCTACATACCTATAGGTCAAGAAAGTACAGTTACATAAGAACTTACCAACAGCAGATCTTCGAGAGAGGTTCCTGCAGTAGGTCATCACATATAGGACTAGCCCCACCTGGCATCTGGAACACACAGCAAACTTTTCCAGCAATGTCTGGCAGGGGACGGCCCACCCGATGTCATGTGAGCCGGCGTCAGCATGACCCTATATAGTGGTTGGTCCCAAACCCGCCCCAGTTCTCCGCGGGTCGAAGAAGCGCGGGAGAAGGAAACAGATTCTGGAGTCCCAAATAATATGGGGAAGTGGTGAGGAAATACACTGACCACTGCAGGAACCTCTCTGCGAAGAGCTACTATTACGGCAAGTTCTTACATAACTGTACTATCTTACTTCAAGAGGGTTCCTGCAGTAGGTCATCACATATAGAACTGAATCCCAAGCAGGCCCTCCAAAGAGAGACCGAGAGAAACATGGGAGGAGGAGGAGAAACCCAAAAAGTAAAGGTTACTGAATGGAACCAGTTTAGGACAGAAGGCCCTGCAGAATAGCGAGGCCAAACCCGGCCCTCTGCCTAGAAGCAATGTCCAGACTGTAATGCCTGGTAAAGGTATGGACCGAACTCCAAGGTGATGCTGCACAGATCTCTGCTGCAGAAACGTTTCGAAGAAAGGAGGCTGAAGCAGCCATGCCCTCTACCATCCCCTGGCAGAGGTCTGTCGAACTTCTGATAATAGAAGCAAATGCAGTTAGCAAGCCACTTAGAGAGACACTGTTTGGAAACAGCTTTCCCCAAGGATTTGGGGGCAAGAGAAACAAAGCGCTGGTCATCCTTACAGGAATCTTTGGTCCGGTGAATATAGCATCTTAGGATCCGGCACACGTCTAAGGTACGCAAGAGTGCCTCACTTCTATTCCCGGGAGCCAGAAAACAGACTGGCAGTTCCACTGACTGGTTTAGTGTGAACTCAGACACCTCTTTAGGTAAAAACTTAGGATTTGTTCTGAGGACCGCCCGGTCTCTGTGAAAAATCAAATAAGGCTCCTTGGACACCAGGGTCTGAAGCTCGGAAATTCTTCGAGCAGCAGTAACAACAACTGAAAATAGTACTTTCCATGAAAGATAACGCAAGTCACAGCTCATCGCTGGTTCAAAAGGAGGGAGAGTGAGTTTCTCCAACACAAAATTCAAATCCCAAGATGATGTAGGGCTGCAGATGGAGGGATTCAGATGGAGAATCCCTTTCAGAAAGGATTTAGAGATCTCCAGCTGAGCCCATGAGCTTACCATCCACAAGCACGTGATAGGCCAAAATGGCACACAAATGGACTTTTAGTGAGGAATATGATAATCCTGAATCAAAAAGATGAAGCAGGCACTCCATGACATGAGCGGCTGAACAAGTGAAAGGGTCCCAACCCTTAGATGTTGCCCAAACAGAAAACTGCTTCCACTTCATGGCGTAAGTGGATCTGGTGGAGGGCTTTCAAGCCTCCACTATCACTTGGGTTACTCTGGTGGAAACCCCAAAACACAATTTCACTATGCCTGCAGGAGCCACGCATGAAGATGCAAGGTCCTGAGCCCCAGGTGCACAAGCCGACCTTGTTTCTGAGTGAGTATGGTGTATGTCAATGGAAGTGAAACCAAGGGCTCTCTCACCAACTGCTGAAGAAGCGGGAACCAAATTTGCCTCAGCCAGAGAGGAGCATTAGGATCATTCGTGCCCACTCTGCCTGTAGCTTGAGGAGCGCCCTGTGGAGAATGGGAAACGGGGGGGGCATATAAGTATCTCCCTGTCCAAGAGAGAGACAACGCGTCGTGCCAGAAAGCACCATGCTCTGGAATGAGCAAACAAAAACTGGGAAGCTTTGCGCTGGATGGGGAGGCAAAAAGGTCGGGTTCCGGACGCCCCCATCTCTGAAAAAGAGAATCTGCCTCTTTCTGATTGAGTTTCCATTCGTGACAGAGGGTGTAAGACCTGCTGAGGCTGTCTGCCAGGACGTTCTGCACTCCTGGAACATGCACTGCCATGAGAGACCGACCGTGCTGGACTGCTCAGTTCCACACTCTCATCACTTCCCTGCAAAGGGGGTACGATAGGGTGCCTCCCTGCTTGTTGATATACTAGGCTACCGACATGTTGTCCATCTGGATCAGCAATGATCCCCTTGAGAGAAAGGACTGAAACGCTTGAAGTGCATACAGTACCACCCTCATCTCCAACACAGTGATGTGTAATGACATCTCCAAGTGGGACCAAAGTCCCTGGGTTTGGTGATCCCCTATATGAGCCCCCCACCTCAGATTGGAGGCATCCATGGTTAAAGTGCCTACGGGGGCTGGGCCCCGAAACAGTAGACCCAAAGTCAGGTTCGAGGGATCCCTCCACCTCTGAAGATCCTTCTGGAGAATGGAGGAAATAAGGACCAGATAGTCCAAATCGTCCTGAACCTGATCCCACTGAACTCGTAAGGACCACTGAGAAACTCATGTGGAGCCTCGCTAGGGAGACCATGGAAGTAGAGGCCACCATCAAACCCACCAACCGAAGCACCTCTTGGGCTGGGAGATATCTGGAAGAAGCTACCAGAGTGGTTTGTCCAATAAGAGTTTCCCTCCTGTCCAAGGGGAGGAAAGCTCTGCCCTGGATTGTGTCCAAAACTGCCCCTATAAACTGCAGTCTCTGAGTAGGGACCAGTGAGGATTTGGGGATGTTGACTATAATCCCTAATCTGGAAAAAAAAAACTCCAGGGTGACACAGAGCCTCTGCCAGAGAATCCCTGGATGGGGATGAAATCAGCCAATCATCTAGGCAGGGTGTCGGTGGGCATTCAGGAGGTGGTGATGGGCTATGGTTGTCGTCGTCAGGTCCTGGGACTACCATGTGGACCAGCGTCAGGTCCTCCTGCACAGGGATGTCGCCTGCCCAGACGTCGGTTCGGGGTTGGGGGGGAAGAGACATCGGGGTGACGGTGTCTGATCTGGTGGGGCCGGCATATGTGAGACCTTGGGTACGCCATCCGAAGACTGGCGACGGTGCTGGTTCGACACTGGCTTGGCATGTTTGTCAGGCTGGCGCCTGTCTGACAGTGGGGAGGATGTTTCTCCGCCGATTTCCTGGCCTGCTTGGGAGGGAGACACGAATATCTCCCTGCCGCCTGGCACAAGGTCTTAGCTTTGTCCCGGGAGCAAGCACTGCATACAGAGGCTGACTGGGAGGCATGAGGTACCTTACCTGGGTCCGAAGATCAATCTGAGACCTGCATCAGGGGCTGAATCTTGATCAGCTGGAGCGTCAGGCCAGAGGACCCCAAAGGCTTCTCTTTCGTGCCTGACACCTGTGAGGTGACCGGGGCTTTGACAACAGTCAGCCGAGAGTCGTGGCCTGACGATTTCGAGGTGCCCCTTGAGGCAGAGTGTGATCCAGAGGATTTAGATCTTGAGTGGGATCTCTCTCTCTCTCTCTCTTTCTTTCTTCTTCTCCCTACATTTCTCCTTGGATTTTGAAGAGGAATTGCAATGCTTGTCCGACTTTTTTGTGGGAATGGTGGGAAGTCTCCCGCTCCGAGGAAGAATATGGCAGCAACTGCTGCTGGGCGAGGTAAGCCTGAAGGGACTTCTGACAGCGGATCCTAGTCTGTCTATTGAAGGCCTGGCAGGGAGTGCAGGACTCTGTGTAATGGTCTGGGCCCAGACACAACAAGCAGGCTGCGTGGCCATCTTTGGCAGGGATCTGTTTCCCACAGGTGCAGTTATTCGTGTGCCTAGAAGAAGGCGATGGGGAAGAAGACATGCAGGATCGATAACCAATGATGCAGTACTGCGACAAGAAAAAATAACAGAGGTTTTAAAGATAAAGCAGTCGTACTGGCGTGAGACTAGCCAAGGAGCTGATGAATGCACAACGGCGGGGAAAAGAACTGGGCATGCTGGGACCGCCGCCTCTTATACCACGTGGGACATTGGGAGTGGGCTGATGTCGGGGCAGTCCCTGCTTGGCACTGCTGGATAAAAGTTTGCTGTGGGGTCCCGACGCCTGCTGGTTTCAGTTCTATATGTATTACCTGCTGCAAGAGTTGACACTCGAAGTAAGATCTGGTAATGACCTGAAGGGAGTCTGAACCTGATGTATTTTCTGTGAGACTTCCTTATAGGGATGTGGAAATAAGCATCTTTTAGGTCCAGGGATGCCAGCCAATCTCCTTTTTTGGAGAGCTGGCAGAATCTGTGAGAAGGTTGCTATTTTGAACCTTGGCTTTATTAGGTGCCTGTTTAACATCCTTGGGTCTAGGATAGGCCGCCACTCCCCATTTTTCTTTGTTGTTAGACAGTATCTTGCATAAAATCCCTTTCCCTTTTGCTGTGGAGGCACAGGTTCTACTGCTTTTGACAGCAATAGAGTTTGAACCTCCTTTTCCAGCAGCTTTCTTTCAGAAATGGAAGCTGGTTTGAACACTCTGGTTCTTAGGGAGGGAAGGGATTTGAAGCTTAGGGACAATCCCCGACTCACTACTTCTAGGACCCACTTGTCTGTCGTGATCTGTTTCCAAGCCTGGAAATAGTGAGTTAGTCTGCCCCTACTGGAAGTGGGGAGGCGGCCTTTGAGGACAAGTCAGGTGGTCCTGCTTTGCCTGGGGCTGAGACTGGGAACCACGCCTGGAACCCCTTCTGCCCCTGCCTCTAAAGTACCCTTGCTGAGGGTACTGTTGTACTTGGGGTACAGCCATGGCCTGATAAAAAGGCCTGGAGTGGAACTGTCTGCCCCTGCCTCCCCTTCCATATGGTCTTGTGGATGGGGAAGCTTTCTCTTTGGCAGAGTTACTTCTGTAGGTGGCCTTGTACTCGTCCACTTTTTTCATGTAGGCCTCTGTGTGAGTTCCAAAGAGGGAATTACCCTCAACTGGGAAATCCATAGCCTTGTTTTGGGTGTCTTGAGCAAAGTTTGTGGCTCTTAACCAGGCAAACCTCCTCTGAGCAACTGTATTTGCCATCCACCTAGCAGCAGTGTTATTGTTGTCTGCTGCCATTTCAAACTGATATTTGGCAGCTTTCAAGATAAATCTGGCAGTTTCAGTAAGGTCTGCTGAAAGGTTAGAAGGAGCCTTGTCTGCCATAGCCATGACAGACTGCCAGAGGGATTTTTGGTACCGGGCTGCACAGGCCTGGAAGTTAGCTTGTCTTATGGCCAAATAAGCCGATAAGTAGCCCTTTTTGGCCATACTGTCTATTTTGCATGAATCCTTCTCTGGAGGGTGAGAAGCAAGAGGAACTTTTGCAGCTTGTAACACCCACTGGTGGTCAGGGTGGGAAAATAACAATTCAGCCCAATCCCTGTCAAGCTGGTACTTTTTGTCCAGCCTTTTATCCAAAGGTGGGACAGACTCAGGTGTTTGGAGGAGTTTTATTGCATCCCTTTGGAAAAACGTATTTATTGGTAGCAATAGCTTTCTGGTGGGTGTTAACTTCATCATTTCTAAGTACTCTGCCTCCTCCTCATCCTCTATCACCTCAGTGCTAGAGCTATCCAGTGCATCTACCATTTTTCTGACAAAAAGAACAATGAGATGAGCAATCCTCTGATGATTTAGGAGGAGAGCCAAACTCCTGCTCAGGAGAGACTTCAGGCTCCACAGGCTCTCCCTCATCCTCCTCCTCCTCATATTCCCCATAGTCATCACGTTCATGCAGAGAGGACTGGGTAAACCCAGCTGGGGTCTGGACTGCAGACCCTGCAAGGCTTGTAAAACTTTAAATGCCTGTGCAATTTCTAGAGC